>JAKOOJ010000001.1:196038440-197238440 GCA_022577455.1 Arizona elegans | reverse complement strand
ATGGAAAGTGTAGCCTAAGATATCTTGAAGGCAGTAGTTTGGAGGAAGCTGGGCTATTCAATCTTACAGTTTAATATTCGTAAACCAAACCTTTGGTTTATAAGTCTATTCTTTTTTCTTGTTAAACGATTTAGCTTTGTGAATTGCTGTCATTTTTATATCCCAATATAGGAAGAAACAAAATGGATCTATTTAAGAATGGGTGGGAGGGGTTTGTATTATTTTGTTTAGTTCCTTCTATAATTGTTTACTCTCTGTAGTTTAAAACCTGTCATATTTGATGAGGATTTAGTTATATATTTGGAATGTCTTGGGGATTGTTATAGGATTATGCAGTGAGAATTGTTTTAAGAGGTTTGCATCAAGTCTGTAGATTGAGTATAAGGCCTTCTGTTGGGTACATACATTTCTTAATGTATGTTTTATTTCTTAAAACTTAACATTATGTTTTAATTTTAACATCAAACCCTTGTCATGGACAGATCATTCACTCCTTCAACTAGACTTTCCTACCACCTGCCCCCACAGCAGGGAGACGGAACCGGTCAGATAGTTCCGTCCCAGGCGCCTGATGGATTCTGAAAGGTTCCTGACAGAGCTTGGGCCGTTTCCTGAGACTCTAACACACGACTCGACTGAAGAGCTGGTGGCCGCCTGGGAAAGGGCGGCCGCTGGAGCTTTGGACCGCGTCGTGCCTTTGCGGCCTCTGACCCGATGCCGATCTCAATTAGCTCCTTGGTTCTCTGAGGAGCTGAGAGAGATGAAGTGTCGGAAAAGACGCCTAGAGAGCATTTGGAGGACTAGTCAATCCGATTCCGAACGGACACAGGTGAGGTTTTATATCAAGACCTACCTAGTGGCGATAAAAGCGGCAAAATCTAACCATTTTTCCTCTCTTATCGCATCTGCAGAGAACCGCCCAGCCGCCCTGTTTAGGGTGACCCACTCCCTTCTTCAGGGGGGAGTGCGGGTAGATCCCTTGCAGGGTCGTGCTGAGGATTTTGTGCAATTCCTGCACGATAAAGTTGCTCGGATTCGGGATGGCTTGGACTCCGATTGGATGAGTCCATGGGAGGAGACCAGGGCAGGTCTTGAGAATGTTATCTGGGAGGAGTTTGATCCTATGACTCCCGAGGATGTGGACAGGGTTCTGGGTAAGATTAGTGCCGCCACGTGTTTATTGGACCCGTGTCCCTCCTGGTTGGTACTGGCCTCCAGGGAGGTTACACGAGGCTGGCTCTGGGGGATTATAGGTGCTTCTCTGAGCGAGGGTGCCTTTCCTGCCGCCTTGAAAGAGGCGGTAGTGAGGCCCCTCCTCAAGAAGCCTTCCCTGGACCCGGCTGAATTAGCCAACTATCATCCAGTCTCCAATCTTCGTTTTGTGGCGCAGGTTGTTGAGAGCGTGGTGGCACGACAACTTCCCCAGCACCTGGATGAAGCTATCTATCTAGACCCGTACCAGTCAGGCTTCAGGCAGGGGTACAGCACAGAAACGGCATTGGTCGCGTTGGTGGATGATCTCTGGAGGGCTCGGGACAGAGGTTGCTCCTCTGTCCTAGTCCTATTAGATCTCTCAGCGGCTTTTGATACCATCGACAATGATATCATGCTGCAGCGGTTGAGGGGGTTAGGAATAGGGGGCACCGTTTTGCGGTGGTTCTCCTCCTTCCTCTCCGACCGCTCGCAGTTCGTGTTGGCAGGGGGACAGAGGTCGACCTCGAGGCGTCTCGCATGGGGAGTGCCGCAAGGGTCGGTCCTCTCGCCCCTCCTGTTCAACATTTATGTGAAGCCGCTGGGTGAGATCATCCGTGGTTTTGGGGTGAAGTGTCATCTGTATGCTGATGATACTCAGCTGTACATCTCCACCCCAGACCACCCCAACGATGCCCTTGATGTGATGTCTCGCTGCCTGGAGGCCGTGCGGGTCTGGATGGGGAGGAACAGGCTCAGACTCAACCCTTCCAAGACCGAGTGGCTGTGGCTTCCGGCGCCCCGATATAGTCAGCAGGTGCCATCGCTGACTATCGGGGGTGAATCTTTGCCCCCCACAGAGAGGGCCCACAATCTGGGTGTCCTCCTGGACGTACGGCTGTCTTTAGAAGAGCATATGACGGCTGTGGCCAGGGGGGCCTTTTATCAGGTTCGCCTGATCCGCCAGTTGCAGCCCTTTCTGGACCGGGACGCCCTGCGCACGGTCACTCATGCTCTTGTTACTTCCCGGTTGGACTATTGTAATGCTCTCTACATGGGGCTCCCCTTGAAGAGCACTCGGAGGCTCCAACTGGTCCAGAATGCGGCCGCGTGGGTGGTTATGGGCGCAACTCGTTGTGCTCATGTGACACCCCTCCTGAGTGAGCTGCACTGGCTCCCAGTGGTCTTCCGGGTGCAATTCAAGGTGTTGGTTACCACCTTTAAAGTGCTCCATGGCATAGGACCCGGGTACCTCCGAGACCGTCTCCTGCCACCAATAGCCTCCCACCAACCAGTTCGCTCCCACAGAGAGGGTCTCCTCAGGGTGCCATCGGCCAAGTTATGTCAGCTGGTGACACCCAGGGGGAGGGCCTTCTCTGTGGGAGCCCCAGCCCTGTGGAATGAACTGACCCCGGAAATACGTAAGATCTCCGACCTCCGGGTGTTTCGCTGTGCACTGAAGACCCTGTTGTTCCGCCAGGCCGGACTATCAACAAAATAGTTTTAAATTGGGGTATTTAAATTTTTTGGGGTTTTAAATTTGAGCCAATTTATTTAATTATTTTAAATTTTAAATTGTTGTTTGTGTTTTTAAATAGGCTGTACACCGCCCTGAGTCCTTCGGGAGAAGGGCGGTATAGAAATTATTATTATTATTATTATTATTATTATTATTATTATTATTATTATTATTAAAATATACAGAAATTCAAATTTTTACATTACGCTCTATTTTATACCCACTTCCTTTGTTAGGACGTTCTTCTAAATTGAATGGAACCTACTTCATGGTAGATGGAGAGGATGGTATTGCAAATGAGAAACTGTCACATAAAAGTTTGTAGAAATGTAGCTCCCAAGCAAAGCTATAATATTTTAAAGGATTCTGAGCCTCTCCTTGAAACAAAGGACATCCAATTCACTTTACAACATCCATAAATCATGAGACTTTGTTCAGACTAATACCTATTGATATAGTGGCTTACAAGGGCATTGACAATATCTGTTCTTATTGTTGGCAGAGGCATGGGGGGGGGGTGGTCATGATTGCCCTCAAAAAATTAAGACAGCAGTCAAAACCATCAAGTCAAAGCCCCACCCACTTGTTAATCTGCTGAAACATGTTCACAAGGTGCAGAATTTGATGACATGGTCAAAACTGCCAACCTGTTTGTTTGTTTTTAAATCATTCCTCTGGATGCCCAATTTGTTGGTTAAATCTGTTTAATAACAGAGCTAAAGAAGGAAAAGTTTTGTTCTATAATATCCTATGGAGCTAGGTCTTATTTTATAAATCTCGTGGAATATTTTATCAAGCAGACATAACAACTAGCCTTAGTTCTGGATTAGCTTTGTTTGTCACAATGATAGTTTTGTCTAAATAAAAATAAATCTGAATGTTTATGTAGATTTCATCACCACCACCGTTCTTGTAGATACCTACATTTAAGCCTACAAACTCTCATAAACATTGTGTTTATATAGAGCTGTCTGACCTTTTGCCATAGGGAACACATTCTTCCTTGATATTATATTATCGGGGTGGTTCATTGTACCTGCAGACTCTATCACACCTTTCCCATGGGCTGAGTTTTGTCAGCCAAGTTCCTCCCACATAAGATGCTTTCAGTGATGCAACCTAGTGCTCAGAAATTCAGCTCAACGCTAGTTTATGGAAAAACTCTATTAATTAGCCAAGAAGCTGTCTTTGAAACTTGCACTCCTGGTTTCTCATGAGGTCACAACTATGATAGCAGATAAGGTACAAATATAATAGCAATAGCACCAAGACTTATATACCACTTTACAGTGCTTTACAGCCCTCTCTAAGCAGTTTACAGAGTCAGCATATTGCCCCCACAACAATCTGGGTCCTCATTTTACCCACCTCGAAAGGATGGAATGCTGAGTCAACCTCAACTGGTGAGATTTGAACTGCCAAATTGCAGGCAGCTGGCAGTCAGCAGAAGTAGCCCGCAGTACCGCACTCTAACCACTGTGCCACTGTGGCTCATAATGGAACCCTACTCACATTTGTCCCCTTTATTTTTATATTTATATTTAATCTGAGTTAATGATCACTCTCTACCTAGTGAAACGTAGAACAATCTCTCAGTAGAACTTGATATTCTCATCCATATCCATCAGGAAGCAGATTCTTTGAAATAAATGGGGGTCTCTGAGCTTGGTTGTTTTCTTGCAGATGTTTCATTACTGTAAACTAGATAACATCATCAGTACTAGCTGATGATCAGGTAACTAGATACTTAGTTTGGGCAATGAACCATCTACAACAGCGGTGTCAAACTGAATTTCTTTGAGGGCCAGATCTACATTGTAGTTTTCCTCTGTGGGCCGGCCGGGGTGGGGTGAGGGAACGGGACAGAAGCCTCCTGCAGCACCCTGATGGCACACCCCCTCTGGCCCCATTTTCAGCCTGGAAAGCCTCCTGCAGCACTCTACTGGCCAAAATGGGGTGTGGGGGGCTGCATGTGCACCCCTCTCCGTTTTGGCCAGCAGAGTGCTGCAGGAGGCCATCCAGTTTGCTCCCCCATGCCCTATTTTGGCTGCCAGAGGTACCGCAGGCTGGTCTTTTGCTATTTACAGGCTGGCCCTGTGGGCCACATTTAAGCACCCCTCAGGCCGGATGCGGCCCACAGGCCTTGAGTTTGACACCCCTAATCTACAAGAAAAGAACCAAGCTCAGAGAGCACCAAGGACTGCACAGTTCAATCTTGAGCTACAAATATTCTTCTTTAAATAAATATCTGCAGTGCCCAAGGTGACGTGTCCCTTCTTTCTCCCTTCTATGGAAAATAATTTGTGTTAGTATTGGCTTTTGACCAGAGATGAATTTACTTGTTCATCAGGCTGACAGAAAAGGGAAAAGGACAGCAGTTTTTGATTTGTATAGAAAAATGCTTGCTCATTTTCCACTTCACTTCTAGGTTCAGTTTGTTTGCCTGCCTTCCTCACTTTCAGAAGGAAATCAAAAGTTTCAGTAAAGTTATATGGGACTGGTAGTCGACAGATTTTGAGTGCTACATCTTTTGTATCTGAGATATAGAAGAGTGGGGTTGTTTTCTTATCTGTTTTTTTTTTTCACTTCAAAATTTCTCTTAACTTCTCTTGGCCCTTGATCTAAGAATAGGACTACAGGAAATTCCTCGACTAATGACTACAATTGAATCCAAAATTTCTGTTGCTAAATGAGACATTGTTCAGTGAGTTTTCCCCATTTTACCATTTTTTTTGCCACAGTTGTTAAGTGAATCACTGCAGTTGTTAAGTTAGTAACATGGTTGTTAAGTGAATTGGCTTCCCCGTTGACCTCGCTTGTCAGAAGGTTGCAAAAGAAGACCACAACTGTCATAAATGCGTGCTAGTTGTCAAGCATCTGAATTTTGATCCCGTGACCATGGGGATGCTGCAACGGTTGTAACGGCCATGTGAAAAACGGTCATAAGTCACTTTTTTTTAGTGTCGTTGTAACTTCAAACAGTCACTAAATGAACTGTTGTAACACAGGGACTACCTGTATAATCCCGGTCCAATTTTTCTGAGGCCAGATTTTTGGACAGCCCTTTTCTTTATAAACCAAACAGCTTCCGACACTGGTCTGGTCATTTAAGACTAATTAAGGGGTGAAAATAAGGAAGAAGAAAGATGGCAAAAAAGATATCAAAAATCAAATATGCATATTAAGGTAACAGCTGGCTGCAAAAGAAATGCATATCAAAAGGAAAATACTCCCACCTTTGTATACAGCAGTTATTTATATATAGTCATGATTTAGAAGATGCACTGCTAATTTTCTTTCCTCCACCAGGACTTCTATGGAGGGAACCTAGAAGAGGGTAACTTCTCCAATGTGGTTTAAAAAACAAAAACATCTGCCAGAGGAAATAAGCCATGCAATTCATGTGCAGTTCCAGATTAGCTCAGCTGGATCTGCCATTAAGAGGTTACCTCCCACTGATGGTTTAGTGGATTCCATGCACCAAAGCCAACAATCCCATTCTTGTTTGCATGATTGCTAAAGCATAGGAAGATAATTTTCATATTCTCCTGCCTCAGAATCCAACTTGGAATGTGATCTTTCAAGATCTACTAAGGGGATGAACTGAACTGAAAGGCAATTGTTACCACAACACAGTGGTGGGATTCAGCCAGTTTGCACCACTTCGGGAGAACCAGTTGTTAACTTTCTGAGCAGTTTGGCAAACTGGTTGTTGGAAGAAATCTTAGGGCAGAGAAACGGTTATTAAATTACTTGAATCCCATCACTGCCACAACATAAACATATAATAAACTTATAATTAAGGTTGTAGATTCTTTAAAATCAACCTATCCAGTGGTGAAATTCAATTTTTTTTACTACTGGTTCTGTGGGCGTGGCTTGGTGGGCATGGTGTGGCTTGCTGGGTGTGGCTTGCTGGGCATGGCAGGGGAAGGATACTGCAAAATCCCCATTCCCACCTCACTCTGGGGCCAGCCAGAGGTGGTATTTGCCGATTCTACAAACTACTCAAAATTTCCGCTACCGGTTCTCCAGAACCTGTCAGAACCTGCTGAATAGCACCCCTGAACCTATCCCATTTAAACTGGAACTACATCTCCCATCTGTTCATCAGCCTTGCTGGTGAAAAACTCTAAAAATGATGGTCTCATCAGGAAAGTAGTAGGTGGAGGAAGAGAGTTTTCAAGTATATTCAGCTGCGGAGAAAGAAAAAATACAGGTGCTAAAATTGCAAGCCAAGAAAGAAGGCCTTTTGTTTTGACTTTCTTATTCCACAGAAGGCTGGGCTCTTTATGTTGTTATTTATAGCCTTGCATGAACAGAAATTTAAGAAAAAACCAGAAAGGGCAGAAACGGAGCCTCAGGTACTTTTGTTTATGGTTCAAAGAGCACGTTGTGGTTTTTGTCGCAGATGGACTTGAGGAAGGGCCTTAACAAGGCCTTGTCGCCAGAGGATACCAATAATGGGAACCAAATATATCTTGAGTGATTAACAGTGCAATCCTATACAAGCCCAAAAGCAGGTTATTCCTATCATGTATCTACATCTAGCATGGGGAGAGCATATGTGTCTTGATTACTTTTCAGTCCCTCCAGCACTGATTGCTGAAAGCTGTTGGTGTGGTTTCCTGCTATTTGGGGCAGGAAACACATGAAAAGTTGTGCCTCTTGTTGGTAACAAAGAGGGATCCCCCTCCCCAACTCCATCAGAACATAAACAGGAAATCCTGACCTCAGCCAGGTGTGATGCATTCCACCCACTTTCCTCTCACTCCACCCACTGCAATTTTGCTCCCCTCCCTTGTGCTAAATTTGCTTATGGCCCTCAGAAAGTTGCTGATTCAAGCCTAAAAATGCAGCCTAAAAACTTTCTTTGATTAAAGAAAGAAAAAGATGATACTTTTTGTCAGACATTTCCACATGTGATTATTGTTGTTAGTTGCGAAGTCGTGTCCGACCCCCCATGGACAACATTCCTCCAGGCCTTCCTGTCCTCTACCATTCCCTGGTGTCCATTCAAGCTCACACCTACTGCTTCAGTGACTCCATCCAGTTACCTCATTCTCTGTCATCCCATTCTTCTTTTGCCCTCAATCTTTCCCAGCATTAGGCTCTTCTCCAGTGAGTCCTTCCTTCTTATTAGGTGGCCAAAGTATTTGAGTTTCATCTTCAGGATCTGGCCTTCTAAAGAGCAGTCAGGGTTGATCTCCTCTAGGACTGACTGGTTTGATTGCCTTGCAGTCCAAGGGACTCGCAGGAGTCTTCTCCAGCACCATAGTTCAAAGGCCTCAATTCTTTGGCGCTCAGCCTTTCTTATGGTCCAACTTTCACAGCCATACATTGCAACTGGGAAAACCATAGCCTTGACTATACACACTTTTGTTGGCAGGGTGATGTCTCTGTTTTTTAGAATGCTGTCTGGATTTGCCATAGCTTTCCTCCCCAGGAGCAAGCATCTTTTAATTTCTTGGCTAATCCACATGTGGACTATGCTCCTAAAAGGTCCTCCTTTTCCACCATGCTTGCTCTATTGAAATCAATAACATCCTAAGTTTGGATAGATTCCTGTATTTTATTTTCATCTGCATTCATGATGTTTTACATTTCAAGTGTTTTCTGCCCAATTAAGGAGGGTTGTATGGTTTTTGGTAAGCTCTGATCCCAAAATGTACTGACGATAATTTTCAGGCATAGACTCCATCCAACTAAAACTGGGACAATAAAATGTCTCAGTTTTACCATCTGGTACCTGCCAAGAAACTTCTGAACAGAATAGGGGATTGGAAAAGAAAGGAAGTTGCAGTTCTGAAGTTCAGCACTAGAACCATAGCTGAATGCACAGGGATTTAAATCCAGACATTAAATGTGGATTTTTCTATTCATTTCTACCATCTACTCATTTTTGTTTGGGGGAAAAAAAATTCTAGGTTTTGTTCTGTTAAAGCAATTTTTATGAAGCTATTACCAAATGCAATTCTTATGTGTTTTTTTAATTAATTATGATGAATGGGATTCATTTAAATTGGGACAGCAGCTTTCCCACTGCGATGGTTTGCAGATGATTGGGGTTCAACATTCCCAGAATTCCAAATTGTGAGTAAAAGGGATTATTTCTTTTCTTTATTAAGGAAATTGTGGGTGCATGGGGAGGTCCTTGGGATGTCTATCCTCCCATTGCTTCCTCTGGATCCAAGGCTTCATGAGATCTAAAGCCAGTATTAGTCATCAATATGTACAGCCATATTCTATTCTAAAGGCTATGGTCTTGCTAAAACACAGTTTAGTCTGGGGTAAACTCTTGCCTAAAATTGTATTGAATATGATTTTCAAGCATAGGCCCTATGTTAGCCGAATAAATCCAAATGTACCAGCCTACCATATTGTACCTGCCAAGGAGAAGATTGATATTGATTGTAAAATTAATATATTTTCCAGGATGTCTGGCTATAATAGATGGAGACAAATTGTCACCAGGAAATTTGGTCTGTCATTAGCCATGGTCCATTGCACACAATCTAAGAGTTTTGTCTTGATTCAGTACAAATCATCATGGAAAACCCTATGGCCTTTAGACCCTGTTTATTGGTTTCTGGAGATATCTGGCTGGAGATTCAGTTGTGTTGAAAGGATCATTCAACCAGCCAGGGCAAATACTCAGTATTAAGGCTACAAACTCTAGAATTTAAAAATCCAGACAATCTCTACATTGGTGTTTTCAGGGGGAACACTGGAGCTCCACAATAACTTCATGGGATTCTGTAAGAAATTGGGGAGAAACTTCCATTCAAATGAAGCTGTTTTTCTATCACTAGGTCAGGATTCCCCAGTGGGTTTTTATAATGAAGAAATACCAGGGCTGGATAACTTCTGCTCGAAGAGATGCAGAAATATCTAACTCTTTGATGGCAATCCAGTGGTTGTCTAGATTTGTTCAGCTCAGATCTGTTAGCTCTATTCTGCACGAACTCACAAAATATTGAATCAATTTGACAAATGGCTGGATTCATTTGATTCATTTCCAGGTCAAATTGGATCAATTCAGGTACTCTTTGTGAGATACACATGTGGCTTCATGTTCCAATGAGTCTGAATTGGATTAAATCCATTTGGGAGATTTGGTCTGATTGGTTGTCTCAAACCAATGCAGTTGTTTTCCAAATCAGTGCCATTGTTTCAATGAAATGGGACCTGTTTTCTTTATTCCTATGGCCTAGCCGTCGATGGAGAAATAATATAATGGAGAAGCAATATCTAGCTCCAAGTGTAGGTTATTGCAGCTTCCTTGGGTGTAGGAATATTTACAAGCTCTCTTCTCCAGTGCTATCAATTCTCATCCCATAATTGATACTGCTTGGGTAAAAATACCATTGTCTCAGCAAACATTTCTGATCATACAATGATGTGACCATTTCTGTTGTCTTTACAAGTTGGAGCTTCATGAGTGTAGAAGACACGATAGCACATTGATTTTTCTTCAACCATGACAATTTGGCTGCGTGTGTCAGATACTCAGTAGAGAATATGCAGGAAGTATATTGAGAAATCCCTTTGCATATCAAAGAATGACAACGCAATTTGGGAGCGGAATTTCTCATGGGAAACAGTATGAGAATGTTTCCTGTTTCATAGTTACCATGTTTGTTACTTTCTGAATGTCCTTTTTACTTTTCTCTCTCATGGATAATGGAATGATGAGCAATGAGTTGATGGTCATTCTTTTTTCACAGGATGCAGCTACCGCCTAAAGGCATCTGGATTTCCTTTTGTAAACAAAAGATGAAGATGAAAGTCAAAATAATAATTATTTTGTTTCCCCATATGTTCTCATCCTTAGAAATTCCAGAACATGCCATAATCTTAGCAGATGTCTTCTGTGTGATGGGTTTGCCGAGAGTTGTATCAAATTCTGTCAGCATCTCATTTTAGCATGCAGACTTTCTGGGAGCTAATCCTTTGTCTCTAGTAGAACACAAATGGGCTTATTTTATATTTAGCAGCCTTCTTTTGTGTTTAGGAAATAAAAGAGCTTGATCTTCACTAAGCAGAAAGTACATGGTTGGATTTAAGGGTTTTTTTAAAAATTAATTATTATGGCTGTCAACTTATATGTAATTCCATTTATGATAGGCTGAACTTACTGGAGGAATTTGGAAGGCACAAATGAACAGCATTTTGAATTTTTAAAGCATGCTGCGATCACTTTGATAAATGGCTGCTACATGGAATGATCGTGTCTTTTATGGGAGACAAACTGATAAAGAAAGTGGCGAAGTTGCTACCATATCCCCTTTTTTGTTCTCCAGATGTTTTTTTCCATCTTACATTTGTCTTTTTTTTTTCCTCCTTAGCTGGTGGGGGGCAAATCCAAAGCAAAGTAAGCATCAGGCTGTCGCTACCCGTTATTTTTATTTTCCTAGAATAAAAATAAAGGCATATATGGATCCCGGAGGACATCTTGGAAATAAAGTTGATGTTGGAAGCTGGCAGAGGGCTCTGCAATGCGTCACTCCCACTTTTAAAAAGGTTGTATATTACGCATATTATATCTACTGCAGTGGGGAAATTCAGCCGGTTCTATCCGGATTGCATTATCTGGTAGCGAGAGTGGTGGGAGGCTCCGCCCATCCCCCAGATATCATCACGTCCCGTTTTTGACCCTCTGTGCATGTGCAGAAGGCTGTGCACATGTGTGGAGGAGACACGCACTTGCACTCACATTTGCAAACTGGTAGTGAAGGTAAGTGAATACCACCCCGATCTACTGTATAATACACATGTGCAGTGGGGAGGGGTAAGAGTTCAATGAGCTTTCTGGGCATCAAGAGAAGTGTTCACAGTTGCCACATTGACTAGCCTTAACTTAGTATATGTGAAACGACTTGTGAATCTAGCTATCATTTGTAGATTATCTATACAGTAGTTCATTTTGATCATCCCCTTTTCTTTTGTCCTTTAAGTCAGGCCTGGTTAAACAATGCATGCGCAACCTAACATGAGACATTCGCCATGAATGTGAATGAGAGTCATACTTATTTTACAGCAGAATTAGTTTCTTTCAGCAAGTCAAGGATCTCCGGTTCAGTCTATGCACACAAATACAATAATGGAAGGGGAGTCTCTGTTTTTGAAGACCTGGTAGAATGTGGAATTTTAAAACTCTGAATGACAGTGCCTTATAGAAAATTAAGGAAAACTCACCAGCCTGCTCTTTCTTACATATGGTCAGTCTACATATCCTCTGATATTTCTTGGAAATACCTCTGTTAGAAACATTGACAACTTCTTACAGGTCTCTCAATAGCAAAACATGTTAGAAATCATGCTCCTTCCCATTGAAATCTTTCTTTCTTTCTTTCTTTCTTTCTTTCTTTCTTTCTTTCTTTCTTTCTTTCTTTCTTTCTTTCTTTCTTTCTTTCTATGGTTTGTACTGGAAACCCTTTCATTACATAAAATAGCAGCTGGGAAGTAGGTGGTGGCAAAACTGTTCAAGCAAAATAGCCTCTTTCCACCAGTGTTTGTTTCTTTATATTTATATCTAATTGATTGCATAAATGCCATTATTAATGACGTCCGTGGTTGATTTCTAAAATGTCAATTTTTAAACACTCTCTCACACACAAATACACACACAGTTCCTTTTTTTAAAGCTTCCTTTTTGGCAATCCATCAGCTGTGGAAGCTATAAGCCAAAACCAGAAAGAAAAATCAGAGTTTAGGAACCATGTTAACTTCCAGCAAATCTTTACATTGACATCACCATTCAGCTGGACTATTGTAGCATGCTCTGCATGGGGCTGCTTTTGGAAGTGGCCCAGAAGCTGCAGCTAGTGTCAAATAAGGCAACTGATGGAACAGTCCCACCCGGTATAGGCTAATACAAAATTCAAAATTGCTATATTCATTACCAGTAGACTTTCTGGCTCAATTCAAAGTGATGGTCATTGCCTTTAAAACTCAGCAATGGGATGCGTCAAGCAACATCTTGCCAGAATAGAGTCTACTAACATAACTTTATTGTAAGTAACCAAATCTTGCAAGTCTGAAAGCACATGTCCCCTCCATTGTCTTCACTTTCTGAGACATTTTCTCCACTCTCATTCCTTCTGCAGATGAGAACTCTTTTCACTGACCATTGTCTAGCCTGTGGCTCTCCCTTAGATTATTCTCACAGCCCATTAAATTGGGGGCCATATCAGGGGAACCCTCATTCCATAGAAGTTATATTGAGTAAGTTGGGGCCATT
This sequence comes from Arizona elegans, assembly GCA_022577455.1. Classification (NCBI taxonomy): domain Eukaryota; kingdom Metazoa; phylum Chordata; class Lepidosauria; order Squamata; family Colubridae; genus Arizona; species Arizona elegans. The sequence goes on along the minus strand of JAKOOJ010000001.1, from coordinate 197,225,487 downwards.
ATCCCAAAGGTGTTTTCAAGAGGCAAATGAACTTTCTGGTTTTTCTTTGAAGACGTTTCGCTTCTCATCCAAGAAGCTTCTTCAGCTCTGACTGAATGGTGGGGGAGGGGGGGGAGAAGCACCTTTGGGACAGCCATGACCTGGATGACTGAGAATCTTCATAGACATTTGAAGCCATTATGTTTTTACTTTCCCAGTGCTGAAGGGTAAGTCTTTTAGCTCTCAGTAGGCAATGAAGGATCTTCTATCTTTGTCCAGATGTCAATTGCTACTGAATAGGAATGTAGTTCAAAAGTGTATAAGCATCTAACATCTAAGAATATTAAATCCTGTCTTGAAGTTGAATTAATACATGTAATAACTTCCTCCCAACAAGGAATAATTATAGGACACTTTACAAATGTATGTTTTAATTAATTCAATCAATCGCACAGCAACCACATAATGATTTAGTTAAGCTTTTTCTATCTAAGCACAATACAGTTCAGTGAATCTAAAATATTACTTTGGTTGAATAAAATGCAATCTAAGATCCATTGATGCCTTTGGTAGCTTAAAAATGCTTGCTGTTTTCTAAGCAAAACAGGAACCCCTAATTCTGCTCTCTAGAGATGTTTTATTATGAAGATATTTAAAGGGCTCCAGATTGGCAAAATTTGGCTAAAACATGGCAATCTAAAATACAGCTACTGGACATCTCTGATTCTATTATTGAAACACTGAATTCACACACTATGCTAAACTATATCATAGTATGGCTTTAGTATATGGTGTAGCACAAGCTTTTTCTGTGGATATATCACAAAGATGTATAATAGTGGTATCTATAAAAATTCAGATTCTTATTCTGCACCATAAAAATTGTGGTAAATAAGATTATAAATAGTGGCCATAAGTATGTATATACAGTATAATTCCAACTTGTAGAGGTAGAATCCTCTAATAATATTGAGAGGGACATGACATTCATCTTCTTGTTGGGTATCAAGAGTCCAGCAAAAGCAAATGAGATAAATTTCCTATCCTTCTTATAACCTCTAGAACATCCTGGACTTTAGGCAAGGATAAAATAGCTTCCACATTGCTAGTGATATAAAAACCAAGCCCCCCAATTACCAAAGGCTCCTGCAACACCTTAAAAAGAAACAAATGTATTATGGTGTCAGTTTTAGTAGATTGGTCATCAGTGCAGCTGATGTAATGGCTACAGTCCACCAAAAATATGCACAATCAATACATTGGCCTTTAAGATGTCATAATTCTCACTAATGCATAGGCTGTAGTAGACTATCCTTCTATCTGTCTGAAGTCTCTAAGACGAGCTGAAATTGTATTTTACTGTTGTTGGCAAAGGAGGCTTTCTGGAAAAGGCAATTTTATAGGAATGTATTCAGATTCTATCCTATCATCATAGTGTTACACAGCTGGAATAGAGGAAATGCCATTGGTTCTTTATTTCACCATGGTAAATACAAGAATGGATTCCCTGAGCATCCATTCTTTCATCCTTTGTAGATATGTAAGAAAGTAGAAAATATTGGGATCAAATTTGTATCTTGATTCAGAAGATTTTAAAAGTAAAAATACAATTGAAACCAGATGTTTTTCTTGTGGGGTTAATGGATAACCAAACAGAAAGATCCTATGGAATTTTGTTTTTATATATAGAAGAAGTGAGACTTTATATTTATAAATACAATAGAAGCAGTGAGATTTTTATGTCCACAAAATGGAAGGACTTACAAATACTTACATTGGAAGAATGTAGGTTGATGGAGTTGGCAAAGAGAGATTGGTTAAAAAAAAGATTTTGATTATTTTTTTATCTCTACTTGGAAACCAATTTTGAACTTTTAGTGAGAAACAAATAAATTTTTATATTGGGAGTTGATGATTAGAACTATATGGGATTAAGACTTTGATGTGTTTTTTATCTGTATTTATACCAAATAAATTAGGAAATCATTCTTTTTCTTTGTTTACTTTTTCTTTTTGCACCTTTATCTTGTTTTTTAATCCAACATTTTCTTTCTTTTCAATTCTTTTTCTTCTTGCCTGTTTGTTTTTTAATCTGTGGTGGGTTTTTTTTTTAATTCAAGAAACTTTTTAAAAAAAATAATGAATTTCTACATCCTGCTAAACAATTGTTTGTTGAATTATGGATTATCTGCTCAGCTGTCAGGCTCCAAGTAAACAAGACAGACATGCTGAGGTTTTTCTAAGCAGTGTCCTTTATTGTTCCTTACCTGTAGATAGAAATCTTGCCAAACTAAAGCTAACTACTTGCACCATTAAGCACATACTCTAAGAACTCCTGAGGGGAGCTGCCTTTTACACTTTTTCTCTCATACAAACTGTCTAAACTTCATTGTCATTTGCACCTCTGGAAGGCCCTCCCTCCTCTTGTGAATCTGGACTACATTTCATAGCCAAACCTTACCTACCAAGCTATGACTTATGTCTATATCTTTTTGTTTATTTAGTCCATTGAGAATAAGCAAATCAGAAAACAGAATAACAGAGTTGGAAGGGACCTTGGAGGTCTTCTAATCCAACCCCCTGCTTAGGCAGGAAAACCTACACCACTTCAGACAAATGGTTATCCAACATCTTCTTAAAAACTTCCAGTGTTGGAGCATTCACAACTTGTGCAAGCAAGTTGTTCCACGGATTAATTGTTCTAACTGTCGGGAAATTTCTCCTTAGTTCTAGGTTGCTTCTCTCCCTGATTAATATCATATCTTAATAATTATATCTTGCCCTGATGCATGAGGACAGTCAAGCAAAGTACTAAGGCTTGAGATAATTTTGTTGCATAACATAGGAACCAAGGTGCTTTTCTGTCATGGGGCAGTGAGTCCTCCAAGAAACTTGCCTTCCCTAGATATTACATCATAGAAAACCTGGAATTTGAGCCCAGGGTGTGGTGATAACACTGATAGTCAAAGCTGGAAAGACAGATTGTGTGATGCCAGTCTGTGCCAATTTCACTTCTCTTTTGCTTCTAGACACTGCATTTAAAACTCCAGTTCTATACTGTTTAAGACATTTTAAGACACTTCATCCTAAGGTTTTGTCAATGAAGTGCTTCATACAGATTGGCAGGAATTTGATATTATTTGATGGGAACAAATAAGCTTTTTAATTATGATTATAATGATGGAATGACCTCTTCAGAACCACTTGATTTGGTTTTCTCTTTGCGTTCTCTCCTACGGGCCTTTCAAATGGTTCTTTCAGTGGGCATCTTGGAAAGCTACTGAGAAACTCGTTTTACAGATTCCACTGCTCTTTTTTTATTTCCTCTTTCATGGTGGTTACTGTATGCTTTTCTACACCAACAAATTCTGTCTCCCATTGCACTTCTAGGAGAGTTTTCAACATCCCAGGATTCTCAGAGTTTGGGGTCCCATTATATCTTGCCTTTTTGTATCTTTCTTGCAAACAGACTAGACTTCCTCCTTTTTTCCCCTTGCCAATCAGGGGCTGGTCAGTGATAATTGTGATACTATAATGAATTCCTATTGGTCTTTTGTCAGATATTAAACAGCTTTTCTTCATGGCGAGTTAATCTGAAAGCTCAAGAATCTCAGGGCTAGAAGGCTTCCTGATGGGACAGCAAGAACTTCTGCAGTCAACATGATTAATTGTCAAGGATTCAGGGAGTAATACAGTAATTGAAAAGAACTTCTGGGAAACACCCAACCCCCTCAATCATCTCACCATTCAAACTTTTTTTTTTTTTTAAGTGTAGTTTTGATGATGGGCTTGTAAATTGCACTAGAATTTATTTACGACAGTGTTTCCTAATCTGAGCACCTTCAAGAGGTGTGAGCTTTATTTTCAGAATTCCCCAGCCGGTGCAGCCCTTGTTAGGAATTCTAGGAATCAAAATCTGCAGATCTCAAAGTTGCTCAGGTTGAGAAACACTGATTTAGGACTTTCCTCCCGTTCAAGGATCCTCAGAATATATTAGGGTTGCAGGTTCCAGAATTCCTAAATAGCACCATGAAACATTTATGCTGGCTGGATACTCTAGGAATTGCAGACCCAGCGCAAACCAACTCAAGTTAGGATTGAGTTGATTTACACTGTTTCTGGAGAGCAGTTAATTTCATTAATTAATTCTTCAGAACAAGGAACCATTTGAATTGTATACATCTGTACCAAACAGATGTCACGTCTCCAGTGCAGTTCATTACATGGCTGCACAGCTTGCATCCATTTCTTTTCTGCTGTTCCATTAGTGCAACCCGTAGTCCTGTGGCTATTTTAATCCACATCATATTCTGCTGGGTCACTGTTGCTGTCAGCTCCTAAAGTTAAAATCTTTGGGCTGGCAGCAAACCACACTTGGAGTCTTTGCAGTTCTGAAGTGTACTTATTTTGGATATCAGCCAGTGTCATAGTTTGGCAAACTGTAGAGTGCAGAGTTTGCTATTCATACTGGGTGTTGCTTGGGTTTTTTTTTTATTTAAGTAACAGTTGCATCATTCTGGCAGCAGCACATTAATTTCAAAACCACTTTCTCTCTTCCCCTACACTGAAAACAAAATGTAAAGCTTTACACTTATGAAAGATATTCTGATGCTTTAATGTACATCTCCATCGGTGACGTATCTATCATCACAGAATGTATGTAAACAATCATAATGGCAAATTATGACTAGGCAACTCTTGAGGAAATCAAAAGAGCACAGTCGCTCGCCATACTCCTAGCCCACATGCTAAGTCAGGTGATCATAATCCAAAAGTTCTCACCCAGGGTAGGGTTTTATCTAAAACTGTTCATCTCCCAGCCACATAGGACTCCTGAGGTCATTTTTTGCTCTGGTAGAAAAAACAACCTGGACATATCTGTGAAGTCTCCAAGAATCAAATTTAACTAAAAGGGGAATCTGTATGCCCAACTATTTTATTGAAATGTATGTAAATATTTTTCCAAGTTCACACTGAATAGTTAATGTGCATTGTTTGATATGTGGAACAGCATTTAATATCTAAATGGAAAATGCTATTATTATGAGAAGCAAGAGCTTCACAGGACAAGCTGTGTCCATGGCTTAGTCTTACTTTAGCCAAGATAGAGGTGGATATTTTAGCAGCTGGAACCTCAGGTAACCATCAGCCCAAACCTAATAAGTCTATTCTTTATGGGATGGTGATCCCCCGCCACATACATCACTGACAAAAAACAAGAATCTCCCCAGGCCTAGTCCTATTCTCCAGCCACTGTGTCACACATTAGACATTATGGTCTCACTACAACATAAATGGAAATCTTTGATCTTGTTTTTGTTTCTTTGACAATATTTCGCTTCTCATCCATGCAGCTTCTTCACTTCTTCAGGAACTGAAGAAGCTTCATGGATGAGAAATGAAATATTTTCAAAGAAAAAAAAAACCCAAGAAAATCCTGTTGGAAAAGCACCTTTGGGACAACTGTGACTGGATGATCGAGTGTCTCCATAGACAAAACATGAGGTCCAAATCTTGTAAGAAAAACAAGGACATCCAATCCTGCTATAGGAATAAATTTAACTTGGCAGTAAGAAATTAACCATTCCAAGTTAAACCAAGTTTGCCAGAAAGAGATTCATTGATCACTGACAGAAACATGCTTTCCTTTTCCTAACTGATTCCTGTAATATACTGTACACCAAAGGAACCAATTTCCAAAATGCTGAACTAATAAGTATCTCTGCTGCTACTTTGAACTTTTATTGAAATAGCAATGTTTTTCTTCCTAGAAAAATGACGGTAGAGATTTTTGGCTTTGAGGCACAGTCTGTGGCTTTTTCCTGATTTGTTTCCCATAAACTAGGTGGGAAAGCTAGGAAGTTTTGCTTTTGCTTTAAAATATTAAGGGACCCTGATGCTTCCATGCTCTTTTTCCACCTCTCATTTTGGTACCAATTCTATCTTTCCCTCCCTTTTCATGTGTGCAGAAAGCAAACAATGAGTAAGCTCACTGTATTGAGTGACAATGTACTGGCTTGGTTCTGTCTTAGCAAGTTAGGTAAACCCCAGAATTGTGGTTTGTAAGCCACAATGTATGACTAAGGTCAGGTTTATGGCATGGCATGGGAGCCAAACTCCCAAGCTGGAACATCCAGAAGCAAATCAAACTTCAGCTCGTTTTTTGCAAGATGTAAAATTTGAAATGAGAACATAAAGCTTTTACTTTGCTTGAAAGTTACCCTTCAACGCCCCTTCCAACCAACAAGGAGTGGAAAGGTTTGATTACAGCTTCTCATCATCGGTGTCAGAAGTCACCAAGTCAATAATTTTTAATTCAGACTCTGGATGAAAAAAGGCAACTTCCTTCTGGTTTGGTACCTCACATTAACAAAGCTGATAAAAAAATAATAATAATTCCCTGGAGGTACAGATGGGTATTCTCAGTCTGAATGCTTTCAGGCATTTGGAATGCATTACAGAGTTCTTTTTATTCTACTTGCCCTATCTTGTTTGTATCTTGATTAGCTCACATTTATATCCATTTTTTTTAAGGAAAACAGTCTTCCTGCGCATTTCTTCTCTTGTCACTTTTCCAGGTGTAGGAAGCACATCAGAAATGCAAACAAAGGAGAAAGGATAAGCCTTTCACCATTTGTAAAGCAACCAACCATGCATGCCAGCTGGGTGAATTTCTTTTCCCCAGGTCTTGTCCCTAAATCATAGACTGATGACTTTCTAAAACCGCTAAGGCATGGCAACCTTAGTTCTCTGGCAGATGGCCAGGAGACTGACATATGTAAAAAAGGGGGCGAGGTTTTGGTCAGGAGGCTGCAGCTCCCCATCTTGACTTTTTAGAACCTTCTTTGGATTCCTTGTTCCTCTTTTTCTGTCCTCCCACCCCCCAACCCCCAGAGCAAGTTACCTAGCTCAGTGAGTAGTTTGCAGTAGTTGGGCTTTTTAGATGATTGGATCCGCCTCTCATCGCCTCTTTCGCAATATTTTAGGCTAGTGCTCATGTCTTTAGTTGTGTCTTCAGGCAGGCTCTTGCCTGCTGATGAATTTTAAAAAGGCACAAAGTAAAATTTTTGCATGAACATCTGTTTTCCAAGAACCTTGACGAGGATTGCTGAAGTTACATACATTTCAGCATTTGTTAAAAGCTCTTTGAACCTTGTCACCATGAAACCATCTCAATCTACTGTGTAGCTTTTCCAAGTTTTTCAAAGGGATTCCGAGCTATGCTTTCTACTTGAAGAAAATTGCTTTCACACTTTGCTAAAGCTAATCAAAAATTCATTTTGCCACCCATCTAGTTTTGATTTATATTGGTATCCTGGGTACATTTTCTCATCAGGAGATAATAGTAGGTTTTTTTTTTCTTTCTTTCTTCAAATGATACATTCTTTTATGAAGTTTTTTTTTTCTTTGATAGTCATTGTTTTCCCTTTAGCATATTCTTGGGCTCAAGCACTGTTTATTTGCCTTGCTGGCCTGATACAAAAGAAAAAAGTAGCAAGCTAAAAAGGGCAGGAAAATAATGATCACTGCATTCATTTCCATCAGTCACATTATTAAAGTGCTATTAAAACTATGGGGCCTGTGTCAGTAGTAGGTTTGAAATCCCGGCGCTACCGGTTTGCTATCAGTAGCGCGTGGGCGCTCGCTTTGCCAGCGCACAGCACTTCTGCACATGCACAGAAGGTTCTGTGCATGCGAAGAGCGTTTTTAATGACATCTGGACGTGTGGGCGGAGCCTCCCACCGTCGTCACTACTGGTTCGCCGGAACCAGGGCAAAATGGTAGCAACCCACCACTGGCCTGTGTAGAGAAGTGAGCGACCCCATTACAATGTGTCAGATAAAAATGCTTTTTTCTGCAGTACTTCTCTGTGTCAAATTCTTTAATTTATCATCCCAGAAAACAACCATGATACAAGTCAAGAATCTTCTAAGTTGAGTTTTCCTCATAGCTGCAGTAGGTTCCTCCCACACGCCACTCTTGATTTTCTATTGTCTTCTTCCAGAATATTTTTTTTCCTCCAATTTCTCAGTCTAATTAATAGCCAGGAATTTTCTAGTGATCTCCCATCCAAGTACTAGAGTGTCAAACTCATGTCATCATGGCGGCACCAGGTGATGTATTGGGACTTTTTCCCCCTTCGCTAAACTGAGTGTGGGTGTGGACAGCACGTGACACATCTAGCCCACGAGCCGGGAGTTTGACAGACCTGTACTAAAAGATCTAGTCTTACTAAGTTTCTTGAGATCAGTCAAGGGTGGCTAGGTGGCAACAAAAATGTATTTATGCATTATTGATTCAAGAACACTTTGGGGTTTTTTGCTGAGGGTCCAAATCAACTGACAATACAAATTCATAGAAGAAGGCCAGTTTTTCAACTGCACTATAACTTTGTTTTCAACTTTGTTCAACTTTGTTCAGGTTCAAGGGCCATATCTGATTTTAGAGAGTTGTGTCCTCTGATACAGTAATTAAGTACTGTAGGTAATAGATGAGGTCAGGAGATGCTCTAATTTCATTTCCTTTTTATTTAATTACAATTAAATATAATTAATGTAGTTACTCCACAAAAAATATTAAATATTTTCCATCTTCTGAGGTGAAGCCCCTAGCCTCTATATTCTGTGAAGAGTAACACTGGTTGGATTCTCATGTGTTAACCATAGTTTGTTGATTAAGCCATTTGGATGGCTTGATTAAGTTATTTGGATTCACATGTCAAACTCATACAACATCTATTACAATGCAGTGTGGGTATTTAGCCATTTGGATTGCTCCAGAATAATGTGATGATGTAGTATTTCATATTGTTACCCTAATATGTTATACCTCACATATTTCGCCAGCAAAAGTGCTAGGCTGTAGACTTATCAAATGCAAATTGGCCAAAAGAGCAAAGGAAACCACCTGCAGGTGGACTGCTGTTGACAGAGGTTGGGTCAGTCAGATCAAAGGAAGATTGGATACATGGGGTGAATCTCTCATTTGAGCAAACAGAAAGGGGTTGCTCCATCAGATAAATATCATCAGTTATCTCAGACTAAGCCAAAAGATGAGTTTACACCTTTACAACCATTAATGTTAAGTTTGATTGGGGTTGATAAACCATCACTGATAAGACTTAGTGCAGTATGTTCTTAAACCACGTGTGATTTAATCAAGCTATGCTTAATCAAATCATGACCATTAACAGAATGTACCATCCAAATTTAAGTTGCCTGGGAAAGTTCAGCCTCCTGCCACCACGGTATTATTTTAAGATAATTAGCCATTTGGGTGGGAGTTACACTGGCCTTCCTGGGCTTTTCAGAGAGTTAAAAACATGACCAAACTGCATTTTCTCCTATCAGCCAACAAAAAACATAAGAAATCTTTTTTTTATTTATTTAAAAGCTTTATTTTAGCATTATGCAATCAATCTAAATATTGTGCCTTGGTGTGGTGTTTCCCCCCTCCCCTCTCCTTAAGATGATCTTTTTATATTCCAGATGAGCAAACGATCCATTTTTGTTACACAAGGTAAATTTAAGGAAAATGCTTTTCGGTGCAAGAGCCCGCTGTGTTTACACCATCCGTTAAAGCGAGTCATTTAATTCATAAAAAGGCCCAAATGTACTTGGATAATAAATGGACAGAAAACTCCTCCCATCTCTCCGGGGAAAGCGCACACACAACCACACACACACACACAGCAGAAAGAACTCGGCCCAAACGGAAACGCGCAGAGGTCAATGAAACGCCGTAGTAGCAGCAGTAGTAGCAACAGTAGCCGCTAGAAACCGCTCACAAAGCTCGTATTTCACAGCCTGCTCAGCGGAAGGATATTTCACCTTGTTTACCCTGAAACCGGCTCATTGAATGAGTGGAAAGAAGAAAGACGAGGAGGAGGAAGAGGAGGAGAGGGAGGAGACTTCGAGGGGGTTGGCGGGCTGCTCGCCTGATTGACGTTGCCTTGGCTCAATGGGAAAGCCGCTCGGCTCGGGGCGGGCGTTTCTGCTGGCAGCCAGAGCGCTGCGCCGCGGTGAGGAGCGGGCAGTCAGCCTGTGAGCGGTGTCCGTGTAACGTCGGAACCGCTGCTGCTCTTGCAGCCGCCGCTTCTGACCCGGACTTAGGGAGGCACGGCGAGCCGAAGAAAGACTCTTAGCCACGTAAGTAGCTATTCCTACATGGTGAAGAGACGATGGCTTGCTGAAAGGGATTGGCTCGGCCATCCCTTTCCTCCCCACTCCTACCTCTAGGAATAAAGAACGGCGCCTGCAATAGACATTTGTTCGCATTGAAGTGGCTGCATCGCCTCCCTCCCTCCCTCCTTTTCTGCATCTCAGGACTCTGGGGAGGGGGCTAAGAAGATCGTAGGGAGGGTGATTTTTTTTTTCTCCTGCAGCCCTTCCTCTCTCTCTTTTTTTTTTTCCTCGTCCTTTGTGGTCTTTTTTTTTTTCTTTCTTTTTTTGCTTGCATGTGCAACTGCACTCAAACCATCCGGGGGAACCACGGAGAAAGACCGGACGTCTCCAGGCCAATGGAAAGCTAAAGAGCATCGATTTATTCTTGTCCTCGATTGCACTTTTCCGTCTGATCAAAGGAAGCCCCAACGCCGCACGCAACCAATTTTAGCGCTGCAGCTCCTGGAGCTTTGCGCACTTCGTATCCCGGTAAAGGAAGCGGCGCTTTTAGTTTGGGAAACGCTTTTTTTCTTCCGCACAAAAAAAAAAGGAGGCTTCTTCAATTCGAAGAAAATCCGAATCTTTATCAAGCAGCGGGCTTTCCCGCACCGTTTAGCGGAGCTTCCTCGGCCATCCGCTGAAGTTAAAAGACTCCGCTGCTATATTTTTTTTTTAAATTATTATTATTATTTATTTATTTGTCTTCGGTTGCTTCTCTGAATATAGTCCTTTCCACGAGGGAAAAAAAAAGGATCAGACGCCCTCTACAGTTGAAAGCAAGTTATTAAAAAAAAAAACCATTGAAAAAGCAAGAAAGAGAGAGAGAGAAAGAAAGAAAAAGCCCGTCGTTCAGATAACCCGTGTGAAGATTTCGACGCGGGCGATTGGGAATCGGGAGATTGATAAACGAACCCTTGGCCCTTTGAAACGCCTTTCCCAGATGTTTGGATTTTAAACCCCGCGGCGTTTCGTTGGGGGGGTGGGGAGGAGGAAAGCGCCGCTTTTGCTCAGTTTGCTACTTTGCGGGACTTCGCCGCTTTTTGAGTTGCCGAGAGAATAGGCAACGTTCGAAATCGAACGCGGCGGGGGAAGAATCGTTCGATTGATCGCCGCCTCCGATCCCCTCTTTTCCCAACGACGAGCCATTCCTATTCTCCTGTTTCTTTGCGCTGGATAAACCGGACTGTAGATCCTACAGAAAAACCTGCCATCCGAAGCACTCTTTACTTTTACACCGCAGCACAAAGGCATTCTTGGCCGGCCGGCCTGACAACACCAAAGAATTGTGAGTGAGTGAGCGAGTGACAGAGAAAAAGAAAGAAAAGAAATTGGGGGGGGATTTCTTGGGAGGGTTTGTTCTCCATCCCCATGAACATACAAAGGTCAACCCCAATCACGATAGCGCGGTATGGACGACCTCGGAATAAAACTCAAGATTTCGAAGAGCTCTCGTCTATAAGACAGACTGAATCCAGCCAGAGTTTTAGCCCTAACCTTGGCTCGCCGAGCCCGCCAGAGACTCCGAACTTGTCGCATTGCGTTTCTTGCATCGGGAAATACTTATTGCTGGAGCCTCTGGAAGGAGACCACATTTTCCGGGCCGTGCATCTGCACAGCGAGGAGGAGCTGGTTTGCAAGGTAACTTTTCCTCCCTTCCTCCCTCTTGCCTTCCTCCCACCGAAAGCTCGCAGGCGCAGCGTGGCCTTTCCCTGTGTCTAGCAAGTTTATTTTTAGAAGGGTACTCAAAAGGAGTGTGTCTGTGTGTGTGTGTGTGGTTTGCCCGGGAAGGGAGCCTCCGGTTTAAGGCGCTGGGTGAAATTTAATTAAACAAACAAAGCCTTTGCATAATTAAACGGCTCTCGGCAACTTTGCAGACAATGGGCCACGTTTATAACGGTGGCCTAGAGCCAAAGCCGCGGGGGTAGAAAGACTGGAAAAAGGGGGGGAGTTGGATTGAAAAGCGGAATCCCTGGATATATAGCGCTTTCCTTTTCCTTCCGATTTGTTTTATTTGTTTTTAACTTTGCACGATGCCAATTCTTCCTAGTCTCGGGATACTTCTCCGGGGGGTGGAGGGGGGGATTAATATTGGGGCGGGGAAGAATAAATTATTATTTTTAGCCAAGTTAATAATTGCAGGCTGGTAGCTTAGTCTGTTTAAGGCTGCAAGTCTCCCGTCTACTGTAGGTACTTATTTGGGAACAAGCTTGGTAAAACAACAGCGGTTTCTCTTCCAATAAATAAATAAATCATCCTAAGGTTTGAGCTTGCAGAGCCGATTTATTTTTTAATCAGTTAGCCTATCCGGCCTTTTTCTTTTTAACCCAGATGGGTTGTTTGCAAACACCATCCCCCACCTTGGAGCAATCATTCAAAAGCCTTGCAGAATTGCATTTTTAAGACAAATAATGTTCCTTATCCGTGCTGCGATGCTGGGCTCCCCATCCCGCCTAGCCTCTTTAGTTTCATTGTGAATTGGGAGGGGGGAGAGAGAAACCCCCCTCATGCTTGTCTATAGGGAAACTAGCACCCATTCACCGAGGCCATTCTGTTTCCTTTGTTCCTAAAGTGCTGCGTACAGTATACTCTTCCTGGCTGCTTAATGCACCCGTTTTCCATGCCATTCATCAGTTTTAACAGATGGCAACATAGAGAAAATGGTCATTTTTGTATCTTTTCAATTGTAGGAATTCTTTCCCCCCCAAAAAATGCACAGTTGAGGGTCTTTTGAAAGAATAAGTAAAGAGGTCTTGTAATCCTGGGTTTCCTTGATGGCTGGAAGCAAACAAGAGGCCCATTAACATCCTAAAATAATTAAAGTAGCTTTGTACAGTCCTGTTGAATGGTGGATGATTTTTATTTAGATTGTGATGTGGTGGGAAAATTAAATTGTACTCTGGTTGCTTGTAAAGACTTGCTTTGCAGGGCAGTATAAATGCATTGGTCACTTGTGAATCATGGCTCCTGGATGTTAATGAAAATTTGGTTTTCAGTATTTTATACTGTTGTTTATATTACACTGAGGATTTGATCTTGCCTGTTGTCTATTGCAAGGTGCTGGAAAACGGGCTATTTGTATCTTATTATTTAAAATGTGTTCATTGGCTTATTAAGAACCTTGGAGATTAAAATATTTTTAGCATCCTGCAAAAAGAGCAGCTGATATCTCCAAACCAGATGTTTACATGTGAACATGCAAAGAGCTTGTATACTTGCACTGGAAATATTTAAGAAGTTATATTTTTAGGGAGGGGGAGTCTTCCCATAATGCCTCTTGCAACCAGGAAGAAATCTGCCTTGTAACAAACATGTAGATTTCCCCAAGAATTACTACTTTCAACCATGGTCATGATAAATATCTTAAGTTGCTTTGTCATATTAACTTAACCTTGGAGGATCCATTAAACATGCTTCATAATTAAAAGTTAAATGCCAATGAAAGATAGTTGAATTGCAGCACTTGTAAATTTCCAATAATAACTGCCTTCACATAGTTGCCCATCCTTGTTTATTCTAAATATGATTTCTGTGTCATATGTGACTCCTCAGATAACAATCTTAATTTCATTGGGCCACCTCTGTGTGACTGTTAAACTCCTCCTGTGTGAACTCTGCTTTCCTTCTCAGAACTCAAAGTAGTTAAGAATCAGGCGTTCTGATCTAAATAATACAATTCAACTAAGAAAAAAGCCTTTGAAAAGTCAGCTTGAAGAGACAGTTTTGCATGGTTGTTAAGGAAAATGCTGTTTAAAGCCTGCACCTTTTCCTGTGCTTGAAAATTGATCTGATTTTTCATGGAGATACAGTTGTGAGTATAGTCATTCAGGGTTGAAGTCTATTGCACCAGCCCTACACATTAAATAGTTGATATTTCATTCTGAGTAGACTTCATACAGTATTATCAAAATCTACTTGCACTTCCTTTTCCTCAGATAGGGCACTGGGACAGTGATTAATCTGTCCAAGTAAAAGATTTTCATTTTGTCATCCACATTTCAAATACAGATGTGGTGAAACAATTCATAGAATGCCAAAGTTTGCATTCAGTTCTCAGGAAATATTTTGCTAGAATGTGATCAGACTGATAAGGATAGATGCTTTAATCGCGTGCATGGCTAACCTTGGAGCATGACCCACTGAATTAGGCAGAGTCTTATTTCTACATACATAGAAATGCAGCAAGTGTTGTCCCATGTCAGAAGATGTCAAAAATAGATTTTGACATACGATAAGAACAAACTCACCACCTTAGTCCTTCACTTATAACAAGCCTACTTTTTTTTTTTTACTGTAATTTCCTCAATAACAAAGCAAATGCCATTTAACCTTAAATTGGACAACCTGGTGTCTTAGTAATAATATTAACCTGCCTTTGTAACTTTTCTGACCTTCATTCCTAAGGGGAAACAAGTGCAGGGAATTTACCCATAATATTGGTCTTACCTACTTGCGGTACTTCATTGTTTTCAATGAAATGATTGCGCTCTTATGAATCTTCAACATGTCACAAGCAGTGATTCATTCATGATTGGTTGATTTATGTAACTTTTTAGTGTTGGGAGTCTTGGAGCACTTTCATTCATAAGTCATAAGGGATACGCTTGCTCTTAAAGAGACACTTGCCTAGAAATGTCAGAAGTCTGAACTCTTGATTAAAACTAAATGCAGTGGAGCCTAGTCCAACCTAAAGGTAATCTATGTATCCCTATCATTTTCTCAAGAAGGATTTCTAGACGCTTCTATTCGTTTCCTTTTAATTGAAGTGGTCTGAAAGCTGAATAAATACATGTATCTCCTATTTCTCCTATACAAGCTCTCACAAGCAAAGAGATTTTAAAGCTTACTATATCCCACAACTTTTCTTATTCTCCTGTGTCTTTTAAATACATATCCTGAGACCTGAGCAACTCCATATCTCCCTCCATCTTTTAAAAGCAAAGAAAGTTCCTGTCCCTTCTAGCTATAGATCCTTTTGAACCCAGTGAGACTGCTCATATAAAGCCTTTGCCCATAGTTAATGCAACCACATTTTATTGAATCAACCCAATCGTTAAAAGTTTGCAAAAAAAAATAATGAACCAGAAACGGGTCCCCTACAGCTTGGGTTACATAAGGAATTAGATTAAAATGTGGTGGTCATGCGTTTCTCACATGAAATCAGCCAAGGAACATGTATGATTGAGTGCTGAAGTATATACAGATATTATAATCTTGATAAAATCGTAGTTATAAATCAGTTTGAGTTCACAAACACACTAACACCAAACCATACAAATTACAGCTTACTTGGCATTTGTATAGAACACCATAAAACTTACAGGAGTCGTGGATCAGCCTTGATGTCAGTATGGCTGAAGACCGTCTGCTGGGAGACTAATGGACTTCCTTGTACAGTTGTTTTGGCCACTATGAGCACAGACTCCTGGATGAGATGGGCCAGAAGTCCAAATTGGGAGGGCACTACTTTACATCCTTGTCCCAAAGGTGCTTTTTCAAGAGGAAACTGGGCTTCCTGGTTTTCCTTTGAAGACGTTTCACTTCTCATCCAAGAAGCTTCTTCAGCTCTAGAGGTGAAAAAGCTTCTTGGATGAGAAGCGAAACATCTTCAAAGAAAAACCAGAAAGTTCAGTTGCCTCTTGAAAAAGCACCTTTGGGACAACCATGACCTGGATGACTGAGAATCTCCATAGATGTTTGCTTATGTCCTTATTATCACATTGGGAAAGAGAAGTATCTTTCCCCCTTTATCTTGGAAAGCACAGCTAGATCAGTAAGAAGCCTTGGCAGGACCCTTCAGCTTGGTAATAAAACTCATTGGGACAATATGGATGCAGAAATCCTTTAGCCTTGTCTGCCTCTGTCGGGAAAGTGGAGCCAATATACTAATTACTGATCTGTAGTGCTAAATGGTTTTGCCCACAGTCTGAAAGGAAAAATAGCCTCCCTGTTTCTTTCCAACAACCATCAGGGAAGAAAAGTGGACCTTTTCGTGCAGGAGTCCACTGTGTTATTGGCAGAGCTGTGTTGGCAAGGCCTTGTGTAGCTGTGATGACACAGGTCTTTCCAGTAAAAATAGGGAGCCCTGTTTATTTTGCAAACGCTGTTCTAGAATTCCATTCAAATTATCAGAGGAAAGCACAAGACTTGCAAGCTGGTAAACTTCCTTTTAATGTAGGGCAGCAGCCATTGTATCTCAAATAGAAAATGAAATCGGATGCTGGGCCATCAGGGATTTTTAATTCTCCTTCTCCCTCATCTAGAGAGCTTTTTTTTTAAAAAAATAAATAATCTGCCCCCTTTTTGTTTTCATTGGGGGAAAATACATCTCTTCCCTCCCCCAGTTAAAACCTTTTACATTTTAACCAGCAAGCTTTGGGAGCTGGAGGGGAGGAGAAGACAGGGTTTCATTATGGAAAATGCCTGCCCAGGGCATTAAGGATTCTAGTAAAAATATCTCTTACAGTTAACTCCTCCTTTCTCAGCCTTGTCACCCTGCAGATGTATTGGGATTGCCGCTTCCAGAATCCCCCGAATCTCTGCTGTCTGGGGAAATGTTGGGGTTTATTGTCTCATCCCACTGGGCAATAGTTGATTTACTAAAGCTAATTTCTTACCCTTGGGTTGACCAGTTCTAACTCTGTATGCCTACAACAGAACATTGAGGGGTGGGTTTTTTTGGCCGGAGGGAAATTGGTCTTTCTTTTGGTAACCCTTTCTCTTACTGCGAACTCTCAATTCTAGGTGTTCGATATTGGCTGCTACCAGGAATTACTGGCGCCATGTTTTTGCCTGCCTCCTCACGACAACATCAACCAAATTACCGAAGTCATTCTTGGAGAGACGAAAGCCTACGTGTTCTTTGAACGGAGCTATGGGGACATGCATTCCTTTGTTCGTACCTGCAAGAAGCTGAAGGAGGAAGAGGCAGCCAAGCTATTCTATCAGATAGCCTCCGCTGTAGCACACTGTCACGAAGGCGGGCTGGTCCTGAGGGATCTCAAGCTGCGGAAATTCATTTTCAAGGATGAAGAAAGGTGAGGAAAGGCATCTCTTCCCCCACTGCTCTCTCTCCCTGCTTCCCTCAGGGAAGGCATGATTGTGGTTTGCCATTTCAAAAGGTTTCTGACTACCGTTCCTGGTATCTTCCTCAGTTAAATTTGGACTTTGGTAGTAAAAGAAGATTTTAATGCAGTTTGAGGGAAGCTGGTAGCTCATCTTCACTTCCTTGAGAATTTTGGGTTGAGGAGAAACCACCACTTAGCTTGTGGTCTACCAGGTGTCTATTTGGTTGCAAGATGGATGCCCTTCCAGGTGTTCAAGGCAGCTTACATGGGCTGAGAGAAAATGGTTATCCCAAAGTTACTCCATAA
This sequence comes from Arizona elegans, assembly GCA_022577455.1. Taxonomy (NCBI): domain Eukaryota; kingdom Metazoa; phylum Chordata; class Lepidosauria; order Squamata; family Colubridae; genus Arizona; species Arizona elegans. The sequence goes on along the minus strand of JAKOOJ010000001.1, from coordinate 197,207,975 downwards.
GTTTCCATGGCTGGGGGTAATCTTCAACTTAGATCTCTCCACTATCAGACCCAGAGCCATGGTGGCGCATAGGTTAGAATGCAGTATTGCAGGCTAATTGTGCCAACAGCCAGCAGTTCGATTCTCATCAGCTCAAGACTGACTCAGCCTTCCATCCTTCTGAGGTCGGTAAAATGAGGACCTAGATTGTTGGGGGCAATAGGCTGACTCTGTAAACCGTTTAGAGAGGACTGTAAAGCACTGTGAAGTGGTATATAAGTCTAAGTCCTGTTGCTATATCTTGGCCGCTGTACCTAAATTACAACTCCCAACAGGATGAATAGGGTTATTGGGGTATGTAGTTCAGTAATCTTTGAAAAACCATAAGTGCCCCATCCATGTAAAACCTATTCCACGTTGACTAATCTACTACTAATAATAATGAATTTTTCTCATGAGATGAACTTTTAGATTGTAGTTTCATAACAAGTTGCTTTCCTACATAGAGCTATTAATATTATTGTTGTGCGTGAGTTGTTTCAGCTGCGTTTTTGACCTTTCCCCTTTCAATGGTTCACTGGGAAGAGCATTTAATGTGGTTGTACCCTTGAGCCCATCCTCTTGTGACAGCTAAAATCTAGAAGCACAAATTCTTTTCTTTCACCCCCAAAATCTATTTTATGCACCTAGTCTTAAATTCTAGAGTTATGCTATAATTTTTAGCTGTTATATGTACATTTTCATCATTTCCAAATTGGTGGCAATCATTTGTTGCGATGAAAACAACAGTGTAGGTTATTTTAAAAGAGTAACAGTTGGATCATGTCCGGAATTTTCAGAGGCTACAGTTTGATTCATCGGGTTTATGAAATACCTGTTGGGAACATTATGAAGGTGCCAAACCACTTTGATTGTTTCTCAGTTTTTTTTTAAAAAATGTTGCCTAATCAGAATTGCCAGCGTGTTATTTTTAAGTGCTTTTCTAAAAGAAATAAAAAAATAATAATAAAACAGATAGGATATTTTTACAACAACATTTGACTTGTATTTCAATTTTGGTGTGGTATCCTGCCTCATGATCCTTGCAGATCCCAATCTAGAAAGTTGATCTCCTTCTGTTCCACTCTGCATCAGTTGCAAGAGCCTGGCATTGGTAGGTCACCAGCAGGGATATATAGAGCTTGCCAATTTGGAAGCAATACATTCCAGTCTCTCTCTGAACCATGCTTTAATTTCATTTGACTTCTTGGCCCATGCTGTTCTGGAGGAATTTGTGCCTTCCAAAAGTAAGTTCTCTAGTTTACTTCCAGTCCCCTTAGAACTACTCCCAGGACGGCACTTTGGGGGATGGGGGGGGGCAGAAGGTTCAGCATGGTCCGGGGAGGGAGGGGAATGTCCTATGGTTCTCCGGAATTGGTGCACAATCCTTAAGCATTAGGCTGACCTTCATTGCTTATTGGGGATGATGCCTTTTGAAAAAGAGCATCTGACATAGTTTAAAGCTCTCACTTAAGTGGCATCACAGACAACAATGCTACAAAATGGCTTGTTTTATCTTAGGATGTTATATGAATATTTTTTATCTTGTAATTTATGACTCATGGATCAAGCTGTTTAGCTCTTATTAAACAAACTTTGGTTACATAGTATAGGACAGTGTTGGTGAACCTTTTCGGCACCAAGTGCCGAAACGGGAGTATGCGCACGTGCCAGAAACCGGAAGATTAGTTGCTTGGCGTGTACACTGGGCAGCTGCTCTTCTGGTTTCCAGCACATACATGTGCACCGGCTATCTGGTCTTCTGGATTCTGGCATGCATGCACACGCAAAGACCAGCTGGCCAGTGCACATGCGCTCACCAGAAACCAGAAGAGGAAGATGATCTTCTGGTTTCCGGCACACGCATGTGCACCGGCCAGCTGGTGTTCACGCATGCATGTGCGCCAGAAACCGGAAGACCAGGTGGCCGGTGTGCATGCAGTGCAGGAAACCGGAAGAGCAGCTGCATGGCATGCACATGCACACCAAACAGCTGCTCTTCCGGTTTCTGGCACTCGGCGCGTGAAGACCAGCTGGCTGGCGTGCCGGAACCCGGAAGAGCAACGGGTGACGGCTCGCGTGCCTGGAGAGATGGTTCCGTGTGCCACATCTGGCATGTGTGCCATAGGTTCGCCATCAGAGGTATAGGGTTTAGATTCTCTCCCTGCACTGGAGAAACGGACCTCAAATCTCGGGAAAATGCTAACTAATGCCAGTGTTCTCGCGTTCCTTCTACCCAGTGGTCGCCTTAATGACTCACATTGTGTGACTTAATGATCGCAATTGGGAAAGCCAGGATTGCAGACCTTCAGCAAAGCAGTCCTGTGGCATCTCACTTAATGACCACTTTACTCAACTACTCAAATTCTGGGCCCAATGTGATCATAAGTGGAGGGCTACCGTGTGAGTCTGGGGTATGGAAAGGACAGGAACGTAGAGTATGTGACTTTGCCTCAATTCTGCTCCCATCCCTGCGAGAATACATGTTTTATCCTGCACACACAATTTTTCAATGTGATTCAGACTTTGGATTTAGAACTTTTGTAGGGAACGCAGTTGGATTTTGCAGTGTTCCAGCTGTGATTCAGAAGATACATTTTACAATGCACAGGAATATGAAAGGAACACCTGGTGTTGACTCATTAAAGCAGCTTCATCTGTTCTTAGCACTCCTATAGCACTATCCTGAAGAGCAGCATGTTATTGGAAATGGACACTGTTGCTTTAATGAGTCCCCAAGTTGGTGCTTCCTTTGTGTTCCCACACATTTCAAAACATTTCTTCAAAACTGAATTTGAAGCATTGTACAGAATTAGAACATAGGAGGAAAAATGGTTAAAAACACTTTTTTGTTGTTGTGAAACAAAGCCAACTTGCATAGGTAAAACAAAAATGTATTGATTTGGTGCATAAATCTATTAGGGTTGATCAGTTTACATGGCACTTACATCAGTTCATTTTGATCATAGAAGTTCTTTAAAAATCCGGTAATGTTTCATAAGCCTTATAGAAATTACTATCTGGGCAGGGTTGATTTGTGCAAGCCTATAAACACCCTGTTAATATTAGTTATTCAGCAATACTATAGTGGCAATAGCTCTCCCTTTCAGCTTCACAATAAATGTACGTTCTTAGTAATTACTAAAAGTTGTGGGCGAATAGTTGCTTTTAGGAGTTCCAGACTTCAGCATTGCATTCATTTCTTCTGGAAAGTCATACGTGTTTAGAATCTGTATACAATGGTTGTTTGATTAAGATGTGTAGAATATGGAGTGCATTTCTTTGCCTGCTGAGAAGGAACTTCTAATTCATACTGAGGTCTTCTGCTATGGTGTATAGTGAATGCAGAGGATGAATTATGAAACACACCAGTTTAATCTGCGTTCCATGTGTTCTCTCCATGAGGAACATAGACCCACAATCAGGGACCTTTTGCATCCAGGGAAGCTTCTATGCTCTTTGAAACAGCGAACTTTCCGTATTGTGTACGTTTGTATAAAATAAGGCGGTAATCCCTTGTATAAATCCCCATTCTTGTTCCATAAATTGCACTTCCATTTCCTAGCATTCTTGTACCCTCCTTGCTTCTTCCTGATGATGGTGCTTTGTTCACATGAGTCTTGCTTATTTCCTGTTTGAGAATAAAGCAGCATATATTTTGAGACGTAGTCTTTGTTCAGAAGTTCCATGTAGCTGTTTATTCCCAAGTATCTACTTCGTTCTGAACTGGAGTCTTGCTTTGATGTATTCTTGGTTGTGATATAATGTTCTGGTGCTCAACCTCATCTTGTTGGAGATTAATAGGCAGTCGTTACTACATGAATTGTGTTGCTCTATGCTTGGTATTTTACAACCTTGACATATGTGCACAAGAGAGGGGAGTAAGGCCTTGGATCCTGATGAATAAGATCAACTATTATATCTGAATTAGTGTTTAAAGAATGCTGACTTGAACTGTTACCTTTTGTGTGGCACAATGTGATGTATCGTATTATTTATATGTATATTTTATGTTCTTTCCATTAATAGATTTAGGAGATTTGCTGGTGGTTGATATCACTCTCTCTCTCTCTCTCTTTTTTTTACTGAATTGTTGAGTGTGTTACCATTTATGCTAGTGCCCAAACACAGAAGATTGATCCCTTCTCAGTTTCGTTTACTTGATTATTTTGATCAATGTTACTTATAGTCAAGCTATTCGCATTGGCTGAAATAACTAAGATGATGTTTTGAAATTAAAATAATATGTTCAGCTTTTGTGTTATCACTTTTTTCCTGTTGCAATCATTTTGTCCTGCCAGTAAATTATATTCAGTGAGTACTTCTAAAAAGTCTTCAATTAAATTCAAATGTTGGCTGTCATAATATTTAATGCTTAGCATTCATACTTGTTAATCAGTTTTGCTAGTAACATTTTTAAAAGGATTCTATTATTTTAGAAGCTTTTTACATTCTAGGTGGCCATTTTTTAACAGTGGGAAATATCTCTGGATTGGGAAGACAGTAATACTTTCTCATTATGTTAAGTGTTAGGAACAATACAAGAGTTTTAATGCATAGATATACAGTTTATCAAGATGGATGGAGGGATAGATGATAGATAGATAGATAGATAGATAGATAGATAGATAGATAGATAGATAGATAGATAGATAGAAAGGTAGGTAGATAGATAGATAGATAGATAGATAGATAGATAGATAGATAGATAGATAGGATTTCATATGCAGACAGAATATAGATCCCCAAATCAGATGGATTTCTCATGACTATCTAGTTAAGACATCAGGCTAGAAACCAGGAGACTGTAAGTTCCAGTCCCACCTTAGGCATGAAAGCCATCTGGGTGACTTTAGGCCACTTCTCTCTCAGCCCAATTCACCTCACCTCATCGGATTGTTGTGGGGAAAATAGGAAGGAAGGAAGGTGGATTATGTAAATTTGCCACCTTGAGTTATGTATAAAGTAATAAAGGTGGAATAAAAATCTAAATAAACATAAGGAAGTCACTTCAATGAGTTGGATTCAAGACTTCACTGGAGGGGCTCAAACGAAGTATAGCTTTACCTGTTGTTCTGAAGGTAGCATTAGTCTATTCTAGGCTTTGGTTTTGCAAATTCAGGGAAAGGAAATTATCCCCAAAATATCTAGTATTCCCTACTTCTTGCCAAGTGATAGATTTGTCTTAAAGCATTGGCTCTTTGTTCTTCACCTGTTAATATGTGCTATGACAGTCCACTGCTCTTCAGTTGCTTAGCTCTAACAGTGCTTTCAGGAAGAACAAATCCATATGCTACCTTCCTCGAAAACAAACCAAAGGAGCCCAGTCTTCTAGGAATTACAAGTGACACAATAAGGCTATTTTAAGATATATCTTAACACTGAGTTTCTCAGCTGATTTGTGTGAAAAGAGTCAGTAGAACAATGTATTAATCTTTGTAATAATATGTAGTCATGGAACACGATGTGGTCTTTAATTATCCTCTGCAACCAGAGCAATAATACTGGTTTTATTTCCATTTTTGCAACTGAGGAACTGAATCTGACAGTTCCTTGCTGAAGGCCTCACAGGAAATTGGCAAAGCAGCCTCTGAGAGCAGATTTTCCAGATGTTTCTGCCACAAGCAGAAGTAATCCTAGGTACCCTTATCCAGTGATAGCAATAACACTTAGACTTATATACCACTTCATAGTGGTTTACAGCCCTCTCTTAAGCGGTTTACAAAGACAGCCTGTTGCCCCCAACAATCTGGGTCCTCATTTTACTTGGAAGGATGGAAGGCTGAGTCAGCCTTGAGCCGGTCAGGATCAAACTGCTGGCAATGGGCAGAGCCAGCCTGCAATACTGCATTCTAACCACTGCGCCTCCATGGCTCAATGATAGAGCTCACCATTTACTGAAGATAATCTTCCCAATTATTAGATGGCGATTCAGATTTTCAGATGTTCAGCCCATCAGGGGTTGCTTTAAAAATATATTCAGTGAAGAGAGGAAGCTGGGCTGTAGCCATGCCCTCTGAAAGACTGATTTTTTTTTTTGAAAAAAAAATTGTTGTTGTTGTTGTTAGTTGCAAAGACATGACTGACCCATCGCGACCCCATGGACAAAAGAAATATTTATATACTTTTACAAAAATATTTTGATATTTTAAAATATTAAATATTTTTTCTCTTTTTGCTATTCCCACTATGTATGCACCAAAGCCAGCAGGGCCTGCTTTATGTACTTCTCATTGTACGTCTGGTCTCTTAATGGCATTTAGCTTCTAAGTTCAACCAGTTTAATATTTGTGGTTTGCATCATTCTTCTGGCAGCAATTCCCTGTGGCTAGCTAAACTGGAATGGTGGCTGAAGAGGAAAAAAAGAGCGCCAACAACAAGTGGTGTGCTTGGTACAGCAGTTGCCCCATAAGCTCTGCTATTTGCACAGATTTGGCTTCTCTCAGATCTTCTGTTTAGCCTAGCAGGGATCAGCAGAGCCCTCATGTGGTTTGTGGGTTTGGCTGACTCACTAAAAACTAGACACCAGGGAAGCCCTTGTTGTGAATTGCACTCTCAGGCATGGGTAGGATGGTAACTTTACGCTGGCAGCACACTTGGAATTTAAACAGGTATGCACCTGGTATGACTGCTGTGATGGGGCTTGTCTACTCATTAAAGTCTGGCCAACTATGGTGGGTGTATCTATGCCATGGAACATATAATTACTCTAGAAGCCAAATGGACTTCCTTTCCCCAACTACAGAGGTTTACCTTTGACTTTTTCCCCTCAGCAAATTGGTCCTTCCCCAAACAAAACAACCGCCCAATATTTTTGTCATCCCAAAGGTGCTTTTTCAAAAGCGGACATTTTGTTTTTCCTTGAAGACATTTCACTTCTCATCCAAGAAGCTTCTTCAGTTCTATATCGCATAATGCTTTACAACTGAAGAAGCTTCTTGGACGAGAAGCGAAACGTCTTCAAGGAAAAACAAAGTCCAGTTGCCTTTGGCAAAAGCACCTTTGGGACAACCCAGTGGTGAAATCCGAATTCTTTTACTATCGGTTCTCTGGGCATGGCTTGGTGGGCATGGTGTGGCTTGGTGGGCATGGCAGGAGAAGGATACTGCAAAATCCCCATTCCCACCCCACTCGAGGGCCAGCCAGAGGTGGTATTTGCCGGTTCTCCGAACTACTCAAAATTTCTGCTACGGGTTCATTAGAGCCTGCTGGATTTCACCCCTGGGACAACCGTGACCTGGATGACTGAGAATCTCCATAGACAATTAACAATTTTGTTGTTTTCTAAGGATGCTTCTGTAAGGCAAATGGAATCCATACTGGCTTATACTTATTTAGTGTAAATGGCATGATTCTATAGAGACTGATTTGCAGCTTTGCAGCATCTTTCCTTCCTGCCTGCCTGCCTGCAATAAGTGTGCAGTATTCCTAATTCCACTTCCCATCACTCTTTTCTAGAACCTTTCATTTCTCCTACAGGGCGCCCACGGCAGTCATGCCTGGGTACTGACAAGGCTGTAGACCAATAGGACCGAGTCCACTGGAACTTTTAGCACCGCCTCTTCCTGCTGTATTCCAGTTTTTCGACTCGGTCTGTACTTGGACAGTCGTGTCTGTAGCTTTCTCCTTTAAAAAAAAAAAAAAAAAAAAGAATTAATTAGAACAGATTAGAAAAGGACAGACCTGCCGGATTGCTGGGCTTTCTGAGCTGCGAGGACTGCCGGCTGGCAGCTTCCTCTACCCTCACACGCGCACGAGCTCATATCATCTTGCTCCGCCGCGTTGCAGCCCTCCTCTCCTCACAAATCGGCCGTCTGCAGCCCTCCTCACTCGCGCGGCGCCCGATTGCAGCGCCCGACGCTCCGCTCCACATTTGATCGGCGGTTCATTCCGGCGCCGTTTTCTGTGGCCTTGGGAAAGGCGGCAAGCCTCTGAGGGACGCGGTAAGCTCCCCTTCGTTTTGGCGCACGTCCAATTCGCGCCATTTTCTCGGGCCCTTCGCGCCCGTTCTGTCGCTGAGCTCCTGGGCCTCCCCATTGCCGCTTGGAGATCGGCGGCATTTTAAAGGGCTTATCATTTCCCTCTCAGCTGACAGGCACTTGGGGATTCCGCGCCTGGCTCAAGACACTCGCGCCGAAGCCGTAAGGCTAGCGAGGATCAAGCGGCAGCAGCAGCAGCAGATCCAACCCGGGGGCATTGGGTGCCATTGCAGGCCTCTCCTCTTTCAAGATGGCGGAATCTACGGTCGGATCCAAGGCCAGAGCGAAGCGCCATCATCTGGAGGAACCTGGGGAAGGTTCTTCTAAAGGCCACAAGTCCAGGGCCACAACGTCCTCCTCAGATCGCCCCTCCCGCTCCAAGGCCTCGGGTCTTTCAAGGGCGGAGGACAGGCGTCACAAGGCCATGGAGAAGGCCTTTGAACGAGCCAGTTCTCAAGCGGCGCAGCGGCAAACCGTCCCTCCTCCACCTCCCCCTCCTTCTTCTGCTCCACCATGTTCTCCTCGGGCTTTGTCTCCGGACAGATCCATCCAAGGGGACTGTCCTTATTCCGCAGAGGTGGAATCGGTGTTCCCATCGCATCCAGAGGAAACCCGGGTTCAGGACCAGAGTTCCTCCTCCATTCGGGCAGCTCCGGAAAATCCACCTCCTCCGGACCCCAACTCCACCCGGCCTCTTCAGGCATCTTAGTTATCCCTGGATATGCAAGGATCCCTGGCTGGGCTCATCTCTGAGGCCATCCGCCAGGGCATTGCTCAAGGCATCCAACAGATTCAGCCCATGGTTGCTTCCTCGGATATCAGGCAGGGGAACGCACACCACCGTCATCGCTCCCCTCGCGAGGATCCTCCGGCTGATACTCTTGATCGCGATTCCGAGAGCCTAGACTCGCTGTCAGAGGAGGGAGAGTTGCCGGAACAGGATCTTTCGGAAGACGAAGGCCTTGAGCCAGACCAACCGGCATTTGTGGGTCTCTTCAAGCCACACATGTTTAGATCCTTGCTTTATAAGGCCAAGATGACTACTCGCCTGGGGCTTGAGAGCTCTTCTTCCACCAGTCTCTCCGATCAGTCTGATCCATCTTCTGCCTTGTTCCAGGAGCCCAAGGTGCATCCAGATATTATTCCAGCTCCAAAGTTATTCTCTGAGGTCCTGAAGCGCCAATGGTCTTCTCCCAGCACTGGTCCTATCCCCAACAATTTGGATAGGAAGTTCTACATTATGGCTCCTGAGTTTTCCAATCTGCTGCAGGTTCCAATTGTGGATTCTCCCATCGTAGCATTATCAACTTCGGCTCCTCCTACGGGGCCTCCGGAGGATTATCTGCGGCCTGAAGAAAAGAAGGCCGAGAGGACCCTTATCAAGGGCCACCAAGCCTCCGCTTGGTCTATCCAGGCCTCCTCAGCGGCATCTTTCTTCAATCGCGCGTCCATTTTGTGGTTGCGCCAGCTTCAGGATCGCATTCCTGCCTCAGATCACCGGTCCCACCAGGACATTAATAAAATCCTTGCGGCAATGGAGTTCTCCGCGGATGCCACCCTCACTGCTTCTCGATTTTCAGCCAAAGCCATTGGTACCTCTATTACATCACGCCGACTCCTTTGGCTCCGGAATTGGCAGGCGGATGCAAGAAATAAGTGGCGGCTGGCCTCGTCTCCTTATTCGGCTGACAGGTTGTTCGGTGCCCCGCTGGATCCTCTGTTAGTTGAAACGAAGGACCACAGGAAGATCCTTCCTTCCATAACAAGGCGCTCTGACTTTCGTTCCCAGGGCTCCTTTCGTCCTTCCTCCTTTCGAGGCTCCGACTCCACCTTCTCTCACCACCGCTCTTCCCGTTCCCTCCCGTCCAGAACCTCCCAGCACTTCGGACACCAGGTCAGACAGGGGCAGGGATCTCGCTTTCCGCCTAGATCCTCCTTTCACGGGGGGAGGGGTCGCCCCTTTAAACGGGTCCGCTAAAGAGCTTCCAGATTCTATGATTGGGGGCCGTTTGGCCAAATTTTGTGACCAATGGGATTCATCTGTATCTGATGTTTGGGTGAGGGATACAGTTAGATTTGGCCTTAAACTGGAATTTCAATCCTGCCCTCCTAACCATTACCTCCCCTGCCCAGTCTCTCTGGACCCTATAAAGAGGGCGAGGGTCAACCAGGCTATTCAACATCTCCTAACCATTAGGGCCATTCAGCCTGTCCCATCTCTGGAACGTGGCAGGGGGTTCTATTCCCGGTTATTCCTGGTTCCCAAGTCCTCGGGTGGTTGGAGGGCTATCCTTGATTTGAAGTCCCTCAATCGGCATATAACTTATCGCCGTTTTAAAATGCAGTCTCTCCAGACCATTCTGCTCTGCATTAGGAAGGGGGACCTTATGTCCTCCATTGACCTTACGGAAGCCTATCTCCACATCCCCATTTACCCTTCCCACCATAAATTTCTTAGGTTTTCCTACAATGGCCAACATTTCCAGTATGCTGCCTTGCCCTTTGGTCTTTCTTCTGCCCCTAGGGTATTCACCAAGGTCATGGCAGCCCTTATCGCCCACATTAGTTCCATTCCTATCCGGACCCTCATTTATTTAGACGATATTCTCATCCTGTCTCGTTCCTTAAATCAGGCCTTAGTAGATTTGGACACGGTGGTTGCCGTTTTACAGCGGCATGGCTTCTCCATTAACTGGGAAAAGAGCCATCTGGCGCCTACCACGTGTCTCCAGCATCTGGGGGCTATCATTAATTCTTCTTCCCTTCAAGTTTCCCTATCGCAGGAGCGCCAGTTGAGTCTCTCTGACCTAGCCTCCAAGATTCGCATGAGGGGTTCCGCCTCCCTATTAGATCTCTCTAGCCTTTTAGGCAAAATGGTCTCCGCTTACGGGATCGTGCCCTGGTCTCGTCTCCACAGCAGGGAGCTGCAGTGGCTGCTGCTCCCTTATCAACGACGACGGACCAGCACTTCGACATCCAAGATTGTCCTGCCTCCAGCCGTTCGAGACTCTCTGACTTGGTGGACATGGTCAGCCATTTCCCAGGGCTCTTCCTTCGGGGATCAGAGTTGGATAATTCTCACCACAGATGCCAGTCTCTCGGGCTGGGGGGCTCACCTGGACTCACATTTGGCTCAGGGGCTCTGGTCCGAGACGGAACGGACCCGGAACATCAACCTCCTGGAATTGAGGGCCATTTACCTGGCTCTCCTCAGTTTCGAACCTCATGTTCTTGGCCGGGACGTCCTCGTTCTCACGGACAATGTCTCGGCCAAGGCCCATGTCAACCGCCAGGGCGGGACTCGTTCCAGGTCCCTAATGCGAGAGGCTCTCCAATTGGGTCTCTGGGCGGAGGGTCACCTGTTATCCCTCCCGGCCGAGCACATATCGGGATCAGCGAACTCCACAGCGGACTCCCTCAGCCGCTCCCTCATCGATCCAGCCGAGTGGAGTCTTCATCCTCTCCTGTTCGAGGAACTATGTTCTCGGTACGGCCGTCCCTCCGTGGACCTGTTCGCAACATCCGGCAACCATCAGCTACCCCGCTTCTTCGCCCGATTCCCTTCTCCGGGAGCGGAGGCGGTGGATGCCCTTCGGAGCCCCTGGCCTCAGGAACCTCTTCTCTACGCCTTTCCTCCCCTCCCAGTTATCTCCAGAGTCCTTCGGAAAATGGTGGCGGAACGGGCGGAACTCCTCCTCCTGGCTCCACATTGGCCTCGCCATCCGTGGTTTGCCGAACTCTTGGCCCTGTCGGTTGCTCCCCACTGGAGGATCCCGGACGACAGGATTTCTCTTCATCAAGGTCCTCTCCTCCACCCGGACCCTCAGGTCTTCCAACTGACCGCATGGCGGCTGAGCGGCTCCTCCTAACCAGGGCTCATGTTCCCCCGGACGCGATTCCCATCATCCAGGCAGCTCGCCGTCCTTCTACTCTCCGAATTTATGACTCCACCTGGTGGGTGTTTTCCTCCTGGTGTCGTGGGAAGGGCGTTTCACCTACCGATGCTTCCGTCCCTCATCTTCTAGGGTTTCTCCAACAGGGGTTTTCTGCTGGTCTTGCCCCTAATACACTCAGGCGGCAGGTTGCCGCTTTGTCGTCAATTCTTTCCTGCTCATCAACCACACCCATTACCAGTGATCCACTCATTAAATCCTTTTTGAGGGGTGCGACCAATCTTCGTCCGCCTACAATTCACCGGTTTCCGTCGTGGGACCTAAACAAGGTCTTGTCTGCCCTGACCGGTCCTCCGTTTGAACCCTTACGGGAAGTTGGTCTCAAGTTTCTTTCGTTTAAAGTAGCCTTCCTCGTCGCTGTGACTTCTGCGAGGCGGATTTCAGAGCTGGCTGCCCTGTCCGTGCGCTCTGACCTCTGCATCTTTCACGCAGACAGGGTGGTTCTCCGCCTGGACCCGGCGTTCGTCCCGAAGATTAACACCATCTTCCACAAGTCGCAGGAGCTCACGCTTCCGAACTTCTGCCCTTCTCCCCGTCACCGCCAGGAGTTCCTTTGGCACAAACTGGACGTTCGCCGGGCCCTCAAGATATACGTTGCCCGAACGGCATCATTCCGACGGTCAGAAGCTCTGTTTCTATCTTTCCAGCCTTCGACGATGGGTTCCCGTGTCTCTTCAGTGACTATAGGGCGGTGGCTCAGAGCTACCATTGCGCTGGCCTATGAGGCTCAGTCCCTGCAGGTGCCAGCTAACATCACGGCGCATTCAACCAGGAGTGCTTCCACCTCGGCTGCCTGGTCCACTCAAGCGCCTCTGGAGGAGATCTGCCGGGCCGCTACGTGGTCGTCTGTGTCTCCTTTCATCCGGCATTACCGTCTGGATGTCTACGCGTCGGCGGATGCGGCTTTTGGCAGGAGAGTTCTGCAGCAGGTCCGGCCTCTCCCTCCCTAGGAGACACCATGCTTTGGTATGTCCCAGGCATGACTGCCGTGGGCGCCCTGTAGGAGAATGGGCGTTGGTCTTACCTGATACGCCTCTTCTCTGGCGGGCGCCCACGGCAGTCAGCCCCACCCATTCCGGCCGTCCCTGGGTTCGGTGGGTGGGAAGTCTTTTACTCTCTGCTTTATTTTACAGACACTCTAGTCCGCTGGACAGCCTCGCCTCAAAACTGGAATACAGCAGGAAGAGGCGGTGCTAAAAGTTCCAGTGGACTCGGTCCTATTGGTCTACAGCCTTGTCAGTACCCAGGCATGACTGCCGTGGGCGCCCGCCAGAAAAGAGGCGTATCAGGTAAGACCAACGCCCATTCTCCACCAGTAGATTTTTTTGTGTTTTTCTTTCTTTCTTTTGCTTGATCTAATTATACATGCTGGGTCCATATCATTCCTTGAACCTTTTTGCCTTCTCCCCATACACACAAAGGACATAGTTATGGATATGAAGATGAATAGACCATATTAACTCAGAACAGAATGAAAAGCTGCAAGGTCAAATGGAATAGCTCCTTAGTTGTGGAAGGTGAAAGCAGAGGTTACACTTCATCTCAGAAAAATAATGCTTTTCCTAATGAATTTTGAATTTGCCAGCCTGTGGGAAGGTAGATTTTTGTCCTCCTTGGCAGCACATCTCATTTATCAAATCGTAAAAAGTAGATTAGTTATGTAATTTCATTTGGCTTCAAAGTACCTATGTACTGCTTTTTCTCTATTGAACAAGTTCACTATTAGATTCCAATGTTCTTATTAGGGATTATTGTGTTTTGTAAGGTCTGCGTACGTTTCAGTTTTTTAAATGATGGCATTCTGAAATTCTAAATCGGGGAATTGAAAATTCTTTGTGCAGTATTAAGAAAGTTTGCCCATTTCTGTGGGATGGGTTTGCCATTTTTAAAACAGATGTGTTGCATTTCAGAATTCATGTTCTTATGGGGAAAGGATTATAATTCCAACATATCCTAGGGGTAGGGAGAGTACAGGAATGGGAAAGGCTACCTTAAACTATTCCGATTTGGATATTTCTGTACTTAGCTCTTTTTTTAAAAAAAATATTTGTATCTTTTTTGTTAGGCTAGTACCAAAATGATACAGGTAGTCCTCCACTTACAACAGTTCATTTAGTGACCTTTTGAAGTTACAATGGCACTAAAAAAAGTGATTTATGACTGTTTTTTCACACTTACAACCATTGCTGCATCCCTATGGTCACAATTCAGACGCTTGGCATCTGACTCATATTTATGACGGTTACAGTGTCCCTGGATCATGTAATCACCTTCTGACAAGCAAAGGGTTTTTGACAGCTCAAAATCCCTGGATCTAGTGCCTTATTGTCATATTTGATTCATTCCTTCATCACTGTTTTGAATGCTGGAGTAACTCTTGGATTGCTCTCAATCCGGAAGTTCCAAAAACCATCCAATTATTTAAAGCCAACTTTTCAGTCCCAGATGCTAAACGTAGGGCCAGCTTTGCTGAAAATTGCAAAACAAAAATGCTAATGCTCACCCAAGAACAAATTATATAAAACAGATATGAAGACTCTTGTGGTTTTACAGATTCTGTAAATCGGTAAAATCAACAGCCTAAGACAGCAATGGTCAGCTGAAAGTTGCTTATGATCCACAGGTAGTCCTCAGTTTACGACTGTTTGTTTAAAGTAATGAGGCTTTGGAAAAAGTAACAAAAAGTCCTGAAAAGTTGCAACTGTTGTAGAAGTTTGGCAATCGACTTGCATTTATGACGGTTGCAGCATCTTGTCGGGTGATTGTGATTTGCAACCTACCAACAAGCTTCCAACAAGCTTAGTCATTGTGGGGAAGCCAGATTCACTTAATGACCACATGTTTCATTTAATGATGCTGTGATCAACATTTTTCTAACACAAAGGAGTAGGTTTGTGGTTGAGCTATGGTTTGAATGGGGACTTTTTAGCTCTTGTTCTTGGAAACCATGCTGCCTAATTTCTGAGGCTTTGGTGTTACTGCTGTAGATAAGGCAGAATTCACTTGTCCCAAAGGTGCTTTTCCAAAAGGCAACTGGACTTCCTGGTTTTTCTTTGAAGAAGTTTCACTTCTTTTCCAATAAGCTTCTTCAATTCTGACTGGATGGTGGGGACATCTGGTCATTTGCATTCTTTTAAAGAGTCTTTGAGGACACTTGGAGGTTTATCTGTGTCCTCAGGGTCACCTGAATAGTGCAAATGGGTGTGGAGCCTTTTTGGAACTGCTAAGGACACAAAAAAACCTCCAGGTGGCCTCGATGACTCTCTAAAGAATGCAAATGACCAGCTGTCTGCAAGGACTATAAATCCTTCCATTCCCCACCATCCAGTCAGAGCTGAAGAAGCTTCTTGGATGGGAAGCGAACCGTCTTCAAAGAAAAGCAAGAAAGTCCAGTTGCCTCTTGAAGAAGCACCTTTGGGACAACCATGACCTGGATGACAGAGAATCTCCATAGGCAGAATTCACTTCGCTCTTTTAAGATCCTATAAAGGATTTCATCATTAATACAACCTGAATCTTTATTTATGCTGGAGAACGTGGCAGCACTGAATATGAGGAATTACTTTTCTTCTCACCAGTTTATGTGAAATTGCTTGCAATTGTATCTCTGTGTTTACAGACCAGGGGCTCAGACGTTCTGAACCATGCCACCAGTATGCCCAACCCTAAGCCTCCCAGGCTGATTGTCCCAGGGCCTTCTAATTTATGGCCAGTCCCTTGGAAAGTTATAAACATACATTGAGTCAGTGACCTATCTCCACATGATTCATTTTCATAGAAACTTTCTTCTCATGGTCCTCGATTATACAGATAGTTCTCAACTTAAAGCAGTTCTTTTAGTGACCTTTTGAAGTGACAACGGCTTTGAAAAAAGTGACTTACAATTGTTTTTCACACTTACGACGTTACAGCATCCCCATGATCAAAATTAAGACGCTTGGCAACTGGCTCATATTTATGACAATTGCAGTGTCCCGAGATCATATGATCCCTTCTAAGAAGCAAAGTCAATGGGGCAGCCAGATTCACTTAACGGCCGTGTAACTAACATAACAACTGCAGTGATGAACTTAACAACTGTGACAAGAAAGGTTGTAAAATGGGGCAAAATTCACTTAACAAATATCTCACTTAGCAACAGAAATTTGGGTCTCAATTGTGGTTGTAAGTCGAGGATTACCTGTACTTTTCCCATGATCTACTGCCTCAGGTTGAAATCTGTGCATGTATTAATTGAAGTGGAAGCATAAGGAAATTCCGCTATGTCTACTTGAAACAATTACGTTAAAATATTACTGAGATGTAATAAATCAAAAGTCACACTAACATTCTAACTGATGGTGCTATCACACATCCTGTTTCCGAAATACTTTTTTGCTTTTCCCCTTTCACGTAGGCAGAGCCTAAGTCAAATATTTTGTCACCCATCAATCTTCACCCTTGCAGGTACTTCTCTGTGTAAACAACATGAAGCCCTTCTCACAGAATTTTCCTGCAAGTCAGAAATTCTTTAAAATCCCCAGATTTTTTCTGAGAAGAGACTTACTATACCCATGGTGGGAAATACCTTAAGCTGTGGGCTAATACAAGTAGCTGAAGTGATCATGTTTCCTTCTATTGCTGAAGAGCCATGTCTGAATGCACTCAAGTAATGAATGTGGCATTGATAAGAATAGTATTGTTTTTCATGGGCTTCCCTGCCGGTTTCTATGGGGACAAAGACGCATTTCCCGTTTGAGTGCTATTTGCTGCCCTCTGATTGCACTTTTGTGGTTTCATTCACCAGTAATGGGAAAGCATTCATAGAATCGCTTCCCCTTTTTAAATAGCAATGCTTCAGGCTTGATTGTTTTCTTAAGCATTATACTAATGCACGGTTCTATCTGATAAATGCATAATGCTGTCTTTTTAAGCGTCTGCTGCATCTCCACTTTCTGAATTGAAATGATACACTGTAATTACGCTGTCCTTGGGAAGAAGCTTTACATTACATAGTAAGTTTTTATAAGGCAGGTCTTATCTCCCGGTGAAAGCCCACATTTATCAAATCTCAATGCTGTCATTCCCATAGCTAGAGTTGGAGAGGAAGACATGAGCAATTGCTGGAAGTCCAGTTAGAGAATTTGTGGTGCCGGTAACTAGCTGCTTGAAGTACGACTGGAAGGATTTTGTCACCTCAGCTCATACCGTAGGCTTTGACGATTACTGGCAGTGTACATTTTAACTGTATAACTGTTGACAGCATTTGTCTAACTTGGAAGTTTGGTACAGCTTCTCCAGTTCTTTGCACACCGTACACCATTTGGAGAAACGAGAAATGAGCTTGCATTTCTTGACAAGCCCTTCTTGATAAGGACTGTAGGGATGGGAGATCTCCTGGGAACTCAGGTGCCTTTTGGCCAGACTTGGAAAGTTGAAAATATCTCCTTAAAAAAAAGACAACGAAAAAACAATGCTAAGGAAAAGTTATGGGTGCAGTTGCCAGGAATCGAGCTAGATAGGAGGGTGTCTTCATTTTTTCAGGTTAGCAGTGCCCCCTTGGCATAAGTAGAGGACATGGGGAGAGACAGGAGCCAATCTATTTGTTTGGCTTTTGGAGAAGAACTTTATTCTTTCCCGTTCTCTCTCTCCCTCTCTCTCTCTCTCTCTCTCTCTTTCTCTCTCTCTCTCTCTCTCTCTCAGTTGGCTAAATGTTACCTTGCCACATACCAATTACAAGAAGGTCAAACAAATCAGCACGCTGGATTGTTGGCTATTAGTTCTGACTTCATAGTTGCACCTTATAGCAACAATTTCCCTCAATTAATGCATCACTTGCTGGAGGAAGATCTCGATCTTTTCTGGAAACTTCTTTGTTATTTTTATAATGGATAGAATGTGTATGTGTGGGGAGGGGGAAGAGAGAGAGAAAATGTACGGGTGTAACACAGATGTTGATCCTGGTGTATTTGCTTTGGTCTCATCCATTCAGCGGGATAAAAACATGGCTGCTGCTCCTTTGCTTGATCCTGCCAGCGATTACAGGAAAACAAGTGGATTAATGCCAGCTGTTGTTCAGTGGTCTAGTTTTAAACAATCTGCTCTCTCCTAAATGCAGGTCCTCAATTCTTAAATACAGGAGATGATTGCATTGTGTATTTTTCCCCCCCTGTTTTTATTTTGCTGGTACAAATCCAGTGCAAAGATAGTAGCTATTGCAGCAGGCATTGTTGAAAGAGGCAGCAATGTAACAAAGGAGCACCCTCTCCTTCATCAACCTCACAGTGATGTTTGGCATCAGATGTCTTGGAGGAGAGGGAAGAGCAGAGAAAAGAGGAGAGGGAGCGACATTTCAGCAGAATTTTTATCTTGGGGATCAAAATCGGAAGAAGGTAGAGGCCTGGGGAAAGTTCTTTTTAAAGGTAACCAAGGCAAGAACAATAAGGGAGAGAGAATGACTGCACAGCATGTTTCTGCCATTCTTTCCAGTCCTTTTTACCAGTGGGCGCCCTAGGAAATATCTGAATTTTGTTCTGGGTAGTTGAGCACATTGTCTTTCACTCTGTGTGGGTTTTTTGCTCCCTTCCTCTATTCTCTCTCTGTGTGTATGTACATTGTGAAGGGCAGGGTAAGCTGAGCCCAGAATTTCTGTTCCTAAGTAAAATATTTGTTCAGTGAGCTTTGCCCTGTTTTATGACTTTTCTTGCCCTAGTTGTTAAGTGAAATCACTGCAGTTAGTAGATTAGTTACACGGGAAACTGGTTTCCCCATTGACTTTGCTTGTCAGACGGTCACAAAGGGTGATCCCATGATCTCTAGACACTGCAACCGTCATAAGTGTGCCGATTTTGATCATGTGACCATGGGATGCTATGATGGTCATAAGTCCCCTTTTTTCAGTGATGTAACTTTGAACGGTCACTAAACGAACTGTTGTAAGTCGAGGACTACCTGTATAGTCTGTGCTGGAAGGCATAACTAGGAAGAATAAGCATTAGATAGAGTGAAGCCATCAGTCACTGTCCATCTGCCTATCTCATTATTATTTTTTTCTGGAAAGTTTTTCTCTGTAGCCCCAAGATGGATCTGATCTGTATTCCAACTCACTTTTATTTTTGTTGATTTTTCCCACTGTGCAAAATTTGGTCCTTTTCTGATCAATTTTTGGAAAGTTGCCTGTCTTTTTGATGGACCAACAAGGATTCTAAGGCCCTTTGCATGATTTCTTTCCGACAATCCGTTCAGGAGGGTTGGGGGAGGGAATGTGCTTTGGTTTCTGGTATTGTTTCATGCAATAATAGGCAATTCATTGCTGGTGACAGTGTTAAAGGTTAATAGGTATTTAATGAAAGGGACATGTATAAGCAATCCAGAAGCTGCCATTGGAAAAATAGATTTATAATAAACCTCTGCATGTTTAGTGTGATACGTGATTTCGTTTAAGTGAATGAGTACACTAAGGATTATCCAGCCTCTATACCTTTTAGGGATATTTTATTTTCTCAGGGATAGAGAAGAACTGATGTTCAAGATTGAGATCAGCGGTAATAAAGTTGGTTTGATTTAGTGTAGTAGTACAGTTTTTGTAGATACTGAGCTCATACACTTGGATTTTATGAGACCATCATTCACGGGGACTAAGAGCTGTTTACTGATTCCTCAAGCATGGGGAAAGCTCTAACTCAGTTATAAAGCACAGGCTTTGCTTGCAAAAACTGCCAGATGTTATGCTTGACATCTCAGAGTTAGCTTACGTGCGACCCAGCAGAGTGACTGTCTGTCACCTACTACTGACAGTATTAAGTAGATAGAATAACCCTGGCCTGTATGATTTGAGTGAAAAATCTGACTGCACTCTCTTTCTTTATATACTGTATATACTTAGAGATGTATATCTCTTATCTTTAAATTAAAATGTAATATGCTTTTAACCATATGCTGGTGGTGAGTCAAATGAATTTGTTTCCAGAAAGGATCCAGTTCATGGGTGCGCTTAGTAGATAGTCAGCCTTCCTTGTGCATTTATCTGAATGGATAATTCAAGGTGGGACTTCGGGCTATGCCTAGATTTGCAGATTTCCCATCTATTTTTGGAAGTAGCTGGACAGGGTTCATAAATATGATGGGTTGCCATATAATTTTTCTAAATAAGTGCCTAAGAACAGTGGAAATCAAACATATACCATGTTTTGTATGACACATCTTAATGGGAGTATTAAATGCACAAAATGATAAGCATGAAGATTTATGGGGATAATATGGAAGAAAGGTTCAGATAAAAAGACACATCCACCCATAAAATAGAAGCTATGGGGTGTTACCATTAACAAAAAAATAACCTAGTCAGATTGCTACTTGATATGCCCTCTGCTTTTAACCCAGATCTAACCCAGAACATCCCCTGATACCCATGCTTTTTCCAGAATGGGGATGTTCTTCAGAGTTACAGCTACTGCTCATTTGTTTATTTTCTGGATAAAACAAGAGGATAGGGAACCCGATGGGTATCATTATGCCTCCTAGCCTGAGTCAATATTCTTGCCTTTTCTTTGATACCATGTATGAGTCATTGTCACTGAGTCTACTCTTTGGTTTGTTATTTCTTGTTCTGCAGGTCTAGAGTAAAACTGGAGAGCCTTGAGGACGCTTACATATTGCGAGGAAATGACGACTCCCTTTCTGACAAGCATGGATGTCCAGCCTACGTGAGCCCAGAAATCCTGAACACAAACGGCAGCTACTCCGGCAAAGCAGCGGACGTGTGGAGTCTAGGGGTCATGCTGTACACAATGCTAGTTGGACGCTATCCATTTCATGACATTGAACCAAGTTCTCTCTTCAGTAAAATCCGTCGTGGGCAGTTCAGCATTCCAGAGACTTTGTCCCCTAAGGCGAAATGCCTTATACGTAGCATCCTGCGCCGAGAGCCCACAGAGAGGCTGACTTCGCAGGAAATTCTGGACCACCCGTGGTTTTCCACAGATTTTAATGTGTCTAATTCAGGATATGGTGCTAAGGAAGTAACAGATCAGCTAGTGCCTGATGTTAACATGGAAGAGGATTCTGATCCATTCTTTAACTAAGCGTCAGGACTGGTAATGGTAATGCATGGTCCAGAAAGGACAACGTGAAGGGAGACCTTTCTGAAAACGCAGAATTATATCTCTGTCTCATCCTGGCTTGATAGCAAAAAAAGGACCCACTTGGAAGAAGCTTTTGTTTTGATTTTTTTTAAGGCTAGGGAAGGAATGCTCAAGAACCAATGTAGCCCATGAACGGTTAAACAGGAGGAATTGTTGCTATCAAGTTTGACTGGCATTGGAAAAAAAAAAAAAAAAGAGGCAGCAGCACAGAGCAGCTGTAGTAGCTTCTCGTCTTTATGGAGCCAAGGACACTGCACACCCAACGTTTCCGATGCAGCCACCAGTACGCCACTCCTGATTCCATTTCATTCAAACACTTACGATTCCCCGTGGACAGGAACTTGTATTTTGGCATCGCACTGTTAGATATTTAACTTCAGCCATTATTCAGGGAAGGTACAATTAGCTATTATTTTGTTCCTTTGTTTCCTGTTTTCAGAATCTGATGTTGCCAATGGGCTTCATCTTTAGGAGGGCGGGTGGGAAGCGCACAAAGGAAGATACGAGAAGCGAATGCTAAACAAGGTTTTGGAACATGTCTCTGGATTCCTAGTTTTAAATTGACAGATACAAGTTAACACTTTTGGGGAGTAATGATGTTTGGAATGTTTTATTTCTTTGGAGGGAAAAAAATCTCTCCTAAATCAGTTGTATTCAGATGTTCTCCTCAGAACCTACAGAAGACTCTTTGATCTAGTGAGGGCTTCTCTGCGTGACAAACAAGTTTGCTGATGGAGCAGTCCCTCTCCGCTTGCCAATTGAGGGGATACTCTTGAAAAAATTATACAAGAAACTATATAGTAAAATAAATCTGTAGCGATGAGTTTCCCCACCTTCCAACGATAGCAGTGTCCACTGGATCAAAGAGCTTTCTGTAAGCGGAGTAGATTCAGTTGAATACAAGCCGTTGGTTTGGTGGGCTTGTTTTTGGGTTAGAGCTTTTATTGCAGGGAGCCAGAAATCAGACTTTTTCACCATGCTAGCAAAAGACACTAGAATTGTCTTCTTTGGTTTTTTTCAAAGACTGTTGAAATACTGGCTCTCACCTTGGCTTTCATCAAGTTGACCAGGTGGGGCGAGAAGGATCTCCTTCGGATTATTCAAAGAAGGAAACAGATTTGATCTTAGAACCAGCTAAGTCTCTACATGACCTGAATATGAACAGAAGGTGGATCTTTCTGAAGTGAGACGTATATGCCACCTACCCCTGCCCCAAATATCTTGGTAAGGCAGTGGCTTAGGTTCTCCTGCTTTCATTTTTGACTTACAAACAAGGATGCTCTTTTATTTTTCTGTTTATTCACCTGTTAATAAGCTGAACATTGCTGGGACACAGACCTGTCTCCTGAAAAGTACATTGTAATATGCACCTTTTTTATTGTCAAGATTTTATTTATTGATGAATCTGTCACAGTTGTGATGAATTTAAGCCAGTACTTCAATTACGGGTTGACTTGGGGTGACATGTTACATGCTGTAGTTAACAAACTTGTATTTCTCTTCAGGTATTCCTGTCCCTGACTGACATATTTTAAACCCATTCCCTCCTGCAATTCCACCCCTTTGTTAAAGCTTTCATGTTGATTTAGACTGGCAAATGATTTTTATTACTGCTTTTATATTGCTATATGACATTGGAGGAAACCGCGGAAAACCAACACATCTTTTTTTTTTTTTTTGGCATAGCTATTTGTGTTTCCAGTACCTCAGCTGTTCTGATGTTACTGCCTGTATGCGTTTTTGTGAAGTGGTCCTGTTTTTTGGATAGGTACATGTGGACTCTGTAGTTTGTAAATGTTACTTGAATTTTGTGCTTAATTATAGTCTGTGGCATGTGCGTACAGCTACTTGGCATTTGACGTATGAATGCTCTTCGCCTGCCCTGCGGGAAGGTTTTTGATCCCACTCGCCGAGATGATGGTTCAGAGTTCCTTAATCAAGAGACAAAGCTGCAGCTAACCTGCCTTGCTTCTATTTTGGTATCTAAGAATATAAAAGAGTTAACGTTTTTACACTCTGAAGATGGTGCTGTGTTGAGGGACTACTTCTGTTTGTT
This sequence comes from Arizona elegans, assembly GCA_022577455.1. NCBI lineage: Eukaryota > Metazoa > Chordata > Lepidosauria > Squamata > Colubridae > Arizona > Arizona elegans. The sequence goes on along the minus strand of JAKOOJ010000001.1, from coordinate 197,184,847 downwards.
TGTTTTTCTCCAAGCATTTATTTTATAAACTCGTAGGAAGAAAGATTGGTGATGTGCATGGTGGGATTTTACTGCCTCTGGTGCTTTTGTCTTGTATTTGGTTTAATGTTTTTGTCCTAATCTCTTCAATAAACAAAATTGTGCATATTTAACTAAACATAACTTGTGATGGCTTTTTTTCTCCCCCCCCCCCCCCAAAAAAAAAATCCTATACCAACCGTGGCTAATTTCAGGGAAAACATTGCTCGTTGCCTGTTAGGATAGATATTTATTTATTAAATGTATATGCAGCCCATTGTACTATTAAGGGACTCTGGATGGCTCACAGCTTCATAAAATAACATATAAAACAATTAGAATGTTAAAAGCATTGAAAACATGGAGCATTAAAAGTTAAAACATTGAACAACAATGGATTTAAAAGAGACCAGTACGTCAATAGAATATCGAGTGGGGGAATCATCTCCTAATCTGCTAACCACCTCCAGAATGCGACATCCCCATTGGGGCCCCATATGTTTACCCCATTTTTGTTTAAAATTCTGTCTCATTGGATAACTTTCTTACCGAAGCAAGATTCTTTCAGCCTAGAAGAATCACCCAAGGAACTAACCAATCTTTGCAGTAAGATATGTGTGGATGACCGGAATGGGACAACTTGCCACAGCCAACTCATCACAACCAATTTGCCACAGCCAATTCACCACAGGACAACTCGCCATGACCAACTTGCCGCTGAACAATTCAATTTAATTATTTAAAATAATTTAAAAATTATTATAATTTTTGTCATACACATTTTATCTTGTCCCTCCTTTGTCCCCCTTCCTTTATTATATTCCACCATTTCTTCAATATTGGTGTAACTCTTGTTCCTCAGCAAACTGTCCTGTGGCGAGTTGGCTACAGTGAGTTGTCCTAGACCCATGAATGGCAGTCCCATACATTATATTTGTTTGTATTACATTAAATTGAGAGAGTTTTCCTTCTGTGTAAAAATGTCAGCCTTTAGTACTGTAAATAGCCTCATATGGAATATAAAAGTGTGACTGGGAGATACCTTTACTGGTACCCAGTTTTCCCCAAAATAAGACATTCCCTTATTTTGGGCTTTTGAGCACATGGCAATAAGGCCAAGCACTTGTTTCAGGGTTCAAAAAAATATAAGACAGGGTTTTATTTTCGGGGAAACACGGTATCCCTTTGTATCATGTCAATTTAGTTCTTGAATACTCAAGCAAAAGATAACTCTAGGCAGGGGTGGGTTCTAAGTTTTTTTACTACCGATCTGTGGGTGTGGCTTATTTTGTGGGTGTGGCTTGGAGGTCATGTGACTAGGTGGGCGTGGCTAGCTGGTCAGAGTCATTTCTGGAAGGTCCTCGCACTTACAACCAGTCCTTGCACTTACGACCCGACTCATTTGTTCGCTTTTAACACTGATCAGCTGTAGGACGGCCCTTTGAAGCCCCGCGGCACGAGTTTAAACAGTTTTTTTTCCCTCTAGTCATCAGCTGGGACTCAGGAGGCAGCAATAGATTGGGGGTGGGACCAAATAAAAGGTAAGAATAACGTGGGGGGTTTGGGAGGGTGGGGGGGATGTTCGGTGATGTCATATCGTCACCGCTACCGGCTCGGCCGAACTGGGAGGAACCCACCACTGACTAGGTAAGTAGAATAGTATTAAACCATGCACTTGGGCAAATTGTTGGAAAATACAAGAATTTTTTTCGGAACCTTGGAAGGCCAGGACCAATCCCTGAGTTAAAGGGATTGATGGCTCTGCTCCATGTAATTTACGTAAATCTACCTGTAAGCTGAGTTAGGCAACATGTTAAGCAATTTTCTGCCCTGCTTGAAGGATCTCAATTGCTATGGCCAATCCTGCTGCGATACCACTAGCAAGAATAAAGTCAATATTATTGGACCTATATTTAGTGTTAAGGGGCTTAGGGAGAATACGGAGAAAAATCAGGACTTTAAAGAGGCTTAAGATACCCATTTTGCAGTTTAAAGCCGCCTAATGGGAAATAGCTGCTCTTCTTTGGAGAAGGACTTAAGTTTAAAGGAGTTTAAATTTATAGTCTTTTCAGTCTACAAGTTCGTGGCATTCATTTAACCCTTTTATGACACACCCACACTCACAATGCAAAAACAGACTCTAAAATGGTGGGCTTTACCTATCCTGGGCTGCAACTGAGGTATTTGGGGTGGCACCAAACCTATGGGACACCCTGGCTATAAACTTCAAAAGCCATATAGTCCTTAAGTCACACTTGAATAATACAATATATGTACTGGATATTTCCACGTATAACAATGTTTCAAGAGATTAAAACCTGCTTCAAGATGTCATTTGGGACTCCATCCCTTAGGTTCTGAACATAACCATAACCGCCCTGTGGTCACATGGCTGCATTTTGGGTTCTTGGCACCTGATCCCTATTTATGGCCGTTTGCAGCATCCCAGGGTCATGTGACCATGATTTACATTTTGCTGAAAACCAGCATTTTTTTTTACCGTTTTTCAGCTAAAACGCCCCATAGCGAACAAAATAGGTTTACTCAGTGACCATGGTGTTTGCTTAAAGGTAAAGGTTCCCCTTGCACATATGTGCTAGTCATTCCTGACTCTAGGGGGGCAGTGCTCATCTCCGTTTCAAAGCCGAAGAGCCAGCACTGTCCAAAGACATCTCCGTGGTCATGTGGCCGGCATGACTAAACACCAAAGGCGACGGAATGCTGTTACCTTCCCACCAAAGGTGGTCCCTGTTTTTCTACTTGCATTTGTTATGTGCTGTCAAACTGCTAGGTTGGCAGAAGCTGGGACAAGTAACGGGAGCTCACCCCATTAGGCGGCACTAGAGATTCGAATCGCTGAACTGCCAACCTTTCGATCGACAAGCTCAGCGTCTTAGCCACTGAGCCACCACATGTTTGCTTAGTGACTGCAATATTTGCTTTCTGACCGCTTCATGTGAGAACTTCTGCAAAAAAAAAAAAAGGAAAAGGAAAATCAGGTCGTTCACATGATGATCCACTTTATGACCATCACAACGTATGACCATAATTGGCAGTTTCCGTTATGGACGTAAGTCAAGGAGTGCCTGTAGCTATGTTTTTCTCCATTGTTTTCTCTGGAGGAGCTTTTGACTTAATTGTTGACTCAATATTTCTCCTTAAGAGTAGCAGCTTAAAAATTCACCTACAGTATATTTAAACTTGGACAGGAATTTTAAAATGCAACCAGAGTTTCATCTACTTTCCAATTCAACTGCTACAATAAGTATTTATCTAATTTATATAGCTGCCCGTCTCGCAAATAAGTGATGCTGGGTGCCGTACAAGTGTGCTTTAAAAAAAAAAAAAGATGTTGGCTCCTTTCTGCTTTTTGAAGAGCAGCTTGCGTCAGAATATTTGAATTTCCTTCCCATTTCCAGTTTGAAGAGAATGAGAGATTATTTGCACCTCCCTGTTTTCCAACATTTCTTTAGTCCACCTACTTCTTTGGAGCCTCTCTGGGTAGCTTCTGTTTTATTTGGGTGGAAATAGTTCAGAGTATTCATATTTCCTCTCCACTGCCAATAATTATGTAAAAATGCGGCTGACTAATAGCTGTTCATTTGCAGGGAACTGCATTAAACATTGAGGCCTATTTTATGCTGGAGTGAAGACAGCCTTTTGCCTCAAGGAGCCAATTTATTAATAGGAGACAGATTGTAAAAACCTTCTTCTCCACGTAGGCCGAATGTACCTATTTTGACACATGAAGGAGATTCTTGTTTCCATATCCACAGAATAACCAAAAATAATAACTGGGGGAAAGAAGTGAAGAAGTTCAAATATTGCTGAGGCAAAGTAGGCATTATCTAACATAGATGTATAGGAGGATTGGATACAGGTGGTCCTTGACTTATGGCCACAAGTGAGTCCAAAATTTCCATTGGTAAACGAGACAGTTAAAGGACTTTCGTCCCATTTTACGACTTTTCTTGATACAGAAAGTGGTTAAGTGAACCACTATAGTTGTTAAGTTAATAACATGGTTATTAAGTGAATCTGGCTTCCTCTTCTGACTTCCTTTGTTAGAAGGTCACAAAAGGTAATCACATGACTCTGGGACACTGCAAATACATGTCAGTTGCCAAGCGTCCAAATTTTGATCACGTGACCACGGGGATGGTGCAAAAGTCATATGTGTGAAAAATTGTCATAAGTAAATTTGGCCAGTGCCGTTGTAACTTCAAATGGTCATTAAACAATGCTTGTAAGTCGAGGAATTACCTGTATTTACAATTTGTCTCATTCTGGAAAACTGGTTTTTGTACGCAACAGTTTTTCTGTTTATCAATACATAAACTCTTATGAACGGTATAATGTAGATAGCTAGATAGAATTCTTTATTGGCCAAGTGTGATTGGACATACAAGGAATTTGTCTTGGTGCACGTGCTCTCAGTGTACGTGAAAAGAGAAGATACATTCGTCAAGAATCATAAGGTAAAACACTTAATGATAGTCATAGAGTACAAATAAGCAATCAAATCATACTAGGAAACAATCATGTATAAATGTTTGCAGAGTTGGAAGTTATTTTGACTGAATCTCTGAATCAAAATTATTCATTTTATTAGTTGAATACTTATGTGAATGTAGAAATACTTTTTTCCAAATGAAACAAATGTTTCATTTTGAAGCAACATTTTGAACATGATGAGGGATTATTTGCACACCCATAATGTATAATGGGATGCATACAGTATATATATATGCGTGTGTGGATAGATAGATAGATAGATAGATAGATAGATAGATAGATAGATAGATGTGTGTGTATGGGGATAGATAGATATATGTGTGTGGGGGGGATAGATAGATAGATAGATGATAGATAGATAGATAGATAGATAGATAGATAGATAGATAGATAGACAGACAGACAGAGAGACAGACACACGGACACAGACACACAGAAATATCCAAGAAATTTGTAACATAATTGCATAACTGGTATGCTGATAGTCCTCAGCAAATCTGCTGATTCTTCAGGATATTGTCAAAAATGTGTGCATGGCTCAGCCTTAATTATAACTAACACATATAAAACTACAGAAATGAGATATGTCAGTTGGAGGCAGATGTTTTGGTTCTCAAACCACAATATAGGAAAGCTTTAGGACAAGTGACAAAATGCATTTCAAACATTACATTTAAATTTTAATTAAATTCAAACCAGCTCTGATACCCATCGCTGGCTGGATTTTGCTCCTTTCACCAAAATGGCAAAATTGGCATTGCACCACCGCTCACAGAGTTTGATATCCTGAAACAAAGGAGTGGGTTTTTTTTTAATAAGGTTATTTCCCATTCGATTACAGGTACTCCTTGACTTAACAACCATTTGTAAGTGACTTACGATTGCTCCTCGCACATAGGATCATCCCAGCATCCCCATGTAATCATGTGTTCAAAATTCAGGTGCTTGGCAACTGACATGTATCTGTGACAGTTGCAGTGTCCTGGGGCCATTTACAACTTTCCAGCTGGCTTCCAACAACTAGGGTCAATGGGAGGACCCAGATTCATTTAATGACTGTGTGATTCATTTAACAACGGCAGTGATTCATTTAACTGGGAGCAAAAGGTCATAAAATGGGGTGCAACTCCAATGCTTTGCTTAACAACAGAAATTCTGCTCCCAATTGTGGTTGTAGGTTGATTGCCTGTATTGTCATCTTTCCCAGTCAGTTAACATTCAGTTGGAAAGTCCAGTAGAAACAATCATATTTTCGCATCACAGAGTTGACTGTGGAAATATAACTCAGGAAAAAAAGCAGTTCTCATATTATAATGAAGGTATGAGAAAAACAAATCCCTAAATCTATATAAATTCTAACAAAAATTCCACAACTGGGAAAAGCAATAAATTGCACTTTTCAGAGTGTCCTTTGCTATTTAAATGTTTCAAGATGCCATTTATACATATTTGATCACCCAGTCCTAATGGTAAACGACCAAGGAAGCTATTTTCTTTAATTGTGTATTTGCCCTAGTTCTGATATGTGTGGATTATAATATCCTAATAAATGCTTCTTTGAGTGTATGGTTTATTTTAAGCACTGTGGTTTACTTTTTTTTTGCATGAATCTGTCATCTCTGAGCCTGGGAATAACTATATTCCCACAAGCCATCTGTTATTAGGAGATTGGGTTGTGCTTTACAACATTCTTGCTAGTGGACATTACTACATATAGCTTTATGATCCAATGTCCAAGCAAAACTGTTGTATTTACATTTAAGCATATTTAATACATGGCAGACTCAGTGGTGGGATTCAGCCAGTTTGCACCACTTCGGGAGAACCGGTTGTTAACTTTCTGAGCAGTTTGGCAAACTGGTTGTTGGAAGAAATCATTATGTCAGAGAGCCGGTAGTTAAATTACCTGAATCCCACCACTGGGCAGACTGTATATATTTAATAAATAAATTTAATAGATAAATAAATACATCCTTACACTGGAAAACAAATAACTCATAGAATGCATTTGCTGCTTGATCTCTTGTTTGATTTCTTTTTTTATGCAAACTGGAAATTCCAAATTATGTTGTTGTTATTCTTAGTTTTGATATCCACCATCACTTAGGGCAAATGAACTCATTACATAGACCTGAAAGGAAATTCACCTTGAAAAGAAGAAGAAACCACAACATGGACAAGAAATATAGATGACAACAGGCTGTCAACAGGCTGCTGAAAAATATGAGTGGCTTTGCTTAAAACAAGCTGCATACTTGGTGAGTTTAACCCTTTTGTAACAGGGCATTTTACTTTTGTTTCTCTGCCTAATTATCATCACCCCACTTATCTCCATTCGGTTTTCTTCTTTCTTGGCTTTAATATGCATTGCTGCTGCCCCTTCTTCTCACCCCATTTCTAGTTTATTTTTTTCATAGAAGAGGGAAGGGAATATACGGTATGTCAGTACTTGTTTCTGTGTGTCAGAAAGAGAATGGTTGGTACTAGCACAGGGGCATCAATTAATTTTACAAATAAACTATAGGCAATGTGCCTTGTATGTTTACTTACTATTTCAAGAATGCAGTGTTGCGATACATTTCTCCTCTTATACATAATTCTGCCTAACATGGGCATTTTTACCAAAGGGTTTCCGTAGCATTCATTTTAACATAAAAACATCGCTGCTGGATCAAGTCCACACCACCTCTTACTTAGCATTTTCCGTCATGCAATGGCCAACTAAAATGTTCAGAAAACTTGCAACTGCTTATGGGAGAGTGACATCATTCTTGCATTGTGGATCCTCAAAAGTTGACATTTAAAGCAGGGGCGACAAACTCACGGCGTCACGGCAGCATCACGTGATATATCGGGACTTTTCCCCCCTTCACTAAACTGGGCGTGGGTGTGGCCAGCACATGATGCATCCAGCTCTTGGGGCTGTGAGTTGGACAGCCCTGATTTAAAGTATTCTGTCTATAATTAAGGATGTAGTAAAATAATCCATCAGGCCTAGTGGTAATTGACAAGCATGATAAATAGCAATTGACAAGTAATTGACAATTACCTACTGGTAATTGACTTCTGAATTTCTTCAGTTCTCTTTTAAACCTTTCTTACTTAATAACCTTTCCAGTTCTTGTGGCAACAGATTCAACAGTTTATTTATGTTTTTTTCATTTGGCTTGGGGGAGGGTTCTTATTTTGCCCTCAGGGATCATGCCTATCTGACTGTACCATAGGTAATCCAATAGTTATTTTATTTTGTAGGGGGGAATAAATTTTCTGGAAGAGGAAGTGATTTTTGAAATGCCATTTCAGGGCTGAGCCTTCTACAGAAGACTATAAGCTATCAGACAATTCAGGAGCATTTATATTGGTGTGTCTGGAAGAAAAACAGCATAGTCTGCCTCCAGAACAATACATTTTGTACATTTCTACTACGGCCAACTACAAGTGAAATTTCACCCTAGATTTATAGAAGGCCATTGCTAGTCGGCAATTTATTTACTAATGATCCCAAACTACAGGCTAAGATAACTTAAAATTAGGAAAGAATCCTGAAGATAGAAGGACGTACTTTGTCACTCCAAGTCAAGAATGTTTCTTTTCCATAGCCTTTCTCATGGCATATTACAGAACACGTTCAGTGATTTAGTCACAACTATTTTTTAAAAAATCATCAGGCCTCTGAGTTTACTTTATATTTCTGTGGAGAAGTATGGCCATTATATAATTTGAAAGACATAAGGGGCTGCATTCAAACCAAAACTGCAATATTTTCCAAGCAAATGGAACCTTCACTTAATAGAAAAAATACTGGGCAAAGAAAGAATATACTCTTCAACAATTTGAAATAAAACTTTAAATAAACACAGCCAAGGGGGCCTGTAATTAAAATCTTAGCAAATTCCAAAGAGGTTGATAGAAATCAGTTCTGTACTAGATTTTTTCTGGAGTCAAGTGAAGTCCTGGTTAATGCTAAGTCTTCCAGCTCAGAAGTATTTTAATTCAATTATGCTTTGCCTGTCCCCTACTGGAGCAGTTCAAAAATACTGAAGCTAGCTTTGATAGCAAACTATGAAATCTTTTTGCTTGGAGAGCTTTAACTAAAGGATGGTCTAGGTCCATGTTGGCGAACCTATGGAATGCATGCCAGAAGTGGCATGCAGAAACATCCCGTGAGGGATGCGCGGCCTCGCTAGCTCCTCATCCGCGCTCCTGTGCATATACGTGCGCCAGTCAGCTGGCCTTTGTACGCGCAGGTTCTCTGAAACCCGGAAGAGCAGCGTTCCATCGCGTATGCCCAAACCAGCACCCGAACTTCTAGGTTTATGTTGTGTGCATGTGTGACGGCCAGCTGTTTGTCGGGCGTGCGTCTGTGCCAGAAACCAGAAGTTTGGGTGGCGGCTCGCACATGTGCAACAGAACACTGCTCTTCTGGGTTTTGGCACTCCCATGTGCGCAATGGCCAGCGAGGCTGCGTGGTCCAGGTGACATGGTTTCACATGCCATTTCCGGCATGCAGGCCGGCACGCGGTGACGTAAAAGGTTAGCCATCACTGGTCTAATCTAACACACTTTTTTTTTTTAAAAAAAAAAATTGTTTGATTTATATGCCGCCCTTCTCCGGAGACTCAAGGTGGCTTACAATGCATTAAGCAATAGCCTTCATACTTTTGTATATTTATACAAAGTCAGCTTATTGCCCCCACAAACTGGGTCCTCAATTTACCTACCTTAGAAAGGATGGAAGGCTGAGTCAACCTTGAGCCTGGTGAGATTCGAACTTACAGTAATTGCAGACAGCTGGTGTTAATCACAATGCTATTAGTCTGCTGAGCCACCAGGCCCTCTTAAGGGGTGCTTCAAGTCAGCCCTCCACAATTCAATATCTGAAGTGTCTTACACTACAGTGTATGTCACCCACAATTGTATTGGATATTGAGCACTGAAATCCAATGTATCTGTGGGGTGAAATTTTGGAGAAGATACCTTGAGATGTTTTTACTCTCAGGGGTTAATCTGCTGAAATTCAACTCTATACTCCTATGATTTATAGGAGATACTTGTGATGATTATATTAATAGAGACAAGGCTTAAAAATGACCTCCAACCCAATGCAAAGATGGGATGTTCTTTATAGCAATAGGATTTTCAGCCAGCTAAAATATTTTGGAGGTCATTTTGGTAGATAAGAACTTGAAAAGCTATGAAGTGACTTTTTAATTAATACTACAATATTACAGAGCGATACTGATTCTGTTTATATTATGTGGCTGCCCATGTATTGATGCTTCCATGTGGTAAGGAAACATTTCCATGTGGTAAAGAGCATCAGAAGTGTGTCGGTGATTGAGTTTGGAGGCTTACGGGGATCTTCAGACATGCCAGATCCATTCCAGGTCAGAAAATGGGTGTGTGAAAAAGCAGTCATTTGATTTTAGCACACCAAAAAAAGTTTCAGGGCCATATTACTGTTTATCCTCCTAGCAGCAATCGATATAATTTGTTAACTGGCCCAGATGATTCTGACTTTCAAAGGCATACATAACAGAATAACGGAGACTGAAAAACTTAAAGATCTTTGCAGAGAATAAGAACCTGCTGCCTTTTCCATTTTCTTCCCTGAGTTGGTTAACATTTAAATATTAATATCAAAGCCTCTAAGTACCAAGATATGCAACTTGCACAAGTAAGATAATAATTTATTTATTATGGTAGAACTGCAGGAAGGTCTAGTCAATTTGCACAGTTCTCACAACTCCTCTGGGTTCATACAATGGACAGAAACTGTTCAGCTCCATCCCAAGGCTCCTTCTATATCAAACCTCTGTGTATCTCGGTGGCTAGAAAAAAAAAAAAAAACAATTCAGAATTTGAAAGTTAGGCTCACAGCCACAAAGAAGTTGTTCACTTCTGGTTTATAGTCACTGTGGGACTATGCCTAATGTTTTATATACCAATAGTCCATATTTATTGTATTCTCTCTCAGGATGTTGGCATAGGAGCAGGTTGGGGTTACAAGATCTCAGATTTAGAGACCTGTAATGGCAAGAAAATGCAAATGTAGTTTTCTGAGAATGACATCATTTCAGAAATTTACATTGGATCAGCAATGGATTACAGGCAACCTTATATGATGGATGGGTGTATGGGCAACTGAAAGCCTTTCATAATTAACTGGTTTTTGGTTGTTTTTTTTTTTAAATATATGATAAGGTCTTTATTTCATTGTAAACTGAATACTTTGGAGGAAGCAAGTGATAGTCAGCTTTAGATTAGACTAGGGGTGAAATGCTACCGGTTCACACCGGTTTGGTCGAACTGGTAGTAATAAAACCTACCAGTTTGGGTGAACCGGTAGTAAAAAAAATGCTACCGATTCGTCGGAACCAGTATTTCCGACGATCAGCCGTGCCACACGATTTATACTTGCTAGAAAGCAGGAAATCACAGCTGTTCTCCCCTCGCTGTTCTACTTACCTTCCTAAGCCTCCTTTTTCCATGCTGCTTTGTAGCCTGCGGTGCACATGCTCACAAAGCACATGTTTGGCACGCATTGCACATGCGCACACGCAACACGTGTTTGGCGCGCACCACGCATGCACACACAGCAAACCAGTGGCAAACCTCGGAGGATTTCACCACTGAATTAGACCTGCAGGATTCACAACCCAGGTGTGGTGGCTCTGTTAATCTTTAGCTAATAACTCTTTGACCTGACAAATACATTATGTGCAAAGGACATTTGTCCTTCTTTAGATCAGCCTTAATGTGAAATTATGTGAATCTGAAACAATGATGTTTCTTTAAAAATTTGTCTGGATTTGAAACACTGAATTCTTCTGTAAAATCCTTATGGTAGCTGAGGAAGGGAATCAAATACCGTATTTTTCGGAGTATAAAATGCACCTTTTCCCCCCAAAAAGGAGGGTGAAAATCCAGGGATGAAATTCAGCAGGTTCTGACAGGTTCTGGTGAACCAGTAGCAGAAATTTTAAGTAGTTCGGAGAACTGGCAAATACCACCTCTGGCTGGCCCCAGAGTGGGGTAGGGTGGGAATGGAGATTTTGCAATATCCTTCCCCCAGGAATGGGGAGGGAATGGGGATTTTGCAGTATCCTTCTGGTGGAGTGGAGTAGGAATAGAGATTTTGCAGTATCCTTCCCCTGCCATGCCCACCAAGCCACGCTCACAGAACTGGTAGGAAAAAAAAATGAATTTCACAACTGCTAAAATCCCATCCCCACCCCCAGTCCAAACTGTATGCCAAATTTGTCATGAAAACGACTGCCTACGAAGGCTCCTGGATTGGGGCTGAAAGGCGAAAGCGGAAGCAGTATGCTCCATCCCGTATTTGAGTAGACCAGGTTGCCCTGATAGACCGGAAAAATACTGTATGCCAAATTGTTGCACCAATTTTGTGTCCTTTGATCTTAGCAACCTGCGTTTTGTACAATCACGATAAAGGTGATAAGAACTTTTCAAAACAAAACCTAAAAAAATGCAAAGTTGTTCCATATTTTTTTAAAGAAAAAATTACCAGTTTTGTAATGTTGTCCAGGTTTTGCACACCCTGAACGCAACCATGCTCTCTGCTGCTACTGCACATGTTACTATGAGACTATGATTTTTTTATTTATTTAAACTAAGTCCTACTCAGCCACCCCAACAGTTTAAGCCCACCAGTGAAATGCTGCTGAGTCACCTTCTCTGGTCAGAGTAGCAGTTGTGGACCGTTTCATTATGCAGCATCTCACAATGGAGTAGTTCATTTTCTCTGTAGTGAAATAGTAAGAGTTTTTGTGCGGGAGAATTTTGAGAACCAAGATGGTGTTTATATGCTGCTGTTCAGGGATAGTGTGTGGTTTTAGATTCCCTGCATAATACAGTAGTTATCCTTTGTCAGTGGATAAGAACATTTTTTCATAGTGTGTGTCCAAAGCTGGAGCGCATTGGACGCTTTTCAGTTTCTTCCATTGTTAATCCGGTGTAGTAAATTATGCTGATAAACAGCATAAAACTCAACACATTGAAGATATAGACAGGGCTTCTTGTTGTAAACGTAAGATAGAACTCAAGTGGAGATGCACAAACAATCCCTGTTAGTATGTTCCTATTTGTGCCTGAGGTTTACATGCCATCACCAACATCCTTGATTCATATGGTCTAGAACCTTAGGGAGTTAAAAAGCTTCTGGTCTTCAAGGGGACCCAGAAAGTTTTTTTTTTAATACCAATCTTAGTCAAGGCATTGGTCTGTTGTGCTCACTACATTTTTATTTAAGGAGAAGCATCCCTTGTGTTATCAGGAAAAATTAAAGCATTTCTTCTATCTTACAGTGCCAAGGACTGAGTTTGGAACCTTTTGCAGAAGACATAAGATCTGAATTAAAACTTTTCAGAAACAAGGCAACAATTTATTTTGTATCCTAAATTCCTTCTTTCTTGGATTTTCTTGATGCCTTTGAGGCAGTCTTGATGTCCGGCAACTGCCTGGACAAATCCCTGCAGTTTTCTTGGTAAGATTTTCTGAAGTAATTTTCCACTGCCTTCTTCCTAGGCCTGAAAGTGATTGGCCCAAAGTCACCTAATGGGACCAGAATTTCCCTTCTTTTCCTTCACCAATCAGAAGGCAGCAAAGCCAGTGCTCTTTCCCAGAGATTAGATCTAGGATGAATTGTTCCTGGTTCCTTGTCCACACTGTCTGTCATTTGTTGTTGTTTGCCTCTGGATGAATTCTAGACATTTGACGAATATTTTTTCTTCGCACACATTCACACACATTGGAACAGGGTTGGGGGAAAAGGTGACACATCTGAAGCAATCTGGACATATAGCAATTCTCACCCTTTTTTCCTTCTGAGAAGTCACCACCTGGGCTTTGATGTTCTCAGCTTCCTGGAGTCTGGAGAGATTCAGTTGTTCTTTGCAATATAATTTGTCCCCTCAGAGATGCACAATTTTGCATTGGGTGGATGAGTCTTGGCTCCATCTTGTCTCTGTTTCATGTTCCTAGGAGACAAAAAAACATCATGACTCAGAGGATCTGGCCAGCACATAATAGTTTAAATGTTTTATGTTAGGAAGATATGTCACGAGTAAATGCCTTATTCTCAAATGGAGATAATATATGTTCATAGAACATCAGGGGTTAATCCACCCTTCCTTTCTTAATGTATCCATATGTAACCACTCCTACCTATAACTCCGCCTTATTGTTATAAAAAGGGGATGTACGCACCTCCTACTCGCTTCTATCTGCAATCATTCAGAGAATATAGAATGCCTACTGTAAATAAATAGTACTTTGTTTTGAATACTTTGTTCCTGATCATTTATTGAGTCTGATCCTCAAATTTATGCAACTAGCTGGTAGCAGAGGATGGTTAACTGACTCAATAAAAATAGACATGCCTAAGAAAGAAAACTCCAGAAACAAAAGAGAAAGACCCAACACCAGGGCACATAATAAAGAAATGGAAACAGATCAAGAAATGATCGATGAATCTACAACTATAATAACAAAAGAATCTGAAGACTGCACTACAGACAACGAAGAGGTAATCGATGAATCTGATGACCAAGAAGAGAACAAAATAGAAAACAACGATCTCAGATCAGAGATACTGAGACTGCTGAAAAGCCAAAAAGACGACAAAAACCTCATCGCGAACCTCCAAGACATCATAAAAGTCAGCGGAGCAGCGAGAGAAAATCACATCGTAGCAACTGAATCTAAAGACCTCAAAACGGTGAGCGAATTGCCTGTAGATGAAAATATAACAAAGAGAAAGACTAACGGTCCCGCGCAAAATTTTGAATGGCAGCCATCTTGGTTTCAACAAACCATTAAGATGAGTGAAGCAGAGCCAATCAGAAAACAGAATTCAAAATGTCTAGCGCGAAAAGCCCTGCACAGTGTGAAAAGTAAAAAAGAAAAATTCTACTCTTCAGAAGAATCTGATACAGACATCGAAGAAACTCCAATCGAGCTGCAAATAGAATCAGCCATGAAAACGCTTTTTGCAACCTTTGGCCCAAATCTGAAAATAACAAATAAATCAACGAAAGCTGCCGATCAAAAAATAAAGAAAAGGCAAGCAAGCAAGCAAACGTCTCAGAATCCACCTGCTTCTACCCGGACGGCAAGAACGCCAACTCCTGAACCCAGAGAACCTTGCAAATACTCACCAACGCCGCAGATGATTCCAAGTGCCAGAGACCTCAACCAGGACAACTTCGGTGAAAGGAAGCAAGCGCCAATTGTCGCCTGGACACCCAAAGTCGAACCGGAGACCGAGTCATCAGAGGAAGAGCGCTACGAAAGAGCCACAGTGGCGAGAACCTCTCCCGACAGCTTCAGGGACGAAATGAACAACGTGCATGCGCAAACACACGCAAACAACTACAGAGGCCATGAAGAACAGAGAGAACCGTTCAGACTGATTGCAAGCATTCCTACACCATTCTGCAACTTTCAACATTTACAAGATCATGGACAGCCTCCAGTTGTAAGTAATGCAATGAATAATATTGGGAACTTGCCTAATGATTTCCCAAAATTGAGAATAGACGGTATTAATTTACAAGAATGGTGTCAACAACTTCAGGTTATTTTCCTAAAAGAGAATTTATTATTTTTTATAACTAACCCTCCCAAAAAACCTTGGACTCTAAAATTGGACTGCCTGCATCACAGAGCATTCTACTTATTAATATCTAGCATATCTCCTGCTATGTATCATAGTATTAAGCATAATCTGACTGTCTCAGAAATAATTCATTGCATGTTTAAATTGTTTCATAGTGAAAGTGTAGCAACTACAACAAGAATGTCTAAAGATTTCTTCTCAACCAGGATAAAACCTGGGATTACTGTAAGTGAACATTTAATATCACTAAACAAAATCAGGGCAGAACTTCATTTAAGGGGAGAAATAATATCAGACCAAACAATGAAAAGTGTTATCATTAACTCATTAGACTCATCATGGGATAACTACATATCACATTTAGACACAATTAATTTGGGATACCTATCCATAGAGAACTTATCGAATAGACTAATAGCTGAGGATAATTTAAGAAGAAGCCGCAGAAGTACATACATGGAACATAGACAGATTAAGAGAGTAGTATTTCAAGAAAAACATAGAGAATCAATTGAATGTTATAATTGTGGATCCAAAGAACATTGTAGAAGAGATTGTCCTAAGTTTCTTAGAGAAAGACAAAAACAAGACTATAGAAACAGATATCACAACAGACAATCATCTATTGATAGATACAGGTATAGACACTCACCAAATTTTAGAGAACATAGAGGGGGCAGAGATAACTCAAGAGATAGGAAGTCTGGATCATTAAACGGATTAGATAAACATACCATAACCAACAAACAAAATTCAAAAGATAATGCTTGGCTCATTGATTCTGGGGCAACTAATCACACAACACATGACAAGAAAATACTATCTTCCTTCATAGAAGATAAATTTGTAATCAAGGTAGCCAATCAAGAAGAAGTCCAAGTTATTGGGAAAGGAAGTGTAAATTTACCCGGTCTAGGGAAAATAGAGGGAGTATTATTAATACCCGAAATACCTCATAACATACTTAGTGTAATAAAGCTAAGCAGGGACTCTGGCATAAATATAGTGTTCTCAAAGGGAAAAGCAACTCTAGAGAAAAACAAAACAAATTTAGGTAATGTGATTATCAAAGGAGGCCTACCATATTTAATTACAGAAGAAAAATGGCTACACAACATTGATTCAAACATGGAAAATGACATTAACATAGAGAATGAAAAACATCAGTAATAGTGACAATGAGGAACATGAAACAAATCATAATCACGAAAATACATCTATTGGTGATACACTCAATAACAAAAAACCAACAATTGGAAAACCAATTCATGATGAATGTGCACATATATTACATAGAAAATTAGGACATGCTAGTTTTCCCGTAATACAGAAAATGATTGAACATGCTGAAGGTGTTAAAATAAAAAATTGTAAAAATTATTTGGAATGTTCAGTATGTAAATCCTCAAAACTCAGAACTAACCCCAGACCAAAAAAAGCAACAAGATCATCTAATCACACTTTTGACCTGGTACATATGGACCTAGTTGGCCCATTAACCCCATCAATCACATATAGAAAACGGTATTTTCTTACTATTGTAGACGACTATAGTAGTTATGGATTTGTCTATACTTTAAAACACAAAGATGAAACATTTCAAAGATTTAAAGAATTTTACAAACGTGTAGAAACACAACACAATATTAAAATAAAACAAATCATGACAGACAGGGGATCTGAATTCATGTCAAAAGAATTCTCCCAATGGCTAAAGACAAAGGAATGTTACACTTTACATCTAGCCCATTTTCTGCATTCCAAAATGGAGTGGCAGAATGAAAAAACTCGACACTACAAACCATGATTAGATGTATATTAGAAGATGCTGGCTTAGGAAAACAATTCTGGTCAGAAGCCTTATTATATTCCAATTATACTCTAAACAGAACCTGGTCTAGTGTCATAAACAAAACACCACATGAATTAATGTACGATAAAAAACCTAAAATAACCCACATGCACATATTTGGAGTTACAGCGGATGTACACATACCAAAACAATTGAGACGTAAAGGAGATAACGTATCCAGAAGACTTAGATTCATGGGATATGAAACAGGTACAAAAGGATACAGATTTATTGATAATAATAACAAATTCATAGTTTCTAGAACAGCTGTATTTCATGAACAGGCCAATTGGTCTAAGATACATCTTAATGAAATATTTCCCATCACAAAGACAGACATTAAAAACCAAGATAGGACAGAAAAGGAAGAGCATAATCACCCCAGAATGAAAACAGATTCATTAACTAAAAAGGAAGCAAGATATTTACACGATAACGATAGTAAACCAGAAAAAACAATTAGGAGTAACAGAAATCAAGTACCAAGCAAATATAAGGACTACGTAATGTATATAAATAATGAAGTATCAACACCCAACACATACGAGGAAAAATGGGAATTAGCTATGGCCAAAGAAATGGACAGTTTACGAGAATTAAATGTATTCACACCAACACCTGCACCAAAGGACAAAACAATTATAGGCACCAGGTGGATATTCAAAATTAAAAATCTGGAAGAAGGCAACACATTATATAAAGCTAGATTAGTTGCACAGGGTTATGCTCAAAAGTATCCCTGAGGATTATACAGATACATATTCTCCCACTGTAAGGACTGAAAGTGTTAAGACAGCTTTAGTTATAGCCTCCGCACTTAATCTTGATGTCTTTCAATATGACATACAAACTGCATATTTACACGCAAAGCTTGATAAAGAGATATATGTAAGAGCCCCTCATAGTCAATATACAAATAGGAATGAAACTTGGTTATTGAACAAAAGTTTGTACGGACTAAAACAATCCGGCAAACGTTGGTATGAATGTTTGGTCAATGTACTCAAAACTATGAATTTCAATGCTACAACTGCAGACAATTGTTTCTTTGTCAGAAAGGATGGTGATTCACTAGAATTTGTGTTAATTTATGTGGATGACATTTTATATATTGGTAAACATAAAGAGAAAAGAGATACATTTGTAATGAAACTGAATGAACATTTTTCTTTGAAATCACTAGGAAAAGTAAATAAATATCTTGGAGTTCAAATCAGCAAGACAAAAAAGGGATTTAAATTATCTCAAAAAGATAAAATTATAGAACTCCTGAATAAATGTAATTTAAATGATGCAAAGCCTTGTGATACTCCAATGCAAACTGATTTTTTAAGAAACATGAATGAGTCATCCCCTGAATTTAAAGATAATACACTTTACAGATCAGTTATTGGTTCCCTTTTGTATATATCTAATTGGACTAGACCTGATGTTGCTCTACCCCTTAATTTATTATCTAGATACGTTAGTAAACCCTTAATGTATCATTGGGAAGCCATTAAACGAATACTAAGATATCTGAAGCACAGTTTAGACTTCTGTCTACTGTTGGAACCCAACAATGTTAATGAACCCATTCTCACTTGTTACGCTGATGCAGATTGGGCAGGTGACACTAAGTGCAGAAAAAGCACTTCAGGCTATGTATTTTTTCTTAACAATTGTCCAGTCTACTGGTATACTGGGAAACAAGATCTAGTAGCCACATCAACTACTGAGGCAGAATATGTTTGTTTGTCTAAAGCCTCTAATAATCTTGTATGGTTTAATGATTTGTTATCAGATGTCTGGAAGAGCCCTTCATTACCTTTTATTATACATGAAGATAACAAAGCTGCTATAGAGATATCTAGGTCTGATGCTATTGGTCAAAGATCTAGACATATAGATATTAAATTCAAACATGTAAGACAATTATCTC
This sequence comes from Arizona elegans, assembly GCA_022577455.1. Lineage (NCBI taxonomy): Eukaryota > Metazoa > Chordata > Lepidosauria > Squamata > Colubridae > Arizona > Arizona elegans. The sequence goes on along the minus strand of JAKOOJ010000001.1, from coordinate 197,165,902 downwards.
AAGATGGATTCATTAAAGCTATTCATTGCGAAACCTCAGAACAAATAGCTGACATACTGACTAAGCCTTTGCAATCAAAACAACACAAATATTTAACTTCAAAACTACAAGTTTTATATTGTTCTGAATCTGAGTGTAATTACTGTTGTATGTTGAATCGGCATTTAGAGGGGGATTTGTCACGAGTAAATGCCTTATTCTCAAATGGAGATAATATATGTTCATAGAACATCAGGGGTTAATCCACCCTTCCTTTCTTAATGTATTCATATGTAACCACTCCTACCTATAACTCCGCCTTATTGTTATAAAAAGGGGATGTACGCACCTCCTACTCGCTTCTATCTGCAATCATTCAGAGAATATAGAATGCCTACTGTAAATAAATAGTACTTTGTTTTGAATACTTTGTTCCTGATCATTTATTGAGTCTGATCCTCAAATTTATGCAACAAGATACCCACTACGACAATTTCCCCTTTTATCCTCATATAGGTAGCAATTGTATCTTCTCTCCTTTTCAATTTCTCCAGGGAATCACTTCTTCATATGAAATTCTGAGTTACTTTTGTGATTGAGGCAGCATGGCTAGCTAAATTTAGAGCTTAGGTTTCTACAAGTGCCATGAAAACTTTTTTTTTAAAAAAAAATCTAATGGTACAGGATATCAGTTACTCTCTTCCTTATTTAGTCTCACTAGCTGATCATGCCCATTTGATTTCCATTGGTTTGGAATATCACTTCTAGCTTCAGTTCCTGCTATAGAATTTTGTTGGTTTAATCCATGAAATTTTAAAATGTTATTAATAAACTGATGTGTGGCCATTCATTGTCCCAGCCTCTACTAAATTTGCAGGTGCTCTGCGTTAATATTTTGATGTTATGAGACAAGGATGCAGACATACAAGGAGTAATGTAGATCACAAGTCCCCTCTACCAGGGGTGAAATGCTCCCCGTTCAGACCGGATTGCCCAATCCGGTAGCGCTGGCGGTGGGTGGTTCGGAGAATTGGTAGCAAAAATCCCTGCACACACCCCCATGCCCAGCTGAGCCGCACGATCATCAGAGGCTTTTTTTTTTTTACTTTTAAAAGCATTTTTTCTACAACCTCTTCTGATGAAAAAAATGGTTTTAAAAGTAAAAAAAAAGCCTCTGATGATCGCGTGGCTCAACTGGGATTGTCAGAGGCTTTTCAAAGCATTTTTTTCTGCAACCTCTTGGCCGAAGAGGTGGTAAAAAAATTGCTTTGAAAAGTCTCTGACGATCCCAGCTGAATTGCCTGATCGGCAGAGGCTTTTCAAAGCATTAGAAAAAATGCTTTGAAAAGTTAAAAAAAAAAAAAATTGGCCACGCCCACCCAGTCACATTACCCCCCAAGCCACGCCCACAGAACTGGTAGTAACAAATTTTATATTTCACCCCTGCCCTCTACTCATTTTTTTTTCGTGCACTATCTATATCAATCTTTCTCAACTTTGGCTTAAACCTTGGCTTTAAGATGGATGGGCCTCAATTCCAAGAATTCTGGGAAATTAAGTCCACCCATCTTAAAGTTGCCAAAGTTTAGAGGATTTCCTTTTTGAATGCTCCACCAAATTCTGCTGCCAAATTCCTCTAGGCTAGTCCTTGTAGGCTAATCTATTTCATTGTATAATAGATGGAACATTTAAAAACATTTGGAGCCTTTTCTGAAGATGTTTACCCCATTCTAAATTTTAGGGAGATTGCCACCAATGTTTTACAGTACTTAAATGTTTAAGTTTCCGACTTCTAATTTAGATAGTAAGTTTAATACCGCTGCACTAGATTGGAAATTTGATATACTGAGATGTCTAAATATATTGAGATATCTAAATATACTACATCTTACCACAGAGATTTCCAGGAAGAAAACATTCTTAAGAAATCTTGTTGCCGCAGTGGCACAGTGGTTAGAGTGCAGTACTGCAGGCTACTTCTGCTGATCACCAGCTGCCAGCAGTTTGACAGATCGAATCTCACCAGGCTCAAAGTTGACTCAGCCTTCCATCCTTCCAAGGTGGGTAAAATGAGGACCCAGATGGTTGGGAACAATAGGCTGACTCTGTAAACCATTTAGAGAAGGCTGTAAAGCACTATGAAGTGGTATATAAGTCTAAATGCTATTGCTATTGTTGACCATTCCTAAAAGTGCACATTATTTAAAAAGCAGACAACTACATTTTGGGGAGTGTTTTCTGAATTCATCACAAAATATCCTATGAAACTGCATTTATTTCTCAGCTGAATTTCCAGCTCCTGAAAACTTGGCCCAGGAAGATATTCCTGGTTATCAAATGCATTTCTTTGCTCTTTGCAAATGGTTTCAGCAATTATGGGAGTAGAACAGCCTTAGCAGCAGCTGAGGAGGGAGATACAAGATTGATAGAGACACCTCATTTAAGGGTACACTGCCTGGAGCTATGTTATAATTAACGTACATACATAAACATTTACCTAACATACTGTGCACCCTTGGTAGAATGTTTGGTGATAGATTTTCCTCTTAAGTTATCACAGTATATGTTAAAGAAATGCTTGCAATAAATGAACATTTGCTTGGTGTTACCTTTGTCTCTGGTCTCTTGTGACCATGGATAAACACCTCTCTAGGCAAGATGACAATTTTCTCCCTCCTGTGCATGTTAATCCATTTGTTCAGCTTTGTGTCCTTTTTTAGAATCGGGGGTGCTTTGATGTTACACCATTTCCATCAGTGTGCATTTCACTTACTTAAGAGAGCCACTCTGATGTATTATGCGGAGCTTTGGAACTGGATTGTGCTTACAAGCTTTAGCATATTCTTCACTGAGTCACATCCTAACAGAATTGATTGAGAATAAAATGCGATAACAGGATCTATATTGCCCCCAAGCTCTATAGAAGAGAGATGGGATATTTAAACATGAATAAAGAATCACTCTTTAGAGGGGAGGGTGTACTTTTTATGGGCACAATGGTTTATTTGTAGCTCTCCTTTTTTTTTTTTTTTTTTTTTTGTAATATCCCTGTTGGACTTAAATTATCTGAAACATGCAGAATGTTCTTTCGTGGGGAAATAAGTCAAAATGTTTAACATCATCCCCAGAATGGTTCGCTTCTGCTCAGAAAATACGCAGACTATTCTGTTTATACCGATTTGGATCGCTTAGCCTCCTGTGCAGATGCTAAACTAATCCATTTTATCAATTAATTCATAATCAAAATCTGTTGGGCAATCTCTTAAAATATTTTCCCATGCAAAAGAGGATAATCTTTGTCTGATTCTCTGAGTGCTTGGAAGTTTCTTTTTATTTTGTGATATATATATATTTTTTTTGAGAAAAACATTTTTTATTTTCAAACAAACAAAACATAGAAACATCATCATTCCTAATCATTACAGACAGTGTATAGAACAGTTTTCATCCTTTTGTGCTCCTGCAATCTTCATAATATCTATATACAAGCTTATTTTCCTAAAAGAAGAGTTTAAAATATTGCATTTTATATTTTATATTTAAAATTATTGCATTTCATATTTCATATCTCATCTCCATGTTTTATTTTCTAGCCATTGATAAAACAAACCCCATATCAAATATTGTTTATCTTCCTGTTCTCGTATTTCAAGTGTCAATTTACTCATTTCAGTACATTCCATCATTTTCTTAATAATTTCTTCATCGTTAAGTATTTTCTCTCCTTTCCAATTTTTAGCAAATACAATTCTAGCCACTGTTAAGACATTCACTATTAAATATTGCAATTCTTTATTATATGACTCTGGTAAGATCCCTAGTAAAAATATCTCTGGTTTAAAGTCAATATGTCTCTTTATCATCTTCTCCAGCCACATACAGTATGTATCTTAGTCCAGTATCTCTTAGCGTCTGCGCAAGTCCACCACATATGGTAATATGATCCTGGGTCTGATGACACTTCCAACACTTCTCCAATTTGTTCTTAAACATTCTGGCTATTCTCGTCGGGGGTAAATGCCACCTGTAAAACATCTTATACAAGTTCTCTTTATACGCCGTAGACATTGTCATCTTATAGTTATGTGACCACAATTTTTGCCATTTCTCTAAATCAATGCTATGCCCAAAGTTTTTCCCCAAGCTATCATTGGTTCTTTGACTTGTTCTTCTTCCAATATCTACGTTCTAGATATGACGAAGACTCTAAACAAGAAGGTTTTTATAATGCTTTGACTAATTTAGATAAGATTTTAATGGGTTCTGAGGACCATGTAATTAAAAAACTATATGGATATTTATGATATTTTGTGATATTTTTGAGCTAGTGAGACTGTCAGAGGTGGAAGATATGGTGTTGTTTCCTGCTGCAAGCTTCCCATTACAGGTAGTCCTCAACTTACAACAGTTCATTTAGTGACCCTTTGGAGTTACAGCAGCACTGAAAAAAGTGACTTATGACCGTTTTTCACACTTATAACCACTGTAGCATCCCTATGGTCATGTGATTTACATTCGGATGCTTGGCAACTGCCTCACATTTATGACGGTTGCAGTGTCCTGGAGTCACGTGATCTCCTTTTGTGACCGTCTGACAAGCAAATTCAGTGGGGAAACCAGATTCATTTAATAGCCGTGTTGCTAATTTAACAACGGCAGTGATTCACTTAAAAAATGTGGCAAGAAAAGTCATAAAATGGGGCAAAACTCAGTTAACAAATTTCTCACTTAACAACATAAATTTTGGCCTCAATTGTAGTCGTACGTTGAGGACTACTTGTACTTTGGCCTTTCCTAGCAGCCCAGATCTCCCACTGTGAAGGCCCATAGGAAAAGCACCCTCAAAATGTCTTCCTCTCTGATACAAGTGAACGACTGGCAACCAACCAAGCTGGAGACTTCTGGAGGGCAAATTGTATAATTGGAGATGAACTTTCTGCCTTTGTACCTTTGGGCATTTTGCAGTTAAATAGATATAAGAATACCACATTCATCTCCTCATTTTTCCCTTGAAAAGCAATTTCTCTTTCTTCAGAGAAAAAAAAAAGAATTGGTGGAAAATTCAAGACACTTATTCTGTACACCATTGGTAGAAATGAATGTATAGAAAGTCAGGATGAATTTATTTATTTATTTATTTATTTATTGGTTCAATTTATATGTTGCCCTTCTCTGGAGACTCAGGGCGGCTTACAATGGGTTAAGCAATAGCCTTCATACTTTTGTATATATCTGCTTAGTAGGGCTTTCGGCCCCACCTAAGCGGTGTTCTTTTTTATACAAAGTCAGCTTATTGCCCCCACAAACCGGATCCTCATTTAAATGCCTATTGGGATTTTTTTTTCCTCTGGAAAAATTCAGAACTGGGTGATGGGAAACACTTGTTGTATTCTGTCTGTCTTCTTCATCAACTCACTCCCTTCTACAGAGGAATTATTGAGTCTATCATCTGCACCTCTATAACTGTCTGGTTTGGTTCTGCAAGCCAACAAGACAGACACAGATTTCAGAGGATAATTAGAACTGCAGAAAAAACAATTACTACCAACCTGCCTTCCATTGAGGACCTGTATACTGCATGAATCAAAAAGAGGGCTATGAAAATATTTACAGACCCCTCGTATCCTGGACATAAACTGTTTCAACTCCTTCCTTCAAAATGACGTTATAGAGCACTGCACACCAGAACAACTAGACACAAGAACAGTTTTTCCCCAAACACTATCACTCTGCTAAACAAATAATTCCCTCAACACTGTCAAACTAGTTACTAAGTCTGCATTACTATTAATCTTCTCATCATTCCTATCAACCATCTCCTCCCGCTTATGATTGTATGACTGTAACCTTGTTGCTGTTATCCTTAAGATTTATATTGACTGTTTCCTAATATGATTTGATTGCATATTTATTCCCTATGACTATCATTAAGTGTTGTACCTTATGATTTTTGATGAATGTATCTTGTCTTTTCATGTACACTGAGAGCGTATGCATGAAGACAAATTCCTTGTGTGTCCATTCACACTTGGCTAATAAAGAATTCTATTCTATTCTATTCTATTCTATTCTATTCTATTCTATTCTATTCTATTCTATTCTATTCTATTCACTTCTGTTATTATTTTAGTGAATAGAATAGAATAGAATAGAATAGAATAGAATAGAATAGAATAGAATAGAATAGAATAGAATAGAATAGAATAGAATAGAATTCTTTATTGGCCAAGTGTGATTGGACACATAAGGAATTTGTCTTTGGTGCATATGCTCTCAGTGTACATAAAGAAAAATAGAATACATTAATCGAGAATCACAAACATATATTCTCTAGATGTAATTGTGGTAGTAACATGCCTCCTGCAATCCTTTCCTCTCACCTTGAAAGCTTTTTTAAACTGAACTTGGCTTTATAATAATGTTGCTACATGATCCCTGCATAGCATTGCTTTGAAAACCACACTCATTTTGAAGGCAGAATTTTTGCAAGTCACTGAAGAGAGAATTATAAAGGGGGGGGGACTCAGCTGCCAACTTTGCATCCTGTTGGGTAGTAAAAAGATGGAGGAAAGTATTTTACCTTCAGTAGAGAAAAGCACTTTGGCATTATCTCTATTGGCTGCATTCCTGATTACAACTTGTCATCTGTACCAGAATTTACCTTTAAAGAACTAAACATGGTATCCCTATGGCCCCACCAACAAAAAAGCAGAGAATACCAATCCTATAGTAGGAGTCTTCGTGTAGAGGTACATATGCACACAGATCCCTGATCATATGAAACAGAGCCAATAGACACAGTTCCTCTTATTGACCAAATGTAATGAGTTGAAATCTTTTGCTGCAGTTCTCCAGGATTGTTAATTTCAGATGGAATCAGCCCAACCTGGAAATTTCAGCTGGAATTTCAGCTGGAATCAGCCCAAGTTGGAAAAAGTTCCCAAGGTCATCTCTTGGCGAAAGTGCCCTCCTTTCTGGGAAGTTGTTGTTGTTGTTGTTAGTTGCGAAGTTGTGTCTGACCCATCGTGACCCCATGGACAATGTTCCTCCAGGCCTTCCTGTCCTCTACCATCCTCTGGAGTCCATTTAAGTTCACGCCAACTGCTTCAGTGACTCCATCCAGCCACCTCATTCTCTGCCATCCCCTTCTTCTTTTGCCCTCAATCGTTCCCAGCATTAAGCTCTTCTCCAGTGAGTCCTTCCTTCTAATTAGGTGGCCAAAGTATTTGAGTTTCATCTTCAGGATCTGGCCTTTTAAAGAGCAGTGAGTCACCCTTTACTTCTGGGAAGTAAAGGGTGCAAAAATTATAAGGCACTGCTGTTGAGTATTAATTTTCTTTGGCTCTTTGGAACAGCATTCCAGTTAAACCTAGCCCCTTCCATGATCACATTTTGGGGAGGGGAAAAATGCTAAAAACAATATTATTTCATAAAGTTTGAAGAAGATGTTGATATTTGGTTGCCTACTTTATGGTGTATTGATTTCAGATGCTTTTAATCAGATGCACTGTGACTGTTTGTTTTACTTTATATGCAAATCAAGAACCACTTATACAATAAATAAATGCAAGAAACAAACTCATCTCATCCCATTCCATCTGAGATGGAATGGGCTGTGAGAATAACCTTGAAGGACAGGAGAAATAGATGCAGCCAAAGCAATGGTGTGATAAGAGAAATCCAAGTCCAAAGCAGGAATGTAATTTGAGAAGGCACATCAGTCTTGACTGTTCTCTTGACTCTTGTTCATTTTGGGGATAAAGGCAGGGAGGAGGGGAGACCCATTCAGGTTTGCAAGATTCTGTTACTGCAACCCTATAATATAAGTAATTTTAATATTCATAACTTTGGTGTTTAAGTCTGGACTACCAAATAGGGCAGACACGATCTCTGCTTTTAGAAGCCTGAATCAATCTTTCATCTATCTAGCTCAGCACTTTAAACTCTAACTAGCGGCAGCTTGGTGAAACATCAGTCGGGGTGTTCAGCAGTAACCCCTCTTATTTGGAATCTTTTGAATTGAAAGATGAGCAATCTTTCACCAGGCCTCCTCTTTCCTGTCTTCTGAGGAGCAGGTTACAAGCGAATCAAGTTATTCCCACAAGTTGCAGAGGGTACTGGTAAAGAACCTTGAAAAATTAGGCAAAGAGCCATATGCAAGTCGAACACAGATTGCCTATGTTGCAGTAGGCAATCTAAGGCACTCCCGATATGATTGAACTAGAACTCCCAGTATTCTTAAGCAATAATGGCCAATGATAAGCATGCTTGGATTTGTATTTAAGAGCATCTTGACATCACAAATTACTTATCCCTGCTTCATGGCCATTGATTTCTCAACAAATTGCTTTATATACATCTTTGTTTGTCGGAGCTGAAATTGTGTAGTTGGGGACTACGATACTCAGATTGGGTCTCTGTGCCATGTAGAACCATGTGCAGGATCAGGCCATTGGGGTTGTAATGGGGGGTGGGGGACAGGATGGAAGCAAGAAGTATATTTGTTCTTGTTAAGCAATAAAGAACAGTTTCCATTACTGCTGATAGCTGTAGTAATTCTAACTCTGCATTGTCATATTATGACTTTCAGTCAGTCGTTCTCAACCTTTTCTTTACCACAGACCCTTTTTAAATACTGTTTTTTTCAGAGTATAAGATGCACTTCCCCCCCAAAAAAAAGTGGGTGGAAATGTCTGTGTGTCTTATACTCTGAATATTGCGGAGGGGGGGAAGGAGGTTGGTGCGGCGCCAATCAGCTGTTCTAGAAGGGGCCACTGTGGCATTGGTGAATGGGCTATGGCAGTGGCAAATGGGCGGCAGCAAATGGGCTGTGCCCAACAGGTGGCAATGGCGGTGAATGGGCCGCACCAAATGGGTAGCAGTGAATGGGAGCTGGTGGTGAATGGGTGCCGGAGAACAGGCTGCGGTGAATGGGCTGTGGTGAATGGGCAGCAGTGAATGGGCCGCAACGAATGGGTGGCAGTGCTGGCGGCGAACGGGCCACCATGATGGTGAATGGGCAGCAGCAAACAGGCCAGATGAATACCAGATGGATGCTGGGAGGCAGAGGCAGATTTTTCCCCCCCTTGTTTTCCTTCCCAAAAGCTAGGTGCATCTTATAGTCTGGAGCATCTCATGGACCAAAAAATACGGTACCTTTTGTGGCCATGGACCCCCGAGACGTAACTCAAGATTTAAATCACAACATAACTTCAAGCCTTTGCAGATGACATTGTGCCCCCCCCCCCCGCCCCCAGGGATCTGCGGATCAGAGGTTGAGAACCACTGATTTATATGATTGTTACAGTATATGATGTCATCAGCATTATAAAATTGATAGCGTACTGTTCAAGGCCTCGTTCTTTAATGAACACAGATCACAGTCATTGATAGGCCTTGTCTCCAAAAAGGAGCAAAACAGATAAGAGTTTTATTCTGAAATTGCCCTCTGAGTTCTGGAAACAGGAGTGAAATGTATTGTGCTCTGAAAAACTGAGCATCAGATAGCAAAGGGAAATAAATGAGCTGTGTTGTGTAATATGACAAGTTGCAATCTTCCCGTTTCTTCTTGGCTTCATAATTCCTTTAAGATACATATAAAACTGCCCTGAAGATGAATGTATCCCTCTAAAAGCGAGAAGCTCTATAAACTCCGAGACAATAAAAGTTCAATTTCAACACTCCCCCTGTTTAATACGATTGAGTCTCTCATAGGCAGATGTACTGATGGTTGATATAAGACCGTGCTGGAGAGGATTCCCACAAGCGTAGAGGAAAAGAGATGAGGCATGCAGAAAACTTCTGCATTAAAATAAGCTCTGGTGTCCAGTCCCTCAAACTTTGTGGGAATCAGGAATTATGATACCTGCAATCTTCATGCTTCTATGCAGGCAATTCAGAGTAGCAAACTGGAGCAAGGGGAATTAAGCTGAATATATCGCACCCAAGAGAGCCAGTTTGGTCTAGTGGTTAAGGCCCCAGGCTAGAAGCCAGCAGACTGCGAGTTCTAATCCTGCCTTAGGCATGAAAGCCAGCCGGGTGACTTTGGGTCAGTCAACCTCTCTCTGCCCAACTCACCTCACAGTGTTGTTGTTGTTGTTGTGGGGAAAATAAGAGGAGGAAGGAATAGCGTGTGTGTTTTCCATCTTGACTTGTTTATAAAGCCACCCAGAATCACCTTATAGGCGAGATGGGCAGCATAAAAATTTAATACAAGAAAGAAAGAGAGAGAGAGTGGGAGGGAGGAAGAAGAAGGGAAGGAAAGAAGGAGAAAAGAAAGAAAAGAAAGAAAAAGGGAAGGAAGGAGGATAGAAAGAGAAAGAAAGAAAGAAAGAAAGAAAGAAAGAAAGAAAGAAAGGAAGGAAGGAAGGAAGGAAGGAAGGAGGAAATAAATAAAATAAATAAATAAACCATATGGCAACTCTATCCTTTATTCTAGAAGTGCCTGGAGAAGGAGGCAAGATAAACAGATTAGAAACGTATTTTGGTGGAGACAGGGTTAAACCTTTACCTACTATTTGCTGAAGACCACAACCAAGGTCACAACACATTATCAAGAGAGTATTTCTATGCCTTCATGTGCTGTTCTTCATGAAAAGTGAAAGAGTGATCTACCCTAAACAACAGATAGAACAATGTGATAGATAAAAACTCTGACTAAATAAATATTCCTAGGAGAGATTCTAGGTAAAATATTGAATTCTAAACATGAACACTCTAGACTCTGAACAAAGGAAGACTCAGACAGGCCCTAGATAATCTAGGCAGTTCTTCTTCATGCAACCTATCTCACCATCATTGGTCAAATGAAAAACTATCACCATGGCTTTACAGAAAAATAGAAAGACAGGAAGAAGCCTACTGATGAAAACCAAGTACAGAATATCTGCAATATCCCTTGACTCTAAATGCAACCATTTTGTGAGCAATCTCTGAATTCTTTTTTCCTCCTAAATCTTGATGGATTAGCTAAGATTTAGATAAAACTGGTGGTTATTTTTTTTCCAGATTTCTGTATTTTTCTTGAAAACTCTCCCAAACTCTTTAGCTGCTGAAGTTGGATATTAAACTGCTAACAGCTGCTAATAGATTCAAGATGAGAGGCATCATGTAAAAAAAAAAGTATGAGTAAAATAAGTAGGCTCTGGGTGTATTAAATATTTGGCTTAAATGTTGCTAATGTACGTTAGAAAATATGTTCCCAGATGAACTATTTCATTTCATAAAGAAATAAATATGCCAACGATCTCTGAATTTTGTCTGTGTGCTTATTTTTTGTGTGTTTTGTTCTCAAAATCAATTGATTTTGTGCATATTTTTCAGTTGTGTGGGCTTTGCAAAGAACGCGGCCGCACGGGGGATTATGGGGGCGACGAGGCGCTCCCATGTGACACCTCTCCTGCGCGAGCTGCACTAGCTTCCGGTGGTCTTCCGGGTGCGCTTCAAGGTGTTGGTGACCACCTTTAAAGCGCTCCATGGCTTAGGGCCGGGGTATCTACGAGACCGCCTTCTGCCACCAATAGCCTCCCACCGGCCAGTACGCTCGCACAGAGTGGGCCTCCTCAGGGTGCCGTCCGCCAGACAATGTCGGCTGGCGACCCCCAGGGGGAGAGCCTTCTCTGTGGTGGCGCCCACCCTTTGGAACAACCTCCCCCCAGAGTTACGTACAATAACAGACCTCCGGATTTTTCGTCGGGCCCTGAAAACCCATTTATTCCAACTAGCTGGGCTGGCTTGAGTCAAACTTTTAAACTATTTTAAATTGGAACTGTTTTTAATTATGGCCAAATTATTTAATTATTTTAATTAGTTTTTTTAATCTTTTTATGTCTGGATTTTACTTTGGCTGTGCACCGCCCTGAGTCCTATATTGGAGAAGGGCGGTATAGAAATTAAAACAAATAAATAAATAAATAAATAAACCCATGGTGATAGCCTTTGTGAACACCACAGGGCAGTTGATAACAGAAGTGATGAACCTTGATGTAAGAGATGGCCAGGTTGAGTCAAAGGGAGGGGTCAAGCATGTCATCAGTCTTGAGTCCCTTCATGCCCACAAGAGATCTAAGTCCAGTCCACCTTGAATTCTATTGACTCTTATCTATTGCCAACTTGCTTTGACCATTCTTGTAGAGAGTATTAGCATGCAATAAATCTGGATTCATTTGCTTCCTGATTTCCTGTGCTTAACACTTGAGCGCTGTTTCCCTCATCATCTTTGGGTTACAAGAAATGAATCGCTATAAATACATTTTGTGACTGAATTGGCATGCCAGCAAATAAATTAAATAAATAAAATTTTCAATGTCAAATACTTTGGCATACTTTCAAATGCCTTTCCTTATATGGCTAATACCTACTCTATCTCTCTGTCTATCATATATTGACTATTTTATTGTATTAAATACCATATAGGCTTGATTCATGTAATGGCTCACTGATTCAGAAAACAGCCCAGTTTACCTTGGAAAGATACAATATTTTACTCAATCCCAAACGAAATTCACAGTCCAAAGTTGAGATTCTTCCATTGACTGTTACTGGGAATCAACACATATCTATAACAGTTTAATTTTGCATTTTAAAAAAGTTTAAATTTAGTTAAACAATGCTGCATGTATGTATTTTCAAATAGTTCACCTTACATTGTGTTTTTTTTGTCCGTTTTCATTATAAAACCAAGAATTACCAGTAATGTTTAATGTTGTTACACCCACAAGTTTCAACACAATCCTTTTTTGGGGGGTGGGGTGGGGGAATGGATCACAAAATAATCATGTAGCATTATTCCAGCTCTTTATAAAATGTGGTTGGGCTAATGTTGATATTCCCCTCTCTTCTGGAAGCAAAAAGAACCATATGTGGGATGCCTCTGGCAACTTGTCTTCATCATAACTGCCCCTGCAGACACAATCTCTATATTGTTATCATGTTTTAAAATTATCCGCTTGCCTAATTTGTCTGAGCTGGTTTGCTAAAAGGCACTCTTTCTTTTGGGGAAAAAAGACTAGAGGATTCATTTGTGCTCTATTGTTTCTTCTTTTAGTTCCTTTTGTTTAATGCTCTTTATAGTTTGGGCCGCCTGGTATATATAAATGGCAGTTCTCTCTCTCTCTCTCTCTCTCTCTTCCTCCCTCCCTCCCTCTCTCTCTCTGTATGCCTGAGAGAAGAATAAGATAGACATATAATTTAAGACTGTCAATCTAGCAAGCAGCTCTGGTTTCCATTGTCCCTGGAATTAATTACAAACATCCTCCCTTTCTCCTACCAATTTATCTTCTCATATAGACACAAGGAACTCTGTTAACTCGTGATTTTTGACAAAACATGTTGTCTAGAGAAATACATTTTTTACTTTTCAAACATGTCCTCATTTCAACTACACAAACTCTAATCAAATTTTGTCCTAGCGTCCAGTAACTCTAGAATGTGGCTTGTATTCTTAACTCTGCCTCTGAAATCTCACTGAAGCTGGATAGTAAGTGTATGACTGCAGAGAAAGAGGCTTGCATAAATATCCTCAGAAATATTCTAAATATATATTCACATTTGTTTTTTTGGTTCTGCTCACCTCTCAGAAGTTTTATGTGTAGTTCCAATGATGTCAGCTCCCCATAAAAACCCATACGAGCAAATTTCATGTTGTGGATTCTTTCACTTCAGTCACACAGCAGATGGTAACCAGCTGGGAAGCCAGACTTATTTCTGAAAATGCATCATCCCTTGTACAATATCTTAATCACTATCAGTCTATGGAAATGCTGCTTTAAGCCTGGTCAGTTGACAGAATAAAAGCTTCCTTCTCTCTGCAAACTATACCTACAGTGCTTTAAATGCTGTTATTAATGTGAAAATCCTTAACCCACAGCTTCTGTTTCATTGATAGCTACAACAAGACTATTATCTTCCTTTTCATTCAGCCAAAACTGTAACTGTGCCTGTAAACAGCACCCAGATCAAATATCACCTATTGTTCAGACCATTGAACCCATAGGACTATGATACAACTTAGTATAATGAAATAAATTGTGATTTGTTGTTGTTGTTTTTTCCTTCTGGAAGATTAGCCTGCCCTTATATAATCAGGATGGAAATCTGCTATTATTTTGCACTAGTGGCAAATCTCTGTAGCTCAGGTGTAGGATGAGGGTGAAGGTTCATTCTCCAAGCTTGTAGGTTGGTTTCCAAACATTTCGTTACCAGGCTAGGTAAAATCTTCAATGGCATTTTTTTTTAAAAAAATTGATTTATATGCCGCCCTTCTCCGGAGACTCGGGGTGGCTTACAATGCGTTAAGCAATAGCCTTCATACTTTTGTATATTTATACAAAGTCAGCTTATTGCCCCCACAATCCGGGTCCTCATTTTACCTACCTTAGAAAGGATGGAAGGCTGAGTCAACCTTGAGCCTGGTGAGATTTGAACTTGCAGTAATTGAGGGCAGCTGGTGTTAATAACAATGCTTTAGTCTGCTGCGCCACCAGGCATTCAGGGCAGTGGTGGGATTCATCCGGTTCACACTGGTTTAGGCAAACCGGTTGTTAAATTACCTCCCCCCGCTATCAAAGTGGATCCTGGGCAGGGCGCTGCAATGGAGAAACGGACAACGGAGCAGCTGGTGCAAGGGAAGGAGAAGGCCGCTTTCCCTCTTTCTTCTCCCTGCTCCGCCTCCTTCCCTTGTGCCGGCTGCTCCGTTGCTCGTTTCTCCATTGCAGCGCAGCGCCCAGGATCCACTTTGATAGCGAGTGGTGGTGGTAATTTAACAGTTCACCCAGGGTCAAATTGGCCATTGTGGGAGGCTCCTCCTGCATGTGCAGTGGAGCTGGGGGATGGGCCACTTCTCCCACGATGGCCAACCTGACCCTGGGCAAACCGGTTGTTAAATTATTGGAATCCCACTACTGGTTAGGGGAACACCTAAACTCCGCTGAAGATGTTACCTAGCCTAGTAATGAAACGTTTGGAAACCAACCCACAGGCTCGGAGAACGAATCTTCACTCTCATGCTATTATCTTTTTTAATGGAATTTGAGTGAAAAATAAAAACCGCCAGAACAAAATAATCAGAAACTGGGTGGTTCATTTCCCAAAGTTAAATCAGGCTTTTAAATGCAATTACATTGAATGGTGCAATGGAAACAATAAAAATGAATATTGTCTTATTGGAGGAAAAATAGGTGGGAAGAATTAGGTCCTTTAAGGTTGCAGCTGTCTTCACTGCTGATGCACCATGCAACAGTAAGAAGGAAACGCCAAGGTCCAAGGAAGAAGATGCCACACGGTGCTTTGGTTACATGCAGATGAGTGCTTGTGTACATTCTTTTTACCTGCTGGTGGTTTCAGAAAGTGCAATGTGACTCCAACAGGAGTCAAAAGTAAGCAAAGCAAAAGCACATACATGCAAAATATTAGCCAAATATTCGTGCCCTAGGAATGACCACTGTGCAACTCTCAAGCTGTGTTTTTTCCTTCCTTTCCTCTGTGGAGATTTTCAGTCAACCAGGCCATGGTTGTCCCAAAGGAGCTTTTTCAAGAGGCTACTGGACTTCTTTGTTTTTCCTTGAAGAGGTTTCACTTCTTATCCAAGAAGCTTCTTCAGTTCTCAAGTTGCCTCTTGAAAAAGCACCTTTAGGACTTTCTTCCTTTCCACTTTTGTTTTCTGAGGGCAAAGATTGTTCACAAAGAGCCTAGTGGGTATTCAGGAAGATATCAGCAGCACACTCAAAAATAAGATGGGTAGCAATCAGAATAAAGATCTGATCTTTTGTGCCTTTCTACTTATAGATATTGAAACAGGTTTACTGCGATGGTGTGATGGTTGCACTGGGCTGGGTACAGGTGTATTAAAGGTTGTCATTCAACATAAGGCAGCAGCTTAGCAGCCATGTAATGTGGTTGGTCAGGTGCTTCCCACATCCTCCTCCGCCTTTCAAGCAAGTTGCATAGACAACAGGGTTTTGTTCAGCCTCAGGAAGCTCACAGTGGCTTTAAGGCATAAAACTGAAGTTGTTTACTGATTCCCACTTCTCAATTTCGCAAGATTTAAATTATGGAAATTAGGCATGAATCAGAATGCAGCATCCCAAACCACAACATATATTTCTGACACAGAACTAAACTACATTCTCAGCCCCAGCTCAAATCTGTTATATAAATAAAATCCTGCTTTCCCTCCACTCCCAATTTTTATGATTCTCTTGGTGAGATTATTTTATTTCTTTGTCCTCTTCCCCATCTCACGCCTCTCACAAATTGAACTTATTCATAGATGCATCATAGAATTGTGGAATTGGAAGAAAGACAAAGATTGCTAGTCTAACTCTCTACAATGGGCAGGAAAAATATATTTAATTATCAGCCTTAAATTGAGAAAGAACCTTCTCTTCAAGACCTTCAGAGATGGAGAATCCACCATTCTTAAAGATAAATTATTCCAGTATGGCCCAGATCAGGAAGTTTTACCTTATGTTTAAATGAAATCTCAGTTGCTGCACTTCATTGCCATTATTTCTGGTCCTAGTTTCTGTGGCATGGAAAATACGTTATTATCAACCCAGATGCCAGTATCAAGGCCACCCAGAGGAAGTCTTCCTGAGGAAAGATGCATATTTAAGACATAGTGGGAAAACATGGGGGAGAAGATTTTTGTTGTTGTTGTTGGAAAGTCAGAAAGACAATTACTGGAAAAAAGAGCAAGGAGGTATAAGCCAGAGTGTTGGCAGAATAGAAATAGAGGGCTAAAAGCAGTGGTGAAATCCAATTTTTTTTACTACCGGTTCTGTAGGTGTGGCTTGGTGGGCATGGCAGGGGAAGGATACTGCAAAATCCCCATTCCCATCCCACTCTGGGACCAGCCAGAGGTGGTATTTGCTGGTTCTCCAAACTGCTCAAAATTTCCGCTACCAGTTCTCCAGAACCTGTCAGAACCTGCTGGATTTCACCCCTGGCTAAAAGACTTCCAAGCTGGCATCATTTCCCATTAGAGTTGCTTCAGTAACTTATGATTTTGGCTTAATTACCAAAAGGAGAGGAACTGCTTATTATGTATGTCAAAGGTACTTGGATCAGCAGGTAGTGCTACAGATTTTTTCCCTCCTTTACTTATAATTTCCCCTGCTATTTTCCAAAAAAGTAAAGAGGATGTGAAATCCTATCTATCTGACACCCTGGGGAGAACAACATGTAAAGGCATCTCCGGGAAGATATGTGATTGCAGCAATAATTACCAAGGGCAACATCTAAGTAAAAAGGTTGGCCATATTTTATAATCCAGAGGGCTTCTTGGAGGAAAAGATTTGAGAAATATACTTGTGCAACTCAGATGTTTTCTATGACCACAGAAAGTAGGACATTATTTCTGGTCCGAGTTTCTGCAGCCACAGAAAATACTTATTGTATGTTCTAAAATAACTTTCCAGGTATTGATGATGGGCTCATTGGCTATTAGGATTTTGGTTTTCCTCTCTTTCTTGAAGAACCTCTTTTGCTTCTTGTATGGATAGTGGTGGTAGTCATGGGGATCAGGGGTGAAATCCAGCAGGTTCTGACAGGTTCTGGAGAACCGGTAATGGAAATTTTGAGTAGTTTGGAGAACCAGCAAATACCACCTCTGGCTGGCCCCAGAGTGGGGTGGGAATGGAGATTTTGCAATATCCTTCCCACAGGAATGGAGAGGGAATGGGGATTTTGCAGTATCCTTCCCCTCCCATGCCCACCAAGCCACACCCACCAAGCCACACCATGCCCACCAAGCTACGCCCACAGAACCGGTAGTAAAAAAATTTGGATTTCACCACTGATGGGGATATTAATCTTATGGAATGTAGGCACTCCGGGAGATTAACATTCTATGTCCAAATGAACAATCCAATCTTTTAAAAGTATTTGGGTTGAATATTAATGCACACTGATGATATCCAGCTTTCTGTCATGTCACCAGGCTGTGCTGTTAAAACTGTCAAAATACTGCCACAATGTCTGGAGGCGGTTTGGGTCTGAATGGGGAAAAACTGATTTTGGCTTTATTTTGCCAAGGCTGAATGGCTATGGCTGTTTGCCATCCACTTCCAAGGTCAGGGATGTTTTCATTGTTGGTCTTGATGGGGGTAGCACTTCCCCATTCTAGACTGGTGTACAACTTTGGGGTCCATCTGGACTTGCAGCTACTCAAAGAGCAGGTGGCAGCTTTGCGCCGGTTCATTTTATATGCTAGTTGCATTTTTTCCTTGATCAGAAGGCCAAAGACAGTTATTCATGTTCTGGTCAGATCATAACTGGATTATTGCAATGCAGTCTACATGCGGCTATCTTTCAAAATCATCCAGAAGCTACAGCTGGTACAAATGCAGTGGCACAATAGCAATGGGTGCCCTCCTGGTATGGCAAGGTGTTACCACGGCTTCATCAGTTGGACTAGTTGACAGTCAGTTTCCAGGACAATTCAAGGAGCTAGTTATTAATACAAAGCTCATTATAATAAAGGTCCTGGTTACTTGAGAAACCACCTATCTCCAACCGGTTTTTGTGGTGGCACAGTGGTTGGAAAGCTGTATTGCAAGCTAATTCTGCTGACTGCCAATTGCCAGCAGTTTGGCGGTTCGAGTCTCACCGGCTCAAGGTTGGCTCAGCCTTCCATTCTTCCCAGGTTGGTAAAATGAGGAACCCAGATTGTTGGGGGCAATAGGCTGACTATAAACCACTTAGAGAGGGCTATAAAGCACTGTGTAGCCCAGGGGTCTCCAACTTTGGCAACTTTAAGACTTGTGGACTTCAACTTCCAGAATTGCTCAGCCAACAAAGCTCTGCTGAGTTGAGTTGGACTCTGGGAGTTGAAGTCCACAAGTCTTAAAGTTGCCAAGGTTGGAGACCCTTGGTGTAGCAGTATATAAGTCTAAGTGCTATTGCTATTGCTATTGCTATTGCTATTTATTTATTTATTTATTTATTTATTTATTTATTTATTTATTTATTTATTTATATTTGAATGTACATAGCCACCTTCAAACAAAACATTTTGATCCATTAGTAAAGGCACCAGGCTAGCAATCAGAAGAATTTGAGTTTTAGTCCTGCCTTAGGCATAAAAGCTGCAGGTTGTTGTTATGGCAGGGAAAATCAGAGGAGGAAGGTGTATTAGATATATGGACCACCTTGAATTATTTTTAAAAATAATAAGACAGGATTTTTTTTTTAAAAAAACTTAAATACTTTAATAAGCCTTTTTGGTCCATTCTAACAGAGTGAGTACATGCCAGGTCTTTCCAATTAAATGCAGTCATCTTGTGGCAGCAAAGGAGTGTGTTTTCTCTGCCACATCCTCCATTTTTTGGAACAACATCCCCCTTTCCACTCCATGAGGTACAGATATATTCTCTCATCTAGGATTCTGGAAATCTGGCCTTGGTTCCAGGCCTGGACTTCATGAGTTTGTGGGGCCATAATTTAGTTTGATTTATTGTTTGACTGCTTTAGTCTGGGCTGCCTTTGGATTGTATATTTTTGATTGCTTTTATTGTTTTGTATGTGTAAACCACCCAGCATCTATCAGTGTGAGTATCTTTAATAAATTTTAAATAATAATAACAACAACAACAACACGGGTATGGATGAAACATGTCACAGTAATACCCATTGTCTTGATACCATGTCCAAGAATTTTACAAAACACATCAAGAAATTGAAGCTTCCTACAATAACACCAGCAGAACTGCAAAAAACTGCGCTACTCAGAACATGGTATATTTTAAAAAGGTACTTGGTTGATACCTAGGACGCTGGCAGCAACCCTTATCAACCATTAGCACCAGTCAATGGTATTTATGATGCATTTTTGAATGTTCAGTTAACTGAGTTTCATATTTAATGAATAAAGTTGATGATGATGATGATGATGATGATGATAATAATAATAATAATAAGTAAATAAATAAATACTAAGTAAATATTTATTTATTTATTTACTTCTTCTTCTTCTTCTTCTTATTATTATTATTACTAAGTAAATAAAGGAGGCCTTTTAAAGACAACTAAAACAAAAGCAGACTATAAGAAAAAAGTAATTGAGCAGCGAGCTGAAAATTGGAAAAGCAAAGCTCTGCATGGCCAATACTTGAAAAGTATTGAAGGCAAAGCTGACCAGAAACTAACTTGGAACTGGTTAAGATCAGGAGTACTGAAAAAAGAAACAGAAAGCTTTATTTTGGCAGCTCAAGAACAAGCCCTAGCCACAAACTGCATGAAGGCAAAAATTCAACATGTTACCACCAACAGCAAATGCCGCCTCTGCAATGAGAAAGATGAGACAGTCGACCACCTGATCAGTGGGTGCAGCAAAATTTCACAAACTGACTACCTACAACGCCATGACCACGTTGCTAAGATCATTCAATGGAAATTGTGCCAGAAGTTTGGATTTGAGTACAGCAAAAACCACTGGGAACATCAGGTTGAGAAAGTTTTAGACAATGAGAAACTCAAGATCTTGTGGGACTTTAGGATTCAGACTGACAGGCACTTGGTCCACAACACACCTGACATAACAATAGTTGAAAAGAAAAAAGTATGGTTCATTGCAATACCTGGTGATGCACGGATGGAAGATAAGCAGCAAGAAAAAATCACAAAGTACTGGGACTTGCAAATTGAAGTTGAGCAACTGTGGAAAAAGAAATTGTGTGTTGTCCCAATTGTAATTGGAGCCCTTGGAGCAATACCCAAAGGGTTACCCCGCTATTTAGAAATTCTAAATTTACCGGACTTGAACATTTTGACTCTACAAAAAACCACGTTACTCGGAATAGCTTACATCCTCTGACGATACCTTAACAGTTCCTAGGCCCTTGGTTAGGATTCGAGCTGCTGAGCTATTAACCAGCCTCAAAGGCTGTGAATCTCACTAAAGATTAAATAATAATAATAATAATAATAATAATAATAATAATAATAATAATGTGGAGGAGGAGGAGGAGGAGGAGGAGGAGGAGGAGGAGGAGGAGAAGGAGAAGGAGAAGGAGAAGGAGAAGAAGAAGAAGAAGAAGAAGAAGAAGAAGAAGAAGAAGAAGAAGAAGAAGAAGAAGAAGAAGAAGAAGAAGAAGAAGAAGAAGAAGAAGAAGAAGAAGAAGAAGCAGCCCATCCCAGGTCCTTGGGAAGAACTCAATAGGTGGATAAAAATGCCAAATCCAGTCTAAACATCTGGCTGACTGTGCAACCATCCATAATAATCATGGTGTTGCAGACAATTTGGCAGGAATAGATTTGGAAGAGAGGTTTTCTGCAGGAGAAATAAAAACAAGAAAATGAGTAATAGAGTGAGGATGTAGCTTCAGAAAGGGAGGGCTTGATGCATTCCCTTTTTTAATTCCAAGAAGAAACTGTCAAGGTACAATGCCAAGAAAAACAATGGCAGGGGAGGGATTGCTGATCTGATGTAACTGAACGGGAGAGTCCTGAAACCTGAGAGATGAGAGGGAAGGGCTTGGTAGATTCAAGGAAATCAAAAGGCAGTTGATGGGAACAATGTGGCCAGGAGAAAGATCAAGTAGAAAAAGAGAGAGCCACACCTTCAACCAGTAAAAAGAGATGGAGGCTCATGAGAAGCAAGGAGAAACCCAAGAGGTGAGCAAAGTGACAAAGAGAAGAGAGAATGACCAAGTGGAGGAGTGGAGGAAAGTCCAATTATAAAACTACAGGAATTCTTCTTTATGACCACAATTGAGCCTTAAATTTTTGTTGCTAAGTGAGATAGGTGTTAAGAGAATTTTGCCCCATTGTACAACCTTTCTTGTCACAGTTGTTAAGTGAATCACTGCAGTTGTTAAGTTAGCAACATGGTGATTAAGTAAATCTGGCTTCCCCGTTGACTTTGCTGATCTGAAGTTCACCAAAAGTGGTCCCATGACCCCAGGAGACTGCAACCATCATGAAGATGAGTTCAGTTGCCAAGCGTCTGAATTTTAATTCCCGTGACCATGAGGATGCAGCAAAGGTCGTAAGTGCGAAAAACAGTCATAAGTCGCCTGTTTTTCAGTGCTGTTGTAACTTTGAATGGTCATTAAAACGAACAGTTATAAGTCAAGGACTGCCTATGAGTGAGGAGATGAATCTGGAAATGAGCAAAGAGGTTGAGCAGAGGGTAAGAGGGTAACTTAAGGATGAGACAAGGCAGATTGAACAGAACAGCAAGAGATGATGGCAAGGATTCAGAGTCCAGTGGCAAAAAGAGCCACAGTGTAGAGACCAAGAGCCAGAGTAGGACAGAAGAGAAGGCTCAGAGGGTGGAGGGTTGAATGCAAAAAAAAAAGAAAGAAAGAAAGAAAGAAAAGAAAGGAGAAAAAGCTTGATGATAGATTGAGGAGAGAGAGAGAGGGAGGGAGGGAGGGAGAAGGAGAGAAACATGGGTCTCAGAGCCACCAGTGAGTGAAAAGGCAGCAAGAGAATGGGGAAGGGCAGTGAGAGGCAGGTGAAAGCCACAGGAGAGATGGAGGGAAGGAGGCATGACCAGGCTGAGAGCAGGACAGTGACAGGAGAAGACATGACATACTGTAGCAGGAAGAAATGGAGGTGAGGAAAGCAATTTGGTTTAAGGAGAAATAAATGGTAAGTCAAAGGAATAGGGCAGAAGAGCCAGGGGGAAAAAAAAACAGCAGAGGAGTTGAAGATAATTGCTGGAGGTAGAAGGCCTTTAGTGAAGGTCCACACAAATTGCCCGTCAAGATGGTGCCGCCGGAATAAAGCTACATTTCTTCCTTGCTGTTCTTCTTGAAATAGAAATCAAGTCCTTCTCCCCCACAAGAACTCTCACAAAAGTCAAGGTAGTGGGAAGATTTTAAAAGTTCAAAAGGGGCCTTGTCTGATGGTAATTCTCAGCTCAGTTGAAAGAAAAAAGTGGGATTTGATGTAAGACTTGATTATTTTAATTGTTTGACTTCTGTCAACGAGTTAGAGGAAGATCAGAACTGAACCTGTTTTCTGTTCAAAACCACAACCTTGTTTTCTGTTACTAAATGGAGTTTCCCAGGGAACAGACAAAAGAACTCTATCCCCCTTTATTCAAAGGCCTAAAACTGGGGCGGGAATGAGTGGAGAGGAAGCATCTAGAAACCCCATTAGCTTTAAAGATAGTGATAGAAGGCTGGGAAGTCCAGTGGAAGGCTTGTAAAGAACCAGATCCTAAACCAAGGAAACTCCCAAATCAACAGGGGCTTACATGAACAAGTCACAAACCTGTACAGTTTCATATTTATATCACCTCTGCCCCAGAGGTGGGTTCTAAATTTTTTTACTACCGGTTCTGTGGGCGTGGCTTATTTTGTGGGTGTGGCTTGATGGTCATGTGACAATTCTTTAGGATTTAGCAGACATACTGGTCTACCAGGCTTTTAACTGCTTGCAGAGCTGTACAGGTCTACTCATTTGTTCTTGGAGTGTCCTGGTCTACCCATTTGTTTTTTGGAGGCACCGGTCTACTCATTCATTTTTGGAGGCACCGGTCTACTCATTCGTTTTTTGAGGCACCGGTCTACCCATTTGTTTTTGGAGGCACTGGTCTACCCATTTGTTTTTTGGAGGCACAGTCTATTCATTTGTTTTTGGAGGCACCAGTCTACCACCACACTTCGTTTTAACACTGATCAGCTGTAGGGAGGCCCTTTGAAGCCCCGTGGCAAGAGTTTAAACAGTTTTTTTCCTTCTAGCCGATCAGCTGGGACTCGGGAGGCAGCACTAGATTGGGGGTGGGGCCAAATAAAAGGTAAGAATAATGTGCCACCCCCCCAGCTCCCGAACAAAGAGAACCAGTTCGGTGACGTCATATCGTCACTGCTACCAGCTTGGCCGAACCGGGCCAAACCGGGAGGAACCCGCCATTGCTCTGCCTTAGGAAGAAGCAGCTTTCTGCAGGAAAATCTTCCCT
Source organism: Arizona elegans (assembly GCA_022577455.1). Lineage (NCBI taxonomy): Eukaryota > Metazoa > Chordata > Lepidosauria > Squamata > Colubridae > Arizona > Arizona elegans. The sequence continues at coordinate 197,142,015 of JAKOOJ010000001.1, read as the reverse complement.
TGTGAAGGTATTTCTTTGCTGGTAGTAATGGATAGGTAAGAGGGAGGTGAACATAAGACTTGCAGATGTAAAATTTGGGCAGGTCCAAACTGTCGAAAATGGCTGGGAATAGCTGGGAAAGATTTGCACAATATTTTGAGGATAATCATGTGGAATTGGGATGCTTCCTTAAAGCAGACGTGGGCCCCGCTTCTTAAAGAAAAAAAAAATACCCCCCCCCCAAAGTTGAATGCTTTTACTGAGATGTTTGGGGCCTAGAATGTTTAGTTTAGTTTAGCTTATTTGATTTGTATACCGCCCTACTCCCGAAGGACTCAGGGCGGTGAACAGCCAAACAATAAAATACATAAATACAAAAAATTTAAAAACCAGATAAAATCAAATTAAATCATTTTGGCTCAGACAAATTAAAACACCCCAATAATTTAAAAACAGATTAAAATTTACATATTAAAAGAGGGAGGAGATTAGGCCAAGCCTGCTTGATGGAATAAAAAAGTCTTCACAGCGCGGCGGAAGGTGCGCAGATCCAGGATCCTCCTTATCTCTGGGGGGAGCTCATTCCAGATGGTAGTTGCCCCCACAGAGAAGGCTCTCCCCCTAGGGGTTGCCAGCCAACATTGTTTGGCTGACGGCACCCGGAGGAGTCCCTCTCTATGAGAGCGTACTGGCCGGTGGGAGGCTATTTGTGGTAGTAGGCGGTCGGTCCCATAGATAACCAGGTCCTAAGCCATGGAGCGCTTTAAAGGTGGTAACCAAAACCTTGAAGCGCACCCGGAAGACCACCGGGAGCCAGTGCAGCTCGCGCAGGAGAGGTGTCACATGGGAGCGCCATGACGCTCCCATTACCACCTGCGCGGCCGCACTCTGCGCCAGGTGGAGCCTCCGGGTGCTCCTCAAGGGGAGCCCCATGTAGAGAGCATTACAATAGTATGTGCACTTGTCACCATAAACCTCTCCCCTCCCATTAAAAACACTCAGGAAATTGCATAATCCTTTCTCACTGAATGCAGCAATAAAAAGAGAGTAGATTCCTTATGCATGAAGAAAACATGGGGGAAGATGGCTTTACTCCAGAAAATGGAGAGTGATGTAAAAAGATTTTATAAGTTGAAAGGTGGGAATATGAAGTGTCTGAGGAAAATATGGAGACAATTTTGACACGGATGGTGATGTTTTATGACAACTAGACATTCTTAAAGCAATTTTTGGCAGAATAACCCCCCTAGTGGACTTCAGATTTAGTGTTAGTGCAGATCACCTACAACAGAATAGTAACTCCTGTTTCTTGAATAGCTTAATTTTTAGTTATAAAAATTTGGTGTCTTTCCTGTTCTTAATATATTTCATCCCCAATTGTTTTAAAATTAAATATTCGGCCATTTGTTGAAACTAAAACTTTTACATAGTTATTGGATAAGAAATTAAAGGAGTCCCCTTTAACTGTGAGATGGGTGGCCAACAAATTAGATAGTTAGATAGATAGATAGATAGATAGATAGATAGATAGATAGATAGATAGATACCCTGTTTCCCCCCAAATAAGATATCCCCTGATAATAAGCCCAATCGGGCTTTTGAGTACATGGCAATAAGGCCAAGCACTTATTTCAGGGTTCAAAAAAATATAAGAAGGGTCTTATTTTCGGGGAAACACATAGATAGATAGATAGATAGATAGATAGATAGATAGATAGATAGATAGATAGATAATAAAATTCTATTTTCTATAGTACAGGTAGTCTTCAACCTATGATCATAATAGAGCCTGCCATCACAATAGTAAGTCTTGATGATCATAAAACAGGTCATCCACATGACTAACCAGATTTTATAACCCTTTTTGTGACTATTAAGCAAATGTTGCAATCATTAAGCAAATGCGGTAGTCATTAAGTGACTTATTAGCTTATTATCATTAAGCAAACCAATGGATCACTATGGGCTGTTTTGCCAAAACCCAGAAGTAAATGCCATTTTATTTTATTTTTTTGGCAAAAATGTTGAAAAATGCTGCAAAAGGCCATAAATGCAGGCTCGTTGCTGATGCCCGAAATGAGATCATGTGCCTAAGGGGAAGGTGACTGTCAGAACTCCAAAACCAAGTTGTATGTATCCCCAGGGAGGTCCACTGTAATTTTGAATGGTTGCTTAGTGACCAGTTATAAGTTAAGGACTATCTGTAATAGAATATACAGTACTGTGAATATGAACAGGAATAGGAACAAGGCTAGTATTAAAAAAAATCTTTTTATTGCTTCAGTTTTAATGTCTGACTAAGTATAAAATGTAAATGTCACTAAATTCATTATTATACAGATACTTTGGGAAGTCATGCCTGGTGTCATCTGAAGGACAATCTAGCTTTGCTGGTGCATATTATATGACATGCTCAAGAACAGTCATTCAGTTGCATCTGAGAATGTCAAGAAGTTAATGTTCTGATGAAAACAAATGAAACTTCATTCACACCAGTTTGAGAAAGCAAAGGACCTTGATTGAAATTGGGCAACTGGAAGGAATTATAACATACATCTTATCTGAAGCAATCTCTCTGGAATGATTTGCAAAAATGAGGGAGGGGAGGGAAAGGGAATGAAAAGGAGGGAAGAAAAGAGAAAGAAAGGGAAGGGAAGGGAAGAGAGGAGAGGGGAGGGGAGGGGAGGAGAGGGGAGGGGAGGAGAGGGGAGGGGAGGAGAGAGAAGGGGAGGAGGAGAATCAGTGCTGTAGGAAAATATGTGTCATCCAAGCATTTGATTTTTCAGAACTGGCCAGCATCATTAGACCAATTTCACAATACATTTGTGAAAAGTAAAGCGGGGTAAGAAAAGAAATCTTTTAGTCATAGAATCCCAGCTATAAAAGACATTGAATCTCTCTATCATGGATATCTGGTCATTCAATTTCTTTCTTTCTCTCTCGTTTTCAAAAAACACATTAAAGAATAAAAAAACCATGAACCAACCATTTACTATATTGTTGATCAGCTGTCATGATGTGCTTAGAGGTCAGCATATCATCAAAATTTTTAGTTTTCCCTGTAAAAAAAAAAATCCAGATCAAATAGCATTTCTGAACGTACAGTAAATATCATGAGATACCAACATGTGTCATGTTCTTCCCAAGTTACCAAGAATTCAACAAGTGCTAATCGCTCCTTGCATTCTGCTTTTCACATTTCATTACATGTCACTGATTAAATGCTTTTTCAGCACCATATTAAATAACTGTGTTGACAGCACAGCTTAGAAATGCAGGAAGTCAATCTTTTTGCTGGGCCAACAGCCACATGAGATGTCTCTTCCCACAGCTGGGGCAGACTAGACCAATATCTCATTTAAATATTATTTTAAAGAAAAGAGCACATCATTTCAGTCCCATTTCATGAACACAAGGCGTCATGACCTCCAGTTCCAGCTATTAATGTGCAAAGATTGTTTCCAGCAAAGAAATAAGGTATCCTTGAAATTTCCATTACACTCATCACACTGCTAAATATTAAAACACTTTGTTCCATCAGTGCAAATTGGTTTGGCAAAACTTCAGTGAAACTTTTAAATGCATCTGTTGCTCTGTGATGCACACGTACATGGCTTCTTTGCATCATACTCTAATTCTTTTATTTTTAATGGTTTTCTCCATGATGGCCTTCCCACACAAACACCTATATTCTAAAAACTAATAGGTGCTTTATAAATAGATTTGATTGGCTCATTATGCGGCCCAACCCCTTGTCAGTAAGCTCCATCCTATATCCACTTAGTTTTAATTCACCTACACCAGAAATGAAGTCAAGGCCTTTGAATTAGTGTTGACTTCTGCCAGGAGAAGTAGCTGCAGTTTTGTTGGCAGGATTTTAAAAATATGGTTTGCCATCACTTCTTTGCTAGGGCTGAGAGAGGATGGCTGACCCAAAATCACCCAGCTGGTTTTGTGACCAAGGTAGGACTAGAATTCAGTGTCTCCTGGTTTGTAGTCTAGTGCCTTCACCACTATACCAAACTGGCTGTTTTTATAGACAATATATATTGTCAAAATATATGATTTTTATCACGAAAAGTTAAAGGGACAGCTCAGGTTCTGTATTATTTGTAATTCTCTAAGAATAAACATGAGGTAATCTTCTAGACTGGGAACCATTAAAGAAAAGGAAGCCATTGTTGCTTTGTTTTGAAATCAGGATCCCTCCCCCCATGACAGTATCTTCATAAGATGTCCTTATTACTGTGTCATCATAGGAAGGAATGCTCAAGCTGCAGCTTTTTATCACAGCTTCATCATTGCTCAATACCATTAAAATTTTTTTAAAAGAAAATCATTAATTCCAAAGTCAGTTTTAACATATCTACGAAAAACTATCCTGATTTTCTAAAAATGAAAAAGAAATATTAATGCTACTCCCCCCCCAAAAAAAAATAATCTTAATCACTTTGCAGGGAACAAGCATTCCTACGAAAAAGAAAAGGTTATTTCCAAGCAGGATTTATTTAGATGCAGCAGAATCAGAGGTTGTAAATCAAGTCTTGTTTTAAAAATTGAAGCTCTGCTTTCTTTTCCATATATTCCATTCCTCCTGACTGTCTGAGGTTGTTCAGCCATCTTTGCTAATGATACAGATGCATATCATTGACTTATTTCTAAGAAACTGTAGTTAACTCTGCAGTATCCCGATAGTGCCAGCCAGCACATACAGCAACAGCCTGGAAAAATCAATCCCACCATTTCTCTTCCAAATAATCTTGGAACAAAAAAATGGCTTTTAAATCTAGATGGGGACAAAGCGATATTTATTTATCATGATTTTTTTTTTTTACTCTGCTTTTCTCTGAAAATTAAGAGAATGACTGAAGCAACCCCAATTTCCTAAAGATTGGGATAATGGGGCCATTGGAGGCAGCATGTTACAGCCTGAGGATCAAGGGAGAAGGCAGTGCAGTATCTTCAGCAGGCCCTTTCCTGATGATTAGAGCAGCTGTATAAGTTCATAGTGTCACTACAGTTGGCAGGTGGCTGAGGGCGTGTATTTCTGAAGCTTATGAACTGGCAGCCAAGCCCTTGCCAGGGAAGATTTTACCGCATTCTATTCGAAGTGCAGCCACTACGGCCGCTTGGGCTACTCAAGTATCAGTAGGGGACATCTGCAGAGCGGCTTCCTGGTCATCTTTATCTTCCTTTGTAAGGCATTACAAATTAGACATTTACGCCTCGGCCGAGGCATCATTTCAGAGACGTGTTTTACAATGTGTAATTTCTGCCCAGGACCAGGGGAGCAGTCAGGCCCCCGCCCTATAAGCTTGGGTATATCCCATGTGTGGATTGTCGGAGCAGCGAAGCTGGAGAATGGAAGTTGGCTTACCTGAACGTCCCTTTTCAGCTTGCTGCGACGACAATCCAACCCTCCCTATGGCCTGTCTGCTCCGCGGCTGGGTTGGTTCTTTGTGCTTCTTCTACAGGGGCTGGGTGACGGTGCATTTCTGACTGTTTACGGACGATTCCCAGTTCCTCTGGAAGGTGATTGCTAAGTGCTCTAATGCTTACCCCTTCGTGAAAAAGACTGAAGAGGGTGTGGCCAGACCAATGGAAAAACTTTGAACACCCAGTCTCTGGCAAAGCAGGAAGTGATTACCCCCAGCTTGAACCTTTAAGCAAGAACGATCCTTGACTCCATTTGTTGAGAAAGGTATAGTTTACTAAAGGTCAAGTGGATTACAGTAAAGCAAAGCCAGAACTGAAGTTTGCGCGCCAAATCCCTAAGCGTAGCTCCCTCCCCTCCACCCCCTGGCACCTTCCATTGTTGGTCCTTCCATTGTCCAATCAATTTCAAATAAAATGTTTTTGAAATGGTCACTCTGAGTATAGGCTGTCTTGCTGCTGCATCCTTCTCACAGGGAAACGACCCTGAGATGCCATCTTTGAGAGGCACACTTTCACTTTCCCCCAAGCCTTCCTTTCCTTTTTAACTCCCTCCCCCCTCCCCAGTTCATGGCAGACTGGTGCTGAACAATTGCAGGCGTGAGGTGACAGTTCTGCTACGCAAGGGATGGGCTGATTGTTGCAAAATGCAGCCACAGAATTTGCCCAATCCAAATAAAGGAGATACTTATTTTTAAAAAGATGCTTAGCCTAGCATGTTAGCTGAATAATTAACTCAATTATTTTGCCCATACATTGCTTACTCCAATATCAACTTTGTTTGCTTGGGCTGAATTGATTGAATAGTTTTTTTCCTGCTAGCACATTTATCTGCCTAGCATTTTGCTTTTCATGGTCATGTCCTGTCTCTTTCAGAGGAATCAGCAGCAAAACCTGTGTATTAAGCAGTTCTGAAATCCAACAACCTAAAGCCTAAATGGTTATTTGTTGACAACTTTCAAGAATGCATTTTTCAGATGACTAGCATCTATTATAACTTTGACCAAAATATTGTAATGAGGCTCGGTCATCTGGTTGAGAACATTGTGGAAACTGTGGTCTATGATAAAATATGATAATATCACACCTGGAACTCAAATGCTGGTGGGAAAAAAAAAAAGAGTCTACGGGGAGAGCAAAATTGGATCTGTAAACCACAATCAAAAAATGCATAAATGCATTAAAAAAATCCTCCCCCACCAAATACACAACGGAGATGAAATTATAACATCTACAATATTTTCATGCTATTTTCAAATACTGATTGATTGATGCTGTCAGCTGGCTACTTCTGCTGACTGCCGGCTGCCTGCAATTTGGCAGTTCGAATCTCATCAGGCTCAAGGTTGACTCAGCCTTCCATCCTTCTGAGGTCGGTAAAATGAGGACCCAGATTATTATTATTATTACTATTATTATTATTATTATTATTAATTAATTAAATTTTTATACCGCCCTTCTCCCAAAGGACTCAGGGCAGTGCACAGCCAAAAAATAAAACCAACAAATATATAAAAGTTAAAAAACAGTTTAAAAACATATTAAATAATCTGGCTACCACGTGTTAAAAACAGAAACAACCCGCTAAAATTTAATATTTAGGCCAGCCCAGCTTGATGAAATAATAGTGCCTTGAGGGCCCGGCGAAAGGTGCGTAGGTCAGGGATCATACGTATCTCTGGGGGCAATTCATTCCAGAGGGCAGGTGCCCCCACAGAGAAGGCTCTCCCCCTGGGGGTCACCAGTCGGCATTGTTTGACCGACGGTACCCTGAGGAGTCCCTCTCTGTGGGAGCGTATTGGCCAGTGGGAGGCTATCGGTGGCAGAAGGCGATCTCATAAGATTGTTGAGGGCTGATTCTGCTGACTCTGTAAACCTCTTAGAGAGGGCTGTAAAGCACTGTGAAGCAGTATATAAGTCTAAGTGGTATTGTTATTGCTTGATATCCTAGATTATACATTGCATTCATCCATTCCCACCTCCATCACAACCCTGCCAGGTAGACTGGGCTGAGAGACTGTGCCTGGAGCAAAGTTGCACAGTGAACTTCCATGGTTGGGGAGAAAACTAGATCCAGGTTTTCCCAATCTTAGCTTATTGAATGCAACACTTCAATCACACTCCATATGATTGATATGAGCTCTCATTCACCTGGACAGGAGATAAAATATAATAATCTCCCACCAACCGGGTTTTCTTGCAGGTTGACTATTCTTTACTATAATCTCAAATCCAGTATATCTGGGACACCAAGTTGCTTGCCTTGCGCAAAGGGCCAGGCATATGAATTTTAGGAAACTCTTCCTTTTTCATACTGCTGCTATTTGCTGTTGACTTGTTGGAGGAGTGGCGTGAATTTGCCTTTAACATAATCTGACCTCAGCTACTTATTTTTAGCAAGCATGCATCTTTTATATGCCTGAATTTTTTATTAGTCAAAATACAAAATATTTATGTTTCATTACATATTTACGGTCCGATTCATGAAAAAATAATGGTAATCTTAAAGCAGAAATTCCCCAGGAACTATTTAAAAGAATGTTCGTTAGCAATTTCCTGTTTCCCACAGTGAATGAATCCTTTTTCTCATAGATTCGTCCTGGGACAAGTGACTCTAGTGAGGCTGCTTTAGTCAGCTACTCAGGAGAGAATGCGCCTTAGTCAAGCCACAGCGCCTTCAAAGTTCTCACTAGGCTTCAAGCAAACACTCGCTGGGCCTTTGCAATAAACTGGAGGTTTATATGAAAGAATTCAAGAAAAGTATATTTACTCAGTCCCAACTCATAACTTTCAGAATCTGGAACTAATATACAGTGCCAATCTGATGGTTACTACTAACTACAGTTCAGGCTCAGAGGTGGGTTTCAACAGGTTCTGACCAGTTCTACAGAATCGGTAGCGGAAATTTTGAGTAGTTCGGAGAACCAGTAGTAAAAATGCTGACTTGCCCCGCCCCCATCTATTCTCTGCCTCCCATGTCCCAGCTGATTGGGACGAAATGTGAGAAGTTGCCCAGAAGAACTTTAGTATAGGGTGTTCTTGTCAGTAGTGAAATTCAAAAATTTTCCCTACCGGTTCTGTGGGTGTGGTTTGGTGGGCGTGGCTTGGCTTGGCTTGGCTTGGTCGTGTGACTTGGTGGGCATTGCTTGGTGGTCATGTGACCAGGAAAACCAACTATCACACTTCACACAAAAATAACACAAAAGCCACACAACTGACACACACACAATGCAAAAGCAGCTGGACTTCACACAAAATGGCCCCTGCAACAAGCAGGAACCTCACAAAGTCACAGAGAGCTCAAAAACAAACTATCACATTTTACACAATAATAACGGTTCAGAAAATAGGTAGTAAAAAAATGCTTTAAAAAGTAAAACAAAAAGTTTCGAGGATTGTGTGGCACAGCTGATTGTCACAGCTGAATGTCGGAACCTTTTTTTAAACCTTTTTAAAGCATTTTTTTTATTACCTATTGGCCTAACCGGTAGTAAAAAAAATGCTTTAAAAAAGTTTTTAAAAAGTTCCGAGGATCAGCTGTGCCATGCGATTGTCGGAACTTTTTTTTTTTTACTTGTTAAAGCATTTTTTTACTACTGGTTCAGGCAAACCAGTAGCATTTTCACTACCGGTTCGGGCGAATCTCTCCAAACTGGTAGCATTTCACCTCTGGTCCTTATGCTGGCAAAGCTTATAGATTGAACCTTGAAATGCAACTAGTATGAACAATCCCATATAGAAATAATAGGTAGCGAGGTTGGGATTTTGCATGCAAATTTTATTCTGAACTCCTAATTTATATTAATGGCTTTTGGGAAATAAACTGCAAGCCAAATGTAGTGGTAACGTTTTCTTTCACACCCTCTTAGACAAAATCATTGCCTTTGATCTTGAAAGGGATCTAGCTACTTCAAAACATTGTTATATAATAGACTAAAACGTCATGATTCACTGCTTTAATAACTCTGTAGTGATTAGAAGAGAAAAAGACAAAATCCTGTAACTATACGTCTTAGAAGAATGTCACTGAGATGAATAAGTCTCGTGTGTGAGAGTGTATATGTGTGTGTATTCAAGATCACAGTCAAAGTAATCACCCTATAATGTGATTATGTGGTTGAATAATAATAGAGCTATTTCTCTAATTAAATCATCCTATGCAGGAGAGCCAGAGACATGACTCAAAGGAAAAAAATCCCCAATTTACTTCCCCCCCCCCTTCTTTGATAACATTTGATCTCTGTTATGTCTTTGGTCTTTCTGATCAGCTACTTGTCTATTATTTCAAATTCCTCTAGCATAATCTCAGTCTCTCTCTCTCAAGTTTGTGTGGTTTATCAGACTGACACACACCACACCTAACTGTATACAGTTTTTATCAGGGGTGAAATGCTCCCGGTTCGGACCAGCTCGGGTGAGTAGGTAGCGATGGCGGCAGGCAGTTCGGAGAACCAGTAGCAAAAATCCCTTCCCCGCCCCCAGCTTGCTTACCTTCGCACGCCTGCCTTCCTTCGTTTGCTGTAATCCCTGCAATCCATTGCATCAGCAAGCAACTGAATCTCCCTGCCTGAAGTCAAGCTCATCAGTAAGCAGCTCTTTCTGCCTGCCTGCCTGCCTGCCTGTAAGTTTTATTCCCCCTTGGGAGCTTTAAAAAAAAATAGTTAATTGGGGTTTTTTTTAGTCATTCTTTTTTTAGACCTAGCCATTTAAAGTTTAGGAAGTTTTAAATTTAGCTGCTTTTATATATAAAAATAAAAATAAAAATAAAAATAAAAATAAAATAAAATAAAATAAAATAAAATAAAATAAAATAAAATAAAATAAAATAAAATAAAATAAAATAAAATAAAATAAAATAAAATAAAATAAAATTTGTGCAGTTTTGTGAGATTTTGTGTGTTTCTGTAGTGTTTCACTCTAATTACACAAACACACAAAATCTCACAAAGCTGTATGTGGAATTTTGTGTGTGTAAAGTGTGAAAGTTGTTTTTTTGGACTTTTTGTGGCTGTGTGAAGTTCCTGCTTGTTGCAAGGGCCATTTTGGGTCTAGCACAGCTGCTTTTACATTCTGGGTGAGCCAGTTGTGTTGTGTTGTGTTTTGTAGGTTAAAAAAGGGCAAAGAAGTGACATCAACTTGGCCACACCCACCTGACCAACAAGCCACACCCACCCAGTCACCTGACCATTAAGCCATGTCCACTAATTAAGCCACGCCCACAGAACCGGTAGCGAAAATGTTTAGATTTCACCCCTGGTTTTTATGTGACATTAAGATCAGATATGTGTGCAGGCAATACATAAGAGACTTCTGCATGTATTGTGAATGAAGTGCTTTGGTACCCAGCGTACAACTAAGTCAACTTTGAACATTTTGTGACAATTTAGTGGAATTGAGTTGAACTATGAGCTAGGAGTGCAATTTGCAATTCATGCAAATGTCAGGGGTTGTTTTGTTGATTGTAGTAGACTTGTCCTCTGTAAAGAAGTTTTTTAAAAGGATCAAAAGACTTCATCTGGTACTTGAGACTTACCAGTCCAGCCATACATTTTTAATTGTTCTTCATTCAGTAGACTTTAAAGTACCTTATTACTTTTCACTAAAAGTCCCAGGTCTACATCAAATGAAGTAAACATTTTATCAGTAAAGCCAGCATAAATCCTAATGCTCCCTGAGATACTAAATTGATAAAATATACTCACAAGCAAAGTTGAAATATGGTTAACCTGATCCCAAAGCCAACATCTTGTAGCATTTGAACTTAATGTAGTTGAAATAAATGAGATTTTTGAAAGTTAAAAATAAAAAAAAGAGTTCTGTTCTATGTTGCTTTTTCTATACACATTTTTAATTTGTGGCATGCAGCTGAGAACAAATCCTAAATGTATTGAAACATGAATATATGTTTTTCCTGGCACAAACTTAAAGAATAAAATGAGGACATGATTGGTAAAAACCCTTTGGAAAGGGCCTGAGCAGATTCTTATCACACCAGTTCCTAATCCATGAACTTGACCAAGTATAAATCAGATAAGACTTGATATAAAGAAGGGTTTGGCAGTTCCTTTGAGAAGAGAACTGGCATATAAATCATCATCGTCATCATCATCTCATCAAAGCTATTTTGTATGTAGATGACAGAGGATTTAACAGATCTTTCTTTATATCAACACCTGCCCAATTTTATTTTTTCAGCAATTTTATGAACATTACTGAAGAAGCCTCTCGCTGTTACCAAAGCTTTGGATAGAAGTTCTACTCATTCCTGATTTTATGCTAATTTTTTCCATCTCTCACTTGTATCTTCATTAAATGTATATTAAAATGATAAGCTTAGCTTCCAGTTGATGCACTTCTCCAGTCACTGAACTTATCAACTTTTGTCATTATCCTGCTTCCTATGTAACTTCAAAAAGAATGTTTATGTTGGCATGGGAAGAGATTTCTTGATCCATATCAGGGTGGGCTATACCAGGTTATGTGTTGGGAGCTTAATGTCAATTGGTGGGGAAAGCTGAAGCAAATAATGGGTTAACCTTGGTTCAACAAAGTTGGAGCTTCCTATTATCTCTTTTTCATTCTTTCTGTCTCTGTCCCTTCTGCCTCTTCAGAACACTTATTCTATTCCCTCCTTTCCTTGCAGCAGTAAGGGTATTAAGTATCAATAACAATTGCACTTAGATTTATATACTTCTTCATAGTGCTCTACAGCCCTCTCTAAGTGGTTTACAGAGTCAGCATATTGCCCCCCAACAATTTGGGTCCTCATTTTACTGACCTCGGAAGGATGGAAGGCTGAGTCAATCTTGAGCCGGTCAGGATCAAACTGCTGGCAGTCGACAGGATTAGCCTGCAATACTGCATTCTAACCATTGCACCATCTAAGCAGTTGTCCTATGATGTCTCACAGAGCTCCATTTTGTTCTTCGGACTGTTTAAGAGGTATATGAAACCATATAGTGATTTACCAGCTACAGTGATTTTCCAGAGTTTTGGAATAGTGTGTTATCAATATATTGATGACATCCAACTCTATTGCTCTTTACTGCCAACTCCAAAAAAGCAATCTGTGCCTTCAACACAGCATAAGATTAATAACAGGATTATGGATTCAGAGAAATCAGTTGTCCTGTCTGTGATTACACACCTCCCCCCAAAAGAAGACATTTGGGAATGTTCCATCATTTTCAGCTGTGAGTCAGAGGTGTTATCTGTGGTGAGAAATATATTTATGCAATTCTTTCTAGTGCACCAGCTGAATCCCCTCCCAAGCTACTCAGATTTGGTGATGGTTACCAATACTTTGGATATATCATAGCATAGATACAAACACATGCGTTCTATATAATACCTGCAGAGGTGGGATTCACTTACCTTCCCTACTGGTTCACAAATGTGAGCGCATGCGCCTCCTCTGCACATGCGCACAGCCTTCTGTGCATGTTCTTTACTTGCGCATTACATCCGGGTGGGTGGGCGGAGCCTCCCGCCGTCGCCACCACCGGTTTGCTCGAACCAGATAGAATCAGCTAAATCCCACCACTGAATACCTGTACTAAAGAATTTGCAGACATTGTCAATTGCTTACCTGGCATTTAATGACTTGGTACTGAGTTTGTAAGGGATAAATAACTCAGGGCTAAAGGATGCCCCTCCTATTACGAACCTGTCCAGTTGTTAGAAAAGCTGAAGAGGCCTCCTGGATGATGCCCCTCTTGTCAGAGGCTTGTGTTTCTAGCATGTGGGGATGGTTCTCGTTCTGCCCCAGCTCCGGATCCCAAGGAGTGTGACACACACAAAGCTCCAAAAACTCCATTTAATACAAACAGAACCCTTTCAAAATGCAGGCTTCCAGTGCAAATGTCCTTATCAGCCTGCTATGAATTACAGAGAATAAACAAAGTCTGACAAGGGTTGGCAACCAGCCCAGAAACCAAGATGTACAAGAAACTCACTCTCAAAATGCTCTGCGTAGTAATTAAACATTGTTTCCAGCAGGGAGTGGCCAATTAGCCCCAAGCCTTACTCTCGAGGAGACCTCCTCCTGAGTAGCCACTCCTGCCTTTTGGCAGCCCTGCATGCTCGAGCATTGAGAAGAAGCTACTCCACTTCACTCTCTTCACTTGAAGGAGCCTCTGGAGGTTCTGATGGCCCTGACTGAGTCTCTGCCTCTGGCATCACATCCTCTTCAGCCTCCTCGCTGTCCGACTCGAGCGCCGGCTGCACAGGCTGCTGGCGCGACACCACACCAGCCTCCTCCTCATCGGGATCAGCCACAATCCGTGTAGGCCGCTGGCGGGCCACAACAGTTCTATAGGTAGCTCTAGACTTACAACATTTAGTTTAGTGACTGTTTGAAGTTGCAACAACACTGAAAAAAGTGACTTATAACAGTTTTTCATACTTATGACCATTGCGGCATCCCCATGGTCATGTAATCAGACCCTTGGCAACTGGTTCATATTTATGACAGTTGCAGTGTCCTGGGGTCATGTATCCAAAATTTGGGGCTCAATTGATGTCGTAAATCAAGAATTGGATCTGTATTGGATCATTTCCAGCTATGGAATTCATTGTTGTGCATGTACCTTATCCTCTGTAAGGTACCTCTTACCACACCTGGAAAGACACCTCGTTTTTGCCAAGCTTTTCATTCAAATAATTCTAGTATTTATCGTACCATTTTATTCCTATTTTTAACATTTTATATTGCGTGAGCATTTGTGTATGTGCGTGCATTTTACACTTAGTTGGTCTGAAGTGCTTGTTGGAGCAGAAGAGCAGGATGTACGTCAAATAAATAAAATATTCTTGTCTAAAGTTTTGACTAACTGCTTGTAGGAAGATCTTCAAATCAAGCCAAAACCCCTGGAAAAATAAGCCCAGAGCCTCACATCAAGCACTCCAACCAATGTGATAATCTGCTCCACTTCCAAAACTATTTTAAAGCCTTATGCATTGTCATACTTCTTTATGCATATTGCAAATTAAAACTAGTTGGGAATAATCTTAGAGGTAAATAGGATCTAACATCTCCTCTTCATTGATGTCTTGATTCATGGCCCATAAGTACAACAGAAATTAAATGATGAGAGGAAGGAGGGAAGGAAGGGAAGGGAAGGGAAGGGAAGGGAAGGGAAGGGAGGGAGGGAGGAAGGAAGGAAGGAAGGAAGGAAGGAAGGAAGGAAGGAAGGAAGGAAGGAAAAGTAGATGGATTGGGAATATTAAAAAATCACTATATATCCTTTTCCTATATGCAAGAATTTTCCCAAGGTGCCTGGAAATCATTCTGATGTAACAGAACTTTCACTTCAGCCCAAGTGATTTTACTAGACTGACTGCTGAAATGTGATGATTCATTCTGCAGGTTCAAGCCTGCTTCTTTCATTTATGTTAGTACGCTTTAGATCTGCATGAAGAAAAAAGCTCAAACTTCTGTCATGCACAGAATGATTTCCCTTGGATCAGAGTTGTCATAAGGAATTGGGGATTTCCATTGTGCTGTACAGTTTCAGAATCAAAGATTTAAGAGGAAATGTGATTCCTTGAGCTACAGCGAGATAGCTGAAATACAAAGCAAAGAGACATGGCCAATATTTCCTCAGGAATGAATTTGTCTGTAAATTAGTATCAGTCAAAGCTTTGATGAACAGACTGCATTATTGTCTTCATTGTCCCAACATGCAAATAAAATATATGAGATATTTCTGTTTACAGATGAAGCACTGAGGCTAAGATTAGGTTGCATGCAGTAGTGTGGTTAGGTAATTATATATTCTGGATTTAATCGACCTCCTTGCAATGTCTGTGGTGGTGGGGGAGTCTCCTCAGTGGACAATGTGCATTTTTTCTCTGATTTCTAAATGTGGTAAATTAACCTCGCTACATTTGGAAAGCAGTTCTGCTGATTGTGCTGAATGGGCACCAGACTATCACTTCACAGTCCTGCCTTCATTGATAAGAACATGATGGTAATGGAATGGCATCAAATATTTGGGTGACTCAACCACCACAAAGCTGAATCCCAGAAGTGGAAAGGTCCACATTATGATACCAGGCTTATATCTGGCTCCTCAAATACCAAATCACTTGGGAGAAGAGGTATATATTGTTACTTTTAATTCTTACTGAGAAGATCCACCTCCGGGATATTGTTAATGGTATCTGTGATTTGCATGGTATGAAAGAATCCACAAAGACGTTATGTCTATGTGACTAGAACTAGACATACCAATGTCTTATGACTAGACATTGGGTATGTCTTGTTTAATGAAAAGAAGGACTAGGGGTGATATGATAGCAGTGTTCCAATATCTAAGAGGCTGCCACAAAGAAGAGGGAGTCAAGCTATTCTCCAAAGCACCTGAAGGCAGGACAAGAAGCAATGAATGGAAGCTAATCAAGGAGAGAACCAACACAGAACTAAGGAGAAATTTCCTGACAGTTAGAACAATTAATCAGTGGAATGATTAGTGGATGCTCCAACACTGGAGGTTTTGAAGAAGAGATTGGACAACCCAATTTGTCTGCTTGAGCAGGGGGTGGACTAGAAGGCCTCCAAGGTCCCTTCCAACTCTGATATTCTGTTACAACTGTATATGGAAATCGTTTTGTAATTCATGGCCCTTGGGACACTTCAAGGTTAGATAGTCTCAAATAGCAATCAAGAGCTGCATAGCTGTTCAGAAAGCTTGTATACCATGATAGTAGTCTGACAACAGTTTAAATATCAGATTTGGTTAGCTTAACTTCTTGGTGGGTCACCAAGCAGCACATGGACCTGTTAGAAGAAGAACTGCCTTTTCCACCTTAGTCTTATGCATAACATACAAGTAGTCCTCAATTTGCAACTATTTTCTAAATGACCATTTAAAGATATGACAGCATTGAAAAAAGCGACTTACACTTTTGATTGTCACAACATTTCCACAGTCTCGTGATCAAACTCTGGATGCTTGGTATCCATCATGTATTTATGATGATTGCCACATCCTGGGGTCACCTGAATGCCATTTGCAACCTTTCCAGAAGGCTTCTAACAAGCAAAGTCAATAGGGGAAGCCAGATTTGCTTAACAACAGTGTGAATCAATAGCAATAGCAACAATACTTAGATTTATACACTGCTTCACAGAGTCACCATATTGCCCCCAACAATCTGGGTCCTCATTTTACCAACCTCGGAAGGATGGAATGCTGAGCCAACTTTGAGCTGGTGAGGATTGAATCCCTGGCAGTCAGCAGAATTAGCCTGCAATATAGCATTCTAACCACTGCACCACCACGACTCTTTAATCACTTAACAATCATGGTGATTTGCTTAATGATTGCAGCAAAAAAAAAAAAAAAAAATCATAAAACTAGGCACAGCCTACTTAACTGCATTGCTTAGCAATGCAAGTTCGGATCCAAGCTGGGATAATAAATCAAGGACTACCTATAGATTAAGATTCAATACATTTCTCGGTTCTTTTTGTTTGAATGAATTCCTCTAAGGCAGGGGTGTCACAGCGGTGTCATGTGATGTATCTGGACTCCCCCCCTTTGCTAAACCAGGCATGGGTGTGGCCAGTGTGTGACGCATCTGGCCTGCAGGATGGGAGTTTGACAGCCCTGCTCTAAGGTATCCTTAGACAGCAAAATGAGAAGAGATTTAACATCCCTCTAAACATTGTGCTTCTCCCACATGAGGTCTGGATTTTTAGGTGTTGGGAACATAGATGTGTCATTCAGAATTCCTGCAAAGTATTGACAAAGTGTGGCAAAATTAGATGGATGGCAAATCTGTTTCTACAAGTGTCTTTACATAAAACAAAGAAACAGGGGTATTTAGTAAAAACTATTAATTTAGGGTTTATTTAATCTCAATATTTTTTTTTATAAACATTTTTTTATTTTTAAACAAAACCTAAAACATCTATCATCCATTACAATTGCAAACAGTGTGTTGGTCGGTTACAAATCTTTTGTGCTTCCTCCTCATATTTATGATGATTTATTAATTATCTAATTTATTTATTTATTTATTTATTATTTAAATTTCTATACCGCCCTTCTCCTTTCGGACTCAGGGCGGTGAACAGCCAAGATAAAAACATCTATACAAACATCAGTTAAAAAATAAGTTAAAATAATTTATAAAATTTGGCCCATAATTTAAAACTTGTCAATTAAAATCAATATTAAAATTAAAACTAACCCTAAAATCAAGACAGACCGGCTAACTGAAAAAAATGAGTTTTTAAGGCCTGACGAAAAATCCGAAGGTCAGAGATCACTCGTATCTCTGGGGGTAGATTGTTCCATAGGGTAGGTGCCACCACAGAGAAGGCTCTCCTCCTGGGGGTCGTCAGCCGGCGTTGTCTGGCCGACGGCACCCTGAGGAGGCCCTCTCTGTGGGAGCGAACCGGCCGGTGGGAGGCTATTGGTGGCAGAAGGCGGTCCCGTAAGTACCCTGGCCCTAAACCATGGAGCGCTTTAAAGGTGATCACCAACATCTTGAAGCGCACCCGGAAGTCCACCGGAAGCCAATGCAGCTCGCGCAGGAGAGGAGTCACATGGGAGCGCCCCATCGCTCCCATAATCCCCCGCGCAGCCGCATTCTGCACCAGTTGGAGCCTCCGGGTGTACCCCAAGGGGAGCCCCATGTAGAGAGCGTTACAATAGTCCAGACGAAAAGTGACGAGTGCTTGAGTGACCGTGCGTAGGGAGTCCCGGTCCAGAAAGGGGCTCAACTGGCATATCAGGCGAACCTGACAAAAAGCCCCCCTGGCCACAGCTGTCATATGCCCTTCTAAGGACAGCCGCGCATCCAGGAGGACACCCAAGTTGCGGGCCCTCTCCGTGGGGGCCAATTTCTCATATTATCAACCCAATGTATATCTTTATATTATTATCCTCATTTATCATTTATTTAACATGGCATATTCATTCCATAAAAAATATTTTCACATATTATATTATAATATTCATTTTATATTTCATATTTCATTTCCATGCTTTATTATCTAGCCATTGATAAAATAAATCCTATATTTTATAATATTTAATCTCAATATTAATGTTGGCTTTAGTGTTCTTTTTCTGCAGAGCACTAGAGTTTAAGTTTCCAAATAATACTGCAACTAGAAAAACTTAGTAAATATCTCATCATGCCCACTGCATTGGTCAACCTAGGGCATTTAATGGCCTGTAAGACACAGAGAACTTCAAATACTGTCTGTGAGGCCTATTTTGGATACTGATGCTAATCCTTTCTATTATTTCTGGAAATCTGTTGATCATCTGTTTAATCTTTTGAGTGGCATCTTAAATTTCAGGCTCTCATTCTTATCCTAAAGCACCCACTAAAATTGATGTGATTCTGAAATGCATCTCTGATCTCCTTGGAAGAAGGAATATGCACAACTGTATCAAACAGAAATCACCGAATGAAAAAAAAGAAGAAGCATGATTTATGTACATGGAAATGTGCTTGGGATTATCCTGCCAGAATCTTTCTCAAGGCCACCTAGTTAGACTGGCTTCAAGTATAAACTCCCTCCAATTATTACATCACACAAGCTTTCAAAATCAGCCTTTTTCTATCTCCATTTCCGCCAGCTAGATTGCAGGGGGGGTTTATATTGGTAGGGATGGGTGGTTCCCACAACTTTATAAGTCATTTCTGTGTCTGTCAGTAAAGGCATTAACAAGCTAAGTTGGCTGCGATTAAAATAGCATAATTTTGTGACTTCAGTGTCTGGCAAGCTAGCCTTTGTAGGATGCTGTCTAGCTTTTTCTTTTTTAACTTTATATCTGTAGCAAGATAAAACCTTGGCTAGAGACTAACAATCTCACAGTGTCTGAGCTGCGGGGCAGCTATGAATCTTCTGGCTTTATTAATCAGAGTGTAGATTTAAGAAGAGAAGGCAAACATGGTGAGAATCAGGGACAGTGAGAAAGGCATAACAAAGAGGCCTTTGAAACTGCAACCAAAACAGATGATACATTTTGATTATTTCTAAATGCATGTGGCCATCCTTACCTGATTAACTTTTTGGCCTATAGGGTTGTATTTGCATTGCTTTTTCTGGCTCTTTTTCCATCCTACATCTGTTTCTTCTTCCTGGAAAAAAAAAACATCTTCCTTTGTCCTCTGCCATGTTTTAGCCAGTCCCCCAAAGTTTTCTCTCATCCCATCCACCAATGACTCTTCCATTTATACTTGCATTGGAATTGCCTAATTTGCAGAGCGCTTTTAAATATTTCTTGAATAACTTTTTGCTGCTGTTTTTGAATTTCTCTTCACACAATGACAGGACCGCCTTCTTGCTCTTTCTTCATATTAGATGTAGCAGCATCTACAGAAAATATTTTTTTAAAAAACTCAAGGTGATTATGACCACGTGATTTATTATATTTTTTATCATGTCTTTATTATCTGTATAAACAACTCAAGGTAGCCACCTTTCCTACTAGTCCTTCCTCCTCCTATTTTCCCCACAACAACAACAACCCTGTGAGGTGGGGTGGGCTAAGAGAGAGTGACTGGCTCAAGTCACCCAGTCAACTTTCATGCCTAAGGTGGGAAAAAAATAAAATAAAGATGGTGACCATAATGTTTTTACATGCATTACATAGGCAGGGCTTTGTGTTGTTCCAGCCACTGCCCATAGTTTTTATTTTATTTATTTTATTAAATGTATTACAGATGCCACTCCAGCAGACTCTTTTTTGAGACACTCCGCAGGCACTCTTGGCTCAGGTCACCTCCCAACTTAGAGAACTGTACACATGCTAAGTTTTACATGAATATTTCACTGACCCTTTTTTTTTTCTTCTCTAAATATTTGCCAGGTTTGGTACAAATGACAAAGGAAAGTATGAGTATACATCAATTTTTACTGGAGACCCTGCAATAGCTGTATTCTAGGCCAGACTCCCATTAACTCCACGCTCGGCTCTTTTATTAAAGCTACTCAACATTTTTAGTATATAAATTTAATTTAAAAAAAAACCCAGAATCGACATGATGGATTCTGTGTAGCCCAGGCAGAATCCACAATAGGCATGAATACCTTCCAGATTTCATTTTCCTCCTTCCTGCAACTCCTAGTCAAAAGGATTGTAGAGTTCCAAGCAATGTGCAGTTTGTTTCTACACAATAAACAGAGCTCTCTGCCTGACAACAGGTTGTGATGATACCTGTATCAACAACTGAAAGAGACAAACTCCAGAAATTCTCAAGACAAAGTTCCATATAATAAACCAAGCTTATGAACACCTACTTATTTACGTACTAGGTTTGCTCCCCGTCAAAAAAGTAATCATAAGGTGTAGGCAGGCAAGCAGATTAGTGAAATCCAGGAGTGCAATTTTAAATGCCAAGTATATCAAAGCAAAGAAATATGAAGAGTGCAGTAATATATATATCAGTCCGGATCCATGAAAACGATGCACTGAAATACAATGGGAGCTTTGAAAAATGAACCAGGATTCTTAAGAAGGTAAATATCCACCAGATCTGGTTGCATAACCTTCATTCAAACCAAAGGTCACATTTGGGGTTTGAGTAATACATTAAGGGTCATGGATTATGTGTCTACATACTAGACGTTGATAAAAGAGAGTCGTCTCCTGCACTCCTGTGAAAATGACTGCTTATTCCAAAGTTATTTTAAATCATAAGCATGAAGGACATAATGAATGATTTCAGTTCCCAGCCTGGAGATGCAGCTCAGAGACTCCAAGACAAATGGATTGGCAGTTTGGAATTGTGTGTGGTTATCACCAAATAGGGCTGAAATCGCAAGTATGAAACAAGGGTTCTTCAGTGAGGTGCCAGCTTCCTGACTTTTAAAAATGCCTCATAATCATGTGACATGCTTTCAGCAGACTTATCCAGAAGATAATGGTTTTCTTTTAGCGCCACTGACATGGTTTCATTTTTCTTACTGTTTTTGTCAGGATTTCCCCCCCCCCCACCAACATTTAAAGGCCCTTTTCCCTTTTAAGCATTTCTTCATCTATTAATTATTTTTACTGCTATGTAGTCACTTAAAGAAATGTTGCAATGGTTATTCTCAAGGAGTCCTCATTTCCTTTTTTTTAAAAGACAAATTAGATTGCATTTCCGCTTAATCAATTCTATTATAAAATAAAGTAGGCAAAGCACACTCACCATGACTTCTGACAGCCATAGGACGTTGTTATGTCCTTATAAGGACATCCGCCCGGATTGGCTGCCAGCCACCGGGCGGGAAAGTTTGAATCCCTGGCTAGGGGCGGTGCGTCTGCCGGGAGCGAATATAAGGAGAGCTCCGGCAGCGCGCCAGCAGGCTTGACTTGTTACTTGTAACGAATAAAGTTGCTAAATGTATCGAGCTGGTCACGTCTTCTGTTCCTGCGCCTGATCTAACACTGGCGACGAAGGACTAGAGAAGAGAACCTGAACAAGACTCGTGGCACGAGCGCCCACCGAGCTGAAGTCACTACACCACAGTGAACCCCAGAATGGCTACCCCGCAAGCCCCGATGACCGCACTGAATCCATTCGACCCATCCCGGGAAAAGTGGAGGTCATACATGGTCCGATTCCGACAATTCCTGCGAGGTAATGGCTACCAGAACCTCGACGATGAGAGGAAAAGAGCCCTCTTCCTGGCTCATTGCGGATCGGACGTCTTGGAGATGGCGATTGACCTCGTGGCACCCAGGGACATTGAAGAGATGTCCTGGAACGACCTGCAGGAAGTCCTACAGGAGCACTACGCACCTACAGGCACCCCCATCGCAAACAGATTCACCTTCCAGCAAAGAAACCAGCGGGAGGGGGAATCCATCAAGGAATTCGTGGCAGCGCTTCGCCAAATCGCCGCCAACTGCGAGTTCGACAACGTGGATAATGCCATCCGAGACCGCGTTGTTTTTGGAATGCGAGATGTGGGTCTACAAAAGAAGTTCCTCAGCCGGAAGAGGATCCCACTCAAAGACGTCCTCGACGAAGCAACAGCGGCTGAGACATCTGAGCAAGCAGCCGCTGCGATGGTAAAAGCAAGAGGGATCCATAAGATCCACACGTCGGGCCTGACCTCATCAGACGAGGCAACCACGCAATCTGAGTCTGATGGGGAAATGGCCGTCCACAAGGTTGCCCGCCCCCCCAGGCGGGAAAACCCACAGCATGGCGACCGGGGAGAACGATGCGGCAGCTGCAGAGGCGACCACCCCAGGGCAAACTGTAGATGGAGAGACGCGACCTGCCGCCGATGCCTGAAGAGAGGGCACATCGCCGAGGCCTGCAGAGCCACAGATCCAGCCCCGGAGCCACCCAGACCACGTTTCCGGGAGAATCGCAATGACAATCAGAGGACATCCAAATGGTCCTCAAACCAGTCCCGGCGCGGGGAGGAGGAATATCCCCGGAGTAGAACGGTGCACCAGACCACCATCGCTCACACAAGCGACGAGGGGACCACCAAGTTCCACGTGACGCTGCTGGCAGAGGGGTCCCCATGCAAGATGGAGGTAGATTCTGGATCCGCCTACTCCATCATGGACTGGCAGCACCTACAGCAGCTGAAGCCATCCTGCAAGAAGACCCAGCTGAAAATCCCGAAGTCGAGGCTTGTGGACTTCAACGGAAACCCCATTGGAATCCTGGGCAGAACCACCATCCACATCAAATACAAGGACTTTAACGGAGAGCTGCCCATCACCATCGTGGAGAACAGCCGACCGAACCTGTTAGGAGTGGAGTGGTTTAAGCCGCTGGGGCTTTCCATCGAGGGCATCCATGAGATCCACAGGGACGAACTCGACACCATCATCGAAGAGTTCAAGGAAGTCTTCGATGGTAAGCTGGGAAAATTTGTGGGGAGGCCAATTTCCTTTAATCTGGACAAGGGAATCACCCCAATTAGGCTTAAGCCCCGCCGAGTTCCGTTTGCCCTGCGGCCTAAAGTAGATGAGCAGCTGGATAAGCTGATCGCCCAGGGCGTCCTGGAACCGATCGATCATGCCTCATGGGAAACCCCCATTGTGACCCCACTGAAGCATGATGGGTCTGTGCGCATCTGCGCCGACTACCGTTGTACCATCAACAAGGCGTTGGCACAGAGCGCATACCCAGTCCCAGTGGTGCAACACCTGCTGCATTCCCTGGGATCTGGATCAATTTTCGCGAAACTGGACCTGGCCCAGGCTTACCAGCAACTGCCAGTGGATGAAAAAACGGCGGAGGCTCAAACAATTGTCACGCACAGGGGGGCATTCAAATGCAACCGCCTCCAATTTGGAGTCAGCGCTGCCCCCGGAATCTTCCAATCTATGATGGAACGCCTTCTCCAAGGCGTTCCAGGGGTGGTGCCTTACTTCGACGATGTGCTCATCTCCGGTGACTCAAGAGCTCAACTCCTTGAAAGGCTCAGGCTTGTCCTGCAGCGATTCAGGGCCAAGGGCTTGAGGGTCAGGCGGGACAAGTGCATCATAGGAGTACAGGAAGTCGAGTTCCTGGGCTACCTCATTGATAGCACAGGCATCCACCCCACCAAATCAAAAGTGGAAGCAATCCATGAAGCTCCAAGCCCAAAAAACAAAACGGAGCTTCAGGCTTTCCTTGGGTTGCTCAACTTCTACGCCATTTTCTTAAAACAGAAAGCCACAGTTGCTGAGCCACTCCACCGCCTGCTGGGGAAATCGGCTTCCTGGAAGTGGGGCCAGGAAGAGGAAGCAGCGTTCCGGGCCATCAAAGGGCTATTGACATCCAAAAGCGTCCTCATCCAATACAGCGAGACGCTGCCCACCAAGCTGACTTGCGATGCGTCGCCATACGGGGTGGGGGCAGTCCTCAGCCATGAACTGCCCAACGGCACGGAAGCCCCAATCGCCTACTTCTCAAAGACAATGTCCGGCGCGGAGCGCAACTACAGTCAGCTGGACAAAGAAGCCCTGGCCATCGTGGCTGGAGTGAAGCGCTTCCACGAATACCTCTACGGAAGACGCTTCACCATCGTCACTGACCATAAGCCACTCCTGGGGCTCCTCGCCGGTGACCAACCCACCCCGACCTTCATGTCCCCACGGATGACAAGATGGGCCATCTTCCTAGCCGGCTACTCCTATAGGCTTGTGCACCAGCCAGGCACAGCCATAGGGAACGCTGATGCGCTCAGCAGATGCCCGTCAAAGAAACCAGTCGAAGACCCAGCCCCCACGCTCCATCTACTCCACATAGATGACGACGCCATCTGTCCGGTGTCATCCGCAGACGTGGCCGTCCACACCCAAAAGGACCCCACCCTCCGCCAAGTGAAGTCCTGGGTCCTCAGAGGGTGGCCATCGGAAACGCCAGAGGAAAAGTTCAGCCCGTTCGCCAGGAAACAGAAGGAGCTGTCCACCATGAAGGGCTGTCTGCTATGGGGAGACAGGGTGCTGATTCCCAGCACTCTGCAACGGCGGACGCTAGAAACGCTGCACAAAGGGCATCCGGGCATCGTTCGCATGAAGGCCCTGGCACGGAGTTACGTCTGGTGGCCCTCCATGGACAAAGACATTGAGCAATGGGTCTCCAGATGTGACCCGTGCCAAGAAGTTCACCCAGCGCCGCCGCAATCCGAAGTCGCAAAGTGGGAGACCCCCAGCAACCCCTGGGCGAGGATCCATATTGACTTCGCGGGTCCGATGCAAGGGCGACACCTCCTCATCGTGGTAGATGCCTTCTCCAAGTGGCTCGAGGTGGTGCCCATGGCATCTACCACAACAGAAGCGACAATCCGAGCCCTGCGCCGTCTGTTCGCCACACATGGACTACCGGACGTGCTGGTCTCGGACAACGGCCCCCAGCTCACATCACTGGCCATGGAGTCCTTCCTGGCAGGACTGGGCATCCGCCATGCCCTCTCCGCTCCGTACAGGCCGGCCGGAAACGGACAAGCGGAACGGATGGTCCGGCTCACAAAAGAAGCCCTCACCAAGATGGGCCCGGGAGACTGGCAAGAACGCATCGACAACTTCCTCCTCACCCAGCACATCACGCCGCATGCCACCACCCACAAGAGCCCGGCCGAACTCCTCATGGGCAGAAGGTTGAGGTCACCCTTGGACCGGCTGCACCCCCAATACAGCCCGGAAGTGACCGCAACCGCCAGCCGGCCGCTTCGCGCCTTCAGCAAAGGAAATTCAGTTTTCGCGCTGAATTTCAACGGCTCTCCTAAGTGGCTGAAAGGGAAGATTGCCAGCACAACCGGCCCCAAATCCTACACCGTCGAGCTGGAAGATGGACAGGTCGTGAGACGTCACATCGACCAACTCCGGAAAAGGTGGGGGGGAGCACACGAAAACCAGCCTGACGAGGGAGGCCTACAACACCCAGACGAGGTAGGCCTACAACACCCCAGCGAGGTAGGCCTACCACACCCGGACGAGATAGGCCTACCACACCCTTACGAGGCAGACCAACACCATCCCGACGAGGTCGGCCCAGCACATTACCAAGCACTGTCACGTCGGCAGTGCAGCGAGGTAGACCAGGGCCAACCACATGGGGGATGGCAACACCAACCCGGCCAGGGGGGCACCCGGCACAACAGGGCCAGGGATCCCCGAACCAGCCCGCAGGTAGACCGGGACCTACCCAGAAGGGGAGCACCGCACCCTACCAGTGAAGGCAACCCACGGCAGCCCTACCAGGGAGACCTCAACGCGAGGCGAGTAGACCGGGGACCATCGCAGATGGGCACACCACAGCACATGGGCGAGGGTGGCACACGGCTCCCCGGCGAGAGGGACCCCCGCCCAACGCAAGAAACAACCCGGCAACAACAACCCAACCCAGACGACCCCAACCACCAACTGGCGGTAGACCAGGGACTAGGGGGAAGGGAAAGCCGACAACAACCCGGCCAGGGAGGCCTGCACCACCCCGGCAGGGGAGACCTCCACCAACCCGAGGAGGTATCCCCACAACGACACCCCGACCAGGTCGACCACCACCAACCCGACGGGGAAGGCCAACGCCAGCCCGGCCAAGGAGACCTGCGCCACCCCTGCAAGGTGGGACACCGCGACCCAAGCCAACACCACCCACAGCGAACAGACCGGACCCAAGGGCACCGGCCCGAACCACCCTCCGGACCACAGCGAACCGGGCCGCAGCAGAACCGCAGCCACCGGGAGACCGAGGAAGAGCAAGTGACAGCCGGGGTCTTACCGAGATTCAGTCGCTCTTCCCGGGTCGGAACCGAACAGCACCGCCGAGGCGAAAGATCCACAGGCCAGGAAGAAGACCACCAGAACCAGCCAGCCAAGGCCTGCGGTCCGGCCGGAGGCGCTGAGGGTGACCCCGCACACTCGCCAGCCGAACCGAGCCCGGTTCCGGGGAAGGATCCAGGAGCCACAGGAACCCCGTCCGTCCAGGGCGGGGACACGGAAGAAATGAGACTGCGCAGGTCAAGTAGGGTGCCTAGGCGTCCTACGTACCTGCAGGACTACGTCACGTTTATTGACGAACACTGAACTCTTTTTCTTGGACTAGGGGGGAGGAGTGTTATGTCCTTATAAGGACATCCGCCCGGATTGGCTGCCAGCCACCGGGCGGGAAAGTTTGAATCCCTGGCTAGGGGCGGTGCGTCTGCCGGGAGCGAATATAAAGAGAGCTCCGGCAGCGCGCCAGCAGGCTTGACTTGTTACTTGTAACGAATAAAGTTGCTAAATGTATCGAGCTGGTCACGTCTTCTGTTCCTGCGCCTGATCTAACAGACGTACTAAAATTTTTCTATGTATCAAAGTAATTTTTTGTGTATGTGTTTCTGCTCTCCCTTTGAGTTGTCTCTAAGGATGGGAGGGAGGGAGAGGGAAAGGGGGAGGGAGGGAGGGAATGGCTCCTTATATACCAAATTTGTTTCCAGTCCTTTTAGGTTTCCAAGAATTATCCTACTGATAGACAGAGCCCTTTTACATTGTTTTTCCAACAGTCAAGACCCTTGATAGTACAGTGGTTTAATGCACCCTATTATTAACACAGCTGCCTGCAATTTCTGCTGGTTCGAATCTCTCCAAGGCTCAAGGTTGACTCAGCCTTCCATCCTTTCTAAGGTAGGTTAAATGAGGACCCAGTTTGTGGGGGCAATAAGATGACTTTGTATAAAATATACAAAAGAATTAAGGCTATTGCTTAACGCATTGTAAGCCGCCCTGAGTCTCCGGAGAAGGGCGGCATATAAATCAAATTAAAAAAAAAAAGTCATTTGAGTTGGAAAGAAGTAAAAAGATACAATAATCCTGTTTACACATTCTACTTCTACCTTAGTTTTTAAGCATCAATTATCTCAAAGGAAAATACAGTTGATTATGTCTGGTTAATATCAGTGGTGAAATCCAATTGTTTTTACTACCGGTTCTGTGGGTGTGGCTTGGTGGGCGTGGTGTGGCTTGGTGGGTGTGGCAGGGGAAGGATACTGCAAAATCTTCATTCCCACCCCACTCCCGGGGAAGGATACTGCAAAATCCCCATTCCCACCACACTCTGGGGCCAGCCAGAGGTGGTATTTGCCGGTTCTCCAAACTACTCAAAATTTCTGCTACCGGTTCTCCGAACTGCTCAAAAGTTCCACTACTGATTCTCCAGAACCTGTCAGACACTGCTGGATTTCACCCCTCTTAATATGTATTTCAGTGTAGAAGACTAAGTGACCTTTGCTTTTGTTTTGCTTTGAGCTGCAGTCCAATTATTTCAGCCTTTTTGATATAAATCCAACACATTTTATAAAGGATGAATTAACATGATTTTTAAAGGCTCTTACAACAAGAACAATGTGAGTCAGACATGAATTG
Organism: Arizona elegans; assembly: GCA_022577455.1. Lineage (NCBI taxonomy): Eukaryota > Metazoa > Chordata > Lepidosauria > Squamata > Colubridae > Arizona > Arizona elegans. Next base: position 197,113,792 of record JAKOOJ010000001.1, on the reverse strand, counting down.
TAATCAAATATGAGTCACAAAAGAACAATTTCTCCATTCATTATTGAAAGTAAATAAAAATAGCTGGGTAAATAGAATAGGAAAGAGTTAAATCTCAAAACAGATGCAGGTAACGTATTTTAACAGATGATGTCGGTTAGGTCAAGATCAGCCTCAGGTAACATGCAAACAAAATGCCACATTTACCTTACTTGATTAAATACTTTGGCTTGCCAGGTGCTTAAAATGTTCTTTACACACACACACACACACACACACACACACACACACACAAATATATACATGGAAACTGATTAAACATCTAATGGACCTTTCACTAATTCAAATCATTGCTTTAGAAAAAAATGTTCCCCCTTTTTTTCCCTTTTTGCATGATGTAAGAATGGGAAAATGCTTTACATAGAAAATGACAAATGTGGCCATTTCTTGAAATAAGCATAAAGGCCTTAGTTAACTGTAAAACTAGGCTAGATAAGCAAATTGCTCAAAAGCCAATCCTTATTTGTGCCAGGCTTTTGTTCTGTCAAATAGGCATGAAATTAAATACCAAAACTCCTTATTTGTTTTCATGTATGGTATATACTTTCTATTCGACTTGCACATTCGCACATACATGCACACACAAACCCCTTATTGGAACATAAAATTCCTTAAATACATGATTATTTTTTACTTCCCAGCATTTTATTTAATTTTATGTTTTTCTTGAGCCCATGGAAACAAAGCTTTCTACCAGTTTAATTTCTCTGCCATCAATAGTGAAGTTATGTAAGTAAAATGGTTGACTTTTTTTCTGATTACCCTCCCTCCCACCCCCCCCACACACACCTCATTTTCCTAATATTTAACATTTAGCCCAAATTTTAACTTTGGGTTTTTAGTTCTATAGCAAACTCTTCTAAGGATGCTTTAGCTTTCTCTAACCCAGGGGTATCATCTGCATATTTCAGATTGCTAGTGCCTATGTAGATTGCAGGTGTGTCCTCTCTTCCAGTCCAATAATAATAATACATTCACTATCTAAGTAAAATAAACACAAGTTCATTAAGCATCCTTATCTCATTCCCTTTCTTAGTCTGAACCATTATTTCTTGAAATTCATTTCTTAGATTACCATCTTATTCCTTGCAAAGTTCTTCTGAACAAAAGTCTACTCCAGAACATACTTTCAATACATTTCACATTATGGTGTGATTAACATCAAAGGCCATATGGTAACCACTATAATACAGAGTTAAAACTCTTCTATTCACTTGGTCTCTTCATTAGCCATCTTATGCCAGTTACTTACTTATTTATTTATTTATTAGTTCAATTTATATGCCAATTTATATGCCCTTCTCCGGAGACTCAGGGTGGCTTACAATATGTTAAGCAATAGCCTTCATACTTTTGTATATACCTGCTTAGTAGGGCTTTCGCGCCCCCCCCCCCCAAGCAGTGTTCTTTTTTATACAAAGTCAGCTTATTGCCCCAACAATCTGGATCCTCATTTTACCTACCTCAAAAGGATGGAAGACTGAGTCAACCTTGAGCCTGGTGAGATCCGAACTTGCAGTAATTGCAGGCAGCTGGTGCTAGTTAACAGCACTTTAGTCTGCTGCGCCACCAAACCTCTTGATACTCTGTTCCTTTGCCTCTCTTGAAATCTACCTGTTGTGCTTCCCATGTGTGACTACACTCTCTACAATGAAAACTTGTCAGGGAGGGAGGGAGGGAGGGAGGAAGGAAGGAAGGATTTCTGATTACTAGTTTCTCACAAGGAGACTTACTGGGGAAGCCAACAGTAAGTTAGAAATTGCCCTTAGATCCAATGATTCTTTTGCCCACACATGGTCATTCTGTTCTCTGATTGGGTAAGGAAATATCTCTGAGATGATCCAATGGGTCATGGATTGTCTAGTTGTTACTATAAATTTAGAACTCTGTAAAGCCAATAAAATCTCCTTCCAGGAATTATTTCAATATACTGATAGATTGAGGCAAACTACTTACTCTTAATTAAAAAAAAAAAAAGCCTGTCTACTCAATATTATAAACTATAGTGTAAACTATTCATCTAGAATGTAGAGATTCAATCCTGTATCTGAAAAATATTTCGCGGAAATCCCTGAAATATGCCATTTCTCTCTCTTTTAACATCCATCTCACCTTCTCCCGTAATTCTGAAACCCCCTCAAAATCCAAGTGGGGAGTGAAAGTAAATTTAATTTCATTCCAAACCAACAAATTTCAAATAAAGTTCCATTATAAACGATGCTATATTTTCCAAAGCAGCACAAGTTTATGTTGACAATTAATACATTATCTCAACCAAGACTCAAGACAGTGACTGTGGTTATGAAATACACTCCTGGAATGGTAATATCTTTGAGCAGCAGGATTAGACCTCTCCTTTCTAGCTGAGAATTTACTGGAAAAAGAATTTATATGTTCTCTTACTTCACTATCATCTGCAAATCATTTGCCGCCTTGTAAACAAAGCAGTCCTCCAAAAGCTTGGGAAAAAAATACCACCACCACCAAACACCGCCCTTAAAATCTGGAGAGAAAACCTGTTATACAATGGATCAAAAGGTGAAATATTTTCAAGATGATCTGACCATCCTTTTCGGAATTAAACTGTTTTATGGCCTTTATCTTTGGTCAAATGTGGACACTGTACATTGCTATACAGGATTCCATTAAATCATTTTTGGGGTTCAGGCAAAGGACTTTTTAACATGATATAACATTAAGTACCCAGTCTTAAGACTTGCTGGCCCAAAGACAAGAACGTGGGGTGGGGTTCCAATGCTATGCCGAGGCTGCCAACAAAATAGGAATCAATGCCAGGACAGCGGAATTGAAGCTGCACCCAAAATGTCACTACATATTTTATGATTGTACCTTTCTACAGTCAGAAGGATTCTAAAATATGACAGCGCAAATTGTTTCTGTGGAAGGAATTAAGAAGATAATTAACAGCATGTGTCTACTCAATAATAACTCCATCATGTTTAAATATAACTCAGTGAGACACAAAATAGCCACAAAATATCCTGGAAATCTGCACCATCAATGGCCTAAGCCATCTAATTACTTTGCCTGCTACGGCCTCCAGTGTGGCTGTCCCCAAGAGAAGTCTTGAATAGAATAGAATAGAATAGAATAGAATAGAATAGAATAGAATAGAATAGAATAGAATTCTTTATTGGCCCAGTGTGATTGGACACACAAGGAATTTGTCTTGGTGCATATGCTCTCGGTGTACATAAAAAGAAAAGATACATTCATCAAGAATCATAAGGTACAACACTTAATGATAGTCATAGGGAAATAGTCAATATAAGTCTTAAGGATACCAGCAACAAGGTTACAGTCATACAGTCATAAGTGGGAGGAGATGGGTGATTGGAACAATGAGAAGATTAATAGTAATGCAGACTTGTAACTAGTTTGACAGTGTTGAGGGAATTATTTGTTTAGCAGAGTGATGGCGTTTGGGAAAAAAAATTGTTCTTGTGTCTAGTTGTTCTTATGTGCAGTGCTCTGCACGTCGTATTGAGGGTAGGAGTTGTAACAATTTTTTTTTTGAAAAAGTTTTTTTTATTATTAGTTTTATTTTTCTTAACACACAAATTACATCTTTTTGGAACAGAGCCCTGATCTGGTCATCAATTTATACAATTTTTTATCATTTTTAACAAAATTTTATATGTTCTATTTTGCCATAATACTTATTTCTTAATCTTAAATCACCTATCTCAACTAATACCATCTTAAAAAGATTTACTCAAATCTACTTAATCAAAACAATTACCCTTCTATTAACCCCCCATAAATCTTAATTCAATTAATACCTCAAAATACATTTCACAATTCTTAGCCTAAATCCTCACAATTAACAATACAGGTCACACATGTTTATATTTCAAAATCTTATTTCCCTTTCTAAAACTTCCCCACATTTAATATTACTTCATGTAATGCTCATTAAATCTTTATTTCCTTATTACTTCACCAAATTTAGATCCTATCTCTAATCCCAAAAATATGGCAATTTAACATTGAAACATAGTTCTTAATTCAAATAAAACTACAATACAATTTCAATCATTTCCTACAATTCTATCTCTTTAACCATATCATTTATATAAAAAACCAGTTTAAGTAATTCTTATTTGTAATTCATAGTCCTATATTATTTCAACCTTCTTTTCTTTTTTACTTAGATAGCTATATTATCAAAAACATTGAAAATATGAAAATATTAAAGTTATTGAAAATATTCAAATTATTGCAATTGTTATAGGTATTTAAACAATATCCCAGTTTTTATAGTCATCAATTATTCTCAAATAATACCATGTATCATCTTAATAAACATTGATTCATTATGTCCATTGGTTATATTTTCTTTTAACATAGTCTATTTCTAGGAGTTGTAACAATTTATGTCCAGGATACGAGGGGTCTATAAATATTTTCACAGCCCTCTTTTTGACTTGTGCAGTATGCAGATCCTCAATGGAAGGCAGGTTGGTAGCAATTGTTTTTTCTGCAGTTCTAATTATCCTCTGAAGTCTGTGTCTGTCTTGTTGGGTTGCAGAACTAAACCAGATAGTTATAGAGGTGCAGATGACAGACTCAATAATTCCTCTGTAGAACTGTATCAGCAGCTCCTTGGGCAGTTTGAGTTGTGTTGCCCAGTGGAAGTGGGGTTTTCTCTCCATTCTGCTTTGTATCATAGCACATGGACAATGTAAGCCAAGTTGATGTGTGTTGGGGAGGAAGTTGAAATGACTTGTTCCTCTGGTCTCTCTTATTGGTTCACCTCATGTTCTGCAACCTTGGCAAGCCTCTCTAAGGGCCTGAGTGACTGGTACAGGCCCCTTTCTCCAGCTTGCTTCCATTTTTGCATTCTTTGGTGGGAGAGGGAACCATGACAAGATAGTAAATCGATACTTTGGCTACATCTCTCCTTTATTCATTATTTTTTCTGTGAGAGAAAATTCCCTCACAGTTGCTGTGCCTATTAATGACCTTTGGCTTAGACAATTAAATACGCCAATCAGAGAGCAGCTCCTGGCTTTGAATCTCCTGGGCTTTTCTATGCCCTCCCCTAACTGCTGCTGTGACAGTATAAAAGGAGATGCTTGCCAGCAGAATCTCTCTTTGGGATCAGAGGCAGAGCTGAAGTCGCTAAAGCCTCTTCCTTCTGAGGAAGAAAAGCCCGAACTCCATTCGCATAGAGCGATTGCACCAGAGAGCTGACAGGACACTTAAGAAAGAGAATGACATCTAATATTCTTTTTGAATAGACCTTGTTTTATTTTATGTAAATAAAAACAGTTTAGTGTAAACTGCTCATGAGGCTCATTTGTTCTAGTAGATTGTAAAAGAGATAAGGTTACGGTTCATTGAGGCCCCCTCCATCACACTTTCTTCCCATTCCCCTTGCAATGGAGGGTGGGTGGGAGAGGAAGACAGGTTTCTGTACACCATGGATCAAGCAAGCACTCCCAAAAAGAGGCTGATTTAAGGGGAAAAACCCATGCTTTGATGTTATGATTGGATGATGAGTTATGCTGGCAGTAATTTATTTTTTATTTCTTAAATTTATTTGCCCAGGGCATCCCTTGCAGTGAATGTGAAGAAATTGATAACGAAGTAGAAATATGGTATTTATCTGAAGGCTTTATTATAAACGACAATCCTTTATTTAAGAAAGCGTCCTTAAGATTTGTACCACTTAAGGCATGGTCTTTCAAATTCAGGTGACAAATATGGAAACTGAATTGTCTTTGTAAAATAAGTTTACACACACTGTTTCATTTAAGGTATTTTTATCAGGATATGTGAATTTGTAAAAGGTTTTCTTGGTTTTGATCTTGAATTTTGCTTTATAAAGCAAAGTTGTAAATGTGAACAATTGAACTTTATTATCCTTATGAACTCTCTCAGATTTGTCCCCTTTTAAAGGTTTATCTTTTATATTCCAAGAAAATATGATCAACATAATGATATTAAAATGTGTGTGTGTGTGTGTGTGTGTGTGTGTGGTCATTGGTGCTCTCTGAGTTTGGCTGGTTATGATGGTTACTAGCACTGATGCTGTTACCTAGTTTGGTAATGAAAAGGCTGCAAGAAAGCAGCCAAGCTCAGAGAGCACCAAAGATCCCATTGTTCAACCCTGAGCTACAAATATTCTCTTCCATTGGTATGTGTGTGTGTGTGTGTGTGTTGAGAGGTCAACCAAGAAATTATTTTATTTGAAAGAAAGGAGATTTTGGTGTACTGATTGCATAATGCTTATGGGTGCCTGTCTTGAGGATGTTTAGGAGACAGTATTACCTGTTAGAGAAGATTACTCTGTCTCTATGGTTCTGTGGTACATGAAGCAGAGAACAGCCAAAGTGAGTGTACCAGAAGGGCAAAATTAGAAGGGCATTGATTCCCATTGTAAGGAGATCCTGATGGTCTAGTGGTGGGACTGGAAGTTGGCAAACAGGCTGTTTTCGGCCTCCAGAGTGCCTTGGGGGGAGGGGGAGAGATGATTTTCACCCTCCCCAGACTCCTAGAAAGGCTCTGGAGGCTGGGGACAGCAAAAAATGGGCCTACTGTGCCATCATGTGCCAGGACTGGGGAAAGCGTGGGGGAGTTGTGCACGAATGCGCATGGGCAGGACGCATAGATTTATGGGTGTGGGTACACACGCACGACCGCTCTCCCCGCTCCTGGCACGCGATGGCAAAAAGGTTAGCCCTCACTGGTCTAGCCAGTATCTTTTGACATCTTTCCATGTTAGTAGATCAGGCTTATTTTATAGCTGTGACAGTGAAATCAAAAAGACATTAGCTGGAAACAATGCTTACATTTTGTTTCTCTCTTTCAAGTGATTTTTGTCCAACAATAACTTCCAATATTAGTAAGGCTTTTTTTAATGGAACATTGAATAGCTAAATCACATGCCTCAGTTTTAGTTTAGTACTGCAATACGGTAATATTATCTTATCAGCAGGATATGTGATGCTTTTGGTTGTCTAAGAACTAGCAATTAATTTTCTTAATGTTTTTTTCTAAAAATATCAGTTGAATTGACATATGTCTGAAAATAAAGACCTAGCTAGCAATGTTTGCAAGATCCTTCCCCCCACCCCCTGATGTTTGAAGAACATTAGGAAATAAGCTTTTTTAAAGGTTTATTTTTTTTAAGGCATAAGCTTAAAAAAGATGGAACCAAGAAGTAAACCTAAAAACCAGAAGCAACTGAAAAGAGAGTGGGGGAAAAAGGGAAACTCTAGTGTTTATTACCCGTGTAAGATTCTTGTTAGTTTTAAGTGAAAATGGGAGCAGATTTAGGTAAGTTTTAAGAAGCTAAATGAGTAGCATTAATGCTAACTCATTCTGCAGTCTTAATTTAACCGAGCTTTGTTTCTAAATCACAGCAGATGGCAGCAGATAGATGACCTTGGCTGATCTCAAAAAACCTAAGTCAATTTGGACCGGATTTGTACTTGGATGGGAGTCCGCTAGCAAATTCCAGGACAAAATCCAAAGCAAAATGCTCTAAAAGGAGTACTTGGCAAACCATTTCCATATTGTGACCAAGGTCACAGATTCAATAGGTATGGATGGGAACTGAGAGTGAGCAAGTAATAGCTTTTGATATTTCAACACTCTGATTTTCGTTTGCTTTGGTCCTTAATTTTTTTGTACTTCATCTATTATACTACACTCATTCCAATAGGAGAACTCTCAGATTTTTTTTTTTTAAAGATGGGTTCTGTAAATCAGATTAATGCTCATATTTATTCTTAATACTCATTCAGCTCCTACAAATCCAAAGCATAAATATTGATTTGGTTCCAGATTTGAATCCAAGCTCACTAAAATCATTAATCAGTCTATGGAGTTAAATCCAAATTAGCTGACTTGAATAAACACTACACGTTAAGTGCTGACTCATTGATTCCTCCTTCATTCAAGTAGTCCTCAATTTACAACAGTTTGTTTAATGACCGTTCAGTTACGACGATCCTGAAAAAAGTGACTTATGACCAGTGGTGGGATTCAAATAATTTAACAACCGGTTCTCTGCCCTAATCTCACGGGTGAGATCATCCGTGGTTTTGGGGTGAAGTACCATCAGTACGCTGATGACACTCAGCTGTACATCTCCACCCCAGACCACCCCAATGATGCCCTCGAGGTGATATCCCGATGCCTGGAGGCCGTATGGATCTGGATGGGGAGGAACAGACTCAGGCTCAACCCATCCAAGACCGAGTGGCTGTGGTTTCCGTCGTCCCGATATAGTCAGTTGGCGCCATCTCTGACTATTGGGGGCGAGTCGTTGGCCCCCACAGATGGGGTTCGCAACTTGGGCGTCCTCCTAGACTTGCGGCTGTCTTTAGAACAACATATGACGGCTGTGGCCAGGAGGACTTTTTATCAGGTTCGCCTGATTCGCCAGTTGCGTCCCTTTCTGGATCGGGACTCGTTACGCACGGTCACTCACGCCCTTGTCACCTCACGCCTGGATTATTGTAATGCTCTCTACATGGGGCTCCCCTTGAGAAGCACCCGGAGACTCCAACTGGTCCAGAATGCGGCCGCGCGGGTGGTGACGGGAGCAATGTGGCGCTCTCATGTGACCTCCCTCCTGCGCGAGCTGCACTGGCTCCTGGTGGTCTTCCGGGTGCGCTTCAAGGTTTTGGTTACTACCTTTAGAGTGCTCCATGGCTCAGGACCAGGGTACTTACGAGACCGCCTCCTGCCACTGGTAGCCTCTCACCGACCAGTTCGCTCCCATAGAGAGGGGCTCCTCGGGGTGCCGTCAGCCAAACAATGTCGACTGGCGGCCCCCAGGGGGAGAGCCTTCTCTGTGGGGGCACCTGCCATCTGGAACGAGCTCCCCCTGGAGATATGGAGGATCCAAGACCTACGCATCTTCCGCCGCGCCCTAAAAACGTTTTTATTCCAACAGGCTGGTCTGGCCTAACTCTCCCTTTTAAATTGGCCTTTAAATTGGCTTTAAATTGGGTTTTAAATCTCTTTTAGATAAATTTGGATGTTTTAATCTTTGAACCTAAACCTAAATTATTTAATATTTTTTAATATTTTTTAACTTTTGTATGTCTTTGTATTTATTTATGGCTGTTCACCACCCTGAGTCCCTCGGGAGTAGGGCGGTATACAAATATGAAAAATAAAATAAAATAAATAAATAAATAAATAATGATTTCTTCCAACAACCAATTCGCTAAACTGCTCAGAAAGTTAACAACTGGTTCTCCAGAAGTGGTGCGAACTGGCTGAATCCCACCACTGCTTATGACCATTTCTCACACTGATGACTGTTGCAGCATTGCCATGATCACGTGATTAAAATTCAGACACTTGGCAACTGACTCATATTTGGACAGTTGCAGTTTCCCAGGGTCATGTGATCAACTTTTGCAAGCAACCTTGTGACAAGCAAAGTCAATGGGAAAGCCAGGTTCAATTAGCAACCATGTTACTAATTTAAGAACTGCAGCGATTGACTTAGCAATTGTGGCAAGAAAACTTGTAAAATGGAGTAAAATTCACGTAACAAGTGTCTTGCTTAGCAACAGAAATTTGGGATTCAATTGTGGTCGTAAATCAAGGACTACCTGTATCTCCTTCACAGTTTAACGAAATGCTCACTAAATTAATCAGAACATAAAACTCCTTGGCTATTCTTGGGCACTTCTGGGCCCAGGTGTTAGAAAAAGTTACTTCTGCCTTCCCTGGTAGGTTGCACTCTCATGGCCATTGTAACTACAGAGTTTTATTCACTGAACTTATGTTAAAAGCAAAATGGCTCAACCATAGTGCCAAAATGTTTGATATCCATAATCATTATGGTTACAAATTAAGCTCCATCAATCACTGTCACACAACTGGAAAACTTATTTGTCAACCCTTTTGGCATTGGATGTTCTGTTAATTGTTTTCCAAAACATACTTGTCTGCATGTCTGAGGATTATGATTAGTGTCACTCAGTTCTACGCCTAGTGCCATGTTGTGTTTATTTGTTAGATTTAAATTATCTTTGTTTGTTTTATATTATTTATTACATTTATATGGCTGTCCATCTGCCGTACGTGACTTTGGGTAGCTAACACTTAAAAATAGAATTAGAAGTATTAATTTTCTTAATAGTTTTTTCCCCCTGAAAACATCTGTCATATGTCTGAAATTATAGGTAGCCCTTGACTTATGATCACAATTGAGCCCACAATTTCTATTGCTAAGTGAGACATTTGTTAAGTGAATTTTGCCCCACTTTATGACCTTTCTTGCCACGGTTATTAAGTGAATCGCTGCAGTTAAGTTAGTAACGTGGTTGTTAAGTGAATCTAGCTTCCTCACTGACTTTGCTTGTCAGAAAGTTGATCACATGACCCCAGGACACTGCAACGCATCATAAACATGAACCAGTTCCCAAGCATCCAAATTTTGATCATGTGACCATGGGGGAATGCTGCAATGGTTGTAAGTATGAAAAATGGTCATAAATCACTTTTTTCAGTGCCATTGTAACTCCAAACGGTCACTAAATGAATTGTTGTAAATCTAGGACTGCCTGTAAAGACCTAGCTAGCAATGTTTGCAAGATATTTTTTTTCCATAAGTATCTTGTGAATCACCCAAAGTTGACGGGAATTGGGTGGCATACAAATAATAACAAAACAACAATGTTGATAATTTTTACTTCATGATCTGAAGTCTGTCTGCATAGGGACGTCCCTTCATCTTACCCTTCCAACAACCATCCTGTCAAATGGGCCAAGCTGAGAGATACTCCGTGGCTTAAAGTCAGCTGGTGGTTTTCCATGACAGAAAACACACCTAATCTTGGATTTCTCTCACTTTTAGTCTGACATTTTCTACCTGGCATTTTAGTCTGACTTTACCTCTCCTGGGTAAAGTCACAGAGGTACCCAGAGATACTTAGAAATGAGCCATTATCTTCAGTGATGGGTTTCAATTTTTTTTACTACCAGTTCTGTGGACGTGGCTTGGTGGGCGTGGCATGGCATGGCTTGGTGGGCATGGCAGGGAAAGGATACTGTAAAATCTCCATCCCCCCCCCCCAAATCCAGGGGAAGGTTACTGCAAAATCCCTGATCAGCTGGGACTCGGGAGGCAGAAAATAGATGGGGCGGGGCCAGTCAGCGGTGATATTTACCGGTTCTCCAAACTACTCAAAATTTCCGCTACCAGTTCTCCAGAACTGGTCAGAACCTGCTGAAACCCACCTCTCATTATCTTGCAGAATTATATGGATTGGGAAGGAAAGGTTATTTCAATGTCATAGTCCTATTTTGAAAACAGAACAAAAAAAAATTCTACTAAAAATAACTTTCAGGAGCTGCATTATAAATATTTGTTGATCATATCTTCTTTGAAAACCCCAAGTAGCTAATTACTGGCAGTGAATGTATAAATTTTGATTTTCCTTCAGGTGCTAATTTCCATGCAAACTGCCACCCCTGAAATATACGTTAGATCTACTGCATTTGTTACAACTGATGAGTGACTCCCAGAGTGCCAGTATTTTAAAGCATGTAATTGCAGTGATGTCCTACAGTCTGCAAAATGTGTTATTATTGTTATTTATTCCTGCAATGAGTATGCCTCTTCAAAGGCTGTAAGCAGTTTACAACTGATGCAATAAAACAACTGTATCACAATAAGAGCCACTGATGACCAAACCACGTATCAATAATCAAAATTAAATCATTATCATTGCAAACCTTTAACCATACATGTAGCTCTGAGAAAATGATATCATCCATTCCCTGTAGAAGGACAGCATTTCAACTATCCTCTTGAATGTTAACACACAGAGAGAATCCTAACTTCAAGGGCAGAATATCTGGGGAGCAGGCTATCACAGATAAGGCTCGTTTCTAGACCTATCCATGATCATTTCAATGGACATGCACAACATGGCCTCTTGGGTTTTCACTGGATGAGCTGACTCTATAAAGATTTTAAAGAGTCTTGAAGGTATCATGACTTGAGCCATAGAGGATTTCTATAGATAATGATTAGCATTTTAAATTGCATTTAAAAACAAATTACTGTGTTTCCCCCCAATATATATATATATATATATATATATATATATATATATATATATATATATATATATATATATATATATATATATATATATATATAACCCTGAAATAAGTGCTTGGCTGTCAGCCTCCGCCTTTTCTGCTTTGGCTGCCATAGTAACGGGAGGGGAGAGCAGGTAGCATGGGGGGGGGGAAAGCATGTTGGAGGAGGAAAACGAAACCAATAGTTAAGCCACTGGACTGTATCTTGGAAGCTGCCGTCGGGCCAACGGTCATGGCATTCCTGATTGATGATGCTGGCAGACTTGTGCTTCCACCTGACCCCTGGGAGATCTTTGGATTGGATGATTTACGGTGGACAGTGGGAGGGGATGCTTTCTATATGCACTTTTCGCGCGTATTGCCTTAGATTCTGCTTTCCTATGGTTGCGTTCACTTCATCTCTAGTAAAAATACCTTCCTCTATAAACAATGGAGTTTGGGTCATTCTTTCCTGGACTTTGAAGGAAGCACACGTGACATTGGCCTTATTGCCATACACTCAAAAGCCCAATTGGGCTTATTATCAGGGGATGTCTTATTTTGGGGGAAACAGGGTAGTAGCTAACAATAATTTCTCCAACAAAAATATAATTGGGGTTATAGCGGCTGTCATTAATTACCAGTTGCACTTTGTCCCAGCTGTGTGGTTACCAAGTTGTGTTGAAGGGCAGCCTCATTTAGTGCAAATCTTAGTAGCACAATAAAGTGATGACAAAGATGTAAAGGGCTGTTCCTAGCACATCCAATTCCAAAAAATGGTTACAGTTGATGTCCCAGTCAAAAGCTGGACACAGCCTTTCCATCTTTTGCTGGAGAGTTTTGCATCTTTTGCAATCAAGAGTTCTCAAATTGCAGACTAACTTTTTCTGGAGCAATATAACCCCATCCAGAGCTAAAGATGGAATTGTCATCCATCAACTCTCAAAGAATGTTCAGCATTTTTTTTTTTTTGATACAGCTCCTCTTTTCTTGCATAAATGAACCAGGAGGAGGAAATGATCCAGCCTGCAGGTAATATAGCAAATCTCATTGAGGACTCCGCTGCATCAAGATCCAAGGCTCAACTGAATCCCAGATGATATTGCAATGTCAACTCATTGGAATTGCTTTGCCACCATCCAGTTCTGGAAAATATAAGAGTTTTTATCCACAAAATGTGGGGACAAAATGTAAGGACGCAGTGGCTCAGTGGCTAAGACACTGAGCTTGTCAATCAAAAGGTTGGCAGTTCAGCAGTTCAAATCCTTAGTGCTGCATAACGGGGTGAGCTCCCATTACTTGTCCCAGCATCTGCCAAACTAGCAGTTCAAAAGCACTTAAAAAATGCAAGTAGAAAAATAGGGACTAGTGAGTATCAGCCAATTGGAATGACAGGACAGAGGCGGTGTTGAAGTATGAGGTAACAACGTTTAATACAACATCTAACAGCCAGGCACTGCGGGCAGTCTCAGAAGCAGAACGTGCGAACTCAGCCTGACAGCCTTTATATACTGGCTGTGAGACCGCTAACAATTGGAGAGCAGAACATTTCTAAACATTCCAACAGGGGGCCTGCCTACATTACAGGGACCACCTTTGGTGGGAAGATAACAGCATTCCGTGTGCCTTTGGCATTTAGTCATGCCAGCCACATGACCACGGAGACGTCTTTGGACAGCGCTGGCTCTTCGGCTTTGAAACAGAGATGAGCACCGCCCCCTAGAATCGGGAATGGCTAGTACATATGTGTGAGGGGAACCTTTACCTTTACCTAGCCACAAAATGTTTGCCAAAACATCACCGTGACCTGGTGAAAATTCTTCCAGCCCATCTTTTAGTAAAAATGTCTGGGTCACTTTAAATATAGTTGCTGGACAGCTTTCGACAGATGAAAGAAGAGCAGAATAGTAATGGGACTTTCCCTTCCTGTCTACCATGTTGTAGGGTTCAGTTTGGGTTCGTAGCCATGTTTGATTGTCTTCCTTCTTATTCACCAATCTCTCTCCAGTCTGCCCTTCTGTTGTTTCATTTTCCAGTGCACCTTGATATGATGCTGATGACGAACAGGAAGAGGCTGTTTGGGGACCAATCAAATCAAACAAATTCAACAGGTCCCTGGGAGAGGCCATCTGAACAGGCCTTTTCTTCCTGTAAAAGTTGATGACATCAATAAGCCTCATAAGTTCTCAGATAGTTACCCAAATCCTGATCTGAATTCTGATTTCTCTTTTTGAGCATATAAGAAAAGTTTAGAACTAAATAGCTGCATATTGCATCTGCTTGTATTGTTGGAGATTTTTTAAAAAACAAACAAACCCCAAATCATTTCCTTCACTGGTTGTCTCAATGTTTTAGTATACATTTTAGTATACTTGGCTTCCTCCTGTGCCCTGAATAAGGATAAAAGTAGCAAGATACCTTCACCCACATAATAATGTACTGTATCCTCTTTTTTTTTTTTTTTTTTTGGCAGTGAATGAATAAAGTAATTCAGCAGATGAAACTTGGTACCCTTACATAGAAAAGCAACATTTACATCCACATTCAGGAAGTTTCAGGCCTCACCTGATTAAAGTTACCAAATCGTTGTAATGGTAGGTGATCAGAGGATATCTCAATGACATGCCTGAAAGGTTAGGAATGACAGTTTTGCCAGAGTATTTTTTGGATGGGAATCAAGTTTCAAAGCATGCTGAGGCTGAGATAGTAGTGGAGTTAGGAAGTGAATGAGGACAAGCTTACTCATGGAAATAGCTGGAAGTACTCCAATGGATGATGAAGTTGAAACACTTGGCATCCGATCCTCCATATCAAGCTTTCTCTGTAGATACTCATTCAGGCTTTCCTTGAGTTCTTTGAAGAAGACAATAACACCACTGCTTTTTCTATCAGTTTGTGAATAACCGCTTTGGAGACAATGGCTCAGATTTTGGAGCCAAAGAAAAGAGATACATGTATGTGCTTTGCATATATAAGACTGCAGATACAATGACTAAATGGTTATTCCACTGGAAAGACCTTGTGAAGAATGATAAATAAGGATTTCAGAATGAGAATTGCCCTAGGCTAAGATGACAATGAATCAGTTGTCAGCCAATTAGAAAACAGGATTTTCTCCATTGTGCATACTATCTGCCATTCATTGAAAAGAGATATTTGACTGATAAAAAAAGTCTTATTAAATTGTGGGATTTGGTATCGTTACTAAATATAATAATGGGTCTCAATTCAGTCATGTTATTAAGAAGGACTGGATAAAATCTTGAAGGGCAGAATTAATGATAGCTACTAGTCTTGATAGCTACTTATCTTTTAAATCAAAGGAACTATGCAGTAATGAGCAATAAAGGTCAGGGATGATTATCCCTATGTCCTGCTTGTGAGCTTCTCAGATGCTGTTGGTTTGTCACACAGAATACTGGACTAGAAAGGACTTTGGTCTGATTTAACAAGGTTTCTCGTTTGTTCTTAATTTTTAGTTAAGAGTTGCCATGGCTAAGACCAAATCTGGTTTTGGCTTCTCTACTTAGAAGCTCTACAGCTGTACAAGTGCAGGTATTTATCTTCAGAGTCCATAACTTCATTTAATGACTGAGGATAATTTTCAGTTTTTCATCCTAGAGGTCATTCTCCTGAATTCAGAGTTAGGCTAAGGCTACAACACTATATGTTCAGATAAAAGCTGGCATTTTTATTATAAGATTGGTAAGATCAGAGGACACTTTGTACTCATTGAAACATCCAACAATTTATTTTTCAAATTCTTTCGCGAATTAAACATAGAAATGGGAGTTTAGGAATCAGAACTGATCCATGGCAATCTAGGATAATAAAGATGGCAATTACTATTATGGCTCTCTAAATAGCTACTATACATGTAGTCCTGGCTTTATTACCACAATTCAGTATTTCCATCATTAAGCAGTCATTGTGGTCATTAAACAAGTCATCACATGACCGGACCTGATTTTACAACTATTTTTACCACATTCATTAAGCAAATCATGTGGTTGTTAAGCAAATCACGTATCCATTAAGGAAATCTATCTTCCTCAACTAATGTTGCTTGTTCAAAACTGGTTAAGAAGGTCACAAATTGCAATCATGTGACCACAGGGTACTGCAACCAGTCGTAAATGTGAATTGGTTGCCAAGCACCCAAATTACAATAACATAACTGTAAGGGTGATGTGATGGTTATAAGTGCACGGACAGATCATAAATAATTTTTCCAAGGCCGTTATAATTTCGAACCATCAGGAGGAAGAAGGAGAAGGAGGAGAAGAAGGAGGAGGAGAAGGAGAATTCTTTATTGGCTAAGTGTGATTGGACATACAAGGAATTTGTCTCTGGTGCATATGCTCTCAGTATACATAAAAAGAAAAGATACATTGATCAAGAATCATATCACAACATTTAATGATAGTCATAGGATACAAATAAGCAATCAAATCATACTAGGAAACAATATAAATCATAAGGATACAAGCAACAAAGTTACAGTCATACAGTCATAAGTGGGAGGGGATGGGTAATAGGAACAATGAGATTAATAGTAATGCAGACTTAGTGAATAGTTTGACAGTGTTGAGGGAATTATTTGTTTAGCAGGGTGATGGCGTTAGGGAAAAAACTGTTCTTGTGTCTAGTTGTTCTGGTGTGCAGTGCTCTATAGCGTTGTTTTGAGGGTAGGAGTTGAAACAGTTTATGTCCATGATGTGGGGGGTCAAAGCAAACAGTCGTAAGCTGAGGAGTACCAATATATGTCACTAGATATCCCTATTGCAGGAAAACCAGAATAGGCACTGGGCAAACCCCAAAGTCTGGCCTTATTCATAATACCTTAATTGCAAATATGATTTTAGATCTATTTGGTATACTGCAACTGAGAAATATTGTGTAAGTCCGGCCTACTCAGTCTGACTCCAGCCTGCCTGGAAACAGGGTTGCCAGGTGTCCACTATTTGAGCAGACAGTCCACTTTTTTCACATTATGCTCACTATTTTTTTTCACAAAATAGTGGACATTTTTTTTATTCAAAAGCTTTATGATGAAATGGTACGTAATCTAAAGCTGTACAGTCTAAGAGAATAAGGATAGGAGAATCACGTTTTGTCTTTTTTTTTCATCAGTTAGAATGAGACAAAGATCAAATGCTCATTGCAATAATCACATTTTACACAACAGCGCAAAAAATGCATTAAAGCAGTTATCTTTTGATATCGAAAATGTAGTGCTGAAGGTTTTTGCCAAATTTTTGAATTCTGCGAAGAAACAAGAAGAGTTGAAATCATTTTTTGAGTTTTACGAGTCAGAATTCCATGAAGTTTTGCGCCATGTTCCAACAAGTTGGTTAAGTTTGTTTAAAGCGGTTGAAAGACTTCTTTTAAACTGGATACCTTTAAAATTGTATTTTATTTCTCTTGGATCTGATGAGTGCCATAAAGTTATCTGGAACCTTATTTCGGATCAGGAAAATGAACTCGCAAAGGACGATGAACCAACAATTTCAGAATTGTATTTATATTTCATGCACTTCTTCATGTCAATAATGCAAAACACCCTACTGAAGCTGGAAAGCAAGAAAATTCTTGCATGTGATCTTCACATTATCATGTGTAAACTGCGTGATTCTTTGCAAAAAAAAAAAAATATGATGAGCAGTTTTTTGGAATGAAAGTTTTATTTGCCTTACATAAAAAACATTTGCCTGAGAATGCCATGCAAAAGTTCAAGAAAGAAGCCATCAACATGTATCAAAGAGCCATTCCGTACCTAGAAAAGTGGTATAATTTCACTGATTCAGTATATGAGATGCTAAATTGTTTCAATCTAATTGATCACAATAATCCTCCAACTTTAGAAGAAATGACGAACTTCTGGTTATTATCACCATGGCGAGAAGAACTTCCACCCAACACTCTCTTCGATGAAATTTCTGCCTTAGAAGAAGTTTATGTTCATCTGCAGGGTGATTCATCCCTTGATAAGTGGACGTACTTTTTCAAGAAAGAGCCAGCTCCGAATTTACTGAAACTGTTCCAGTATTGTGCATCAATCCCGGTATCAAATGCAAATGTTGAACGAATTTTCAGCGTCATGGGAAATTTGTGGAATGACGAACATAACCGACTGCTTGTATCAGTTCATATTTCTCAACGTTGTACTGAAATTAAAGAATTATTCCTTAAACACAAAGAATTGATCAAAGTCAAATAAAAAATACACATGACAGCAAAGTAAAATTTAATTTAATATTTTACATATTATTATAATATATTTGATGTTTTGAATTTTAAGTAAAGTTTTGAAGTGATTATTTTAATACATGTTAAAATGTTTGTAAGAAAATATATAATTTAATTGTACATTATTTTTTATTTTTTTACTACTTAACCTCCTCCCCCACCCCGCTTGTCCGCTATTTTTTGGAAGCAGACATGGCAATCCTACTGGAAACAGAGCTTAACTTTGTTTGCCTTTTCAGAAAAGTTGTGCAAAATGGGTTTTGGAACAGGCACTGTAACACTTATAGGTTCTTCAGCTTGGGACTGTCTAAAGCAAGAGTGGGGAAAAATAGCCCCTTTATGAGTTGTGGACTTCAACTCCCAGAATTCTTGAGCCAGCTATGCTGGTTCAGGAATTCTGGGAGTTGAAGTCCACAAGCCATTAAAGGGCCATGGTTCCCCACCCCTAGTCTAAAGTATTAATTCTTTTGCATTTTACTTGCCCTGTCTTTCCTTTTGGGAAAGGTGACGACTGAATGAAGCTGGATTTCAGACACCTAGCATAGCTCCAGAACAAAAGGTAGAAGTGGCATTGAAAAGAGGTTTCTAGGAAGAATGTATTGTAAACAGCTTCTAAAGTCTAGAAATAGCTATCTGCCTGAAGCTAGGTGGCCTCTGTAGATGTGTAGGGGTTTTAAATTTTTTTACTACCGGTTCTGCGGGTGTGGCTTGGTGGGTGTGGCATGGCTTAGTGGCCATGGCAGGGGAAGGATACTGTAAAATCTCCATTCCCTCCCCACTCCAGGGGAAGGATACTGCAAAATCTCCATTTCCTCCTGATCAGTTGAGACTCAGGAGGCAGGGAATAGATGGAGGTGGGGCCAGTCAGAATTTTTGCTACCGGTTATCCGAACTACTCAAAATTTCCGCTACCGGTTCTCCAGAATTGGTCAGAACCTGCTGAAACCCACCTCTGGTTTTGACTCTATCCACGAAATCATCTGAGTACCACCTGTTTCCCATGAAAGTTTCAAAATATGAGGATTTCAGCACACATTCTCTACGATCAGTTCTCTATCATTTCTACTGTGGACAGTTTGTGATGCACTATGGAAATGTACTCACTTTGAGTGAAAGGAAGCTGCAAAACTCTTAAGTGATGAGATCAGATTTTGGCACATTACTAAGTGCCCTTCCATATTGTTTTCATATTCTTCACTTCTCTAAGTAATTTGAGAAAAGCGTTCCAGAGACAACATGTGCCTTTTGTTACCTTTTATAAATGCACAAACATTGGTACATTTGGGATCTGATCATGGGGCCTTGGCCTGCAGCCATAGTCAAGAGAACTCCAAATGACAGCTAGAGATTAGCGTCAATGCCACACTGGGCTACTGATAGCTGACAGACATCCCCAGACCACTTAAAAGGAAAAGGAAATCATACTGTTCAATCAACTCTCATTCTTGTAGTTATGTGGCCAGTGAAGACATTGGAACAGAGAGTAGTCCAGCTTCTTACCATGCCATTGACTCTTTACCCTCCAATATAGCATCTGATTAAATCATGGTCCTGTAGGAAAATATATGTTTTTTTAAAAAAGAGCACACAAAACATTCATCGCGGCAGGCAAGGTGTTTGAAGCTGTGGCAGAGAAGTTAAATTATTATGAGACCGAGCAGGAGCGGGGAAAGCAACAGGCAGTTGGTTGGAGTTCTCCCAGGGCCCACTGCCTGTGATTTCCTTGAATCTGGACAGAGCCAATGAGTACAGAAAGAGCAACAACACTTTGACTCTCCAGATGTTGCTGAATGATAGTCTCAGTAGTTCCATTTAGGATGGCTAATGGTGAAGGATGCTGGGACTTGTATTTCAGGAACATTTCCAATGCCTCGTTGCCTAGGTTAGGTGTGCAGATGAAGTGGAGGGAGGGAGAAACACAAGCATAAGGACACTGTGATACTCTCAATCAATCTCTCAAGACCAGGAGTGAAATGCTCCCGGTTCAGACCGGATCGCCCGATCCGGTAGTGATGGTGGCGGGTGGTTCGGAGAACCGGTAGCAAAAATCCCTGCACCCCTCTCCCCACCATGCCCACCTGAGCCGCACAATCATCAGAGGCTTTTTTTTTTTACTTTTAAAAGTATTTTTTCTACAACCTCTTCTGGTGAAAAAATGCTTTTAAATATATATATATATAAAAGCTTCTGATGATTGTGTGGCTCGGCTGGGATCGTCAGAGGCTTTTCAAAGCATTTTTTTTACCACCTCTTTGACCGAAGAGGTTGCAGAAAAAAATGCTTTGAAAAGCCTCTCTGACGATCAGGCAACTCAGCTGGGATCGTCAAAGAGGCTTTTAAAGGCATTTTTCTTCCTACAACCGCTTCAGTCAAAGAGGTTGTAGAAAAAATGCTTTGAAAAGTTAAAAAAAAAAAGTTGGCCATGCCCACCCAGTCACATTACCCTCCCCACCAAGCCATGCCCACAGAACCGGTAGTAACAAATTTTACATTTCACCCCTGCTCAAGACAATATAGCCTATCTCACATGCAATAGTTCCATTCCCACTCCTTTCTTGGGCCACATAAAAACTGTAAAGCCTCATCATTCACACCACAAGAACTCCAGTAGAATATACATTCCTGAGACTTGGTGTAGCCATTATCCATCAAAATCATTTGATAAGCATCTGAGAATATTAAATCATACACAAAGTGTGTGTGTGTGTGTACACCAAATTTATATTTCTCTGATAAAGAAATAAAACAAAATATAAATTTGGTATAAAAATGGTTGGTCATGAATGCGACTGCTTGAGGGTTCCTGGATTGGAGCTGAAAAGTGGAAGGGAAGAAGAATGCTCCCTCCCACATGTTGGGCTAGACCAGGTGCCTCGATAGAAAAACACTTTTATATATATTTATATTTTGCTGATAAAGAAATAAAGGGAGACTAGTATAGATCTATTTCAAGCTATTTAGCTCTCATCAGCTAGAAAGTGTGGTAAGGGAGAATATGATGTTGTGGTCCAAAACTTTAAAAAAAGTACCAAGGTGGAGTACAACAGTTTATTCTGACACCTGACAGAAATAGATGTTCATAATATACATTCTTCTTTCTTCTTCTCTTTTACCACTTCAGGTGTTGAGGGAGATGCAGAATTTTGGTTCTTGCACTTCTGGCGGCCTCAACCATTGTCATTTGATTCTGTTGTAGCATGACTTTGATGCTGTCTCTGCATCTTCTTCTGGGTCATGTTCTTTGGCCTTCTCTTTATGAATACGCCTTGTATGGTATAGAATCCCAAGACTTCACTTAATTCTTGCCATCACCTCCACATTATTATCACCATGAAAATGTCTGGAATCCTCTTCTAAGTCCTACTCTGTAGCCTCATCATGGTGGTGGAGGGGAGGGATTTAAGTATAAACTCCCAGCAAGGTCATCCAAGGAATGAAGGTCATCCCAGCTGCCCAGTTAAAACAAGTGGGCTTGTATTTTGGGCATCAGCGATATAGGAAGACACTGAAAACAGTTAACCACTTTAGTGACAATGGCAAAGGCATCAATTCATACTGCACAGGAGAAGGCCATGGTAAAGCACTCTTGTACTTTTACCAAGAAAATCACATGGAGAGAAAGTATGAAATGATTGACAATATAGTGCAGGATAATGAGCCCCTAAGGTTGGATGGCATTCAACATGCTACGGACGAAGAGCTGGGGAACTTTCAAAGTACTAATGGTGTTTATGATGGGGCTAGATTAAAGCCTTTGAGACATCGGATTGCTGATGTTGCCAGTCAGGAAAAGAAAACCTAAAGCTGCAAAGAACAGAATGAAAGAAGTATGAATACTGGAAAGCTCAACACAGTAAAAGATGGACTGAAGCTACCACAAATAAACAACTTAGACATCAGTAAATTGAGATGGGTTGAGTGTGGCACCAGCTGAGACTCCAGGGCAGCAAAGGGATTGTGGGGGGGTAGCAGTTGTCATTTGGGAGTGTCTGTTGGCCTAGGTCAGGGGTGTCAAACTCGATGTCATTGAGGGCCGCATCAGGGTTGTGTTTGACCTTGGGTGGCTGGGGTGTGTGGCCAGGGTAGGTGTGGCCAGCTCAACATCACTTGTGTTGGGGACACCTGCAGGGGCCTCCTGCAGTGCTCTGCCTGCGAAAATGGATGCGGTCCTCCCAATCTCTGTTTTTGCTGGCAGAGGCACCAACGGTGGGTCCTCCGTTGTTTTCAGGATGGCTCCACGGAACAGACCTAAGTCCCCTGCAGGCCAGATTCAGCCCGTGTGCCTTGAGTTTGACATCTCTGGTAATTTCATGGCTGATCTCAGAATAGTAGCCACACATTGGACATAGTTTTCTCATCAGAGCAAGGGGGGGAAATCCATGGTCCCTGCCCTGTGGGATGCTATAGGGCTTGGTGTTCTCTCCACTCCTTTTTAATATTTACATGAAGCCACTGGGTGAGATCATCCATTGCCACAGGATGAGATAATATCAGATAATATTCAGGTCTATATCTCCATTCCAGGTGAAATAAGTGATATTGTGGATGCCCTTTTGCAGTATTTGGAAGCTATGTAGGTCTGGATCAGTGATGGGATTCAAAAATTTTTACTATCGGTTCTGTGGTTCTGGCTTGGTGGGCGAGGCAGGGGAAGGATACTGTAAAATCTCCATTCCCTCCCCACTCCAGGGGAAGGTTACTGCAAAATCCCCATTTCTTCCCGATCAGCTGGGACTCGGGAGGCAGAGAACAGATGGGGGCGGGGCCAGTTAGAGGTGGTATTTACCAGTTCTCCGAACAACTCAAAATTTCTGCTACCAGTTCTCCAGAACTGGTCAGAACCTGCTGAATACCACTCTGGTCTGGATATGGAAGAACAGAGTTCAAGTGAACCCTGGGTGAGATGGCTAGGATATGGGCAAGAGGCTCTTCTGTAGCTGAGAGTTTACCATTTTTTGTCCTGGATGGGATTGCATTGCCCCAGATGGACCCCATGCATATTCTTGAGGTTCTCCTGGATTCACAACTAGCAGTCATGATTAGGAGAGCCTTTGCTCAACTTTGTTTTCTGTGCCAGTTATGCCCTTTCTGGGACCAGGAAATTCTTATTTCAGTCATATATCCAGGTCATCTCCTGTATGGACTATTGCAATGTGCTCTACATGGGGCTACCCTTGAAGAGTATTTGGAAGTTGCAACTAGTGCTGTGTGAACAATCTTGGGTGCCCCTAGATTGGCACATATATTGGATGCCAGTTTGCTTTCAGGTCCAATTCAAGGTGTTGGCTATCACTTTTAAAGCTCCTTGTGGAATGGGACCAGGTTACCTGAGGAACCATCTCAACCCAATTATATCATCCCATCCTACCTGATTAGGCAGGGAGGGTATGTTGTGGATCCCATCAATTAAAGAATTCTGACTGGATCCGGGGATAGTGCCTTCTCTGCCATTGCCTCACCCTTATACCAAAAGTGAGGTAAGGCCCCACTCTTCTGGTTTTCAGAAAAAGAGTTAAGACCTGGCTTTGCCAATTGACATGTGGGTGAAAGAGTGATATGCAGCCTTGAGGATAGTTGATCTTGTGAGGAAGTTCTCTCCATCTTATTTCGTTAACTTTTAATATATAATCCTAACATGTTAAATTCTGCTTTTAACTGTGTTTTTATTTACACTTTTATAATATAACATTTTTTAAAATTGTAAACTGCCCAGAATTACTTAGGTGGCATAGGCGGTGTAGAAATGTGATGAATAAATAAAGAAAATAAATAAGAAACCAACCTATATTCCAAGATCAAAAAAGAGACTTGACAGAGTGTAATACAATATATTTCGTTTCACATAGTAGCAAAATAATGCTCAGGATCATCCAATGCATACCAGAAACCTACAAGGACAAAGAGATGCCAGATATTTAAGTTGGCATTAGAACAGACTGACAAACACAAGACATTATTGTCAATGCACGCTGGATAATTGAAAAAGTCAAAGAATAAATACCAAAAAAGAAGTCAGTATGTGCTTCATCGATTATAGAAAAAGTCTTGGATTGTGTCAATCATGTCAAGCTGTGAAATGTGCTCAGAAAATTAAGAATCTCAGAACATCTCTTTGTCCTCATGAGAAATTTATATTCGGGTCAGGAAGCCAGAAGCCAGAAGCCAGAACAAGGGGAAATAAATTGGCTCCAGGTTGACAAAGGAGTGTGATAAGGCTGCATACTCTTCCCTTATTTATTCAGCCTACATGTGGAATATATATTAAGGGAAGCTGGCTTGAAAGAAATAAGCATGGAAGAAGAAACATCAATAACTCGCACTACGTTGATGATGCTACCCTGATAGCTGAAAATGCAAGCCCTAGAATTAAAAGTCACAGCGAAAAAATGAGGCTAAGGTGAAATATAAAAAAGATCAAATTAATGACAACAGGTAGAGCAATCAACCTTTAGAACTGATGATTAAAACACTGAAGTGGTAGATAGCTTCTGCCCTTTTAGGTTCAACTACGGTATCAACAATAAAGGAACAAGCTGTGAACAAACAAGCACCCCACCGACTAGCATTTGGTAAAACAGCCTTAGTAGAGATATTGAAATGCCATGATGTATCTAACGTTTGCAAAGATCAGAAACATACAAGCTATGATATTCCCTATGATGCTCTATGGAAGCGAACGTTGGACTTTAAACATGCAGGATAGGAAGCGTATTGATGCTTTTGATCTTTGATGTTGGAGAAGACTCATGAGAATATTGTAGACAGTCAAGAAAACAAATTGATGGATCATTGAACAAGTCCACACACAGTTCTCATTTGAGGCACAAATGATCAAGCCCAAATTATCCTACTTTGGATCCATTATGCAAAGATCCAGCTTTCTGGAGAAGAGTGTAATGCTCGGAAAGGTAGAAGAAAGAGAAGAAGGAGGCAACCAGCAACAAAGTCTTCCGGGTGCGCTTCAAGGTGTTGGTTATCACCTTTAAAGCGCTCCATGGCATAGGGCCTAGCTATCTCCGAGATCGCCTGCTGCTACCAACGACCTCCCATCGACCCGTGCGCTCCCACAGAGAGGGCCTCCTCAGGGTGCCATCAGCCAAACAATGTAGGCTGGTGGCCCCCAGGGGGAGGGCCTTCTCTGTGGGGGCTCCCACTCTCTGGAATCAGTTGCCCCCGGAGATAAGGAGAATCCATGACCTCAATGCCTTCCATCGTTCCCTGAAAACCCATCTTTTCCAGCAAGCCGGGTTGGCTTAGAAGAAATTTTTAAATTTTAAATTTTTTAATTAGTTTGTTATTCTTAACTTTCGGCCCAAATCTATATATATTTTTAAATGTTTTAATATTTGTATTCTATGTTTTTTATCTTGGCTGTACACCGCCCTGAGTCCTCAGGGAGAAGGGCGGTATATAAATTGGAAATTAAATTAAATTAAATTAAATTAAATTAAATGCACTGAATTACAGAAGTGATAAATGCATCATTGAGCCCTGGTGGCGCAGTTGTTAGAATGCAGTACTGCAGGCTACTTCTGTTGCCTGCCGGCTGCCTGCAATTTGGCAGTTCAGATCTCATCAGGCTCAAGGTTACCTCAGCCTTTCATCCTTCCGAGGTCAGTAAAATGGGGACCCAGATTGTTGGGGCCAATATGCTGACTCTGTAAATTGCTTAGAGAGGGCTGTAAAGCACCGTGAAGCAGTATAGACATCTAAGTGCTACTGCTATTGAGATTCCTGAAAGAACAGGTTAGGAATAGTTCATCTTGGAGAATATCTATCTATGTGATCACTAGAAACTGAAAAAAAGCTTGACAGCGCACAATCAGTTGATCGATACATCAATCAATCAATTCATCTATCTTTTCAGGATACAGAGGCTGAGTTTGGTCAGGGAAGTGATGTTGATCAGGGATGGCTTCAGCATACAAAGTTAAAGGTTGTAGTGATGGAAAAAGTGATCCAGTCAGCATTTGGATTTCTTTGTGACTGGACAAAGGAAAAGAGGGATCTTGCTATTAAAAAAGGGGTGGCAAGATAAATAATCTCATAGCACCACCAAGTGATCACTAATTTTATATAATTTTGTAGGATAAATTGGAAGATTTCATCCGGTCTGCAAAATCCACAGTCAATAAACTGGACTGACACTGGATTGATAGAAAGATTGAATGAAGTAGACTGTGAGAAACTGCTATTTCCACTCCCAGTTGCCATTAGCTGTGTGAATGGGGGTTTCCCTCCCTCTTTTGCAGAGACGTCTGTGGCATCTGTAAAAAGCAGTTTAGGGGATCATTTACCCTGGGGAGTGATATAGTGTCATTTCCATCACATTTGGCCATTGGAAATGTTCTAAAACATTAAGAACAGGGAACCGATTGACTTTGTTTTCTATTTCCTGTCTCCACCATCTGTTCTTTCTGTATTGTATTTCTGAGATCGCCCACATGACAGTAGGGTTTATCTGGGATTTATTGGCTGAAGGTTACTTTGAGAGCCTTTCAGGCCAAAAAGCTTGCTTCAGAGCGAGCAAGCAAAGCAGACAAGTGACTAGGGAGACAGGTAGATTATGTAGGTTTCCTTTGATTCTGAACAGCTCTTTTCTTTTATGTACACTGAGAGCATATGCACCAAGACAAATTCCTTGTGTGTCCAATCACACTTGGCCAATAAAGAATTCTATTCTATTCTATTCTATTCTATTCTATTCTATTCTATTCTATTCTATTCTATTCTATTCTATTCCATTCCATTCCATTCCATTCCACTCCACTCCACTCCACTCCATTCCACTCCACTCCACTCCACTCCACTCCACTCCACTCCACTCCACTCCATTCCATTCCATTCCATTCCATTCCATTCTATTCTATTCTATTCTATTCTATTCTATTCTAAATCTAGGCAGTTTCTCATCAACTCCAAAATGTACCAAAATCTTTATAAAAATACACATTTTACAGTAATGTTTCAATTTTTTTTTAAAAAAAGGAAATATGTAGTTTGGAAATATATACTGAAACACAAAAGGGTGTGCAAATGTTCAAAAGAAAAAAAATCATCTGACATTGTAGGAAATCTATGGGAATTTCTAATACTGAATAGATTGCAAATCAATCTGCAAATTACTTTGGAATTTTCAACTTGATTATTTAAGAGAGAAGGGAGAAACACACCTTGCGGAAAACTATCTTCAAGGGCTATAAAATGCCCCTGTGTAACAAGCTATTGATTTTGTCAACTGGTGATAGGTATTTATTGTTCTTGGCAGCTTCACAACCCCCCCCCCTCCTTTCATTGTGCTTGGGTATTATTAAGGGGCTGCCTGTTTGAGAAACCACCCTTTTTGGGTGCCTTGAGTCAGCTGTATTGATCGGCACTCTTGACCGAAGCACAAAATTGACAGCAATGCTTGCTTACGGAAAATTTGCAGTAGGGAAAGGAACTGCCATATTCTAGCAATTTGAGCATTATTCTTCCTGGAGAAGAACGTGGCTGAAATCTGCCGTCCAGCAAAGAGGTGCTCCTCTCCTTTAATTGAGATAAATCTGACTTTGTGCAGGCAAGTAGTGCTACATAAAACCAACGCTTAGGGACTGAATCAATCAAGGCAGTTGATCATCTCTGCTGATTTTCCTTTGGCTCTTAATTAATTTGCAAGCAACTTGTGAACTTATTACAAGCGCTGAGGAGTGCACTAATAAACTCCGGGCTCCCTGCTGCTTTAGTACTTTGTATTGATTGATGACTGCCTACCAGATCCCTTCTGATTGTTCTTGGGCACCCCGCCTTCATCCCAGCCACACTTTCTCATTTCATCTCTCTCTCTCTCTCTCTCTCTCTCTCTCTCTCTCTCCCTCCCTCCCTTCCTCTCTCCTTCTCTCCCCCTCTCTGCCTCTGCCTCTGCCTCTGCCTCTTCCTCTCCCTCTCCCCCTCTCCCCCCTGTAGTGAAATCCAATTTTTTTTACTACCGGTTCTATGGGAGTGGCTTGGTGGGTGTGGCAGGGCAAGGTTATTGCAAAATCTCCATTCCCACCCTACTCCAGGGGAAGGATACTGCAAAATCCCCACTTCTGGGGGAAGAATACTACAAAATCTCTATTCCCACCCTACTCCTGGGGCTAGCCAGAGATGGTATTTGCCAGTTCTCTGAACTGCTCAAAATTTCCACTACTGGTTCTTCAGAACCTGTCAGAACCTGCTGGACTTCATCCCCCCACTCGCTCTCCATCCTTCCCTTTCTGAGCAATTGCCATTTTCTGCTCTCAGACAGCATTTCAAGCAAACAAGAACTGAGGGTTTTGAAAGATTTCCCCTCCCTCTCTGCAATCGAATCCCTGGAGAAGTAGTTCACCAAGCAGGAGACAAGTATTTCCCTCCCACTTCCTAAAGCTGTCTGGTTTGTCTGGAGGAGAGACCAAAAAAACCAAAACCCAACCAAATTAAAAACCAACCCAAATGATAAAATATTGTGCCATTGTCTGTGAGTGCATCAGTTCACTAACATCCCATCAGTGCTCTGATCCATGACTAGTCTTTCAAAAGTGTAGGGAGACTGGCGGATTTTGCCCTAAGATCAGAAAAAAACAAGTAATACAAATGTTTTCATAGACATAATTTCGTCCTTTGTTTCCCCCTCCCCTGCCCCTTTTAAAAATATCGTTCCAAATTTTGTGACATTAAAAAACTCCATTCTTTGACTTTTCTGATGCTAAAGCCCTGGTGCTACAGCAGCGCAGACCCAAGCTCTCCTCAAAGCACCTTACAAGCCCTTGAGTTCTGCTGGCCTCAATAAGAGATATAGGAGGGGCAACATTCACTGTTCTAATAATTTTTTAAAATCACTCATATTGGCAAATGTTTAATTTAATTTAATTTAATTTCCAATTTATATACCGCCCTTCTCCCTGAGGACTCAGGGCGGTGTACAGCCAAGATAAAAAACATAGAATACAAATATTAAAACATTTAAAAATATATATAAATTTTGGCCCGAAAGTTAAAAAATCACAGACTAATTAAAAGAATTTAAAAATTTCTTCTTAAGCCAACACGGCTTGCTGGAAAAAATGGGTTTTCAGGGAACGACGGAAGGCATTGAGGTCATGGATTCTCCTTATCTCCGGGGGCAACTGATTCCAGAGGGTGGGAGCCCCCACAGAGAAGGCCCTCCCTCTGGGGGCCACCAGCCTACATTGTTTGGCTGATGGCACCCTGAGGAGGCCCTCTCTGTGGGAGCGCACGGGTCGATGGGAGGTCGTCGGTAGCAGCAGGCGGTCTCGCAGATAGCTAGGCCCTATGCCATGGAGCGCTTTAAAGGTGATAACCAACACCTTGAAGCGCACCCGGAAGACCACCGGGAGCCAGTGCAGCTCGTGCAGGAGCGGTGTTACATGGGAGTGCCATGTTGCTCCCATCACTACCCGCGCTGCTGCATTCTGGACCAGCTGGAGCCTCCGGGTGCTCTTCAAGGGGAGCCCCATGTAGAGAGCATTGCAGTAGTCAAGGCGAGAGGTGACGAGGGCGTGAGTGAAGTTGGGAGTGAATTAAGATAGATCACTTCTGTAGCCGTTCTCAAGGGCCATGAGGTGTGGGAAAGAGCTTGGAAGGCCTAGAATACCTCAGAATCTTAGTCCTTCCTGGTTCACCCTTTGATTAATCCTAATCAAGCCCTTTTTTATGCCACAAAAAAAAAAAAAAAAGAACATCCCAGCAGTGATTTGTGAGGAAGAAGGCCTCCCAACAGTTGTAGGGGCGACAAAAAACACATAGTCCTGTTATTCCTCAGATGGTTGACATACTGAGACATCAATATGACACTGCAGTTCTATGTATACTATGGCTATTTATGTATACATATTTCTGTTGTACAAGGCCGAGGCTTTTGAGAATTTTAACCTTTCAGAATTTATTCAATAATTTTTTTTTGAGAGAGAGTACAGATTAACTTCAAATTTTCTAATATAGTTTTATAGTCATGAGTGCAAGAAACTCTCTATTGTCTGCCTGTCTCTGTCTCTCTAGTCTATTTTATCTTTCTATCTCAAAAGGGACTATATTCTGATTTTTGTAACGCTATAACCAAATTATTTGGGAGAGGTAAATTTTAGAGCTATGAATTTTGATTTACAAAGATCTTTGCTCTTAAATAAACCTCATCCAATCCAAAAACAGATTTCATTTCTTTGAATTATGTGGACTAGATCCTTCCGAGTATCTATCCAAATAGATATCCTGACTAGGTGGCTCAGTGGCTAAGACACTGAGCTTGTCGATCAGAAAGGTCGGCAGTTTGGCGGTTCGAATCCCTAATACAGGTCTCCTGTGTGAGCAGGGGGTTGGATTAAATGACCTCCAAGGTCCCTTCCAACTCTGTTACTGTTAAGAAATAGTTCCCTCTCACAAGCAATGCAAATGGGACATGTCATTCCACAAATAAACACTAGAATTTGTTCAGAGAGGAATGAGCTTGTGGATGGATTCAGACCTTGAGATAAGTGGTTTTCTTATAATTTGATAACAATCTGCTGGTCTTTAGGTTTAGGCTGAATGAAGCCAGCTGAAAAATTTTAAAACCTGGATCTAAATTTTTCTTTATGGGTTTACAAAAACACTCTACAGGTCCTAATGCTCATATTACAGAAAGGGATCATAAAAATATTTAAGAGCATATCATATTTAATAAACAAGCTGCCAAACTTTGGTTGGCCTAAAGTAAAACAGTCCAAACAATAAAGAACAGAAAAACAGATATTTCAGAACAACCAAACAAATTGAATTGCATTGGATTGAAATGAACTTGAAACTGCAGTTTTCTATCTCAGCATTAGAATCTACATTCAGGTTTTACAACAGGAATGGATCTATAAATAAATTAAGTCAAAATATTTTGATTTCTCCAGAAGATTTAGAAATTGTGTTCTGTCAATGCCAGCAAATTTTTGTCTTCCCTGGTACTGAGAGCCAAGACCAGGATATGATTTGATTTATGTTTTCTCTTTAGGCAGGTGTTGAAATGATTATTTGTTTCCATTTTTAACAGTACCCTCTCACCTTCTATTTTATTCCCAAAACAATTGCATGAGATCAGCTAGGCTATGACAAGCCCAAGGTCACCCAGATAGCTTTACAATTGAATAGAAATATGAACCAGGTCAGATCCATTCTTTTCTGACTCTTTAACCAGCATTGTTCTTTTTTCTTTTTCTTTTGGTGAGACAGGAGGAGGGGCGGGGGGGGAAGGAAAAAAGCAGAGCACACACCCTTTATATAATAAATGAAGAATTATTCCACATGTATATGTATGCTTGTGTGCGTGTATATGTGTGTATAAGAGAGAAAGAGAGAGGGATTGCTCAATAGTAAGAAGAGATATTAAATATATAGATTTGCATTTGCTATCCAGATTTTTAAGTAGTTTCCAAACAGGACTTTAAGGAATTAAATGCTAGTTGGAATACAGAAAAGGAGATTCAATGATTAGTTGATCGAAAATGAGTGTGTTTCTAATGCAGTAATAAAAAAAATAATACAACATCCTTTTTCTTTGTCCTCCTGTTCATATCTCAGATATTTAATCCTTTCACTTATAAGCAGCACCAAATGTTCCAATTCTGAGAGAGTTTATTAGTCAAATGTATTATTAAACTTATTCTTAGTAAAACTTGCTATTCATTAACCCAGGAAAAAAAGATACTCCTTTTGGCATCTTTGTGTGTGTGTGTGTGTGTGTGTGTGTGTGTGTGTGTGCATATTAATGCATTCATTCATATTCTGCATTCATAATCCATTCATTTGATATTCTATTCTATTCTATTCTATTCTATTCTATTCTATTCTATTCATTCATTCATTCATATATATTAAGGGTATAAACTATGCTCCACAATTCAATTTAATAGAAGATGAGCTAGCCATATTTATTGTTAAGCTGTCAACTGCTAGGAAAAAAGATATCTGATTTTGACAAAAGAATATTTTTCTTGCATTTTTGAATTAGAGGGTTCTGAGAAAGCAATTAGTCATTTGGCTCTTGTTTTATACAAAACAATTCATTTTAAATGACAAGTATTCACAACATACCTTGTTTGTCACTACTTCATGCTACTCTCAAACAAACCACTTAAAATCATAGCATTAAAACTTGAAAATGTAGAACCCATGGTTTACTGGATCAATCACATGTTAAATACTTCTCCAAGAAAAAAGAATGTAGAGCTGCATTCACTCAACTCAAATCTTAGCACAAAACATGATGATCAGTATTAGCTTTTTGCAGAAAACAGACCATGTTCCCTAGAAATGGTTCTGATAGATTGTATTCAAATCTAAGATATTTCTGCTCAATAAATTGTTCACAAACTGTAGCTGAGATACTATATCAAAAGTCCTTTGTTCTATACAAAGATGTTGGAAGAAATGTCCATCTGGGTTCAGTTCCAAGTGGGGAGAAAGATACTGGAAACATGGAGGCTACTTCGAAGGATGGTTTAATGGTGAAGCAGAACCACTAAGCACATGTGATTCTGGGTAGCTGACACATGGAGTGGAGAGTGTTATTTATACCCTCTCTTGGGCTTTGAACTTGAGCTTCCTGTTCATATAGCAAGGGCATGTATTCCATTGGCTGTAGTCAGACTCCCATATGGAGTCATGTTTGTCTTGAAGTCAAGTTTGGTTGAACCTTGGGCTGAGAGATGCAATGAAGGGACTTGGTTGTGCCATTTGGTGAGCTCTGCTGATAGATAATCTTATTAGGTCCTGGAGGGTCATGTCTTAATCCCATCACCCTGGAGCTGAGGTCTTTTGTTTTATAGATAGGCTGGCCCAGTCTTTCTCAATGGGCACCAAATATCTGCTGGAGGCAGGGAGCTGAGTTTCTGTCTCCCTTAAGATTTCTATTTCTCTTTTAGGGGAAATATTCTGCCTTTTTAATATTTCCTAAAATATTTCATTCTTCTAGGAGGGATGGGTGCTAACTTTTTTCAAAGAAAATGAACATTATATGAGCTCTAGGTTGGAATTAGTAGACTCTAAAACATCTTGTAGTTCACTTCACAAAACTCTTAAAAATTCACGACATAAAATAACATAGTTAAGAGGGGCCAAAGAGTTCAACCCCCAACTCAATGAAGAAATCCATATTAAAGCATTTCTGTCAAATGGCTGTTAAGCCTTAGGTTGAAAGGGAACATTCAATGAAGAGGAACCCCCATCTCTTAGAGTAAGCAGTTCTTCTGATAAACTGTTGTTATGGTTAAGAATGTTTCCTACCATTCAGTCAGACATATATGTTTTCTTTTCTTTTCGTAGGCCTTTATGTGTATACATGGGATACATGGGATGAGGGTGTGGCTAACTGATGAGGACTAATAAGTCCGAAATAGATCTAACTTAGTCTCCTTAGTCTCCCAATGGGCAGCAGAGTGCTTGCTGGCTGCCAGAAAAAAAGCCTAGAAACTAGTGGATTGTGATTTCATTGAACTAGGGCTGCATAAAAATCTTGGTTTACATAGGAAGAACCTGGCTAAAGAGAAATACACACACACACACACACACACACACACACACACACACACACACACACTTTTACATTAAAAGCTAATGTTTTAAAATATCTTTGATGCATATAAGCTTCTGATGAAATTTCTGCTATTATATTAGTGTTTTTAAAAACCTATATTAGTCATTCCTCCCTTGCCACTCACTGCTGCGGCAAGCCTGCTGTTTGTCTTTTCTTGAAGTAGAAATTTTGTTTATCAGTCCATGAGCTCTCAAATGATGACTTGTGAATTCCCAAGGGGGTGGGTGGGTGGGAGTAGGAATGGGTATAGAAAGAAGAGATCTTTTTTTTTTTTGTTTAAAAAAAGAATTGGATAGTGTAAGCAAAATATAAACTCTATCAAAACTCCCTTTGGGTTTGACTCTTAGTTTTGCTTGAGCTAGCAGCAGTGGTGAAATCCATTTTTTTTTACTACCGGTTCCATGGGCATGGTGTGGCTTGGTGGGCTTGGCAGGAGAAGGATATTACAAAATCTCCATTCCCACCCCACTCCAGGGGAAGGATACTAGAAAATCCCCATTCCCTCCCCACTCCTGGGGGAAGGATATTGCAAAATCTCCATTCCCATCCCACTTTGGGGCCAACCAGATGTGGTATTTGCCGGTTCTCCGAACTACTTATAATTTCTGCTACCTGTTCTCCAGAACCTGTCAGAACCTGCTGGATTTCACCCATGACTAGCAGTGAGTGGTTGGAATACCAAATGTTTGAGAATCCCTGTGACGTACAGATTAAAATATAGTTATTATTATAGCTCATATTTAATTTTTTCTCTGGTTGTTTCTAATTATGAAATAATTAGATTTATTGATGAAGGAAGGGGGAGGGTCACATACATTCATTAAATATTTTAGAGGTTCGTGATACTAAAAAGTTTGAAGAGCTCAATATTAATCCCTTCCCTTCGGAAAAAAATGTTTTTGCAAAATATGTGTTGCCCATCTTTTTCTTATTTTCCCAACCTAGCCCAGCCCATTTTTTTCTTTTTCTTTTGCTAAGAAATAGAAAAAGGATTCACCTGGATTCAAACAAGAAAAATAATATCAAAGTAATATCAGTAATATCAAAATAAGTGGTTTCTTGAATAAGCATGGATGAAGTCATTTCCTCCAATGGAGCCATTTTCCTTGGAAAGCAATTTCATGCTGCTGAAGCCCTGAAATGAAACTTCTATTGAAGCAATAGGTGCAGAATGCGGCCGCACGGGTACTTATGGGGGCGACATGGCGCTCCCACGTGACACCTCTCCTGCGCGAGCTGTATTGGCTTGCAGTGGTCTTCTGAGTGCACTTCAAGGTGTTGGTTCTCATCTTCAAAGCGCTTAGGACCTGGTTACTTACGAGACCACCTTCTGCCTCCGATAACCTCCCACCGGCCAACACGCTCCCACAGAGAGGGCCTCCTCAGGGTGCCATCTGTCAGGCAATGTCGGCTGGCGACCCCCCAGGAAGAGCCTTCTCTGTGGGGGCACCCGCCCTCTGGAATGAGCTACCCCCAGGGATACGACTAATCCCGGACCTCCGGACCTTCCGCCGGGCCCTGAAGACTTTTTTATTTCAGCAAGCAGGGCTGGGTTAAACATTTTTAATTGGGGAATTTTATGGGTAAGGGGTTTTAAATTGGAGAAGCCAAAGATAATTTAATTTCGTTTTAATGTATTTTAATATTTGTATTGT
This sequence comes from Arizona elegans, assembly GCA_022577455.1. Classification (NCBI taxonomy): domain Eukaryota; kingdom Metazoa; phylum Chordata; class Lepidosauria; order Squamata; family Colubridae; genus Arizona; species Arizona elegans. The sequence goes on along the minus strand of JAKOOJ010000001.1, from coordinate 197,078,185 downwards.
GTGTTTTTTATTCTGGCTGTTCACCGCCCCGAGTCCTTCGGGAGAGGGGGCGGTATAAAAATTTAATAAATAAATAAATGAATAAATGAATAAATAAATAAATAAATAAATATTTTTCACTTTTTGTCATTCTATTTAACTTTCTTTCTATTTTCCTATCAGGTATTAAAGTCAGTATCCAAAATACTGTATGACACCATCCTGGGTCCTTTGTTCCATAGCAGGAAGTATGCGCTAACTGGCCTTTCATCCTCCATGGCTGTAATGGACTCTAAGCCATGTGGTGTCCCTTGAACCTGTCTAGCAAGCTCACCATGTCAGTTATTAGTCTCTCAATATAGGGTGGACATAGAGGTCGGACATGAAGATATTGTGCCAGAGAAGCTCCAGGAAAATACATTTACAGTACTCTAAAGAAGACTAACGTTGGGCACAGCAATTTCCAGGTTTAATATCCTATTAGTTTATTCTCTAATAGTTTATTAGTTTAAAATTAGTTTATTCTCTGGGAACGCAGTGGCTCAGGGGCTAGGACACTGAGCTTGTTGATTGAAAGGTCACCAGTTCAGCAGTTCGAATCCCTAGTGCCGCATGATGGGGTGAGCTCCTGTCACTTTCCTCAGCTTCTGCCAACCTAGCAGTTCGAAAGCACGCAAAAAATGCAAGTAGAAAAATAGGGACCACTTTTGGTGGGAAGGTTCCGTGCGCCTTTGGTATTTAGTCATGCTGGGCACATGACATCGGACAGCGCTGGCTTTTCGGCTTTGAAACGGAGATGAGCACCGGCCCCTAGAGTTGGGAACGACTAGCACACATGTGCGAGGGGAACCTTTACCTTTACCTAGTTTATTCTCTAACAAATGGACTGGGTCAAGAGCTCCTTAAGGATGTTGTTCCTGGTTGAATGGGGACTTAAAAATTGGTTCTCAGGCATAGTCTGATAGTGTTAGCGTAGCATAATGCTCACTCTTATAAACATGCCCTATATAAACAGTCTTGAAAATTTTACAGATTTTTCAAACTGTAACTAATTATAGCTTTCTACCTGTACAAAACAAGACTTTTCACTGTGTAGTTTCTCTATTGAACCCCATCCATGTTCCTTGGATTGATAGGACTTCTGGAACAGAATAGGAAAAGGTAGAATGGGCTATCATCAAGAAGTGCCACAAATAGAAATGTTTACCATTAAGACACTAACTATAATCCTTGGTTTTATCATTAAGACACTAACTATAATCCTTGATTTATGCAGGTTGACATCTTAAGCAATCACATCATGATTTTTTTAAAAAAAATTTGTTGTACCCTATGTTATTATTCCCCTTTTTATTTTTCAGTCGTTCTTAATTTCAGTTTGACACTTATTTCTAGAATCTTCTAGAATTCTGATATTTTGATTTCCGTAGTAACACACTGTTATTGCATCATCTCAGACTATTGTTTATTCATTTCCGATGTTGTCAGATTATGAGTTAACTATATTGTGATCTACCTTAGAACCTGTCTGAACTAAGGAACTGGATACTTGGGTTTTAGTGCAGCCGTATAATAGATTCATGTCTGGTCTTTGGCAGATTGGCTATTATTCTTCTGCCATAATTTCCTGCTTGTCATATCAGAGTAATATACAGCCAATACAATAAAAGTTTATCGAACACTTTGACTCAAACAGCTAAATAAAGAAAAAGGAATATTCCCCACTGACATCTGAGTGCAAAACTCCAAGCCCTTTTTAAAATAAGTCAAATGAAAGGAATTGAATCAGAATTATTTTTTTAACCACTTGGCCGCTATTAATCTGAACCCTGCCTTGACAAGAGCTATTCATTTTTATTTTATTAAATCATGTCAAAATACCATTTTTAGCTAAGTCCCCTGATGGTATCAAAGATCTAAACTGGGAAATACAGGGGTAGTAGCTGACATGCAATGTCAGCTGACACTTAATTTGTGGCAAACGGGGTCGGGACCTCATAGGAATAAAGACTTTGATTCCAACTAATTGATATGTGGCTGCTACAGATTTGTCAGTCTTTATGTGGTAGCATAGATATACTGAGACACACTGTACGATAGTTATTGCCTCATCCCAATAAGAATCCCAAATTCAAAACCTTTTCTCCTTCTTCTGTTCATTTTGACATTCATATAATGCAGGCATCATTCTTTTCTGGCCTTAGAACTTAACAGTAAAAAAGAGAAGAGAAATGAAAAGTTCATTAGCATTGTAGAATTCTGAAGTTGGAAGGAACCACAAAGATTCAACCAGAGTCCAACCTTCTGCAGTTTGCAAGAAAACAAATTGCTTGTCCAGATTCTTAAAAATCTCCAGAACCATCCATGTTTATAGGCAGACAGTTCCCTCCTGTACAAATCTTATTTCAGAATGTCTTTGCTTATGGCTTACATTTAATATATGTTGCGTTATTGGGAAGAAGTACAAATGTTTTACAAGTAGACCACCTATTCAGAATACAACATGGTTTAATTTTAACTGTCATGAGTATTGGTAATCTTTTCTTGTGATCTGTCACATTCAGATGTTTTCAACATGTAATTTCATGGATGTTGGTTTCTAAATAGGATTATCTTGCTAAATCCCATAAAAACACAATTAAAAGGCATTACTTGAATCATTTTGATCAGTTTCTAAATTCCCCCAGAATTTTTTTTTTTTTTTGATACAGTCTTAATATTTCCATTGGGTATGTTTCGTGTTTTGATAGAAACTATATTCAGGAACTGGCATTACATTTTAACTTGGCATAAGAAAATATACCCATACCTCACCAAAATAATCCAAAAAGAGAGGAGATAGATTATGGATATAAATATGGTAGAGATAGATAGATAGATAGATAGATAGATAGATAGATAGATAGACAGACAGACAGTAGATAGATAGATAGATAGATAGATAGATAGATAGATAGATAGATAGACAGACAGTAGATAGATAGATAGATAGATAGATAGATAGATAGATAGGTAGATAGGATAGAGAAAAAAAACTGGTGATTATAGGCTTCTTAATACAGTTATATAAGGCTCATTTCCAGTTAGAACTAAATGAATTCATTCTCTAGTTCTGTTTCATTCTCATCCAAGGTTTTATTGGATGCATTTGTTTTTAAAATATGTACCGTACATAATTGAAACCCTTCAATGACTTGAGCAGCAGGGATGCAATAGATGTTCTGCCCCCATTGACATAATGGATCAAAGGGAATCTGGAATAGTGTCTCCGGAGGCAAATGATTCAGCAGATAACTTGCTCCTATTGATGGAATGGAGTTTAGTCAATTGTGTACTTTCTCTGCTTAAATAGGTCAGACTTATTTATTTATTTATTTATTTATTTTCCAATTTCTATACCGCCCTTCTCCCTGAGGATTCAGGGCGTGTACAGCCAGAATTAAAAACATGCAGTACAAATATTAAAAAAAAAAATTAAAAGATATATAAATTTGGCCCAATTAAAAAACACTACCAATTAAAACATTTAAAAAATTTCTTCTTAAGCCAGCCCGGCTTGCTGGAAAAAATGGGTTTTAAGGGTACGGCGGAAGGCACTGAGGTCTTGGATTCTCCTTATCTCTGGGGGCAACTGATTCCAGAGGGTAGGTGCCCCCACAGAGAAGGCCCTCCCCCTGGGGGTCACCAGCCTGCACTGTTTGGCTGATGGCACCCCGAGGAGGCCCTCTCTGTGGGGAGCGCACGGGTCGATGGGAGGTCATCGGTAGCAACAGGCGGTCTCGAAGATAGCTAGGCCCTATGCCATGGAGCGCTTTAAAGGTGATGACCAACACCTTGAAGCGCACCCAGAAGACCACCGGGAGCCAGTGCAGCTCACGCAGGAGCAGTGTTACATGGGAGCGCCATGCTGCTCCCATCACTACCCGCGCTGCTGTGTTCTGGACCAGTTGGAGCCTCCGGGTGCTCTTCAAGGGGAGCCCCATGTAGAGAGCGTTGCAGTAGTCAAGGCGAGAGGTGACGAGGGCATGAGTGACTGTGCACAGGGAATCCCGATCAAGAAAGGGCCGCAACTGGTGAATCAGGCGAACCTGACAGAAGGTCCCCCTGGTTACAGCCGTCAGATGTTCCTCCAAGGACAGCTGCATATCCAGGAGGACTCCCAGATTGCGAGCCCTCTCTGTGGGGGCCAACGACTCGACCCCAATAGTCAATGATGGAGTCAACTGACTTGTTCTTCATGTGTAAGTAAATGCAGCATTTTCAGTATCATCTCCTTTTCCCTGGGTAAAGGCAGCAAATAAATACGGAAACGAGCAATGGGGAAACCACTAGGGCTGGATGATACTAAGAAATGATTTAGAAGCAGTGCTTTGTCCCTTGCAAAGGTCTGCTCTTCATTACGACAGCTCAATTTCAGGTTGGCACAGAACCCTAAAAGACGTCAGGTTGTTTTTTTTTTTTTTAATAAACAGCAGAAGAGCACTACATTTTGCAAGAGCCAGAGAGCTTCTTCATAAACATTTCTGAACCATGCGAAGGCCAAGAAAACATGAGCACGTATAAGAAATAAACATCAGACTTGGCTCTTCTCAATGCTCTTCCATCCCTCCTCAAATCTGATTACTTTGTTCCTGTTGCTATAAAGTGTCAGCCAGCCCTTTTACACTGAACACGGTTGTCTTATGCTAATGCTGTATTTTCAATGTGTTTTCCTTTTCTTGAGTACTTTGAAGGTTTCTCTGAGATCTACAAAACATCCCAGAAGGGTGGATTTGTCTACATCAGGGGTCAGCAACCCATGGCTTTGGAGCCGCATGTGGCTCTTTCATCACTTTGCTGTGGCTCCCTATTGCTGGTTGGCTCCACAATTGATTGGGCTTTCGGTTAGGACAGGTAGAGGAAAAAGGATGCCGTGCTAGGAGGGGACTATGATGGGAGAACCAGACTTCCGGTCGGCTCCAGAATTGAACAGGGACTTCTGGTTAGGACCTTTGTGGCTCTTTTAGTGTTTAAGGTTGCCGACCCCTGGTCTAAGTAGAAGTTTAAAAAAAAAAAAACCACCAACCCATAGCATGAGAGAAATGCTTACTTCTATGTCCTAAAAATTGTATGGGTTATTCAGTATTTTGAGTTAGATTATCCATCCTACATACATCACTGTTCTGACAGAAAGGTAAGAGGAGCAGGCAAAGGTACAATTTCCATGTCATTTTCAGGCTGAATAAAAATCTATCCACAGAGTCCTTGTTCCCCGTAACTCAGATGCAGATCCAATTAAATCTGTTTTACTAGTGATTTTGGTAACTCATAATCATGCCAGATGGATCAAATGTCACCATGTGAGGAATAGAGATCCGATTCACCTTCTCCAAGAAAGGTTTAGTGTCCATGAGTTCTTTCACAAGGAGAATCTTCACGACATCACTAGCTCCTTCCTCATTGGCCAGAGAGGCAGTAGTGGGCATGGTTTATTTATTTATTTATTGGTTCGATTTATATGCCGCCCTTCTCCAAAGACTCAGGGCGGCTTACAATGCGTTAAGCAATAGCCTTCATACTTTTGTATATACCTGCTTAGTAGGGCTTTCAGCCCCCCCCCCAAGCGGTGTTCTTTTTATACAAAGTCAGCTTATTGCCCCCACAATCCAGGTCCTCATTTTACCAACCTCAGAAGGATGGAAAGCTGAGTCAACCTTGAGCCTGGTGAGATTTGAACTCGCAGTAATTGCAGGCAGCTGGCAGCTAAGTGCTACTTAACAGCACTTTAGTTCACTGCGCCACCAAGGCTGAGTGGTTTGGATGGCCCCAGCCACTCAGAGTTTGTGAAGTAATTTTTTCTGTGCATTGAGTTGCCCGCAAATTTTGTAAAGGGGACTTTTTTTCAGTTTCTCTTTCTCTCCCATTGTTTCTTGAAAGATTCAATAGGCAAAATGTGTCAATTTCTTGGGTTTAAGCATTCCCACAACATGATTGACTGGAAGGAGTTAGTTTAACCCCTGTGTATATATAAGTTTCTTTGGAGCTAAATTTAACCATGTGGGTCAATCAACTCCTTCCTGGTATTCCCAAAAGAAATGTTCTTGCTATTGACCCAGTTAAATGTGACATAGGAATAACTAGAGAGATTTATTGCAAAACAGGCTTTCAGTCAGTGTCTATTCAGCTCTCCATCCCCTATGTCATATCAGCTCTCAAATTATATTTAGCTAAGAGATATAATTAAAGACTATATTTAAATTAACAAACAAACCCTTATTATGGAATGTTAAAATTAGCCAATATTCAGGTACACAATAGATGTGGTCTAATGAAGAAATAATTTTGCTGAAAGTCTGAGGCTTAAAACTGTTCCATTTTTTTTTTCCAAAAAAGGAGAGTTTTAGATTGCTCATTCTTTGAGAAAAACAAATAATTGCCAATTTCAAATGATTTCCCTACAGCAACAGTGCAGCTCGACAATGCAACGTGTGTGGGCTCATCTTTCTTAAGACTACCTGGAGTGATCTCACCATTGAGCTGTCACCAGCCATTTGCAAAGTGATTTATCTTCTTCTTCTGAAACTCTCTCTGACCTACAGTACACCATGGTCTTCAGTTCAGGCACTAATCTTAAGGGTGGCTTAGATCCTTCTTTCCTCTAGGACAAGGGTGTAAAACTCAATTTCATTGAGGGCTGCATCAGGGTTGTGGTTGACCTCGGGGGGCCATCCGGGCATGGCCAACAGGGTGGGCATGGCCAGCTTGATGCCACTCCCCAAACTGCTGGCATGTTTCCTCTTCGCATTGGGTAGAACGAGCCGAAGCCACACTGGCCCAATGTTTCCTCTTGGGTAGACCGAGCCGAAGTGATGCTGACCCAATGTTTCCTCTTTGCATTGGGTGGACCGGGCTGAAGCCACACTGGCCTGATGATTCCTCTTCGCATTGGGTAGACCGGGCCAAAACGATGCAGGTTGGCTCCTTACATTTTCCAGGACGGTCCTGTGGGCCAGATCTGACTATATCGCAGCCCACATCTGGCCTCAGGCTTTGTGTTTGACACCCCTGCTCTAGGAGGATTTTGTGTGACGGAATTTGTGGCATTCAAACCATAATTCCACTCCATCAAACATCTTCCTTCTTCTCACAAACTAGGACAAGTTAAATCTAGGCAGAGTTAATTTGGTGAAATCTAGTTGGTTGGGAGGAAGAAAATCAAGACAACTCCTCCCAGAAATTCTCGGAGTTTATTTTTAATGATGGAAGTAGTTTAGTTTGGCAAGAAAATAAAAGAAACTGGTTTGAAGTTACTCAGCATGTCTTTCTTGGTTTAGGGAACCTAACAGTTAGACTCAATGGAGAACATTTAATTCACTATAGTATGTTCAAGTCAATCATTCTGGCCAGGAGGATCAGCAGGTAGGGTCAAAAAATCAAGTTAGTCTCTTTGCATGTGTTGTTGGCCAGGGCTTTAATCACAATGCATGTATTGTTGGCCAGAGCTTTAATCACACGGACATTGCCACCATCTTAATTTGCTTTTTAACCCTATTTCTGTGGATATACCTGAATTTGGTTCAGCTTGATAGGTAATGAAAAATAAATAAATAAAGGTAACAGTATTTGAATCCACTCTCAAAGGTCCTTGCCTTGACCTGATGAAGTGCCTCCACAAGATGATTCCAGAGGAATAATACTTAAGTTCAAACACTTTGTTTCAACAACACACGGCCTCTCACTTTTCCTCATCCCTGCAATTTTTCTGCCATTCAGAGGGATTTGGAGTGGATTTTCAGGCTGGATGAAAGTTAGGGCATCACGCTTGCTCAGGAGCAAAAGAAGACTTACCAAAATGAGAACAAGCAGAATTTTAATGGTTTTTATGTCATAGACTAGTGTCTGTGACAACTGTTCCTACAAGGAAACAACAGCGTTTCCATAGGTGTTCTGGTCCGCAAAAGAACTTTGAAATGGGACTCAGGGAGCAGACTGTATGACTGCATAGAAAAATGCCCTTGATTTCCTGTTATAATATCTCCAGTTTGTTTATCATGTGTGGATGAATTAAAAACATGTAAATTGTGAATAAGAGATTTCATGTACAATTGTTTGGAAAAAGTTTTTTTTTTTTTGAAAGGGTGGGGGAAGAAACTTCTCCCACGCAGGAGCACACAGCTGTGTGATTGTGCAACTCTAAATCATTTCGGTTTGTGGAAGGCTATACTCTTGTGCAACTTTCATGGGGAAGACATGAGACTTGTGCAAGAAGAGTGCTAATGGATGGATGAAGAAAGACAGAGGAATGAGGAGAGGCAAGAGGATGTTGGTGGGCTGAATAGCTCTGATCTGTTTGATTCAGTCAGTATGAACTCCCAGAAGTCCCCAGCCAGTAAAGTCACTGCAGAGAATTCTGTGGGCAACTGAGTTGGGAATTATGCTTTGAGGTATTCCTCTATTCCTTAATCCAACCTTGGCAACTTTAAGATTTGTGGACTTCAAAGCTGGCTGAGGAATTCTGGGAGTTGAAGTCCACAAGTCTTAAAGTTGCCAAAGTTGGAGACCCCTGCCTTAATCTATAAATGAGTTACACCTTTTCAATTTTAGTAAGGAAATCAGGATGTCTTTAATTCCAAGTATAAGTGTAATCAAGCAAGTGCCACACAATGAATGAAAAGGACAGTGGTTCCCTTGATGTCTTGTAGACTTCAAAAATTGGTTCAGACATGTAAGAGATTCTCAGTAGAGCATGGATTTATTTTAATGCTAACCGAAAATATCTTCTCCATGTCCAGCACACGTTATCAGTTAACAGCAGGGCAGGCTGCCTATAAACATGCCTTCTTTAAGGCTGTGATCGTATACTGAACCTAGAGTTAAATTGGTAACAAAACAGGCCTTATCAAGAATGAAAGCTCTCCCTGTCTAACTTGAGGATTAATTTAAATCTTTCTTGATTTGACAGTGAGAAACAGAAAAAGACATGCAACATAAACGTCAAATCTATATAGTTTCGGATTCTTTGACATTTGTATTTCTGTGCATATTTGTTCCCTAGATGATTCTGTCATTTATTTGAAAAACAAATAATATCTATCCATGGTGGAAGATTGGTGTCAGGCCTGGAAGCCAGGTCTGGTTTATAAAAAGGACAACAGTTGAAGAAATGGTGAAGCTGACTGGTTTGGTCAGGAAAAAAGCAATAAAGACCATTTTGAAAGACTGGAAATTTTATATGAACTTTTTGTTGAAAGAAGTAAAGACTGAATTGATGATTATGGGACTACATAGGGTAAAAGAAAGAAGGGGGAAAGGAATTACAAAATAAGAAAAAAAACAGGGGGAAGAGTAAGGTAGTAACTGCTCAATAGAAAGAAGGACAGAAACCATAATTTTATACTTACTTTTTTTCTTATCTTTCCTTTGATTCTTTATATTTTTATTGTATTTCAATAAAAAAAAATGAAAACCACAAAAGGTGTAATACAATTTTAGATGTAATGAGCTAAATTTATCTACCGTATTTTTCGGACTATAAGATGCACTGGAGTATAAAATGCACCAAGATTTTGAAGAGGAAAACAAGAAAAAATAGTTTTTGCCCTCCCTGGCACCCAGGAGCACTCTGCAGGCCTCCCAAATCCTCTGCGCCGGTGGTGGGTTGCCCCCGGTTCTGACCAATTTGCAAGAACCGGTAGTAAAATTGGCAGGAGGCCCCGCCCACCACACCAGATGTCGTCATCGGTGATCTGCACATACACAGAAGCAAGGCACCCACGTGAGCGAAGTGAGCACGCGCTATCCCATTGCGAACTGGTAGTAAAGCTAAGTAGAACCCACCCCTGCTCTGGGTGTCCCATTTTTGTGAAAAATGGGCCCGTTTTTTGCAAAAATTGGATGTGCAGAGGGTTTGGGAGGCCCCCAGGAACACTCTGCAGGCCTCCCAAACCTTCTACACATCCTGATTTTTTGAAAAACAGGCCGGTTTTTTGAAAAACAGGCCCGTTTTCATGAAAACGGGCCAGTTTTTGGCTTCCCAAATCCCCCATGTGCCACATTTTTGATCTCCCCAGCTGCCAGGAGCACTCTGCAGGCTTCCCAATCTCTCTGCACATCCTGTTTTTGTGAACATTAGGCCTGTTTTTGGACAAAACGGGATGCACGGGGCGGGGTTTTGAAAGGCCAAAAATGTATTCGGTGTATAAAACGTACCAACATTTCCATTCTCTTTTAGTGGGGGGAAAGTGTGTGTCTTATACTCAGAAAAGTACAATATATTGCATATGTAATTATTATTCAAAAACATATTTGGGAAGCTTACCCCACTCAAATCTAGCAATATGCATGCACGTATTTAATACCAGGGTTAAGCACCTTAGTTGAAACAATCTCCAATCAGGATTTTTAATGGGGATTTGAGTAGAGCTATGATCAACTATTCTAATCTCCTTGCTTATCTTCGTTGTTAACCCTACCAATAACTTTTTTCCCCAATTCTTTTAAAAACAGTAAAGATGCTCTTAAGTCAGACTTGAGTTTGGTTCACTATATTGACACAACCATACAGTTTTCTTGGCATAATATGAAAGCAATTTGCCATTGCCTTTAATATCAAAGAACTACCAACTCAGACAAGCAGTAAACAACAGCTTAATCAAGGAACTACCAGGGAGAAAACAACACTTCTATCCACACTGACAAAGCAAGTTACCGTATATACATGGAGCAAACCCCTGTTGTGGCCCGCCAGCGGCCTGTGCGGATTGTTGCTGATCCCGACGACGAGGAGGCTGGTGTGGTGCTGCGCTAGCAGCCTGTGCAGCTGGCGCTCGAGTTGGACAACGAGGAGGCTGAAGAAGATGTGGTGCCAGAGGCAGGGATTCAGTCAGGGTCTTCAGAACCTCCAGAGGCTCCTTTAAGTGAAGAGGATGAAGAGGAGGAGCCTCTTCTCAATGCACGGGCACGCAGAGCTGCCAAAAGGCAGGAGTGGTTCCTCAGGAGGAAGTATCCTCGAGAGTAAGGCTTGGGGCTAATTGGCCACTCCCTTAGCCTATTTAAGAAAGAATGCAGCTTGCAACAAGCTGCAGGAAACAACTTTAGTTCGCTAATCATCGCGTTGGGATTTCTCTGTGAAGTGGTTCGGGAATGACGAGAGGCACAAGCAAGCAAGTGACAACAGCTCTTTAATATATGGTGAGACTTCAGCAAAAACTCAGAGGCTGCAGTCCTCCTTATATACAATCCTGGAGAGACTGTCAGCCAATCAGAAACGTAGGCAGGTTTGAAACTCCCGCTTAAAAGTATCAATACATAACACCCCTCCCTTCCCAGAAGGCACTAACACTCAAAAATTAACATATGTACAAACAAAGTCTCGCAGGTGCTTAGGCTGAGTTCTCGCCCTAGTTGACCTGCGCAGTTCAGTGTTTGGTGAGGCGTCGAGCTGGTCGGAGGGACTCTTTGTCTCTCCCGGCTCCGCCAATGGAACCTCCTGGATTTTGTCCGGGGCGTGGTTATTCCCGGCTGGGAGTGGCGACTCGCTGGGGCGGCGCTGGAACCAGGGCTTGTCAGCTAAGTATTCTCGCGGCCCCGGGCTTGAGTTAGCTGTTTTGGAGAAGTGGTCATAGTTAGGCTCGGACATGTCTGCGTTGATGTTTGCCTCGCCAACCACCCGTTTCCTCAGTTGGTCTATGTGGCGCTTCCAGAGTCTATCTACCCCCACATCCACCGTGTATGATTTTGGGCCTGTTATCCCCACTATGGTTCCTGCAACCCACAGAGGACCGCTGGCATAATTGCGAGCGAACACCGGGGACCCGACCTGAAACTGCCTTAAGCCACAGGTCTCTCCCTTAAAGTTTTCGTGCGAATAGTTAGGGTGAAGCCTGTCCAACACGCACCGGAGCTTTCTCCCCATGAGGAGCTCTGCTGGGCTTCTCCCAGTTGCTGTGCATGGTGATGCATGCTGAACCGCAAGGAATTGATCTATCCTGGCCTGCCAGTCCCCATTGTCTAATCTGGACAGTGCTTCCTTGGCTGTCCTGACAAATCGTTCAGCCAATCCGTTGGAAGCCGGGTGAAATGGGGCTGATAGGGCATGGCGGATCCCCAGGCCGGCCAAGTAGCCTTCGAAAAGGGTTGCTGTAAATTGGGGACCATTGTCCGATACCAAGGTATCCGGCAGGCCGTGGGTGGCAAACAACTTTCTTAGGGCCTTGATAACCGCTTCGGCCGTTGTGGATGGCATTAATACAATTTCGAGCCATTTTGAAAAGGCATCCACTACTATTAAAAACGTTTGGCCATGGAACGGGCCGGCAAAATCAATGTGGATCCTCCCCCATGGGCCTTTTGGTTTCTCCCACTCTCGGATGGGCGCTACTGGGGGATCGGGGCGAGACTCCTGGCAGGGTCTGCACTTCCCCACCCACTCGGAAATGACCTGGTCCATGTTGGGCCACCAGACATAGCTGCGGGCTAAGCACTTCATCCTAACGATGCCAGGATGCCCTTCGTGCAATAATTCTAAAACTCTATCTCGTAGTTTTGCTGGAATTACCACTCTGTCACCCCACAGTAAGCACCCCCCTTGCGTAAACAGTTCATTTCGTTTGTTGGCAAAACCTTGGTACTCCTCCCCGACCACCTTGTCCGGCCACCCTTTCAAAACCCAACCCATAACAGTCCGGATAACAGGGTCTCTATTTGATGCCTTCGCCACCTCGCCGGAGGAGATGGGCCCCAAGGTTAACGTGTCCAACAACAGGACGGAGGTTTCCGGTGTTGGGTTGTCCAGCAGGTCGGGAAGGGGGCAACGGCTAAGGGCATCCGCATGACCCAGGGTCCGCCCAGGCCGATGGACGAGCTGGTACGAGTAGGCCGATAAGAAAATCGCCCATCTAGTTAAACGGGGGGAGAGGGCAGCGGGGGTTGGCCTGTCGCCTGCTAGCAGTCCTAGCAACGGTCTATGGTCAGTCACAAGTTCGAATTTTCGGCCATAGAGGTATTCGTGGAACTTTTTAACCCCCGCAATCGCAGCCAGAGCCTCTCTGTCCAATTGGCTATAGTTTCGTTCTGTGCTGGACAGAGTTCGGGAGTAGAAGGCAATGGGTGCCTCTAGGCCGTTCGGCAGTCTATGGCCTAGGACGGCACCAACTCCTACGGGGGAGGCGTCGCAAACCAAGACGAGCGGCAGCTCTGCATTGTATTGGATCAGGAAACTGTCCTCAGATAGGAGTTTTTTTACTGCCTCAAACGCGGCCGCTTGCGGTTTCCCCCAGACCCATGGTACATTCTTCCCTAAGAGTTTGTGAAGGGGATCAGCGACCGTGGCCTTATCTCTTAGGAACATTGAGTAGAAATTTAGTAGTCCAAGGAAGGCTTGGAGCTCAGCTTTGGATTTGGGGGCTGGTGCGCTTTTGATGGCCCTCACCTTGCTTTCGGTAGGGTGGATGCCTGTGCCGTCCACCCTGTACCCCAGAAATTCTACCGAGGGGACCGCTATCCTGCACTTGTTCTTTTTAAGTCTTAGTCCCGCTTCTCTGAATCTGGACAGGACGTTCCGTACCCTGTCCCCTAGCTGGTGTTCGTCTTGGGCGCTGACTAAGACGTCATCGAAATAGGGGACTACTCCCGGAAGTCCTTGCAACAGGCGCTCCATGGTGCTTTGAAATAAGCCGGGTGCGACGCTCACCCCAAATTGGAGCCTGGTGCATTTAAATGCACCCCTATGAGTCACGATCGTTTGCGCCTCTGCCGTGGCGTCGTCGACCGGTAACTGTTGATAGGCTTGGGCCAGGTCTAATTTGGCAAAAATTTTTCCGGGGCCCAGGGAGTGTAGTAGATGGTGCACGATCGGCACCGGATAGGCGCTCGGCTGCAAGGCCTTGTTGATCGTGCACTTGTAGTCGGCGCAAATTCTGATTGAGCCGTCGGACTTAACTGGGGTGACTATGGGGGTCTCCCACTTGGCATGGTCAACGGGAACCAACACCCCTTGCTTAATCAGTTTGTCCAGTTCTGCATCGATCTTTGGTTTCAATGCGAACGGCACTCTTCTGGCCTTTAGTCTTACTTGGGCTACGTTGGGGTCTAAGTTTAGTGAAATAGGGGTCCCCACATACTTGCCCAATGTGTCCCCGAAAACGTCCTGGAACTCGGACAGGAGGCTGTCTTTCAGGGTTGACTTGGACATCAGGTGGACGCCGGTGAAGCCCATGCCAAGGGCTCGGAACCACCCCATGCCCAGGAGGCTCGGCAGCTGCTTCGTGACGATGGTCAGCGGCAGGTCTCTTTCGTAGTCTCCGTAGGTGACCCGGAACGTGCCCACGCCTTCGAGGGGGACTCGGTTCCCCTGGTAGTCTAGGATGCGCAGTCTCTGTCTGGAGAGTTGATCCTTCCGGAACGACGGCAGGAGGGTCTTTAGGGTTGTCCACGACATGATGGAGAGAGCTGATCCGGTGTCGATCTCCATCGAACACGGTCTTCCGTTGATCTCGACCACCGTGCTGACTTTGTCCTCGACCGTTGTGCTGGCCTGGTCGATGTGTATGCTGCGGCCATCTCGCGGTTCAAATTCGCGCCGTTTTTTCGCGCCGCCTTCTCTCGTTGGCTGCTTCTGGCGCGCTGATTCCGGTTGGCTGCGGCGCTCACGTGGTTTGAGTCTTCTGGGCAGAGTGGCTCTGCAGACTCGCGCCAAGTGCCCTTTCTTCTCGCAACGCCTGCAAATAGCCTCTCTGTATTTGCAGGACAGTCTATCATGGTGCCCGCCACAGCTGGGACAGCTTCGCCGGGGGCTGCCAGTGTCTTTTCTCCGGTGCTCTGTTCGGAAGACGTCCTCATCCGACTCGGACTCCGAGCTGGATCCGGCGTCTTCTCTGTGCACCGGGGCAGACTTGGGGCTGTCTTTGCTGGTCGGCGGACGCTGTAGCGTTTCAGCGGCCTTTGTGGAGGCTTCGTGAGCCCTGGCCTCATCAAGGGCTCCGGCAAGCGTCAGATCAGGCTTGGCGAGCAGACGCCGTTGCAGCCTAATGTCCCGAACACCACAGATCAGTTGCTCAAGCAACGCATCATCCAAGTCTCTGTAGTCGCAATGAGTTGCGGCTTTTCTCAGGCTGGCCATGTACGCGCTGACCGGCTCTCCCTCTCGTTGGACGCGCTGCCTTAGTTGGTATCGCTGCACGAACTTGGAGGGGACGGGAGCGTAGTGAGCCCGGAGAGTTGCCATCAAGGTGTCCCATGAGACTGTTTGAACCGGCGTTGGCTCACACAGTGACTCGGCCATCTCGAACACGTCCGGTCCGCAGTGGCTTAGGAATAGGGCTCTCTTTCGATTAGCCGAGAGGCCCTGCATGTCGCTGGCTTCTAGCGAGCATTCAAACCTTGTTAGGTACGAGACCCATTTTTCGCGGGTCGGATCAAAAGGCTTGGGCGGAACGTAGGCAGACATGTCCGGTATGTCTCCTGTGGTTCGCCTCGTCGCCTAGCTGAAGCTCGTGGTCTCACTGGTTGGCTTCTTGTAGCCTCAATCCCACCTTCGTCGCCAATGAAGTGGTTCGGGAATGACGAGAGGCACAAGCAAGCAAGTGACAACAGCTCTTTAATATATGGTGAGACTTCAGCAAAAACTCAGAGGCTGCAGTCCTCCTTATATACAATCCTGGAGAGACTGTCAGCCAATCAGAAACGTAGGCAGGTTTGAAACTCCCGCTTAAAAGTATCAATACATAACACCCTGCAACCTTGATTCTGGGCTTTCTGCCAACTCCAGTAAGACTCTGACTATCTTATCTGTGGAATTCTGGCAGGCTGTTAAGAACGCTTATTAACAGCCGGCATTTGCTAAAACTGTGTTATTTGAGTAAACTAAGTTTTGTTCAGAGTTTGTGTGTGCTGTGTTCTTTGAGATCCGTAGCTGGGGCAGAACAACCCCACATCCTTCTAGCACTGATGATGCTACTTAGTTGGATATAGAAAGATCTGCAAGAAAACAACCAAGCTCAGAAAACACTGAGGATGCCACCTGAGGTACAAATATTCTCTTTTATTGGTAGTAGTTTTCAAGTCTGATTCCACCTCTTTGGAGGTGTCCAACTCCAAGGAGAGTAACTGACCAAAAAAGCTTGACAAGAGATATCTTGATGCTGTCTATAGTTTGGGCCACATACTATATGAAGGATAAACATTTTTCCTAAGTGAAGCAAGCTTTGTTGTTGTTAGTTGCGAAGTCGTGTCTGACCCATCGTGACCCCATGGACAACATTTCTCCAGGCCTTCCTGTCTTTTACCATCCTCTGGAGTCCATTTAAGCTCACGTGGACTGCTTCAGTGACTCCATCCAGCCACCTCATTCTCTGTTGTCCCCTTCTTCTTTTGCCTTCAATCTTTCCCAGCATTAGGCTCTTCTCCATGAGTCCTTCCTTCTCATTAGGTGGCCAAAGTATTTGAAGTTCATCTTCAGGATCTGGCCTTCTAAAGAGCAATCAGGGTTGATCTCCTCTAGGACTGATCAATTTAATTGCCTTGCAGTCCAAGGGACTCGCAGGAGTCTTCTCCAGCACCATAGTTCAAAGGCCTCAATTCTTTGGCGCTCAGCCTTTCTTATGGTCCAACTTTCATACCCATACATTGCAACTGGGAAAACCATAGCCTTGACTATACACACTTTTCTTTTCGAAGCAAGCTTAGAGAACAGTATTAAGGATGATCAGGAAACTGGACAGTAAATCCTATCAGGAAAAATTGAAGAATTAAATATATTTTAATGTAATGCATTTTTTCCAATTTTGTTTAATAAAAGAGACTTTATATTCAAAATACTTTTGAAGGAGAAGATAATTATAATGATATTCTCAAAGAATGGAGTGCAGAGATCTTGCACTGTTTCGGCTGGAAGATGAAAAGAGGTTTAGTGCTAACGTTCTACCTTTCATTGTGCCATTGTGTCTCCATTGCAATTCTCCTTCCTTTCTATATCGCCACTAAGTATTCAAAGGTCAAAATCCCATTGGTGTTTGGCTTTGGAAAGGAAGAAGACTTTAGAGAGGTGGATTACCAGAAAAGATCCATGTCAGCAGTCATGCCCTCTGCCAGCTACAACAATAAAGTTAGTTGAAAGTTAATCCCAAGAGAAATCCAAATCTAATTTTCAAGCATCAAGAAAACAAAGTAGAAAAAAAAAGAAAGAAAGGAAATAGTTTCATCAGGGTGGGGATTGAGGAATTGCACAGCAACTTTCAGCACAGCAGCATTATTAAGTATGTTTAGCCCTGAGAAGAAAATAAAAATGAGGGTGGAATAAGAGCTCAGTCTGAAGGCTGTCAAACAGAAGGAAACCACAACCTATTTAGTAAAAATATCAAAAAAAGAAGGAACCACAAGCAGTTAGGAATGCAATACTTGTCTTAGGTTATAGGAAGGCAGGTTCTGCTATAATACAGGTAAAAATATCCTGAAATAAGATTAGTTCAGTGATCCAGGAGAGAGTTGGCATCCCTATCACTGGCTGTGTTCATAGGATGTTAGGCAGCCATCTCTCTGGGGTCTTCTCATTTGATTCTGGTGCTGAGGCTCAGTGATGTAAATCAGTGGTCACCAATCACTGGTGGTCCATAAGAAAATTTTGGTGGTCTGCAGAAAAATTATTTGCATTTTTTATATTGCACTAAATACTATTTATCTTTTTTTTAAAAAAAAATCATATTAGTAGTCCTTGGGATTTAAAATTATGAATGCACTGGTCCCTGACAGTGGTGAAATGTAAAATTTGTTACTACCGGTTCTGTGGGCGTGGCTTAGTGATGGTGGGGGGTAATGTGACTGGGTGGGCGTGGCCAACTTTTTTTTTTTTTAACTTTTAAAAGCATTTTTTCTACAACCTCTTCGGCCAAAGAGGTTGTAGAAAAAATGCTTTTAAAAGCCTTTGATGATCCCAGCTGAGCCGCGCGATCATCAGAGCCTTTTTTTTTTACTTTTAAAAACATTTTTTCGGGCCGAACAGGTTGTAGAAAAAATGCTTTTTAAAATTTTTAAAAAAAGCCTCTGATGATTGCATGGCTCAGCTGGGCATGGGTGGGGGAGCAGGGATGTTTGCTACTGGTTTTCTGAACCATCTGCCGCCATCGTTACCGGATCACCCGATCCGGTCCGAACAGGGAGCATTTCACCCCGGTCCCTGAGGTCTGAAAGGTTGGTAACTCCTGATGTAAATGGCTCCTTATAACTATGCAAAGTCCTCAACTTACAACCAGAATTCAGACTGGAATCTCTGTCACTAAGTGATGCAGTCATTAAGTGCATCACTTAATGACTGCATCACTAAGTGATGCAGTCACTTTTTTGTCATACCCGTTAAGCAAATCACACCGTTGTTAAGAGAATCTGCCTTCCCTCACCGACTTTACTTGTCAGAAGCCCCCTGGGAAAGTTGCAAATGGTGATCATGTGGCTTCAGGATGTTACAACTGTTGTAAATACATACCAGTTGCCAAGTGCCTAAATTTTGATCATATGGCTATGGGGACTCTGTAATGGGCACAAGGACCAGACCTAAGTCAATTTTTCAGTACCATCATATCTTTGAATAGTCATTAAATGAATAGTCATAAGTCAAGGACTATCTCCAGGTTGCTTTGGAAGAATTACCAGGTTCTTTTTTTCTTTTTTTAGAAAAGCATTCAGCAAGCACCAAGGAAATGTTAAAAAAAAATGAAGATCTTTTCCTTTGTTAACTACAAGCATAGTTATCAATATCAAGAGCTCTGGTGGCACAGTGGTTAGAATGCAGCATTGCAGGCTAACTCTGCCCACAGCCTGGAGTTCAATCCTAACCGGCTCAAGGTTGACTCAGCCTTCCATCCTTTTAAAGTCAGTAAAATGAGGACCCAGATTGTTGGGGGCAATAGGCTGACTCTGTAAACTGCTTAGAAAGGGCTGTAAAGCACTGTGTATATAAGTCTAAATGTCATTGCCATTGCTATAATTGAATCTTCATTCTCATATATGTTAATTTGCTGGAAAATTATATTATTTTTCCAAACAATGAAAACAATCAAACATATTTTGTTTAATTTTTGTTTCTGGCTTCTCTCTCTCTCTCTCTCCCCCTCTCCCCCCCCCCCCCCGTGTCTCTCTCTCTCTCTCACAATGCATGTGCATTTATCTATGAAAGGGAAAAATGAAGATGTCCCTGAAGTGCATATCATGGTTATTTTTGCACAATGGATAATATAATTTCCAAGTCTAGGTCTAAACTGCATGACAGGCGGAAATTAAATAAGAGCAAAAGTCATTTCCAGCAAAAAGAGTACTTTTCTGTTTTTCAAGCTGGATGCAAAAGATTTGTCAGAAAAGGTTTATCCAATTGTTCACGACCATTATGTCCACTCAAAGTTGAGCTTGCCTGAAGGAAACTAGCTTTTTCTAATACGATGCCTAACTAAAGATTTCTAATGTACGAGACGTAGATATATATAAAATACGCCTAAAGATAATTGGTTGGGGAGACAAACATGTTGATATTATGTTTTCCTTTTTTTTTTTTAAATGTAGCATGTGCAGAGATGGGATGTAGAAGCTCTTTCTTGGGGGAAAGAGATGCTTTTTAAACATGCCAACAGTACTTCAAAATAGCATTAAAGTCTAGCTGAGGGAACACGATTGTCACATCAAGCTGACTTGGCCGAACCTGGAATTCAACAAGGAGGGGATACATTATTTGATTGCTATGGCCTCTTCTGTTCTTCTCAGCCAAAGGTGAGATGTCTTTAAGCATCTTCACTATAATTATCAAGGGGAAAAAAATTCCCTTCCTAAAAACAAGAGTCTGAATTACAAAGTCGTGGCTTTTTTTTTTTTATACACGCTTCATTTGTGGAATTCTGGAATAACAAATACAATAAAATAAATAAAATAAAAATAAATACAGACTATTTAGGCCAAATCTATTGAAGACATCATTTTCCCTCCTATGTTATTGTGGATTAATTAATATATAGAGGAAATGTTTAAAATATTCTGAAGAAGATGCTGTAGGCTTCCAGGGAATAAAAACTGCATGATCGAATGCTCCCTCAGCAGACGTGCTACGGCATGAACAGATACACATGTGCTGTATGTATTTGGGAGTATTGCAGATGCCCACAGATAGTTTATTTCTTGAGCTGAATGTAACCCACAAGCAGGAATTCAGTTACTTTATGGAGCAGATATAATTCTCTGAAAATATGCCTGTCAATTTTTGCAACTTCAACAACTATCACTAATAAGAGGCTGGGGTCAAAGGGAAGGCAGCATAAAGGACAAAGGAAGAAATAACTGTTATTAGATTGGGGTATGATCAGGTTCAAGTGAGGAGATACCCTAAGCAAGTGGGCAACCATGGCAACTTTGCGACCTGTGGACTTCAATTCCCAGAATTCCTGAGAATTCCACGCTGGCTGAGGAATTCTGGGAGTTGAAATCACAAGTCACAAAGTTGCCACAGTTCCCCACCCTTTCCCTATGCCAAGTCTCTTCTTTTCAGGCAACCTTTGTAGTCTGAACCCATTCTTCCCTGCTCAGAGGACAGGCATCTCTGATTTCAGATAATTTTCTATTGCAAAGAAGGTATACTCCTTTATTACAAGCAAGCACTCCTTTGCATCTTCATTCAGGGATATGAGTTTTTTTTTTTTAAAAAAAATGCTGAACTCAAGCTACCCAAGGCAGAAAAATGTATTAAAATATTTTGAGTCTGCTCTGTGTTGACACCTTGTGGTTTGATATACATAGCATTGAAAATAAACTGCTCAGAAAAAAAATATAAGGTAAGGGACAAAGGTGTTTCAAATGGCGACACTGAATTAAATCCTGAAAACATTGAATCTGTTGATGTATGAAAAGCTTAGGATTTAGGCAGGAGTGGAGAAGACTGTTTTACTCCAGGGGGAAAAAAACTTTTGTGGATCTGACTTGAAGTGGATGGAAGATATATATGATTTTTAAAAAAGTGATTATTATTTATTAGATTTTTATCCTAACTTTATTATTTTATAAGTAACTCGAGGCGGTGAACATACTTAACATTTCTTACTCCTCTGATTATCCCCCAAAAACAACCTTGTGAGGCGGGTTAAGCTAAAATTATATATATAATTTTCTTTTTTCCTATTTTATATTTGGGGGGCTTTTTATCATCAATTATTGTCTTTCATTATTTTTTTTTCTTTTTCTAGAGAGAGGGGGGAAGGAGGGAGAGAGAGAGAGAGAGGGAGGGAAAGATGGAGGGTGAGAGAGAGACAGAGAGACAGAGAGAGAGCATAAACTGTTAATGACTTTTTCCTGATTCTTCTCTAGTTAAATCTAAAATGGTTTCTTGCTGCCACCTAGTGATAACCAACTAATTTTTTTGAATCTCTCTAAACAAAAGTAGATTTCCAGAGGATTGGTACAACATAGAATTAACATTAATTAAATAGTAGTCCGATCCAATATTGTTATGCAAACAGATATACTTGCCATGCAGATCAGAACTCTGAACAATCTGTTGCTAGCATAACAGTTCTGAAGAAAATGTTGGCCAATTCCCATGGCTAACTGGGAGATCTGAGTTCTAGTCCTGCCTTATGCATGAAAGCCAGGTGGGTAACTTTGGGCCAGTCCCTATCTCTCATCCCAACCCACCTCACAGAGTTATTTCTGTGGGAAAATAGGAGGAGGAAGGAGGTTTAGGTATGTTCAATGCCTTGAGGTATTTATAAGAATAAAAGTGAGATATATGTAAATAAATAAGTAGGAATATGTACTATTTAAAAATATCTCTCATGTTTTCTTTTATTTAGAAAATAAAATAAGGTGTTGCATTTCTATTTTATTAAACTGTGTTACTATTATATTTGTTAGTATGACATAATGGACCTTTTCCTTTTTTCTTAATATTTTATACATTCCTTTTAATTTTTTTAAATTAAAGTTTACAAAAATAAAGATAAAGAGAAATACAGAAAATATGAAAAAGAAATAAATACCAAAATGACTGAGAGAGAGGAAAAAAGAAAAGATACATAGAAGATGACTCCCCCTCACTTCAGACAAGTATAAGCAATTTCAGTAAATTAAAACTGTCTCTAGTATTTCAACAATAATAATAATGAAAAAGATATCTTCTTCCAATATCTCATCCCTTATGAGTAATCAAATTATTTAAAAAACCAGTCCTAATCAGGAAAGGTTTATTAAGAGCTATCAGGAATAGTAACATACATTTACTCTTAATCAAATAAATCTAATTTTTAATCCAATTTATTACTTTCTCTAAAATATAAAACAAAAGAATTCTTTATAAACCATTCTTTAAAGCTTTGTCATTCAATTCTGGTTAAAAAAAAAGTGAAATCCCATGAATATCTACCAGAAATTGCAACATATATATTTTAACCCTGATAAAATGAATTCACTTTATAAATCTTTGTTTTCTTTTAAAAAGCTTGATCTTTGATCCGATCAAATAATGACCCAGAAGTTGATTTCTTATCGTTTTCTCTTTGTCTCTTTCTCTTTGTCTCTTTCAGGAACAGCTTGGGGAATTTAACACCTTCCTTTTGTAAATCCAAGATGAGAGGGTTTTCCATGTCAGTCTTCTGATTTATTATTTGTGTATCCCTTTTAATTATTAAAACATTGACTGGTTTCATTTGTAAAATCCATGTTGGCATAATTTTCCATATCGCTTTTATACTCTGACATTTTAAAATCAGTTTTCAGATCTTTCTACATCACTTTTGTAATCTATCATTTTTTAAAATCGAAATCCATATTCAAAACAATCTCAGTCTTTGTTTTCATCAATTGTTCTTCTTCTGTTAGTATCAAGCAATATAGTAACTTCTGAGTCTATTGATCCCAAACAACCTTAATTTCTTCTAGTCAAATAGTGTTACCCTATTATATTAGTTTTGCAATTGGACTGCAAGGTGATCAAACTGGTCAGTCCTAGAGGAGATCAACCCTGACTGCTCTTTAGAAGGCCAGGTCCTGAAGATGAAACTCAAATATTTTGGCCACCTAATGAGAAGGAAGGACTCAATGGAGAAGAGCCTAATGCTGGGAAAGATTGAGGGCAAAAGAAGAAAGGGACGACAGAGAACGAGGGGGCTGGATGGAGTCACTGAAGCAGTAGGCGTGAGTTTAGATGGACTCCAGAGGATGGTAGAGGACAGGAAGGCCTGGAGGAACGTTGTCCATGGGGTCGCAATGGGTCTCACACAACTTCACAACTAACAACAACAGCATTATATTAGTTGGTCTATTCTCCTTTAAGAATATTTTTTCTATTCCATCCTGCCAACCTTCAAATCCCCTCTTATTTTCAAATCAACAAAACTTTTTCACAGAGGGATTTCCTACAGTTAACTGCAAAGACTTCATATATTTCTTCATACATTTTTAAATATCCCACAGGAAATATTCTTTCAAATACGTCTAGCCTTTTAATTTTCCCAAATTAACATTTTAGTTCCTCTTTTTGCTGTTCTCCATAAATAAAGGCTTTTCTTGTTAATCCTTAAATTTATTTAGAGTTTCTTTCATCCAGGAGAGAAGGCAAAACTCCTGGGCTAGTACAGCTTGTCTTTTGGAAGGTTCTTAACTTCCAGAAACTATTGACAAGCAACTTCCTGAAGTCATTAAGAAAGGGAGTAGATGAACTCAGTGTTCCTTTAAAGGTGCCAAATAATGGTTTTATTCTGCCCCAGATCTCTTCTCAAGGAGGTTCTGACTAGAGCAAATTTGAGGATGATCCTCATTTCCTTAATTTGGAAAGGAATTCTGAGGAGCCAATTGATTCACTGGCATCTCTTTTTGCTATGATCATCAGCTCCAATCTCAGTCCTTCATTGCTTTCCCAGAAGTCCAATGTTTATGGAGATTCTTAATCATCTAGATCATGGTCCCAAAAGGTTGTCCTTTTGGGACCAGAAGTCCAATATTTTGTAAATTTTTAATTTGTTTTTTTCCCCTTGTTCCTATTTCTTACTGTTTATTTACTGACAACAATCCATAAAGCATCATTAAAAACAAAGATATCTTTTCTTTCCAGTACTAGATCTCTTACAACTCAGTTGCATCCCATGCTTTGGGGGAAGAGCCAGGTCTTCACAGCCTTCTGGAAGACTTAAAAGGGTAGGAATCCTTCAGATCTTCAGTGGGAGGTATTGTTGTGTTAACCAACCAGCAGAGCGTAGAGCACAGGGAAACAGTGCTGAGAGCAATGAATAAAATACATACAAACTGGTTTATCAAAGTTTTTACTTTATAGTGAAAAACAATCTCATAGTCTATAATCAATCCAAGTCTTTGCCAGTCAAATCAGTCCAGTAATACAAAAGCCTTCTTACCATACAAAACAGCAGTAGGTAATAAATAGCAGCACATTCACGCTGGTAACAGATCACGATGGTAGCATATCCACCCACAATGATAGCATCTCCACAGACAATGGTAGCATATCATCAATGACTACATTTCAGCTCCCTTCTTAAATACAGTTACAACAGAGCTTATCCAATCAGGATACAATGACTCAGCATTACAATGACTCAGCAGTACTTCTTAAAGTCATAGAATACATATTCATGTTAAAGTCATAGAACATATATTGCCTGGACAACCTGTTAGGCATACACCATATCCTAACAGGAGGCGGTTCTAAAAAGCTGAGGCAGCCACCCCAAAAGATTCTGAGGTCCCATCAGATGCCAATACTTAAGAGATGAGATCTGGAGCTATCTAACGTAGCAAGACAGGTAGATACCCTCAAGGAGATGCAATCCTGCAAGTAACTTGGCCTTGTGCCATGTAGGACTTTAAAGGTGATAACCAATCCCTTGAATTGCACCCAGAAAGTAATTGGGAGCCAGAGCAGATCATGGTGAACCATGGTGCATCCAAAACTGCATATGCTGCTGCATTGCGGAGTAGTTGCAGCTTCTGAATAGTCTTCAAAGACAATCCCGTGTAGAGCACATTGTTGTAATCTAAATGGGAATGATTAAGGCATGGTTGACTACGAGCAACACTTCCAATTCAGGAATGGGTGCAATTGGCTTTTTGTGCAAGGCCTCCAAATTTTGCTGCTCCTTCCAGTGTTTACAATGAGGGACAAACTGCTGAAATCATTTTTTGTTCTTGGAGCTCCATGACCAATTAGTAGCTTAGGGATCCCAATCTTGGTTTTTTTTTTTTTTTTTTTTTGAGGAATCAAGTTGGAATTTTGATAGGAGCTGATAGGCTGTCTTCATGAACTAGATCTAAAGTAGATGAACATTGAGACAGTCTAGTTGAAATCATCAGGTTTCACTCATCTGACTTCCAACATGTGACAAGTGTGGAGTGACGCTTACAAGAGACTAGGAAATAAGGGAGTGGTGAAATCCAAATTTTTTTTTACTACTGGTTCTGAGGTCGTGGCTTGATGGGTGTGGTGTGGCTTGGTGGGTGTGGCAGGGGATGGATACTGCAAAATCTCCATTCCCACCTCACTCCAGGAGAAGGATACTGCAAAATCTCCATTCCAGAGGTGGGTTTCAGCAGGTTCTGGCCATTTCTGGAGAACTGGTAGCAGAAATTTTGAGTAGTTCAGAGAATCGGTAGTAAAAATTCTGACTGGCCTCCCAAGTCCCAGCTGATCAGGAGGAAATGGGGATTTTGCAATAACCTTCCCCTGGATTGGGGAGGGAATGGAGATTTTACAGTATACTTCCCCTGCCACACTCACCAAGCCAGGGCCACCAAGCCACAACCACAGAACCGGTAGTAAAAAAATTTGAAACCTACCACTGCTCCATTCCCTCCCCACTCTGGGGCCAGCCAGAGGTGGTATTTGCTGGTTCCCTGAACTACTCAAAATGTCCGCTACTGGTTCTCCAGAACCTGTCAGAACCTGCTGGATTTCACCTCTGGAATAAGGTAAGAAATGCACAGGTTACCTATTCCCATAAAATGTCATATATTGTCCATGGAGAAGAAATAGCTTGAATTGGAAATTTTTCAGCCAAGTCTGCTTTTTGGCTGTTGAGAATACTTTTCTAAGTCAGAAACACCAGAAGATGCTCACCAGATCTGTTGAGATTCTGCCCAATTGAAGTTACCCTACAGATATTTATCGCTTGTTGCCTTGGATGGTGAGTTTGTTCCCACAGGAGCAATTTCTAGAGGAGAGGTTTACTTCTCTGGATGGGTCACTCAAGCATCTTCATGCTTGAGGAGTGAGAATCTGATAGCTCTAATCGGGAGGCATTGCTTCAATTTCTTGTTTTTCTTAATTGACATTTGGGGTTTCATAATGGATCGGCAAGAGGAATAAGAATTAGGACTGCAAAAATGAGCTAGATGTGCTTTGATGCTGGAACTGGTTGGGAGCAGGGGTGGGTTCTACTTACCTTTACTATTGGTTCACAACAGGGCCATGTGCGCATGCACAGAAGCATTTTGATGATGTCAGGGTCGGTGGGTGGAGTCTCCTGCCAGTATTACTACCGGTTCTATAGAACTGGTGCGAACCGGAGGCAACCCACCACTGGTTGGGAGATATTATCAGTATGCTTTAACCTGGCCATTGCAGGGAAAAGGAGGATCAACTGTTGGTTGACCTTCCTTACATTCAGGTTTCAATCTGAACATTAAAATCAAAGTGACGGCAAAGGTGAGCCCTCCAACCTAAAGGTCCTTTTTCAATGCCAGGTCAGTTGCATTTGATCAAACTCTATTTGACACATCTGTCATTTTTGAATCCTTGCTAAGTCTGGGACTGTATGGGGATACAAACCGGATTTGACATTTTGTACAGCTGGAGATGGTGGTCTGAAAGTAGATCAGCTCTCAGGAGTCTTACTGTCATGGAAGATCACTCTCTGGTCAGTTTTTGTCTGGTGGCTGCTCTAAACATTTCCAGAGGGGGAGAACCAATTGAAACTGTCCAATTGTCCTGATGGATTTGAATGGCTTCCTGAATATGCTTAGCACCTCATTTGTCAGGGACACAATTGAGTAAAGAAAAAGAGCCTTTTTCTTCTAGGAGAGATAAAGCATTGCCTTGATTTAGCAGGGAACCGAGAGCAATGTGAGGAAAGGCAAAGGGCACCCCAGCCAGCTCTCCCAGTCAGAGTCCAATTGAACTTACCGGCTGATAAATATAGTAAGATTGGAACTGGCTCAGTGGTGGGTTTCAAAATTTCTTACTACTGGTTCTGTGGGTGTGGCTTGGTGGGCGTGTCATGGCTTGGTGGGTCTGGCAGGGGAAGGTTACTGCAAAATCCCCATTTTCTTCCAATCAGCTGGGACTTGAGAGGCAGAGAATAGATGGGGGCGGGGCCAGTCAGAATTTTTACTACCGGTTCTCCGAACTACTCAAAATTTCCGCTACTGGTTCTCCAGAACTGGTCAGAACCTGCTGAAACCCACCTCTGAACTGGCTTCATGGTTAAGAATTTCCTGGATGTTTTGATTGGCAGCTTTTTAAACTAACTACCACAATATCTTTCTAGTCTATGTGGCTTGTTTTGGCCTTCGGAACACTACTTCACAATGGCTGTAGTCTGGGCTTATCTGGCAATTTATAGAGTGACCTGGTCAAGACATTTATGGTTGGTAGATAAGATGAAGTAGCAAAATCAAGGACTGTGAATTTTACCCCAGGGCCTCTGGGTTTACTATGACCATGAAGAGATTGAGGCAGAAGTGAGTTAAGGAAAGAAGAGGTTTCTAAATGGTGCCATGAGGCTTTTAAAACTGTTGGCCCTAGTAAGGAATTTATGAGATAAGGAAGGCTTTGGTTCAGGCAGCAAAATTTCTAACATTCCTCTCTGGATAAGAATTATGTCAAACAGCTGTGGTCTTGACTAAAAGCCTCAAATTCAGGAAATTCAGGAAATAGGTTCTGTATACGTTTGCTAAGTCTTGAAATGCTTAACAAGACATTCACTGCACACAAACAATACAGGTCACTATATTAAAACTGTACTGATTAATGATACAATTTTTTATGAAGGATGGTCCTTCTCCTTGGTACCAGGGGTGAAATCCAGCAGGTTCTGACAGGCTCTGGAGAACTGGTAGTGGAAATTTTGAGTAGTTCGGAGAACCAGCAAATACTACCTCTGACTGGCCCCAGAGTGGGATGGGAATAGAGATTTGGCAATATCCTTCCCCCAGGAGTGGGGAGGGAATGGAGATTTTGCAGTATCCTTCCCCTGCCATGCCCACCAAGCTACACCTACAGAACTGTTAGTAAAAAAATTTGGATCTCACCCCTGCTTGGTATCATTCATTGAACACAAAAAAAAACACAGTGTATTATTGGAATGATTCCTCTAATCAGAGTCCTCTGATCAGATGAGGGGAGGGAAGTTTTGACTGCTTCTTGAAGAGGTGATCATATACTTTATACTAACGAACAATAACCTATCCAAAACATGCACCCTCCCAAGAGTGCGCATACAATGAACATGTACCAATATTGGCATTGTAGGCTCTCTCCTTACTGTTACCTTCCTATGAGCTTAATGTGACAATGTGCATAAACATGTATAAATTATCTGGTAGAAAGATAGCGAAAATCTATTTCTTTTTTTCCAGGTAAATAAAACATAATGATTCAGATTAGGCACCAGAAACTTTTCTTTTTCATGTTAGAAAATGTTAGAAGATAGGGAAAACAAAAGTACAGGCATGTTTTATAGATGACGGTTAGCATAAATGATGATCAGAGAACAGAATGAAATAGCGAGTGAAAAGTGTATTTTCCTGAATAAAATGCAGATTATTGCATATTATGAAAAATCTACATAGAACTAGAACCCTAATTTTATTATAACTCAAGTTGAGTTTGACATGTACATTTACTAAGATGTATCAATTACTTTCTGCATTGCAACATTCTGGAGCACATGTATTTTTTTGAGTAATTTTTAAGGGTAGGGACATGGTAGTTCAGTGGTTAAGACGCTGAATCTTTGATCATTAAAGGTCTATAGCTCAGCATTTGAGACCATGCTGAGTTCTCATTACTTGTCCAGCAGTTCTAAAGCATGTAAATGCCAGTACTTGAATGAGTACCACATATAAGCATACAGGAATATAACAGCATTCGTGTTTCACCATATGCTTTGTGCTGCGACGTGATGTCATGCCGGCCACATGACTATGGAGAGGTTCCTGGACAATGCTGGCTCTTAGGCTTAAGAAACAAAAGTAAGCATTGCTCCCTAAAGTCAGTCACGAATAGTGGAGTAAAACCCACAGGGACATCTTTACCTTTAAAGATAGTCCCTTTTGGACGGCGTTGTAGTTGTACAATTCATTAGAAATGGGCATGCATGATTATCTGGAAGGCTGTCAATCTAGATACATGGATCATTAGTTAGAATCACTGTATGTGAAGGCCATCTTTCAGCAGGAGCTATGAATCCAAGGAAAAAACCCAGATTGTGCATCAGTCTCAATGGGGAAGTACAACCCTATAGACTAGAGATGGAGAGTTCCCAGAGCTAAATACAACCAAGGAATCTTGTTAGAATTAAGCCTGGATCTGTTTCTTACCATCTAGACCTCCAGGTGCCAGGATAAAATAAAACACCAACAGCATCACTTGGGCAGCAAGATAAACAATTGAATATCATCAGCAAACTGTCAATACTGAAACTTGAACTAACAGATGACCTCACTCAACAATTACATGAAAATAGAAGGGGAAAGAACCTTGAACCTTGAAGCATCCCATAAGTAAAGGGCCCAGGATTGATCATTTTGGCCATGTTAACATGGTTTGGAATCTACCAAAGAGAAAGAAGAATCACTGTCACTCCAACTCTCAATCCTATTAGTCAGTCCGGAAGGATATCATAATGAATGGCTTTGAAAGCTGATATAAGATTAAGAAGAATCCAGATGGATGCACCATCTCATCCCAGTTCTGCCAATGGTTATCAGCCAGGGGTGGGTTCTAAATTTTTTTTACTACCAGTTCTGTTGGCGTGGTTTATTTTGTGGGCATGGCTTGATGGTCATGTGACAATTCTTTAGGATTTAGCAGAGGTACTGGTCTAACTGCTTGCAGAGTGTACCGGTCTACTCATTTGTTTTTGGAGGCACTGGTCTACTCATTTGTTTTTGGAGGCATCAGTCTACTCATTTGTTTTCTTTTAACACTGATCAGCTGTAGGGTGGCCTTTTGAAGCCCTGCGGCAAGAGTTTAAACAGTTTTTTTCCCTCTAGCCAATCAACTGGGACTCAGGAGGTAGCAATAGATTGGGGGTAGGGCCAAATAAAAGGTAAGAATAATGCAGGGGGCAGGGGTGTGTGTGCAGAATTGGTTCGGTGACGTCATATCATCACCGCTATCGGCTCAGTGGAACTGGGCCGAACCAGGAGGAACCCACCACTGTTATCAGCAAATATGATCCAGGCAACTAATCTGGCACTTCTCATTCTGGAATTCAGTATCAAGGAACATCCTAGGATTGGTATCCTGGGAGAAATCATATAGGGCCATACGGTTGAAGGCTTCCCAACTTATTCCAGGCTATGACTAAAACCTCAGCCAATCTACCGATCAGATCCTTGAGAGAAAGCCCAAGCTTCCTCTGGAATTCTCTGGAACCCACAAGATATTTTTTTGGGGGAGGGGGTTGATTCATTTTAATAAACCACCACCTGTACAGATGGGGTTGATTCACTGAACTTGCTCTACTTGCCCAGAATCTAGAATTTTGTTTGTCTGAAACCTAAAAAAAACCCCAAAGTGCCAAAAATCACTTGAAGCAGTTCTGCAGAACCTCTGGAGTGTGGTAGTCTCTCCACAGAAAGTGCATAGGTCAAGTCTGAGATTAACCTACAAGGAGATAGATCAGGTTTATAGGGCTAGGAGTTTCCAGTTCCTCCCAAAACAGGTTGCATTTCTCTCCTGTATATAGCAGGAAAAAGAAGAAGAAGAAGAAGTAGAAGAAGACAATGCAGCTGGCCTAGATTCTATTGAGCTCCATCATTGGATTTCTTGCATTACTTCTAAAAACAATATCCAAAGAGGATTTTGATGTAAAACCATGATCAACAACTAGATTCCCTGTAGCTGCCGCTTTGTAAATGAGGTCAAGGCAGGAGGGACATTGTTCTGCCTCCATCTTCCCTCCTATTATATTGAGGAATGATGACCTTGTTGCCATAATTCGAGGATCAGACTCAATAATAGGTTCAGACTTTTTATATTCAAACAGAAGGTAGTTTATTTACAGAAGACATTCTTTATTCACAGAGTGATTGCAGAAAGAAGCGAGAAGGAGGAGAGTGTATCTCCTTTTATATCATTAAGGTGGGGTTAAGAAGTAGGAGTGGTTACATATGAATACATTAAGAAGGAAAGAATAAATTAACCCTTGGTACCCCATGAGCATATATATCCTCCATTCAAGAATAAGGCATTTACTTGTGACAAATCCCCCTCTAAATGCCGATTCGACATACAACAGTAATTGCATTCAGGTTCAGAACAATATAAACCTGTAACTTTGAAGTTAAATATTTATGTTGTTTAGATGGTAAAGGCTTAGTCAATATATCAGCTATTTGTTCTGTGGTTTCGCAATGAATAGCTTTAATAAAACCATTTTGAGATAATTGTCTTACATGCTTGTATTTGATATCTATATGTCTAGATCTTTGACCAATAGCATCCACTCTAGATATCTCTATTGCAGCTTTGTTATCTTCATGCATAATGAAAGGTAATGAAGGACTCTTCCAAACATCTGATAATAGATCATTGAACCATACAAGGTTATTAGAAGCTTTAGACAAACAAATATACTCTGCCTCAGTCGTTGATGTGGCTACTAAATCTTGTTTTCCAGTATACCAGTAGACTGGACAATCGTTAAGAAAGAATACATAGCCGGAAGTACTTTTCCTGCACTTAGTGTCACCTGCCCAATCTGCATCAGCGTAACAAGTGAGAATGGGCTCTTTATCATTGTTGGGCTCTAACAATAAACAATAGTCTAAGCTGTGTTTCAAATACCTTAGTATTCTCTTAATGGCTTCCCAATGATAAATTAAGGGTTTACTTACATATCTGGATAATAAATTAAGGGGTAGGGCAATATCCGGTCTGGTCCAATTGGAAATATACAGAAGGGAACCAATAACTGATCTGTAAAGTGTATTATCATTAAACTCAGGAGATGATTCATTCATATTTTTTAAAAAGTCAGCTTGCATTGGTGTATCACAAGGCTTTGCATCATTCATATTGCATTTGTTTAAGAGTTCAATAATCTTATCTTTCTGAGATAATCTAAATCCCTTTTTAGTTTTGCTGATTTGAACTCCAAGATATTTGTTTACTTTACCCAATGATTTTAAAGAAAAATATTCACTTAGTTTGGTTACGAATGTATCTCTTTTCTCTTTATGTTTACCAATATACAAAATGTCATCCACATAGATTAATGCAAATTCTATTGAATCACCATCTCTTCTAACAAAGAAACAAGTGTCTGCAGTTGTGGCGTTGAAGTTCATAGTTTTGAGTACGTTGACCAAACATTCATACCAACGTTTGCCGGATTGCTTTAATCCATACAAACTTTTGTTTAGTAACCAAGTTTCGTTTCTATTTGTGTCTTGGCTGTGAGGGGCTCTCACGTATATTTCTTTATCTAGTTTTGCATGTAGGTATGCAGTCTGTATGTCATATTGAAAAACTTCAAGATTAAGGGCTGATGCTATTACTAAAGCTGTAGTCCTCAGGATACTTTTGAGCGTAGCCCTGTGCAACTAGTCTTGCTTTATATAATGTATTTCCTTCTTCCAGATTTTTAATTTTGAATATCCACCTAGTGCCAATAACTGTTTTGTCTTTTGGTGCTGGAGCTGGGGTGAATACCTTTAGTTCTCGTAAACTGTCCATTTCTTTGGCCATGGCTAATTCCCACTTTTTTCTTTCTTCTATGGGAAGTTTTAATACTTCTTCATATGTATTGGGTGTTGATGTATTGTCATTTATGTGCATTATGTAATCTTTGTATCTATTTGGTACCTGGTTCCTGCTACTTCTAATTGTTCTTTCTGGCCTGCTATCGTTATCGTGTAAATATCTTGCTTCCTTTTGTGTTAATGAATCTGTTTTGATATTTGGACAGTTTCCCATCCATGTTTTTTTGTTGCCCTTTTGTGTACTGTGATTATGTTCTTCTCTTTCTGTCTTATCTTGATTTTTAATGTCTGGTCTTGTTGTTGGGAGTATCTCATTAAGATGTATCTTAGACCAATTGGCCTGTTCGTGAAATACAGCTGTCCTAGAAATTATGAACTTGTTATTATTGTCAATAAATCTGTATCCTTTTGTGCCTGTTTCATAGCCCATGAATCTGAGCCTTCTAGATACATTATCTCCCTTACGTCTCAATTGTTTTGGTATATGTACATCTGCCGTTACTCCAAATACATGCATGTGGGCTATTTTGGGTTTTTTACTATACATCAATTCATATGGTGTTTTGTTTATGACACTAGACCAAATTCTGTTTAGGGTATAATTGGAGTATAAAAGTGCTTCTGACCAGAAATGTTTGCCTAAACCAGCATCTTCTAATGTACATCTAATCATGGTTTGTAGTGTCGAGTTTTTTCGTTCTACTACTCCATTTTGAAATGCAGAGAAAGGGCTAGTAGTGAAGTGTAACATTCCTTTTTCCTTTAGCCATTGGGAGAATTCCTTTGACATGAATTCAGACCCCCTGTCTGTCATGATCTGCTTTAGTTTTACATTGTGTTGTGTTTCTACACGTTTGTAAAATTCTTTAAACTTTTGAAATGTTTCATCTTTGTGCCTTAAAGTGTAGACAAAGCCATAATGACTATAGTCGTCTACAATAGTAAGAAAGTATCGTTTCTTGTATGTGATTGATGGGGTTAATGGACCAACTAGATCCATATGTATTAGATCAAATATGTGATTTGATGATCTTGTTGCCTTTTTTGGTCTGGGTTTGGTTCTGAGTTTTGAGGACTTACATACTGAACATTCCAAATAATTTTTACAATCTTTTATTTTGACACCTTCAGCATGTTCAATCATTTTTTGTATTACAGGAAAACTAACATGTCCTAATTTTCTATGTAATATATGTGCACATTCATCATGAATTGGTTTTCCAATAGTTGGTCTTTTGTTATTATGTGTATCGTTTACAGATGTGGTTTCATGGTTATGTTCTGTTTCGTGTTCCTCATTGTCACTGTTACTGTTATTTTCATTTTCTATGCTAGTGTCATCTTCCATGTTTAAATCAATGTTGTGAAGCCATTTTTCCTCTGTGACCAGATATGGTAAATCTCCTTTGATAATCACATTACCTAAGTTTGTTTTGTTTTTCTCTAAAATTGTCTTTCCCTTTGAGAATATTACATTTATGTTGGAGTCTCTGCTTAACTTTATTGCACTAAGAATGTTATGAGGTATTTCGGGTATTAATAAAACCCCCTCTATTTTCCCTAAACCGGGTAAATCTACATTTCCTCTTCCAATGACTTGGACTTCCTCTTGATTAGCTACTTTGATTACAAATTTATCTTCTATGAAGGAAGATAATATTTTCTTATTATGTGTTGTGTGATTTGTTGCCCCAGAATCAATGAGCCAGGCATTATCCTTTGAATTTTGGTTTTTGGTTATGGTGTATTTATCTAATCCATTTAATGATACAGACTTTCTATCTCTTGAATTATCTCTGCCCGCTCTACATTCTCTAAAGTTTGGTGAGTTTCTATATCTGTATCTATCAATAGATGATTGTCTGTTATTGTATCTATTTCTAGTGTCGTGGTCTTGTCTTTCTTTAAGATGTTTTGGACAATCTCTTCTATAATGTTCTTTGGATCTACAATTATAACACTCAATTGGTTCTGAGTATCTGTCTTGAAATACTACTCTTTTGGTCTGTCTGTGTTCTTTGTATGCACTGTAGCGGCTTCTTCTCAGATTATCTTCAGCTATTAATCTATTTGATAAACTCTCTATAGATAGGTGTCCTAAATTAATTGTGTCCAAGTGAGTTGTGTAGTTATCCCATGATGAGTCTAATGAATTAAGGATAACACTTTTCATTGTCTGATCTGATATTATTTCTCCCCTTAAATGAAGTTCTGTTCTAGTTGTGTTTAGAGATAGCAAATGTTCACTTACAGTAGTTCCAGGTTTTATCCTGGCTGAGAAGAAATTTTTAGACATTCTTGTTGTGGTTGCCACACTTTCACTATGAAACAATTTAAACATGCAATGAATTATTTCTGATACAGTCAGATTATGCTTAATACTATGATAGATAGCAGGAGATATACTAGATATTAGTAAATAGAATGCTCTGTGGTGTAGGCAGTCCAATTTTAGAGTCCATGGTTTTTTGGGAGGGTTAGTTATGAAAAACAATAAATTCTCTTTTAAAAAAACAACCTGGAGCTGCTGACTCCATTCCTGTAAATTAATACCGTCTATTCTCAATTTTGGAAAATCATTAGGAAGGTATCCAATGTTATTTGATGCATTACTTACAACTGGAGGCTGTCCATGGTCTTGTAGATGCTGGTAACTGCAGAATGGTGTAGGTACGCTTGCGACTAGTCTGAATGGTTCTCTCTGTTCTTCAAAGTCTCTGTGTTCGTTTGTGTGTGTTTGCGCATGTGTGCTGTTCATTTTGTTCCAGCAGCTATCAGGAGAGGTTCTCGTTGCTGCAGCTCCCTTGTATTGCTCTTCCGCAGATAATTCGCTCTCCAGTTCGACTTTAGGTGTTCAGGTGTGGATCGGTGCTTGCTTCTTTTTATTGTGGTCGTCTCGGTTGAGGCCTCTGGCTCCCGGGATCATTTGCGGTATGGGCGAGTACTTGCAAGGCTCTCTGGGTTCGGGCGTTAGAACTCTCGTTGATCGATTCGGAGTGGATGGAAGCAGGAACGCTTGTTCGTTTGTTTCTGTATCTTTGTCCTTGGATTGTGCAGTCTGTCTTTTCTTTGTTATTCGATTTACAGTCTTTGGTATTTTCGTTGATTTCCTTGAGATTTTTAGATTTGGGCCGAAGGCTGCGAAGAGTGTTTTCATAGCCGCTTCAATTTGTAGTTCGGTTGATGTTTCTTCGGTGTCTGTATCGGATTCTTCTGATGAATTGAATTTTTCTTTTTTATTTCTTATGTTGTGTAGAGCTTTTCACGCCAGCCATTTTGAACTCTGCTCTCTGATTGGTTGTGAGTCATTCATTTTGGCGGGCTGACAAAACCAAGATGGCTGCCATTCAAAATTTTGCGCGGGATCGCTGGTCTTTTCTTCAGTTACATTTTCTTCTGTGGCCAATCTGCTTACCATTTTGCGATCTTTTGGTTCTGACACGTTGAAATAGTTTTCTCTCGCTGCTCCGTTGGCTTTTATGATGTCTTGGAGGTTCGCGATGAGAATTTTGTCGTCTTTTTGACATTTCAGTAACTTCAGTATTTCTAATCTGAGTGTGTTGTTTTCTGTTTCGCTTGCTTCTTGGTCGCTGGGTTCTTCGATTACTTCTTCGTCATCTGTAGTGAGATTTTCGAGTTCTTTTGTCATTTTTATTGTCAATTCATCGATCATTTCTTGATCTGTTTCCATATCTTTGTTGTGTGCCCTGGTGTTGGGTCTTTCTCTTTTGTTTCTGGAGTTTTCTTTCTTTGGCATGTCTGTTTCTCATTGAGTCAGCCAACCAACCTCTGCTACCAGTTTGTTGCCATAATTCGAGGATCAGACTCAATAATAGGTTCAGACTTTTTATATTCAAACAGAAGGTAGTTTATTTACAGAAGACATTCTTTATTCACAGAGTGATTGCAGAAAGAAGCGAGAAGGAGGAGAGTGTATCTCCTTTTATATCATTAAGGTGGGGTTAAGAAGTAGGAGTGGTTACATATGAATACATTAGGAAGGAAAGAATAAATTAACCCTTGATACCCCATGAGCATATATATCCTCCATTCAAGAATAAGGCATTTACTTGTGACAGACCTCTTGCTGCCCTTAGATGCGGTGACCTTCCAAGTATCGCTGAACTGCGATTCCCAGTAGTCTTGGGCTGGCTGTTTTGGACATGAACCTTCATTTGTTGATCTCTCATAAAAACCCTTGGGGAGGATAGAAAATAGAAAGTTTTTAATGGGGGCTCTCTCTAGAGGAGAAAAAATAGCTTCTATTAAGGACTCACTCTTTTCACCTGGTCGCATTAGCCTTGATGGGTGAGCTAAAACACAATACATCTATGCTGACCTTTCCTTATTCCTCTCTGGCTACAGTGGGTGAAGTTACCCACCACTT
Source organism: Arizona elegans (assembly GCA_022577455.1). Classification (NCBI taxonomy): domain Eukaryota; kingdom Metazoa; phylum Chordata; class Lepidosauria; order Squamata; family Colubridae; genus Arizona; species Arizona elegans. The sequence continues at coordinate 197,040,882 of JAKOOJ010000001.1, read as the reverse complement.
CTCGTCCTCATATATTGCGGAGGGCACCTCGCTGTCATAAAACAAGCTCATTTTCCTGCCCAGAGGGAGTGATCTGTCTTCTCCGAGGGCAGTGATCCCTGTCCTACAGTTATTGCAGTAAGTATGACACTGTCTCTACAAAGCACCGTAGGGATCTGGTACTGCTAGAGGACTTGCTTTATAGCACTGAAGGGCGTGCAGCAGGATTTTATGTGAGCCTTGGGGGGCTTAGATATAGTTCTAATCTGGAAAAGGTGGGAAATGTGTGAAGGTGCATAATATGCATGCATGGAGAGAGGATATAAATTGCCCCTGACTGGAGAAAGAGGATGGTTCTTTTAAAGGGAAATGTTTTCTACTTCCACTGACAAGAAGGTAGGGATGCTTGTGTGTTGCCTTTGAATTTATAGCTGAATCTCTAGGTAGATTATGTATATATATACACACACACACACACATTCCTTCTACTGGAAAAATTTTCCATAAGCTGAAGATTGCTTGGGTACATGGGGAAGGACCTCACCCTCACTACATTTCCACAAGCAGTCCAAGTCCAACTCCTCTTGAATTCTGCTAACCCTTATCAAGTGACAAAATAGTGCTGACCATTTGTTGACTAGATTCTTGTGCATAGGCACATAAAATAAATCACCTTAACTGGAACTTAATGTGTGGTTCAGGTTTTTTGGACTTGACCATCTCATACCTACTTGTACGTTGCTTAAAGTTGATGCAAAAGCCAGCATGCATCAAACCATTAACAACCTCCTCTTTGTTCTCAGACAGAAAGCTCCTTTAACCATTTTTTAAAAATAATAGTTGTTCATATCTCATACATCAGCTCTCTCCACATTGGCTATGTGCAATCACTATGCTGTTAGCCTCTATTCAGGTAATATGGAGTTACGTTGGCCTATTTTATCACACATTTTTGTCCTAATGTTGTTTGACATACTTCTCTCCACATTGAACAGAGAAGCAGCCTTTTTGCATAGAACTGTGATGATGCAAGTTTCCCAATCTTGTGGTCACTTCCCCAAATACATCACCGTGTGCTAAACCCATTGGATACATTTTCTCAGTCCACCAAGTTGATGCAGAATAAATTAGGGATCACCCAGGATCCTACTCACCACTGTGTTTCCCCGAAAATAAGACCTCCCCGGCAGGGGTGAAATGCTCCCGGTTCGGACTGGATCGCCCGATCCGGTAGCAATGGTGGCAGGTGGCTCAGAGAACCGGTAGCAAAAATCCCTGCACGCCCCCCACCTCACCATGCCCAGCTGAGCCGCAGGATCATCAGAGGCTTTTTTTTTTTACTTTTAAAAGCATTTTTTCTACAACCTCTTCCGACAAAAAAATGCTTTTAAAAGTAAAAAAAAAAAGCCTCTGATGATTGCACGAATGTGGATTTTGCAGTATCCTTCCCCTGGAGTGGGGTGGGAATGGAGATTTTGCAGTATCCTTCCCCCAGGAGTGGAGAGGGAATGGGGATTTTGCAGCATCCTTCCCCCGGAGTCTGGTGGGAATGGAGATTTTGCAGTATCCACGCTCACAGAACCGGTAGTAAAAAAAATTGGATTTTACCACTGAATGTGATCCAAGTTTTATATTTTGTAGACATAGGTGTGGAAATATTTTGTTAGGTCTACTTCTAAAATATCTTTTCTCTCAGTAGATGGCACTGTTTGTTAAACTGATTAATTTTTAAATGTTCTATGAAAAGCTTGGGTAATATATAGTCTGCTAGAATTTTATGGAGAGAATAGCCCAAACTTGTATTGGCTTTTACTACAGTGGGGACTCAATTAGAAAGGATTTGAACAGGAAAACAAAAACGTTATCTCCTGTGGTAGAGAGAAACCCCTGTATGCCCAATTTTCCCTTAAAATTTAGTAAAATTCTGTGCATGTATCCATCTTTTTTACATCCATCTTATTTGTGAAAGAGATTACTTTTCCTCTCAAGATTTTTGCCAAGATTATAACAAATGCTGCACTGATTGGTAAGTGGCAACAAACAGGTAGTCCTTCGACTTACAACAGTTCATTTAGTGACCATTCAGTTACAACAGCACTGAAAAATGTGACTTATGATCATTTTTCATAGTTACGACCTTTGCAGCATCCCCATGATGATGTGATCAGAATTCAGATGCTTGGCAACGGGTTCATATTTATGACCATTTGCATTGTCCCAGGGCCATGTGTCCCCTTTTGTGAACCTTTGACAAGCAACGTCAATGGGGAAGCCAGATTCACTTAACAACCGGGTTACTAATTTATAAACTGCAGTGATTCACTGAACAACCGTGGTGAGAAAAGTAATAAAATTGGACAAAAATTACTTAACAACAGAAATTTTGGGCTCAATTCTGGTCATAAGTCGAAGACTACCTGTATTAATAAGACCCATCAGCCCTGTAGCTGGGTGGAGGTTATACTTATCTTTTTCTTTTGATGTTTGTCTCCAAATATATGGGCTCATATTATGGTTTATTGCATAGTCAGCCAGATAATTCGACAGGATTTGGCATTTTTATCAGCATATCGTGTCCTTCCCAAGGACTTTGGATCGGTAGATGTTGTTGTTTGATGGTGTTAAAAATATAATTGCAGGATGTAAGTTGTTCCAACTAAAGATGTCTTTTGCAATTGACTGATGACGATTTTGTCAATGCTAATGGTATTCAAGTGGAGCTTCAGCGGTTTTGGGATTGCACCCAAGAGGCCTATTACTGCTGGTACTATCTTTGCTTTATTACATACAACAATGTGAACTCACAGCTGCCAGCTCTTCATACGCATCAAGTTTATCACAATAAGGATGTCTTAACATATTGGCTTAGGATATGTGCAGATTCAAGCAGCATGGCCTTTTGTAATTGACAGATGGACATTTTGTCAATGCACAGATTTTTCTAAGGGACATCCAAGATTTTTTGGGTTATGGCTCCCGCTATGTCAATGACCACTGGGACCACCACGGCCAGTTTATGTATTTGTGTAAATTCCAATTTTTAACTTGCCTCAGTGCTTCTGCTTAGCTGACTTTTACATAATCAGCCAACACATGTTTTTTCTTCTTTGACAGTTTGTTTGATCTTAAGTAAACCTCTGCCTACATTTCTGCAGGGCAGGTATAATCTATCAATATTATTATTACAATTATATATAACTCAAAAAGGTGACCATTGCTTCTTCCAGCTTGCTATTTCCCCACAGATGCAACCCTGTGAGGGGGTTGCACTGAGACAGTGTGTTTGGCCACAAGTCATCCAGTGCAGGGGTGAAATCCAGCAGGTTCTGACAGGTTCTGGAGAACCAGCAGCGGAAATTTTGAGCAGTTCGGAGAACCGGTAGTGGAAATTTTGAGTAGTTCGGACAACCAGCAAATACCACCTCTGGCTGGCCCCTAGAGTGGGTGGGAATGGAGATTTTGCAGTATCCTTCCCTTCCACTCCTACCAAGCTATGCCCACCAAGCCACGCCCACAGAACCGGTAGTAAAAAAATTTGGATTTCACCACTGATCCAGTGGCTTTCATGCCCAAGGGAGGACCAGAATTTACAAATGATTGTGGGACTGTCCAGCACTGAGGTAAAAAATATATGGTCAACCAAAACCATAATGTTCATTCTGCTCACATCAGACAACACAAACTTTCTTTCAAAGGATGACTGTGATGGAATGTAGTTGGAGTTGTAGGAGGGAGGGGTTCCCTCCCAGGGGGCAAAGAGACAGCCGAGCTTGGAATGTGTGGTGGGCGGGAAGAGAGCAAGACTGGACCTGTGGTGAAATTCAGCCAGCTCTATCCGGATCACATGAGAAGACTTTCTGCATATGTGGCGGAGGCGTGTGTGCTCACATTTGTGAACCGGTAGTGAAGGTTAGTGAATACCACCCCTGGACTGGACCCACCCTAGCAATCCAAAGAGTATATCTATAGTTATTGCAGATAATTGCTTTATCCTGGCAAGATACTATCTATAGGTGAGAAACAATATTCAGAACCATTCAGAAGTAACTGTCTCATTCCTGATTTCTTTGGGCCTGACAATGACCCAAAGGATCACACAATTGGTGTGTGCGTGTGTGTATATATACACAAAAACACAACATATAGGTATACACAAACGGATACACATACACATATATATGGGAGGGGGGAGGAAAGAAAGAGACATACTCACATACAGTATATGCCCACACATACATACACAATCAAAGCGTATGCACACATGCACAAACACAGAGATAACGTTGAAGGCAGTGCTGTATATTGATTTTAAAATTGCCGAATTGAAAGATATTAGAATTTATTACATATTGGAATTATGTTAAAATTTCACATTCACAATATTCATAACTCACATACTGCTTTCTCTTCTTTCAAACCTCAGTTAGGAAAACGGGGGTGGGGGAGGGCAGGTTGTTATTCTACTTTTTGAATTCATCATTATTATTATTATTATTATTTATTTATTTAATTTCTATACCGCCCTTCTCCAAATAGGACTCAGGGCGGTGCACAGCCAAGGTAAAAACAGAGCATACAAAATTTAAAAACAGTATTAAAATAATTACATATTTGGCCGTAAATTAAAACAACCCAATTTAAAATCAATTTAAAATTTAAAATTTAAAATTTTAAAATCATCATCTTCACCAACCATTCCTCCATTGTGATAGTGCTGGACTTTTTCCAATTAGAGCATAGAATACTGTAATCTCACTGCAGGGAGCACATCTACATTTTCAAAGACTTGTGGAACTCTTGTAGGATGGGAGCTGTGCAAATTTCTGGGGAGTTGCTCCTCCCATGGGAAGGTCCTTTTTCTGGCAGTCATGGTTCATGCATGTTCCTGAAGAAATAAAAACAAGAGAAAGGATGTGTAGTCATTACAACGCTGCTAAATGGAAAGCCAGAACTGATTGTCTCAGCTATAGTAGAAACAGAATGGCACTGCTGATTAATTGTAGAGCATAATTTATTTAACAATGGTAGAATCTTCATTTATTAATCAAAAAGATTTATATCCTACCTTTTAATTAAAAGCCTACAGTGGCAACCGGTGAAGTCAAAAACACATCCTTCCTCTCTTCCTTCCTTGCTTGACAATCTGGGCAGATTGTATCAGAGAAATTGATGCTAGAACCTCTGCTTGCCAGCGGATGTCAGTATGAGCCCTAATATTGATGTAGCTGAGCTGGTCTGCAGAGAGATTTTTGCATAGGAAACTGAAGGAGGAAGCTCACTCTTGCTAGCTTCCCCTTGGAGTTCTCACTGTTTTGCAGAAGACCAAGCATCAATGACTTTTCCTAGAGAGGCTTTTAAAATATAACCATATTCCATATATTTCCAGGGAAGTTGATCAGTATTCCAAAAAAATAAAATAAAACACACGGTTTAAAACAAAAATCAAGCCAAGCCAAGCCTTTGGTTAGGATTGCCACAAGTATTGAAGATTTGTTGCATTGTTGCTAATGATGTAATAGATCAGTGTTGGCGAACCTTTTCGGCAACGAGTGCTGAAACGGGAGCGTGCGCATGTGTGCGCACACATGCCAGAAAACAGAAGAGCAGCCACCGGGTGCGCATGCACGTGCTGGGAAGATGATCTTTCAGTTTCCGGCATGCACACGCGTGCAGGTCAGCTGGTCTTTGCGTGCTCATGTGTGCCAGAAACCGGAAGACCAGGTGGCCAGTGTGCATGTGTGCGCCAGAACCTGGTGTCAACTTGCAAAGCTTTCAAGTTGCCATGAGCAGGAGGGAGGGAGAACTGAAGTGAATTCCATACATTCTTTCTGACCGCAATCAGAAGGAGGGTGTTAGGTTTCACAGCCAGCCAAAGTGGTTAATTGGAGAATGTGATTTATGACATGGCCAGAGAGGAGGGGAGAGACAGGGTCATAGGGAAACGTAAATCTATGTAGGATCAGTCCTAACTGCATCCGAGTATTGCCGGAATGTTGCTCCTAATAAATTACTATATTTCCTTTGAAGTTTGGATCATGGCTCATGAATTAATTAGGGCATCTTTCAGAAACTTGACACCCGGAAGATCATCCGAAGAGCAGCTGCTCTTCTGGTTTCTGGCGCTCCCATGCACATGAAAACCACATGCCGGAACCGCATGCTGGAAGAACAACAGGCGACGGCTCGTGTGCCCGGAGAGATGGCTCTGTGTGCCATAGGTTCGCCATCACGGTAATAGATGCCCAAACATTTCCTAAAACTCTTTGGAGTGAAATCCATGTAGCTCCCATCCTGTTGGCATTCCATAAAACATTGAAGATCTGATTGTTTTTCCAGATCTTGTAATGTGACAAATGAGGCTCCTTGGGTATGTCAGATATTTGTGCTTTCTGTTTGTATATTGTGCCTAGTTGCCCTCTTGTTTTTGGTTTGCATTGGTTTTTCTGTTACTATTGATGAACTACTCAAAGTCCAGATTGAATTACATAAATACTATAAATAAAAGCTCAGTTTTCTGTATTTTTTTAGAGGTACGAATGCGGCATCAGTTTCCACTGATTTTATATCAGTTGTCTTTCTACCTGAATGTAGATTGAATATAATTCATGACTGTCTAGATCCAGACCAGACCTTCTTCCTGATAATATTGCTCACCACAGATCTGTTTTATTAGGTAGTTCAATTTACCTACACATTTACTGTAAAGATTTACAGAATAGCCTCCAGCCTAAATGGACCACTCTTGTTCAAGATTGCAATAGTTCTTTTTAATGGTAAAGAAGAGATGCTACATTTTCTGGCTGTATTGACATTAAGGAAGATTGGGTGAGAAAGTATAGTGGAGTGTCAGATTTTTCACCTCAAACTAACAGGCTGAAAGTAGTTTCCTTCTTTTCCTGCTTATTTGTACTTGGACTTCCTCCAATGTAGAAAAGTATATGTTTCTTCTGCCCAGCACCAAGTTGCTCCCTAAAAGCATAACTGCAAAGACTCAGACATATCCAGGTAAGGTTGTCCTTCACACATTACCCAAGGATAAGCTCATGATCAAAACCAATCAAATTTAAAATATAAAAGGCAGTTTTATATAAAAGTCAGTTGGGGACAGTTGTATTTTGCAAGACTTGTAGACCATCCAAAAGGTCTTACGCTCCATGGAACCCAGCTGGTAGTGTCATCTGCTGCCTTGAAGGACTGGCATGTATTTGGATAATACCATAATTCCCTTATGCTTTTTCCCTGTACTTTCAGTCTTGCAGAAAAGAAAATTTTGTTGCATTGCCTATATTCCTTAGGTAAGCTCATTGCTTCTGAATCCTAAAATGAACTTCTTGGCTCAGCTGACTATCACTACCAGGACAATGACAGCATTCGATTTTGCTTTTTAAGTGAAACTCTACAGTCACTTTAGAACAGTGTTTCTGAAAGTGTGGTTCAAGGGCCTTTTGGGAATTCCCCAAGACTCTCTCAAGGGTCCACAAGATTATTACTATTATTAATAATATAATAAAAACATTTTATATTAATGTCTAATGGGTTTCCTATTATTTTTACATATTTAATAAATATTCTACAAATGCATCAATTTAAACTTTTAACATGGTAATAAATATAAGCCATACAAACAAAAGCTCTTTTTTGAGGTCTTCCATAATTTTTAAATGTGGGAGGGGGTCCTGAGAAGGAAAAAAGAAACACTGCTATCAAATATTGTAATTGGGAGTTGGATGGCATCAATCAATCAATCAATCAATCAAATATTTCTCTCTCTCTCTCTCTCTCCTCCACAACTGGGTGCATTGTATCCAATCAAGTCAACAAAGATAGCTTTCATTGATACTTAACTGCCTGACACCTTCTTCTTTCTTTCTCTCCCCCCCAAACCCCCAAATTAGGGAGATAGAAGCAAGACTGTGAGAAGGAAAACACCTTCCCCTTTCTCCTAATAAAGAAAAACACAAGGTCAGTTTACAAAAACTTACAGATGCCAACCTCTGCTTCTTAAGCTTAGTTACATGGAAGCAAAAGAGAAAAAATTAAAACAGAGTCATGCCTGGCAGGGAAATTCTTGATCTATATTAAGACCATGGCCTGATTTCCCATCAGAGATGAGAAAGTAGGCCTCCAGTGGAGAATAGGATTTAACACTTAAGCCCATCCCATCCCAGAGTGCCCAATTCACTTGTATTTTGTAACATCTCAATATATCCTTGCAGTAAACAGCAAAATGCATTTTTCCATGCTTCCATTTACTTTGAAAGCCATACATCAAAATGGCAAGTGCACCCAAAGCTGAAAATTAGATTTGTCTTTTTACTGTCTTTACTGAGACAGTAAATGTACACTTTAATGTCCTGAAGTGCCTGTCCTTCTAACACCCGGCTTCTTATATCCCAATACTCTCTTTTTTTTTTTGACTGGACAATTAGTTTTTGAGCACTATTCTTTTGTTTCTTTCTTCTTCACTAGTTTATTCATCATGATGATTTATTTATCACTCCTAGAATTATTAAACTGTTCACAAAAGGGGTTCTTTGACTGAACACCAAGAGAGTCCCTAAGCTCCATTACACAGATGACAAGATGAAGCGCGGATGAAAAAGATATGGAAAAGAAATAATGGACAAATAAAGACTTTAGTCATGCTTTTTTTTTTAATGGCAGCAAGAATGACAAATGTTCCTTTCAGTGAAGGAGCATGATGGAAATGGCTTCTTAACCCCGATGACCATATTCCTTCTCACCGGCTGGAGTCAAAGATGATACTGTCTAAAACTATGCCTTCTCTGGCCCAGAAGGCCTGGAAGGGAGCCAGGTCAGGAAGGAAAGGGTAATTGTAGAAACCTTCTGGTAATGAAATCTGCCATGGATGCCTGAAAATAATAAAAATAATTGGATGCGGCAAGAAGATCGCACAGACTGACTACCAACAATGGTGCGTTGGAAGATCTGCAAGAAGTGCCATTTGTCTGCAAGCAAGAACTGGGAGGGCCACAAAATAAAGTAACAGAAAATGAAGAAGCTAAAGTGCTCTGGAAAATTAGAATTCAAACAGACAGGCACCTGCCACATAACATCTCAGACTTAGCAATTGTCAACAAAAAAGAAAAAAAAATGTCTGAATAGTGGACATGGCAGTACCTGGAGACAGCAGAATAGAAGAGAAAGAACTGGAGAAGATAACAAAATGCAAAGACCTGCAAATAGAAATAGAACGACTGTGGCAAAGGCAAGCAAGGTTAGTACCAATAGTAACAGAAGTCTTGGGTGCAATCCTAAAAGAACTGGAGTAACAACACCACTGACATTGACTAAACCACCATCACTCAATTGTGAAAGGCAGCTTTACTTGGAACAGTCTACATTCTGTGATGTTAACACCACCAGACATCCACACCTGCCTATTTCAGAACCTTAAGAAGGTCTCAACATGTTGATAAAAATGCCAAATCCAGTCTAAACATCTGAATGATTTTGGGAACGAACATCATAATAATAGTCAATAAGGACCGTGCTGAGTGTTGGAGTTTCTGGACATCTGTGGATAAATGGGCTCCAAGATTTAGGACTGTTGGCTGAGGAATCAGAGCCAATGCCACAAGAAAAATTGTTTACCCATTGCAAATATACAAAGATGGAAAACAATAGGCACCTTTGGTTCAATCTTAAAACACCTGGAGCCTCACCTCAATATCATCAGCACTGACAAAATCACCAGTTACAAAAGGCAGCTTTAACGGGAACAGCTTACATCCTGTATGATACTTTTAACAACATCAAACAACAACCTGTGTCTATGCCAGGTCTTTGGGAAGGACTCCGTTGAATGCCAAATCCAGTTTAAATCTCTGGCTGACTGTGTGATGAACCATAATAATAATAAAAAGTTCTGATTTGCTTAAACGGCTTGGACAGTAGTGGAAAAACCATACATCATGGCAATGCTTATGTTGGTAAGTTGCATATAAAAAAATTCAGACAGTGATAAATTTACTCCAGTTTGATTTCAGGCTTGTCTGTCAAGAAACAAGGCTAACCTGAAATCATTACATTTTTCATCAGTTTAGGACCCAAACCCACCTTGAAGTTTAAATCCCCAGAGCCTCAGAAATAAAGACAGTGTCTCACCTTACCCAGTGTCTACTTTTAAAATAATGCCTCCCTAGGCACCCATTATCTTGGGGATGACATGCTGTCATTCAAGTTAACATATGGGTTTATGTTGCTTTGTTTTGTCAACTGAGGTGAGTGGACACAGTTCAGATTCTGAAGAAGGAATGAATGGCAGGTGCCCAAATGAACAAAATTACAAAAGCTTTATTGATCAATTCTGCACACTTACCTAGGATTCCTTTCCCAAACACCTGCAGTGGGTGCAAAGAAGATCAGAAAAGGCTAACCTTGGCAACAGCTTGCCTTCAGAAGTTGTGGGTGCTTCATCACTGGAGGTCTTTAAGAAGAGACTGGACAGCCACTTGCCTGAAATGGTATAGTCTCCTGCTTGAGCAGGAGGTTGACCTAGAACAGGGATGTCAAGGTCTGCGGGCTGGATCTGGCCCATGGAGTGCTTAGATCTGGCCCATGGGGCCACCCTGGAATTAGTGAAGGACCAGCCCGTGGTGCCTCTGCCAGCAAAAATGGAGCTTGGCCCTCCTGAGCTCCATTTTTCCTGGCAGAGCACTCAGGCCACCACAGGCGCCCCCAACATGAGTGATGTCAAGCTGGCCACATCTACCCTGGATCTGCCCCCTGAGATCAATGAAATCTCAATGCAATTGAGTTTGACATCCGTGAACTAGAAGACCTCTAAGGTCCTTTCCAGCTCTATTCTGACACAGATTTCTTTGTTGGGAGAGTTTTATAGTCCTTCAGTCTCTTCCCCCACTCGCCTACCCCCACCCCCCATGCTTAGAATGTTTGGGGGAAATTAAGTAAGAAAATAACTGCATAGGCATCAGCAAGGGATGTTGTGGTATGTGGGAGTGGCCGTGAGAGGCAGGAGGAACATCATGCTGCAATTTAATCAGCTTTCATTGTTAAATTGCATTAAATTAGGATGCCAATAGTACTGAATGCTTCTTTTCAGTAGTGGAGGGAAATGTTTTCTTATATGATCAGGTAAATAAAAGTAACCCTCAGTTTTGGCATCTTTTTGTAATTTCCCTCTGTGTGCACAATACTTCTAAGTTCCATCATTACTTAATGGAGTGTTTCAACAGAAAGAAATGTCATATCGCATCCTTTTACAATGTTCTGAATGCGTATTTCAGTTTTACTCCCCTTCATCCTTTTAACCATTCCCTCTTATTCTTATTTACTTGCTTTTCTTACGCCTACCCAGACTCTCATTGTGCCTATAAATTGACTCCAATGAATGTGATCATTCATTTAAAAATAAATTTTCAAGGCCAATAAAAAATACCCCATCCATTCTCTTACGATCCAATGTGATCAGGAGAATATGATACAGGGCAGACATAAACCTAAACCAATGTTCATTACTCCTGCACAGCATAAATCAGCCTTCCCTAATTTCGGCAACTTCCAAATGTGTGGACTTCATTGCCCAACAAACTCCACCCATTAGTCTTTTTTCAAGTAAGTAGATGGTGCTTTTGCTACCTTCCCACTGTGATTGATATTTTTCTTACTTACTGCAATAACAAATGCAATGCACATTTAGGTTGCAGGTGAGTTTGCAGGTGGACCCTCTAATGACTGCCATCACAGTCCCGTCAGTTACCTGGTGGGAATGCTGACCAGCATAGAGCTATTTCATGGCAATATAAGCCATGTGGTGGGTTTGAAAATTTTTTACTACCGGTTCTGTAGGTGTGGCTTGGTGAGCGTGGCATGGCTTGGTGGGCGTGGCAGGGGAAAGCTACTGTAAAAGCTCCATTCCCTCCCCAATTCAGGGGAAGTTACTGCAAAATCCCCATTTCCTCTCAATCAGCTGAGACCTGGGAGGCGGAGAATTGATGGGGGCGCGGCCAGTCAGAATTTTTACTACCGGTTCTCCAAACTACTCAAAATTTCTGCTACCGGTTCTCCAGAACTGGTCAGAACCTGCTGAAACCCACCTCTGGTAACAACAGTTTGGACAATCACAAGATGCTCTAAATTGGGTTGTCAGCATCTGGTTGAGATAAAAATCTTGGTTGCATAATTTTATGGCATGCCAGGTGGGAGAAGAGGGTGTTGTAATCTGGGTGAAGATATAAGAAGGTTAGTAGTGGGTGTGGATCAGCTGTTTGAAGGAAAAAAATGTCCCTTCAAGTCAATTTTGACTCTTGCAGCTTTCTTAGCAGCATTTTTTTTTTTGACAGATGCATTCTCTCCTAGGTATGACAAGAACAACTGGCCCAAGATCACTCAGCTGCTTTAGTGAGTAAGGTGGGACTAGAACTCACCATCACCTAGTTTCTAATCTGTTGCTTTACCCACTAAATCAAACTGGCTCTTAGCAATGAAGGAGGGGATATTTTAAAAAATGATCTGTTCCAGGTGTCAGATATGCTAAGTGCGCCACTACTTCCATGAATCAATAATGTTATTAATATTTAAGGGGTCGCAAAGCTGCAAGAACAACCCTGATTGGAATATAAAAGACAAGGCACAGAAATAAATGGACCTCGGAAAGAAGAAGAGAAAAGCAAACTCAGCCCCCCTCGCTTTATTTATGCATGTATTTATTTTAAATATTAATCCACGGCTTCAATAATTAGCTTCATTCACACTCTCACTTTAAGGCCCTGTAAATGTAATCCAAAGTCGAAGAAAATTGGCAATTTTAAAGCTCATCTAATTTTCATTCAATCAGAACTCACATCAAGTACCCAAGGGCCTGAGACCCAACATGGGGAAACAGCTGGGAGAGGATGCTTCACAAGGTTTCTGATCTGTTGAACCAACAACCCTGGAACACGCCTGACTACACAAAATATTTTTCAGCTGGGCTGCCTGGTTTCTAGTCACACCTGCAATAAATAGAGGCCAATAATTTGCAAAAATAAAACCTGTAATAGAAACCTGCTACTTTATAATTAACATTTCACAAGCAGCTGTAAGTAAACTGCCATGGCAGGGTAGGCAATCTTTTGAAGCTGGAGGGGTAAGCAGTGTAACAGAAGCTCTTACCTGCACACCTGCCAATTTATGCATGTGTGCACACTTACAAACATTTTCCTCTATGCAGAAATATCTCCGTGTTCACATATTGCTGAAAGCACCCCCGCCTCCATGGGTATATACTTTTGCACAGATAAATAATACCCTGTCTACGGCCATTTGCTCACTCATTCAGAAACATCCATGTACATCTACTGCCCTTTCCTGATTTTTCTTTGTTCTCAAAAAACATGTGGGAAGAAATACCTATCTGGTTCCGTTCCAAGCTGGGAGAAAGACACTGGAAACATGGAGGCTGATTGGAAAGATGGTTTATTGATGAAGGAGAACTACATGTGATTCTGGGCAGCTGACAAAATGGAGTTGAGAGCAGGGGTGGGTTCTAAATTTTTTTACTCCCGGTTCTGTGGGTGTGGCTTATTTTGTGGGAGAGGCTTGATGGTCATGTGACAATTCTTTAGGATTTAGCAGAGGTACTGGTCTACTAGGCTTTTAACTGCTTGCAGAGCTGTATCGATCTATCCATTTATTTTTTGCAGGCACTGATCTACTCATGTATTTTTGCAGGCACTGATCTACTCATTTGTTTTCTTTTAACACTGATCAGCTGTAGGGCGGCCCTTTGAAGCCCCGCGGCAAGAGTTTAAACAGTTTTTTTCCCTCTAGCCATCAGCTGGGACTCAGGAGGCAGCAATAGATTGGGGGTGGGGCCAAATAAAAGGTAAGAATAACACAGGGGTGGGGGGAGAACCAGTTTGATGATGTCATATCATCACCGCTACCAGCTTGGGAGAACCCGGCTGAACCGGGAGGAACCCACCACTGGTTGAGAATGGGGGTTTTTTATACCTTCTTTGGGCTTTGCACTTAAACTTCCTGTTCCTGTGCAAGAAGATGTATTCTCATTTAGGGAAATATAATATTTTGCTTTTTTAAAATATTCCTCAAAATGTTTCATTCTTCTGGGGGGGGGGGGTTTCCCACAAACATTTACAAAACCAAGAAGCCCAGAAAAAAAGCCATGAGATTTGGTGTTGCTGCAGGACCAGGCAAGAGTTTGAGTGCCTGCGAGGTTGCACAAGATCCAGCAGTGAGAGGAAGGGGAAGGAATTGGGGCGAGAGGCTGAGCAATCCCATGGCGGTGGGGACTGGCCTAGGCAGTCACAGGCATCCTGGTACTTTCCCTTAGGATTAGGATGTCAGGTAAACCTCGACTTACAACAGTTCATTTAGTCACTGTTCAAAGTTACAACGGCATTGAAAAACGTGACTTATGACCATTTTTCACACTACGACCATTGCAATATCCTCATGGTCACGTGACCAAAATTCAGACGCTTGGCAACGGGTTCATATTTATGAGAGTTGCAGTGTCCTGGGGTCATGTGATCCTCTTTTGCAACTTACTGACAATGAGGAAGCCAGATTCACTTAACCGTGTTACTAGCTTAACAACTGCAGTGATTTACTTAACAGCTGTGGCAAGAAAGGTTGTAAAATGGGACAAAACTCACCAAATGTTTCACTCAGCAACATAAATTTTGGTCGTAAATTGAGGACTACCTGCACATGTTTTATTTCCTGACAATAGAGGAGGGAGTCCTGTAATCAGATTTTTTTTTTATTACAAACAAAAAAAAAACCACCCCATATTTTTGACAGCCTTTTCCATCGCAACTTATAAAGATGGACTACAGTGGCAAAATACATTTTATTAACCTATTAAACTTTTGAAAAAGGAAAGAACTTGAATTAGTATATACCAGGGGTGGGTTCTACTTACCGTTACTACTGGTTCGCAACAGGCCTGTGCGCGCGCTCTTCTGCGCATGCGTAGATCAACTATGATGATGTCCGGGTCAGTGGGCAGAGCCTCCCGCTGGTTTTACTACCGGTTCTTGTGAACCAGTCTGAACTGGGGGCAACCCACCACCGGTGTATACCTGATATGGATATGGATACTTTTCTGGATTAGCAAATCTCCCAGCTGTCCAGAAACTCCAGAGCTTTGAGTTATTGACAGCCAGTTTTTATTCTTGAGGCTTCTTTTACCACAAGTTCCCTAATGAGGTACCATGTACAGGTAGTCTTCAACTTACAACAGTTCATTTAGTGACCGTTCGAAGTTACAATGGTACTTTAAAAAGTGGCTTATGACCAGGGGTGGGTTCTAAATTTTTTTACTACCAGTTCTGTGGGCGTGGCTTATTTTATGGGTGTGGCTTGGAGGTCATGTGACTAGGTGGGCATGGCTAGCTGGTCAGAGTCATTTCTGGAAGGTCTTCGCACTTACGACCAGTCCTCGCACTTACAACCCGACTCATTTGTTTGCTTTTAACACTGATCAGCTGTAAGGTGGCCCTTTGAAGCCCTGCGGCAAGAGTTTAAACAGTTTTTTTCCCTCTAGTCATCAGCTGGGACTCAGGAGGCAGCAATAGATTGGGGGTGGGACCAAATAAAAGGTAAGAATAACGTGGGTGGAAGGGGGAGGGCGGGGGGGGAGAACCGGTTCGGTGACGTCATATCGTCACCGCTACCGGCTCGGCCGAACCAGACCGAACCGGGAGGAACCCACCACTGCTTATGACTGCTTTTCACACTTATGACACTTATGATATTGCAGCATCCCTATGGTCACATGATCAAAATTCAGATGCTTGGCAACTGGTTCATATTTATGACGGCTGCAGTGCCTTGGAGTCATGCGATCAGCTTTTGCAACCTTGCGACAAGCGGAAGATGGAGTCTCAATGGAGACTCACTTAACAACTGTGTCACTAAGTTGATGACTGCAGTGATGCACCTAACAACGGTGGCAAGAAAAGTCAAATTTTAACGATTGACAATCACTTAGCAACATACATTTTGGGCTTAGTTGTAACTCGAGGACTACCTGTACACATATCTCTGTGTGTTGTTGTATAGGCTCTGCATATTTAACACCTAAGTGAAATAGGCAAGGAAATGTGTCATCGTAAGTTATTTCAGTTGAAATACTGGACTTAATTACGATGACAGGACAGGGTGACTGAAGGAAGCCAAGATGCTTCTTTTTTAATGATCTTGTCATTATTAAATCTGTCAGACCTAGCCATTTTGCGGGGGATGATGATGATGTTGAAAAGAAGCTTTCATTTGAGGAGGTGAGGAATTTAAAAAGCAGCAGATGTAGGGATGTCTGCAGTGATGCTGGCACTGGTGGCACTGAAGGCACGGCGGATTGCAGCCGTGCTTTGATCTCAGTGCAGCAGATGTATTAGAGGTGATTCAGATATTTTGAGTGACTGCATAGAATAGTTTGGCAGATCCTATTTGCTTTGCATGAAAACAGCTGTTTGGACCTGTCTTCCCTTATTTACAAAGTCTTTAAAAAGACAGGTGAGAACTGGGTGATCCAAGACCCGATTCGCTTGGAGTTAAATGGAAGACGGATAAAAAGGAGCAAGCTTTGCTCTCCTGGTTGTGGTCCGCCATTTTGAATCCAATGATCATTGTTGCAGAAGCCCCTGAGAATATACCTCCTCTTTGTATGTAACAGGTAGTCCTCGATGTACAGCCACAATTGAGCCCAAAATTTATGTTGCTAAGCGAGACACTTGTTTGGTGAGTTTTGCCCCATTTTGTGACTTTTCTTGCCACTGTTGTTAAGTGAATCACTGCAGTTGTTAAGTGAATCTGGCTTCCCCATTGACTTTGCTTATCAAAAGGTTGCAAAAGGGGATCACATGATTCGGGGATACTGTCATAAAGATGAACCAGTTGCCAAGCATGCGAAGTTTGGTCGCATGTCCATAGGGATGCTGCAGTGATTGTAAGCGTGAACAACGGTCATAAGCCACTTTTTTTCATTGACTTAACTTTAAACGGTCACTAAATGAGCTGTTGTAAGTCAAGGACTACCTGTATTGATTAGGTTGTCATTCAAAGACAAAGCTATATTGCCCCTTTATTTCCTAGGATTGGTCCCAAAATTCATAGAATAAAAATCATGTGAAGTGATAATACCACTTGATAATGCCTTGATAAGACCACACTTAGGACTAAAGGTGACATGATAGCAGTGTTCCAATATCTCAGGGGCTGCCACAAAGAAGAGGGAATCAAGCTATTCTCCAAAGCACCTGAGGGTAGGACAAGAAGCAATGGGTGGAAATTAATCAAGGAGAGAAGCAATTTAGAACTAAGAAGAAATTAATCAGTGGAACAACTTGCCTCCAGAAGTCGTGAATACTCCAACCCTGGAAGTTTTTAAGAAGAGATTGGACAACCATTTGTCTGGAATTCTATAAGGTTTCCTGCCTATGCAGGGGGTTGGACTAGAAGATCTCCAAGGTCCCTTCCAACTCTGTTATTCTATTCTATTCTGGGAAAAATGCAATTGAACCTAATGAGACTTATTTCTGAGCACACACGTTATTTTTTGAAATAAGGTAATGTTATATTATTGCTTCAAAGACCTGTTCTTCATTAAAACTGCTATGGGAACAGGGAATGATGATTAGGAGAAGAGGGAACACTTGATCTTGTAGTCTTCTTTCACAAAAAGTGGTGATAGTACGTGAAAATGGACAATCATATAACCCTCTTGGTCACCTTCTAATAAAGATAACTGCAAGAACCTCACACTTCATTTTCAGGAATTAAATCACACTTGTCTATTCTTTTTTTTTTTTTTCCAAAAAAAAAAAGTGTGTTCTTTCCATCAGATTGAGTACAACCGGAATAAAATTGGAATAATTGCAATTATGCTAATAATAATTGTCAGATAAGAATAAAAGTGGAATTATAATTGCAATTATGCCAATGGTAATTGTCAGATAACTAACTATGAACTTCTTGTTGATAGGAGCTACTTGACAGTTACGGCACTTGTGCTTTTTCCAATTCAAATGCTCGTCCCTTAAAAGGAAAGCTTTCCTGCTCTGACTGGCTTTGCCAAAAATTATAGAGTTTTGTGAGAAAAGATTTTTTTTTCTTGCTTGATCCCTAAGAAACCTAGGCAGCAGTTCTGACTGAGTGAGTAAACAGTTAGTATACAGTTACTATTCTAATACTACCTTTATTTTGCATTGTAGCTAGGGACATATTTTATACTAGCAGAAAATCATTTATCATGTACACACTTGGCTTTAACCCATTTATTTCCTCTTTTTCTAGAATACCTTTCTGTACCATATTCCATCCTACTCTGGATGCTGAAAGCAGTTCTGGGGGGAAAGGACCAGAGGTGGGTTTTAGCAGGTTCAGACCAGTTCTGGAGAACCGGTAGCAGAAATTTTGAGTAGTTCAGAGAACTGGTAAATACCACCTCTGACTGGCCCCGCCCTAAGGTGACCAGACGTCCCGCTTTTGGCGGGACAGTCCCGCTTTTGAGCAATTTGTCCCGCGTCCCGCGGCGTTTTAAAAAAGTCCCGATTTTTCATTCTGCCTCCTGGTTCCCGGCTGCCTCCTGAATCCCCGCTGATGGCTAGAGGGAAAAAACCTGTTTAAACTCTTGCCTCGGGGCTTCAAAGGGCCGCCCTACCTTAATTAGCTCGGCTTCCCCCTCTCAGCTGATTTGCACAGGGCTCTGCTCTTGCTAAATTGCTCAGTTTTTTTTTCCTCTTTGTGCAAACCAAGCTCAAAACGAAACTGAAAGTAAAACAGGCTGTTGGCTTTGCGGTTTGCTTGCAACGTTGGAAAATTAGGCAGCAGATTTATTTTCCTTTTCCTCACCAAAAAAGGTAAGTGCAAACAATGGAAAATTATTTAGGGCAAAAGAGAAGAGTTCAAGATTTTAAAACACAAAAGAAAAAAAAGCTCTTTTTAACTAGGGAATTGTAATAATTGAGATATTATTAATTGTATACTGTGTTGAAAGCAGAAATGGTTAAGTTGTGGTTTGGAGGAATATATGGGGGAAATTATTTGGTTTATTATTATTGGTAAGTATAATTAATTGATTTGTAAGAAATTGGATTGCATGGAAATAATTGGAATATTCATGTTCATATTGATTAATATACAAAAAAGATAGTTATATAACTAATTGATTTATATTAAAATGTTGAATTTGTATTAAACAACTGTATTACATAATTACATAATTAACCAATGTGAGGATGGATATAAAAATAGATGACAATGGGAAGGGGTATAAAATAGAATAGAAGGGAAAAATTGAATTTGATTAAGATTAGAGATGAGGATGAAGGGTAAAATTGTTTTTTTAAAAAAATAGATGAGGAATAAATATGGCAAAAAGGAAATATAGAAATTGTAAATTTAATTGAAATGACTAAACACTGTTTAAATTTGTGAACCAGCCAAATATTCTGTTCAAAGAAAATACATTGTATGTATGTGTGTTTCTAATTATTGCTATTTATTCATATTTGTTCTCTTTTATTCTTTAAAGTTTAACAATTCATTCTTTATCTTAATATCTTTATATTTGTTTGGGGTTGGCTTTCTTCCCTTTCATCTTTTTTATTGTACAGCAATCTTTCTCCTCAAACCTACCACCTCTCTTTTCTTTCCTTCTTACTTTCTCTTCCCCCCCCTCTTCTTCTCCTCCCTACTTCCTCTTCCTTTCTCCTTCTCCTCCTCTCTTCCTCCCTCTCTTAACTGTCACTCCTACTCTAATTTCCCTTCCCTTCCTTCATCCCTCTCTATTACTGTATCCTTTTATGCATATGGACTACTCAGAGGGCTGAAAAAGTTATTTTTGACTGGTCCTCGCACTTTTGACCAGTTCTCGAACTTACGACTGTCCTCACATTTTACATTTTTGCCCTATCTTGTCATCATGGTGAAGAGAAGCAGTTGTGAAATGAGTGACATGGTTGTTAAGAATGCTGCACGGGCATAAATGTGAGGATGGTCATAAGTGTGAGGACTGGTCAAAAGTGTGAGGACCTGTCAGAAATGACTTTTTTCAGCCCTCTGGTTAGTCCTTTTGTGCATATGGACTACTCAGAGGGCTGAAAAAGTTATTTTTGACTGGTCCTCGCACTTTTGACCAGTCCTCGAACTTACGACTGTCCTCACATTTTACATTTTTGCCCTATCTTGTCATCATGGTGAAGAGAAGCAGTTGTGAAATGAGTGACATGGTTGTTAAGAATGCTGCACGGGCATAAATGTGAGGATGGTCATAAGTGTGAGGACCAGTCAAAAGTGTGAGGACCTGTCAGAAATGACTTTTCAGCCCTCTGAGTAGTCCCTATACACACAGCCATGGCCACCCGGTCACATGACCAGCTAGCCACGCCCACCCAGTCACATGGCCTCCAAGCCATGCCCACACAATAAGCCACGCCTACAATGGTGTCCCTCTTAGCAATGTTAAAATCTGTTCACCTTACCCTATACACATAGCCATGGCCACCCGGTCACATGACCAGCTAGCCACGCCCACCCAGTCACATGACCAGCTAGCCACGCCCACAAAATAAGCCACGCCCACAATGTCCCTCTTTACCAATGTTAAAATCTGGTCACCTTACCCCGCCCCCATCTATTCTCTGCCTCCCGAGTCCCAGCTGATTGGGAGGAAATGGGGATTTTGCAGTAACCTTCCCTTGGAGTGGGGAGGGAATGGAGATTTTACAGTATCCTTCCCCTGACATGCCCACCAAGCCACTCCCACAGAACCGGTAGTAAAAAAATTTGAAACCTACCACTGGAAAGGACAGGAAGAAAAATAGGGATACCCTGTCTTGAACAAGTGAAAACACGTCTTGCTAGTGCACTGAATAAAACCCTTCATGTTTAATTCAATGCTTTAAGCAAAACTGAACATTAGAACAGAAAGACAAAACTTTCTTCTTTCTCCAGCTATTCTGCAATATGCTGTATTTCTTTTAGTTTCGGCAGCCATCTTAGTGGTGATTTGGTAGCCTGGATGTTTTTATCCTCTGAATCAACCAAAGTTTGAAATCTGCTTGAGAGCAAAGCCAGGGGCTATAATCTGGAGTTTTAGAAGTCTGTAGGGCAGCAATTTTGACTGGTTTTTTTTTTCTTTCTGCTAACCAACGCAATTCTACTGGATTGGCTCATTATTTATTTTTATGGTTTATATCCCATCTTTCTGCCTATAGGGCTCTCAGGAGGGCTACTAGTAAAGTGTGAGCACTTAAAATCTCATAAACACAGTTAAAATCACTGTAAAAGTACCTTGTTATGACTCTGGGATCTCTCTCTCCAGTAGAGATCCACTTCCAAGTTCTTGCTGCTTCTGGGTCTTGAAAAATGAATAGAAGCAGAGTTCATAATAAGTAATAACTCTAATTTCAAAAAGTGACCAAGAAAAGAAGCATAGGGCTGAACAACCCACTTAAGTCCCCCAAATCATTTTTCTAGCTCCAAGATTTCTTGAGGGTGGTTTTTTTTTTTTTTTTTTGCTGAAACTTGGCGACAACATGATATTTTCCCTTCCTTTTATTTCCACAAATAACCCATAAAGCAGCTTTTAGTAGTAAATCTTAGTGAACTAAAAATGAAGTGGGTAGACCTTTTTCCTTTGACTGCCTTGATCGGCACTTGTGAAAGCCAGAAGAGGCCTCTGAACCTACAGTCTTCAAACACTTCCATCCAGGTCCTCTTGTGTTTTTGGAACTTAGCATAAGGAAAAGTTACCCCACACATGAATGCTGCTTTACTGCCCTATTGTAAGGGCTGGTTGAGAAAGGACAATAAAACAAAATTCCTCGCTAAGGCAAATTGTGCCACGTCTTTGCCTTAACAAAGATAATTACATTGTCTCTGCAGCACGAATCTATTAATGAGGTAGGTTCAAGACATTTCACCTAGATCTCTTGGGCATGCACTAGGTTTTCACAATAAGACAAAATTTTTGAATAATAATCGCAGAAACATCCCTAGAAACATTCCTATAAGTGGTTAAATTTGCCAAGGAGTCATGCCAACAAGCCCAAAAGTTCTAAAAAGTAAATGATCACAGAAGGGTGCACTTTCCAAACTTTATTGAGAACTTACATTTTAAACAGATGTTGAAGTTTAAAGTTTTTAGGTTGGAAAAAGACACTTTTTGTGTGCTAATTCAACACAACTTTGTTATAAGCTATTTGTAGAACACTTTGGATACTAGTATGCTGTCCTTTCTTTCCTCATTCCTGCTAACTTTTCCTTTGAAGAAGCAGAGCATATTGCTACTCTATTGTAGTTTATACTCATTTTTTAAATAGCAATTGCACTTAGACTTTTTTTAGGGTTCAGTGACACCCTGAACTGTAAAATAATCATATGGGCTAGGTTCACACAATATTCTAGGTTGAAATGCCTTGCCAAATTGTTAAAAGTGGCTTAATGTCTGGTACAAACATAGTTAATGACTACTACCAATTTACTACTACCTAATTCAGTGTTCTTGGCTATTCTGTCATGTTTCTTTTTGGCATATAATAGAATCCATTGTAGTTGGATGATATGTTCTCCCTGTGTAAGTGGCTACTTAGACATAATCTTTCACCCCAAATGATCTAATTAGTCAGTTTTTGATATGAATATGCTATCGGTTCCAAGAACAGTGGAAATAGGAAGCAAGAATTTTAAATACACATATGTGACACATTAACTTCACTTCCTAAGCCTGGAGTATAATTTCTGATATCTGTTATAAATGTTGAAGAGTCTATCCAATAAAATGTTCTAATAATTGCCACCTCGACTTTAAATCACATCAGAGCAAAAGCAGAGAGCAGGAGCCAAAACACTTATTTTTTAACTTAAATATTCCTGCTTCGTTAAATATTCCTAAGTAACATATGGGAAATACTTATCTGCTGCATTTGGAGACCTAGAACAAACTTGAAAAAGAAGTGCTACTTAGAAAATCATATACCCATATGAAGCTTTTCATCCAAATCCATCAGTTTACTTAATTTTGTGTAGAACAGTTGCCTTAGGGAATATAATTACTGTATTTTTATTGTTCAGAAGTGCGTGAATAACAGAAGTTCTTATTACAAGACCATTATGCCTGAGCTTATAATAACTGAAATAAAATGTCTACATCACATTAGAAAAAAGCAACTACATAGTAATATCTATTAAGTGCCATTAGAAAATATAAAAGCTATTTTTTATATAAAAAAGTAAAAGGTGTGCCTCAAATGCAAATCAAAGTAAATCAAAAGTCAGAAAGAAGCTATCAAAAACATGAAATATGCCCTCCAATTTTGGGAAAGTTGTTTTCCTGTGAACCAGGCCACTATTTCTTTATTTCACTCACAGTACACTTTAAAAAGGGACGCGGTGGCTCACTGGCTAAGATGCTGAGCTTGTTGATTGAAAGGTCGGCAGTTCGGCAGTTTGAATTCATAGTGCTGCGTAACGGGGTGAGCTCCCATTACTTGTCCCAGTTTCTGCCAACCTAGCAGTTCAAAAGCACGTAAAAAATGCAGGTAGAAAAATAGGGACCACCTTTGGTGGGAAGGTAACAGCGTTCCATGTGCCTTTGGCGTTTAGTCATGCTGGCCACATGAGCACGGAGATGTCTTTGGACAGTGCTGGCTCTTCAGCTTTGAAACTGAGATGAGCACTGCCCCCTAGAGTCGGGAACGACTAGCACATATGTGCAAGGGGAACCTTTACCTTTACCTTACACTTTAAAAAGATTTAATTTTTTCCCCATAGTGCTCTTGAGCTTACATAGAAACATTTTCTAGAAATACATGGAAAAAATCAGACTTTGAGATGCTATGTAGATAAGTGGGAAAGGTTTCAGTATGGAGGAAAGAAAACCTCCATCGTTTTGTCAAAGTCTTTGGTCATCTTCAACTCTAAATCTCATTTATTAGTTCATCACTGGAGCCAGAGGTAAGATTTTCCTCATTTGGCCGGTGAGTGCAAAGCAGCGTCTCTCTCTCTCTCTCTCTCTCTCTCTCTCTCTCTCTCTCTCTCTCTCTCTCTCTCTCTCTCTCTCTCTCTCTCTCTCTCTCTCACACACACACACACACACACACACACAGAGTTCTCGAAGTGAAGAAAACCGTGGAAATAGCATAACCAAATGGCCTGAAATTAGTTTTCATTGCCTGCACGTTTTCATTGCTATCTATCATATCCTGTCATAAAATAGCTAATATTTAATTGAGTTCCTTCATTGGTTTTGTATTGCCTTTGTGGTGTCTCGGGCAGCTTTCATTTATCTCTATAAATTGAACTCTTCTATGAAGGCTGGTGCAGTTAAGTATTATAAAGAGGATTCATTCATAGCACGGATTCAGATTGTCTCCATGGCATTCCAAGCAAAGAAATAAAACTGTTGCAGTTCAGACTTAGTCCCTGTACTCCTAATAAATGAAGAGGTACCTCAGTTACTGAGCAAATTCTCCAAAGTGTCAGTAATTTCTGGACAAAATCAGGATTTCATTCCATTCTCATCCTGACAAACAGTAGCAATTCATTTCTTTGAAAGAGGTGCAAGAAAGTACATAACATAAATTTGATGACCGGAGAAGTGAGTAATGAAAAGAATATGACTTCGGAATGTATTATTTATAAATGTAGGCACAAAGGTAGGGGTTACTACGCGTAGTCCTCCAATTATGACCACAACTGGGCCCAAGATCTATGTTGCTAAGTGAAACATTTGTTAACTGAGTGTTGCCCCATTTTGAGAATTTTCTTGCCACAGTTGTTAAGTGAATCACTGCAGTTGTTAAATTAGTCACCTGGTTGTTAAGGGAATCTGGCTGCCCCATTGACTTTGCGTGCCGCAAAAGGTGATCACATGATCCAGGACACTGCAGCCGTCATAAATATGAGTCAGTTGCCAAGCAACTGAATGTTGATCAGGTGACCATGGGGATGCTGCAACGGTCGTAAGTGTGAAAAACAGTCACTTTTTTTTTAAGTTATACTTTTTGTAACTTTGAACAGACACTAAATGAACTGCTGTAAGTGGAGGATGACCTGTATTGTCTTTTTTCATTAGAAAAGGATTTTCTAAGGTAGAAAGAGAGCAGGGCTGCACACAAAAACTACAGTCAAGCTGATCATTCATGGACAAGCTTGCCAACTTGATGGTGATACAAGGATGTCATCCTGGTGAATGGTGATAGGGTGCTCTGTTTCATGCAAGTTCCTTGGAGAGCAGCCAGAAGAGCCAAATTATTTGGCAGGCAGACTATGCCTCTTTTATTCTCTACAACCCCGAAGGCATACCCATACCTGGTTGAAGAGACTCAAATAACAACCACATTATGGGATGATAGGTGTCAAGTGACTCCATACTCAGAGACTTATGAATTCGTGGTAAGTTAAGCATGCATATTAGAAAAATATGTACTTGGCATATTTTTTATCTCTACTGTGTTATATGCCAGGCCATTTATTTATATTTATATATTTATATTATCAAATGTCTACCCTGCCCATCTCAGCTAAGTGACCCCAAGCGTACAAACTTTCTTCTTTTTCTGCAATACCCCGAGAGGAAGAGGCTACACCAGTGGTGGGTTTCAAATTTTTTTACTACCGGTTCTGTGGGCGTGGCTTGGTGGGTGTGGCATGGCTTGGTGGGAATGCCTTGGTGGGCATGGTAGAGGAAGGTTACTGCAAAATCCCCATTTCCTCCTGATCAGCTGGGACTTGGGAGGCAGAGAATAGATGGGGGCGGGGCCAGTCAGAATTTTTATTACCGTTTCTCCGAACTACTCAAAATTTCCGCTACCGGTTCTCCAGAACTGGTCAGAACCTGCTGAAACCCACCTCTGGGCTACACCTACACTTAACATAAAAGGAAAGTCTTTTATATTATCATTTTACAGTATGAGACAGTTTTCTCCAACCCATATCTGCCAATTGAATTGGATTACATTTACCTTCATCTCTAGGCAGCAAGGACATTGTAGTCAAACTAGGTAGAAGTTAGGAAAGACTGAAATAAATTTTAAAGCTGGAATTCTTTAGCAACTGGTTAGAGAGTTTCCTTACAAAAATCATATATGGTATTTTTCTGGGAAAACTAATCATACTTTTAATCTAAAGTTATATAGACTCCATGCTGCATCTCAGTTGTAACATGTTACTTGTGTTTGGCTGAGATGTAATTATGTCTCTGCATTTCTGCCTTACTCTTTGTAGCTCAACTTTTAATGTGCTAATCATCCAGTGAAGGTTATCAGAAGGCACTTAGCCAAATCAAGTTATAGTTTTAGATACATCTGCAAGAAAGTAAGGCCCAGTGAATGTATTTGCTCTTTTGTTGGGACTTAAAATATTTTAAAATGTCCTATAAGTACCTCACAAAGTGAATGTTTATGGTGACAAGATTATTGATGCAGTATCTGATGATAATACTGAGGGACACCACTGCCTAGCCCATGCACTTTTTGTATTCAGAACGGAGTATCCACTTCTGACATTTTTAATTAAACATTTTCCTTCATTTCACATGTAAGTCTTAGAACAAAAAATATTTCATTTGTTGACAGGTTTTGGGGGGTGGGGGTGGGCAGGGACAAATTAGGCTTTCTAGCAACAAACCACTAGGTTACATACAGCTGGCCAATTTAAGACATTTAATAAGCTCAGAATTGAATCAAATTTGCACTCTGAATTTATTTATTTGAGTTATACTCTGCCTTTCATTCAGCTGACGCAATAGACACACCAATACAGTAACATGACAAAGCACACATATAACAAATCAAACATGGCCACTGAGGACAAACAACAAATACATTCAATTTGTGGGTTCAACTTCGTCCCGACCTCCATCCCTGAGAGAAAAAAACAGTTCTTCAAGGGTTTATGAAAGGCCAACAGGGTTGGGGCTAATCTAATTTTGGGAAAAAACAATGCATGTCTCAGGTATATTTGAATTTTGTTCCATGTATTTTGAAAATATTTTCATTTATTGATTTTCATTCCCCTGACAGAGATATTCAGTTGAAACACATTGGGATTTTTTTATATAATTCGGAACCACCCAAAACTAATTAATATCCTTATTTTTCACCTATTTGATTAATGTAGTTCCACCCATGGTTGCTGTTTTCATAGGAGATTATAAAAAAATAATACCATCTGAGGAGTTTTCCACATCCCAATGTATCTTTCCATGGCAGTCTGAAAAGAGAACTCATAACTGTCTCAGAGACTGTCTAGCTTTCATTTGCTTGGTCCAGTAGCCTGCATTTCAGGCTAGATCTACCGGGCAAGTGAAATCAAGCAATCAGGAAACAAGGAGTCAGGATTACCAAGATGGTATCAATAACAGAATAAAGGCAATGCCCTTTGGAACCTTTGGGGCCCAAACAGAGGCCTATCAATCAGATCTCATACGAGAGGGTCAGTTGCTATTATTATTATCTCTTTTATTCATTAAATATGAAACTCAGTCAACTGAACATTTAAAAATGTGTCACAAATACCATTTACTGGTGCTAATGGTTGATACGGGTTGCTGCTAGCATCCTAGGTATCAACCAAGTATCTTCTTAAATTATACCATGTTCCGAGTAGCACAGTTTTTTGCAGTTCTGCTGGTGTTATTGCAGGAAGCTGCAATTTCTTGATGTGCTTTGTAAAATTCTTGGACATGGTACCAAGTGGCCCGATGACAATGGGTATCACTGTGACATGTTTCATCCATAACTATGTAGTTTCGATGACCAGGTCGCGATATTTTGTGATTTTTTTCCAGGTCTTTTTCTTCGACTCTGGTGTCTCCTGGTTCAGCGATATCAATAAACTGTACTCTTCGGCCCTCAATAACCATGATAGCTGGCGTGTTGTGTTCCAGATATCATGGTTATCGAGGGCCAAAGAGGTTTTTTAAAAATATATCATCATCATCATCATCATCATCATCATCATCATCATCATCATCATCATTATTCAGCCTTCACACTCAAGTCCCTTCACTCCAAGATAGGTTGTAAGCTCTCATGTGATGAGTAATAGCAAAAGCATCCTATGTGAAATAGACTAAATCGATGCCAAGGCCTCCTTTTTACCACAATCCGTTTCTAGAGAAAGTAAAAGCTGAAAGCCATTCTGAGCTTCCTCCTTCCTCTCAGGAGTTATCTGAGGAGCCATGACACATTGTGAGGTTTGGAATCCTGAAGGAGAGAAGCTTTTGTGGGATGAAAGTTTCTGTCCCACCTCTGTATGAAAACAATCAGTCTTTTCTATATCTTATAGAAGTGTCATCTGGGCTGGGAAGTTAAATGTTTCCCGTACCTGGAAAATGTCATGGCCAATGTCTGAGGACTTCCCTTCTCTGAATATAAATGTCCACCCTCTTCCATCTCTTTTTGAGTGTCTGTATATCTGGGAGGTTTCTGGCCCAACACAATGGCTAAGGCTTTGTGAGAAGAATGATTAAAGTTAATATAACAAGCCATTAGTCTTTTTCAAAAATCCAGTGAAAAAGATTGGCTGAAAAAGTGTTGACATTGAGTTTTTGGTGATAAATGTTGATTATTTTTCTCTTCCTGAACACAATCAGCTGCTTCTTTTTATATATGTAAACATGGCCTAGTGCTATTGAACCTTGGCTGCAAATTCCAGACAGGAAGTAGATCACAGCAAAAAGATTCAGAGAAAGTTCTTCTCTGTCACTTACTGACTGTCCTGATTTGCTTTAGTCCAGATATGGTCATTTAAGGAAGTGGAGAACATGAGGTGGGGATTGCTTGCTGGTATTTACAGTAAAAGATCTAGGGGGGAAAAATACGCATTGCAGTATTTGCAGTAGGGCCACTTGGAATAATACAGTCGGTAAGCCAAAATGATCAAGGATCATTGTAGAACAATGATCCAAGGAAAAATAAAAACACATGCAAGGGAAAAAAACAGAATTATTTTCTTATTACTCATGTAGGAATCATATTCATGTCCTCTAACTGAGGGGGTCCCCAACCCTGGACTGTGGACCAGTACCAATCTATGGCCTGTTAGGAACTGGGCCACACAAGTGGATGTGAGCAAATGAAGCTTCATCTGCACATGTGCAAGATCTACATTGCAGGGTGAAACCATTCCCCCCTTCCCCTCCTCCATCCATAGAGGACAATTTTTCTTCTGAAACCAATCTCTAATGCCAGAAAGGTTTTGGGACCGCTTCTCTAACTTACTGTAAATCATGGCTACAAGCATCTTCTACTTATATTCCAAGGTGGCCTTCAATTAACAGAACGTATTCATCCGGAACACAAAATTCTTCTTTCCCTTTTGTATACATATGAACATATATAGATACCATGCACAAAATAATAGTTTAAAGAATATGTGGCTAGAAAGAGAAAGTCTTGTTTTAGAAGCAAAAGTTCAATCTTTCAATATCAGATTAGCTTTTAAAGAGATCAGTGATACTGGTATCAGTTGAGTAAAGCATAGGAAATTTATTAAACTATTAAAATTACTTGTTATGATACTGACAATAAACCTAATCTTTCCGGTATAATCTGTTGGGTGTAATCACTCCCTCTTCAATTTTAAATTATGCTATCATTTGTTTTGATCTTCTCAAAGCCAATTTTTTGGTCCATGTAGATCTACTTTTATCAGGGGTTGTTTTCTTTCTAGTTATCTGCTTTGGGTTAATTCTGCTACAAATTACATCTGGCCCTTTTTGTGCCATTAAAAGCTCACACAAAATACAGACACGGTGGAAAAGGATACCATTTCTTATAAGTGCTGGAGAATTAGATTGAAACACAATTGTATTTTTATTTTATTTTATTTTAATAAAAAAAAAAAACCCGAGCCACACTGTTAAGCACAAAGGATCAGCATTCTTTATTTTTCTGCTTTGCAGGATTAAATGACTAATCTGCCTCCATGTTTCAGTGTGAGTCACTTTATTATTATTATTATTATTCTTACCCTGGCTGTAAAGTTCAGCATGCTATTATTATAAAATATTAATAATGGATGGGGAGTACTATTTTTTGGATTTTTCCTCCCAACCTATAGTTTGACTTTGAGACACCTGATATTAGTAAATGCTTATATGTTCATCCTTAAAACTACTCGGCACTTGCATTTGAGGAGGTGAAAACACATTCAAAATGTTAACTGCACAGCTCACCACATGTCAAGGCAGACCATTATTTTTCTTCTACATCAACTATTTAGAATCAGGTTCTGTAAAATCAAAATAAAGTTGTGTAGAAAAATGCACTGGAGAGACAGAGAGGCTTCCACTTCCTGCATTTTAATCTTAACCCAAGTATCGTCCACATGCCTATACCAGTGAGTAGGTAGAATTCCTGTGACAGAGTTTAAGGCTTTGGTTTCTACTTTTTCCATGTAGCAATTGGCCACAATGGGTGACACAGGTGAGCCCATGACTCAGTCAGGTTTTTGTCTATAGAAGGTACTTGAGAAGCTTATGAAGTTTTAACTAAGGCAAAATATTAGTATCAGTATATATCAGGAATACAAATGATACCAAATATTGTGCAAGATACTTCCGTTCAAGTATACGTCTTTTATTTCATATACTAAATCCCTTGGAAAAAAAGAAAAGAAAACCCATGTGTTCATTTAAAACTGTGCCAGCCTCCCCACTCTGCCAGGACAAGATGAAATTTAGCTTGCCTCTCTTCCTCCTAGAAATTTGTGTAAATGTGGCTCTTTCAGAAGTGAAAAGCCAAGAACCCTTCTCAGTGTGATCTGTGGTGAAATTCTAAGTACAGATATGTCCAACCCTGGTAACTTTAAGTCTTATAGACTTCAACTTCATGGCTGGGAAATTTTGGGAATTGAACTCCATAAGACATAAAGCTGCCAGGATTGGACATTCCTGTTCTAGTATATCTTTAGGTTATTCAGTATTATGTTCACATTATGGCCAATTATACTTATAGAAACTGCTCACAGATAGCACAGGAGGATAGCAACAGCCTCTTTGCATACTCTAGCAACTTCTTTTAAGAATAGTGTTATATATCTAATTTTGGACAGAAAATTATGCAGGGAAAAGCTTGATGATCATTGGCCAGCACCCTGGCCAAGAGACTATATAAGGAGAGCTGTTTTTACTGTACTTTTGCTGGATTCTCACTGTGTATTAAAGAGCTGTTGTTCACATAGACCTTGGCTCCTGGCTCCTCACTTGGCCAAATAGAGTTGGCCCTGCAAGCAAATAGGGGACAATGACACAGTGAGCAATATATTGGAAGAGGTCATACCAACATAGGGAACAAAGGGTGAAAATATGGAATAATATCTTTAATTTAATTTCAGATGTCAACAAAATGATACTTAGTATCATCAAATGCACATTAATGCCCTACATGGAAAGGGAAATGAAAGATATTTAAGCTGATTTGTGAAAAATATTAAGAAACAAAAAACATTGTTGAACCACACTAGATAGATGAGAAAGTCAAGAGTACCAAAAAGATGTAAATATGTCCTTTATTACTTATAGAAAGACTTTTGGTGGTGTCAACTGTGTCAAGCTGTGGAAAGTTCTCAGGAAAATACCATAGAAATTCCAGAATTTCTCATTGTTCTCATGTGAACTCTATACTCAGATCAGGAAGTCATAGTCCAAATGGAACATGGCAAAATAGACTAACTCCAGGTTGTCAAGAAGTGAGACAAGGCGGTGTTTACTCTCTACTTATTTATTCAATCTTTATGAAGAATACATACTGAAGGAAACTGGAATGGAAGAAGATAAGCATAATTTAAAATAGGAGGAAGAAACTTCAATAATCTGCACTATGCAGACCATACTACTCCGAGAGCTGAAAATGCAATGATTTGCAAACTCTAGCAACAAATATCGAGGAAAACATGAAACATGGGGTTAAAATTAAATTTAGGAAGACCAAACTAATGACAACAAATACAGGAAGCAGCCTAAGAATTGACAATGAAAATATTGAAATGGCGGATAGCTTCTATTTTTTATGCTACATCTTCAACAGTAAAGGCACCAGCAGTCGATATATCACTGCAGTCTATCACTTGGTAGAATAGCATGGATGGCTTTGAAAAAGATATTCAGATGTTGTGATACGTCAAAAAAACCTACGAAGATGAGAACTGTGCAGCCCGTATTCCCTGTGATATTCTACATAAGTTAAAATTGGATTTTGAAGAAGCAAGACAGAAAGCGTATTGGTGTTTTTGAACTTTGGTGTAGAAGATGACTCCTGAAAACACCCTGAACAACTAGAAAAACAAACACATAGATCATACAATAGATCAATCCAAAATTCTACCCAAATGACTAGGTTTAAATTAACGTATTTTGGAAGCTTTATGCAAAGACTAGTTTTCTATAGTGCTTGAAAAAGTGGCAGGAAACAGAAAAAAAGGATGCCCACCAACAAGATGGATGGATTTGACTGTAGTGATAATGAGTGTGCCATTGAAAAATCAGAGGGAACTAGGTTGGGAATAAATGATCCTAGAGAAAATCCATTTATGTGTGCTAAGAGTTGACACCAACTTGATGGCACATAATCATCGCTATTATGGTGCACAGTCAAGTCAGTAGACTTTGGATGCTGTAAATTACTAAGTTATTTAATTTATTATCATCTTATTATTGCCAGGGAAGAAATTGTGAGTTCTCCTGCTTTTGATGCCATCATGAATTGTTTTACCTCAGAAATTATGCATTTTGACTTGGTTGAGCAAGGTGAAGTTTGTTTGTTTTTGTTGTGCCTCAGATTACAAGATGCCCATGGCAAGCCCTACTGAGAAATATACTGCCGTTGCTCCTGAAGGTAATATATATTCATTATACTAAGTAACCTCTGAAAGCATGATAACAGGAATTTGTCTCATCTACTTTTAAAGTTATCTAAGAAGAAAGAAAATGGCTATTATCACACCTTGTCCTAGCACATTCTATACTTTTGTTATGCTATAAGCAAATCCACATTTAGAAGGTATAAAATGATCCCAGTTTCCTAGTATGAACAAAAGGCTTAAATGTAACATGACACTTTCTTCTTTAAAGAGACAAATTTTACAAAATCCTTACTTTAAGCGGAAGGACAATTAGAAACAAAGCCAATATAAATGCTATCAGATTAGAATACATAAAATAATTTTAAGGAAAAAGGTCTAAAGACTAAGTTAACCATAAGTAATTCCAACATACAACATTTTTTTCCATTCCAGATGTCAGCAAGTCCTAAGAGAACTACCAAAAATAACGTATTCCATTTTAACTCTGATCACCAACCAAATAAACCAATTTTGTGTTCCTTTTTTCAATAGTCTTGCTCTTTAATCCATTCAGGGGATTATTGATCCTTGTTTCAATTCTTTTTAAAATTGAAAAGCTTCTTTTCTATGTCCAACAAAAAGAAATAATTCTAATTGCCCCCTGGAGTTGCCATTTTTATTTTCTTTTTAAAGATTCATCTGATTTTTTTTTATTTTTTAATTTTTTGGTATGTCTAGTAACAAATTCTTGTTCATATTGTTGTCAGATAGACTTTGTTACATAACTTTTTCTATAACAGCATCTTCTGGGACCAGATTGTTCCCCAAAAGATAGAACACATTTGTTTGACTTTTTTTGGTTCTGTGCACTTTCAGTCTAACGAGTTTTGGGCCCACAGTACCCTTTTACAGGTAGTCTTCATTTAGCAACCACGGACGTGACTGGAAACTCAATTGTTAAGTGAAGTAGTCACTAAGTTAAATGTGTTTATGATCTTATTTCAGCTCTCCTTTGCTTTAAAGATCTGCAAAGGCTGAAAATGCGAGAATTGGTTGTAATGTTATTTTTTCATCTCCACCATTGCAACTGTGAATGATAACTAAATAAGGCAATCGCTAATTGAGGACTACCTGTAATGTATTCTGGACTGTAGTACCTTCTTATAATTTTATTTACTGCTCCTTTTTTCAGTAGCTACTATGGGAAATTTTGGTGCAGTGATTAAGTTTTTGAACTTGGAGCATGAAGATTTAAGTTTCAGTCTGTCTTCTACCATGGATTCCATTGATGACTTTGGGTTCTGCCCAGGAATATTGCTGTTGAAACTGGGGAATGACCATTCGTACAAGCTGATATAAACTAAGTAACATCATCAGTAGCTGGCACTGATGATGTTACCTGGTTTAAGTAATGAAACATTTGCAAGAAAATAATCAAGTTCAGAGACCACCAACAACCCCTCATTTCAACCTCCAGCTACAATTTTTCTCCTTTATTGGAATCATATCAACTCTCTTAAGGAAGGAAACTCAGGTCACAATAGTACTTACCAGGAAGTAAAATACAGAGTGATCTGTTTATGTGTATGTGCATGTAATGTTGTGTGTTAAAGGTTTAATTCTCCTTGGCTCAAATTTGAAAAGGAAAAGCAAAAAAAATAAGGCACTCCATGAGTCATATTTCCTCTTTTTTCTTTTCAAAATCTCCTGGTAGAAAATGAGGTGTTCCTGAGAACAGACTTATTAGATGGGTTAAAGATTTGGTCATCTGTGAAATTTTCAAAAAGGAATAAATATTCTTATATCCAACATATCTGACAGCCTATATATCTAAGAATAAAGATGCTAAGGGATGGCAGTTCATTCATGACCACATTTACAAAGAATCTGGAAAGCTCAGTTAAGTTTAATCTTGCGAACAGGACATCCATATTTTATACTGTTTTTAGTAGTGTGTTGCCTGAGCTCCATCAAATATCTCTGAAGTATCTTAAACTTTTGAAAACACTGCAATAAAACAGATATAAAGCCATCTGCAGAAGAGCTAGCTCAAGTATATGGAACAACTTTCGAATATGAATGGAAATAATAAAATTAAAGTAACTTATTCATCTCAAGTGACAAATAAAAATGCCACTGCTGTTGTCACTAAAACTAACACATGACAAGAGACTGATATAGACATGTCTGAACTACAGGAAAATTTCATTTTATCCTACTCTGTGCAAAAGAGACCATTATGGAAACTCTAGCCACACCAAAGTGCTTTTAGCCCTGGATAAATTTGGTATGCAGGGAGAAAGTTAAGTTCCTGCTTTAATCTCTCCCTTTGAAAACCACAGGACATGAAGAGCTTTAACTGGGAGGGGTCCTGCTCATGGAGTATACGCCATGAACACTATTTCCTTGAGTAAGATTCCACTGGAAATAAAAGGCACCGATAACTCCTGCAATCACAGTTCAGAAGTATAAAACAATGTTCAGAAAGGAGATGATACAGTATTTGGAAGGATAAATAAAAGTTAATTGAGACTGTGACCAACAAATTATTTCAAAACAGTCAGCATTGTCTGTTAGCAATGTTCCAACCTGAGGCCTCCAGATGTGCTGGATTTCAAGTCCCACTTGAAGGTTATATTGGACAGTGCTGTTAGGCAAGTATGGTCCACAATAGGAATGAGGTTTTTTTTTTCCAAGTTGGGGGCTGAAATGCGTCCCCCCACAAACTACTGGAGGAACCATAGGAAACAATGGGGCTGAGGGTTTTTTAATACATATTTTGTGTTTGAGGGGTTCTAAGGGTGGGAATGATAGTGGAAAGATTCGTACAGGTCAAGGATTCCAATTCTATCTGTTTAAAAGCCTGAAAGTGTCTAAAATTCTAGCATTGGTTTCAGAAATTTTGCCTCCAAATTACAGCCATTTTTCGGGGGGGCGGGAATACTGAAGGATGAAAAATAGAACAAATTGCCTTCTATTCACTTTTCACTCTTTAGTTTTGAGCAAACAAAAATAACATCACCAAAATTCAGCCATTTTTCCACTATCTGTGCTTGGAGTGCTAGAACCCAAAGCAGACTGCTGAGTGCTGCAACTGATTTATGGATCGTCCTCCTTCTCCCTACCCATTGTCTATCCACTGCAGGATGAAGACCTCTTCCACATATTTCCAACCAATACAGTCCTGAGCTTTCTTTTGCCAATTGGGCTTGCAATACTTGCTGATGTCATTGATCCATCTTGTTTTAGATGCTTTTTATCAAGTAGAGTCCATTCTATGACTGCCTTAGTCCACCTGCCATCAGTTCTTCTTGCTATGTGACCAGCCCATTTCCATGATTCATAGATTATTCACCCAATAAAGATTATTGGCTAAACCAGGTGGTATCATTTAGTATGAAGTGAAAACCTAGTTTTTCTTTAAGGAAGCAGTATATAAAATAATAAAATAGAAAATGGTTTAGAAAGTATGAAATATAAAAAGAGTATAGGCATTTCTGTTTCCCTCTAATATCAGACTAGCTCTTGTCTAACAGGAGAATTTGATTCAGGCCCAATTTGAATTTTGGAAATTGGCTGCTTTTGAATTTTGGACCAGATTTCTGAGAAGACGAAACTGTAGGAGATGATTAGGCTGAGCCCAAGGGAGGTGTCAAGTACATCATCAGTCTTGAGTCCCTTCGCACTGACAGGAGATCTAAGTTCAGCCCACCTTGAATTCTTTTGACTCTTATGTGGGAATCAGGTGGCCATAGTACATGTATAGACCAGTCTAGCTGGTTGGACACGTGTATGGACTTTAGCACCGAAATAATCTGACTATGAAAAGCGGGTTCAGCTAGATTATCTCTGAAGGGCCCTATTCGTTCTCTCTTTGTTCATAACATAGGCTGTGTTTGCAAGGCAGAGACATCTCCCTGTACTACATTCCTGAGGACTGAGGTAATCTCTGATAACGGGGAGATGGGCCTCGGCTAGCAGAAAGAAGATGCTGGGAGAATTGAGTTTCGTTTTTCCCTTAACTTTTGCTTTCTTGAAATCCACGTGATTTACTGTAATATTGTAGAATGTGAAACCTATATGGATGCTTTTCTTCTTCATGCATGTAATATGAGATGTGTAGCCATAATAACGCCTTTTGATGACGCTGTATTTTGATTACTAATAAAAGAGAGGTCTGGAGTCAGCTCGAGGCGATCTCATCCCGAGAAACACTTGTCCTGTGCTTTCTCTAATCTGGACTACTCATGAGGTGCCCGCCAGGATGATTGCAACACTCTTATCTACCGCTAATTTACTTTGAAGCTCAGATTCTTGTAGAGAGCTTAAACTTGCAATACATCTTTATACTCATTTGAACTGCCTGGATTTTCTGATTTCCCTGGCACTTGACAGAAACCTCCCCAATGTCAGGGATAGAAATGCAGGGTTTTGGAGACAGATTGTAATTTATTTATTTTTAATTGGAAAAAAAGGTAGTAGTTACTTCTGGACAATAGATATCATTTG
Source organism: Arizona elegans (assembly GCA_022577455.1). Taxonomy (NCBI): domain Eukaryota; kingdom Metazoa; phylum Chordata; class Lepidosauria; order Squamata; family Colubridae; genus Arizona; species Arizona elegans. Next base: position 197,003,613 of record JAKOOJ010000001.1, on the reverse strand, counting down.
TTGACATTGTTGCATCTTTTGTTGCACAAACCTTACCAAGCTTCATCACGCTTTGTGTGTACATGTGAGCTCATGGGAATGTGTGCCCAGGGATCATTGACAAAATGGAGTGGGAGGGTGGGGTAAAAAAAAAGGCTTCAAAATCCTCAACTCCAATTCTTTGGAACATAATGTCTATGGAAAGTGCATAGATTTTGCAGTACTATAGCTTGATATGCAATCTGTCAAATTTGAACCACTAAGGGGCAGCAAAGAGTTAATTGACTGTGTATCTTTGCTGCCATCTAATCACCAACTGGATTATTGCAGTCCAAATCTGATAGCCCTATTATCATCAAGAGGAAAAGTGCAGGGATTTGAAGTTAGGCTTCTTTTTCAAAAAAAGAAATGGGTATGTGGTTGGGTTTGGATAGAGCTGGATGACATTTATCTCAAAGACAAAATATTGCAATAGTTCCCAAATGAGCAGTGATGAGAAGAAAGACTTCTACCCATTAACAACAGGGCCAAAAGTATTGAAAGAATTAGATGAATACGGGAGGTTGTCAGGATTTAAATTAAACATGACAAAAACTAAAATGCTAACAAAAAATATCCCAACTACAGAACAGGAAATATTAGTAAATAATTTGGGCATTCAAATAGTTAAGAAGATTAAATATTTAGGGATTTGGATTACTGCCAGATGCTCAACCTTGAAGGAAGATAATTATACACCCCTATTGACAAAGATAAGACAAGATTTGGATAGATGGGGGAAATTGCAAATATCGTTCCTCGGTAGGATAGCCACTATCAAGATGAGTGTTCTCCCCAAATTACTATACTTATTTCAAACTACTCCTGTTAGTATTGATAGAAAATATTTTTCAGATTTAAATGGGATAGTAAGGAAATTTATTTGGGGAGGGAAAAAAACGAGAATTGCATTATGATCCCTGCAAGAAAAAGGGAATAGGGGTGGTTTCGAACTTCCAGTCTGGGAACTGTATTATAAAGCGGCCAATTTAGTGTGGCTACGTGAGTGGGCCTTGTTAAGGGATAAGAGAATCCTACAACTGGAAGGACATGACCTATTGAGAGGTTGGCACGCCTACCTCTGGGACAAAGGAAAAGGGACGGGGATATACTTCCACCAACATAAAATTAGAGACACATTAATGAAGACATGGAAAGAAATTAGGCATAAACATTACTCGAAATACCCAAAATGGATATCTATAATGGAAGCTCTAGTCCATCCAAATACATTAGGCAGGGAGAAAATGGTCACCTACCAAAATATTCTGGATAATAGTGGCAACCTTATACCTAATGAGATATTAAAAGAGCAAGGGATCCATATTGATTGGTGGCCCTATTTACAAATCAAATCCCGCTTTAGTAAGGATAAACAAGAAAAGGGAATAGAGATGGGGACAAACAGTTTTGATAAGGTATGGCTAGGTTGTGAAAACAAACTATTAGCTAAATTATACTCCTACCTTCTCGAATATGATAGAGAAGGAGAAATATTAAAAGACCAAATGATTGCTTGGGGGAAAAACTTCGAATCAAAGATAAATCTGGATGATTGGGAAGAAATATGGAACTGCAATCTCAAATTGACGAGAGCAATAAGTTATAAGGAGAATCAGTACAAGATGCTATATAGATGGTACTTAGCACCATCTAGAATTGCCAAGATCTACCCAGGTGCAAGTCCTAATTGCTGGAAATGTGGCCACCCCCAAGGTACCTTCTATCACATGTGGTGGACGTGTCCGGAAGCGAGGAAGTTTTGGAAAAAAATACAAAAATGGATCCAAGAAATATTAGAGGAGGACATTAACTTCCTCCCGGAAATTTATCTCCTGGGAGTACTAAAACGAACACTTGGAAAGGACAAGAAATATCTGATTACCCATATTGTTACAGCGGCTAGACTCTCCTATGCAAGATGCTGGAAAGAGAAAAAAGGACCAACTGAGGAATGGTTAGTTAATAAGATACTTGACTGCGCAGAAATGTGCAGATTGACGTATACCTTAAACGGAAAGGAAGATTCAGAATTCTATGCAATCTGGGATTTGTGGTATAGGTGGCTAGAAACTAAATGCAAAAGTTAATACTAATGTGGAATAATGCACAACGACTAGATAATCCTGTATATTATAGCATTTTATTTAAATAGTAATCAATTTTACTTATAAGAATTTTTGTATAAATGATTAGTATAAATCTTTGTATAAATGTATAAATGATCAGTTAATTGACTAGATACCGCACATGTAAATATGCAATATGACATCACGCTTGCCGAACCGTTTAGTTTGAAGTGTAATATGTTCTTAATTCAATAAAATTGTTATAAAAAAAAAAAAAGAGAGAAGAAAGACTTCTGTCAATTTCTCTCCTTTTCCTTCCCTCTATAGCTTAGTACTATAGAAGAGCCTAGAAGCACTGCAATGACTTTCTGTATCCCTGTGGTCCTTGTTATGGTTGAAATTACATACTTTTAGAGGAAAAGGGTGTGCCAGTTAAAATGTTTCCTTATCACTGTGCATTGGTCCAAGTCAAATAAAAATAGAGTTTATTTCATATTTCAAGAGAATAAATCAAGAGAATACACAGTGAATACATATGCACACGCACATACACACACACACACACATCAGAGCAGAGAGATATTGCAAGTTATATGGCATACCACAAGCAACTACCACAGACTAGGAAGGCAATACCGGATGATTTATATACTTGAAATCCATTGATTCCTGTAGGATTTTAAATAAAAAGTTTCAGTTTATTAGATTACCCTAAATGATTTTTCATAAAACAAAAGTAGATTAGACAAGCAAGTTGAAGAGGAAGATATCAGTTTATTAGATTATACAAACCATACGTAAGCTATTTCACCCTATTTTTCTACAGAATTTAATTTAGCCCTTGGCAAATATTTTGAGCTAGTCACTGGCAATGATAAATAATTCCTCATTGCTCAGCAGAGCTCCACTTCTACAGCAAGGCCCCCGTGATGTACCATAAAATTCTATGGCTGGGCCTTGAAAGATCTGCCATCAGAGTGATGCGATGCCTTTTATATTAATTGTTTAGCTCGGGCAATTCAGCTTGGCTCCAAACATTGTCTCTCCAGTTAGATTTTATCCCATATGAGGAAATCACTTTTTACTTGATGGAAAACACAAAGCTCAACTCTGCTGTCCAGATCGCAAAAGATTTGACAGATAAAAAATAATGAAATTTGTAAAGCACTCGAGGAACAAGGCATCCTCTTCCATCTCCAAATGTAATATTCATGCAGCCAACAGATGTGATACATGTAGTCACAGCGTGGATGAATTTGCTTTGTTACTCCCCAGTAATGAGCAATTACTCTGGCAAACGCACAGTGCTTGTTGACAGGAACTGTATCTGAACGCATCGAATAAATCAAAGTACACACTCAAACATCCTTTGAAAGGCTTCACCTCAGCTTTAAGGTTTGAGGAAAAAGGAAAAGTCAGAAGGAAAGGAAATTGCCATTTCGGAAGGCAATAAATCTTCTTTGCAAACACTGGGAATTCTGTTTTACCGTCAACACATTCTGTGCAAGAAAGAAATGTACAGATGGTACTGAAGAGAATGTTATTGATTCAGACAATCAATTCGGCCTCTCCCAACATTTCCTGACTTTCATCGTCATTTTACAGTGAGAAAGTAGCTACAGTTACATTGCAACAATGAAGAAGTCCTGCTAAGAAACTTAGCCTGGACCTTTCATCCAGACCACCTTCTGCCACTGCTTGAATGTCCTATAATAGATCTTTCTACATCTGACCTACATCTGAAAAGATGTAAACTTTTCTGAACCACAAAGCCTTGGCAGTATTAATTCATACCTTTATCATCACGTGGTTGGACTGCTGCAATGTGGTACATGTGACCATGCTTTTAAAGGTGAGCTAGAAGCAACAACTGATACAAACAGCAGAAGCCAAGCTATTGGGAGGGTGTCATTCTATTGCAGAATGACAGCTATTTTGTGGTTACTACGCTGGTTCTCTGGACAATTTGAAGTTGCTGCTTATTACTTAAAAACCCTAAAGAAAACAATGACAGGTTATGTATCACTGGAGTCTCCAACCCCTGGGCCATGGATCGGTACTGGTCCAGGGCCTGTTAGGAACCAGGCTGTGTGAGAGAAGCATCATCTGCATATGTGCAGATCTAGGTTGCACACAAAAATACCAGGGGCCTCCCTGTCTGTGGAAAAATTGTCTTTTATGAAACCGGTAGCTAGTGCTAGAAAGATTGGGGATTGCTGACGTAAAAATTGCCTCCCCCAGGAAAATGACTGTGAGAACTTTCAAGAGAGGCCTGCCGAAGGTCTCACCTTGGAAGGGACAAGGGCCTTTTTATGTCTATCCCTATATTATGGAACATACGACTCTAGAGAGTAGCCACTGCTTCACTCATATCTGGCATTCAGGAGGGTTAAAACTTTCTTTTCTAAACAAGCTTTTTATACATAGCTTTATTAGCAGACCTTATTGTAATATTATCATTTGTCTTTAATTGCAGAAATATTGGGATGCCTCCATTATGTTGTAGACTGCCCAGAAACTCTGGATTACACAGTATGAGAATCATTGCAATATATAATACATATGGACTATTTTTTTTATTTCAAAAATAAAAGTTTACTGATGTGACTTATCCATCGAATTTTAGCCGGACCATATTCATTACTGAGAAAATGTGATTCCCCCATCCCCAGTTGCAGGAGTTATCATGACTGTCATTAAAGCAATTTGCACTTTTGTCTTAATTGCAGAGATTTATTGGGCAAATATGAAATATAAACGATCACAATACACATTTTAAAAATCTTGGCTTATAAATCTATCAGCAATATGATATTATGTAAAATAACAATGCCAAAATTTATCTGTGGGAAACCAACATTATTAACTGTTGCTTATGGAACTGAATAGCAGACTATTCTGAAAATGGTATTTGGGAGAAGCATTTCTGCACTAGCAATTTATAGCATCACTCAGCCTTTGTGGTATAAAGCCTGTCTTCATTAGTGATATATCTCCACAGCCGAGAACTGGATGATGCTATAAATTTCCAATGAGGAAATGTTCACTGATTGCAACAGCAGTAGGAAAAAACCTTAAAGATAAGGGAGAAAATAGTTACAATATTTCCAAGGAAACCTCTGGCTTTAAAGATTAATAATTTTCTCAGTTTTGAAAAGTACATCTAGAATCTCCAGCCCAATTCAAATGGGCATTTAAAAATCACATTCTTGTTTGGCATATGAATCTGATATTATTTGCCTAGGTTACCTTCATGTCTTGCCCATGTTGACCCAGCCATGTTGATATGGCATCACATACAACTTTTCAGACTGGCATACAACACATTGGAGACTTTATTGTGAACAGAATCCTCAAGAACTGAAGTCCTCTGGAGTCAGGATTCCTACATGGGGGGCAAGAACCTGTAGACATTCTGTGGGTTTTCCATAGATTTCCAATTTCCAGGTTGTCTTTTCTTAATTTGGGAATAGCAGAAGCATAGTTATAGTGAGAAGTGAGCTCCTGTGCTAAAATAGGTTGTCCATAGTCAATCCACCAAATCTAAGAAAATCTCCAGTGGGCAAAGGTAACAACAGCAAAGAATCATGATACCAAAAGAAACCAACATGCAGTCCAAGTTGAAAACACAAGGGTAACCTATCCCATAAGCAACAAATGTGAATTTCAGGAAACAACTGCTTTCAAACTGAGAGACTGCTGCTGTGGTTATAACGAGATACCCCACACTTCTACAACTGCTATTTTTTAAGTCTGATCTGGCTACAAGGCCAGCCAGGTGTACTGAGTTAAATTAATTCAGCTGGGACTGGCCAAACTTGATTTGCTGCCAAGATATTCAACATGCTGGTGTCTTTTGTGGGTTTTTGTGTCTATGCTTCCTTCCTTAGACTCTTAGCTGTTTTTTAATATACCTGGTGCCATTCATTTGGTTTGCGTGTCTCTTGGCACCACTGAAGGATAAATATAGGGTATAAGATCCATATATTATAGGGTTTTTTTGTTTCTTTAAGTCAATGATGATTCCTAACAACAGTTAGGACCAGTTCCTGAAGTTTTCTTAGCAAGATTTTGAAAAATGTTTGCTGGCTAATTCAATTATTATCTCAAACAAGCCACCTATCTCAAACAAATGACTCTGGGGTATTTAATTTTGTACTATATTGAAACTGTTTTTAATTGTTTTATCATTGTTTTATGATTGTTCAACCCCAGAGTTATATATATATATATATATATATATATATATATATATATATATATATATATATATATATATATATATATATATATATATCTGCAAAATATAAATTTGGTATAAAATGGTTTGTCGTGAATGCAACTGCTTGAGGGCTCCTGGATTGGAGCTGAAAGGCAAAAGGGAGCAGAATGCCCCCTCCCACATGTTGGGGTAGACCAGGTGTCTCAGTAAACACTTAATATATATATTATATATATATATATATGTGTGTGTGTGTGTGTGTGTGTGTCTGTGTGTGTCTAGTGGCTCAAGATCACCTAGCTGGCTATGTGCCTCAGGTGGGACTAGAATTTATAATCACCCAATTTCTAGTCTGATGGACTATACCAGACTGATTCTCTAAACCCTAAAGCCTATGTCTATTGAATCATGTGTATAGGGCATGTAAATCTTCCTAGATCTGACACTATTGTATTCACTCTCTGTTTATCACATTTTAACCTTTCATAGTTTTATCATTTCCATTTAGCTACACGTTTGAAGCTCAATTTCTTTGCATTGTAACTTTTTTAACATTGCATTCTCTAAGAGTGACAATATGTATTCTTGGCTTGTCTGATCCTTTCTCCATTAACAGTGAAATGTTTAAGAAATGCAGCACATTTATCTTGAGGATTGTATGATAATGTTGGCATCAGTGTTAATTGAACTTATGTGAAGAAACATAATGGCATTCATAACCCTTGAAAAGATTTTCCACGGAGCAGAAAGCTATGTCAAATATGTTTGGCATATGGAAGGATCATCTAAATGTTTTGGGAAGAATTTTGCTCTAGCAAAGATTCTATACAACAAGTTTGAGATTAGCATTATTAATAAGAACTTTATTGCTTTTATAACAATAGGGTATCAGGTTATATTTCTGGAAATTTATGTTACAAATTACTGTTTCTTGATTTCCTCTAACATCAGAGGTACAAATATATGATTTTTATGGTGTGTGTATGTGTGTTTTAGTTTGGTTTTGTTAGATTATTACAAATGGATATTTGCTCTTTGTGTCCTCTTAGTCGGAATGATATCCCAGTATTGAAAACAATTAGTCATTGCAATTTCTTTTTCACAGGTTTTCTATTACACCTATAAGTCTGAGATCTTGATATGCTAAATGCATTATTAAGAAAGCAATTGTTAATATCATGCCTTATTAGAACACTGGTTTAATTAACTAATGGGAGGGAAGATATTGCCAATCTATTTTAAAGCCATCCAGGCCTCTATTTGAAAGTTGAATTATGTCAGTTATGAATGAGATAAAAACCTTTTTGGGAGACCTGGTAAATCTCAATTCAGTGCACAAATAGTCCAAGATCATAGTTCAGTGAAGAACATTCCAATTTTAGAAAAATCAATTGATTTTTTTTAAAATAATCAAAGCATTGGGGCGAAAGGAATCTAAGATAAATTTGAAAGGCGCAGTGAAAGTCATCTTACTTTGGATAATTTTTGTTTAAATCTCTTTATTTTTTAAAAAGTCCCTTTAGATCAATTCATTTTCAGCGGCCTCTGGAATTCCCCTTAGTCTAACCAAATAATTTTACTTTTCTAGGAAAAAGAAGTAAAACCGAAGGAAAGTATGCTGATGGTTTTTAAACTGACATGAAAACTGTATTGGTTTTTCTATTTTATTTTTTAGTACTGCCTAAGAAAAACTAAATTCTGAAATGAATGCTAAAATGGATTTTAAAAAATCAATAACAAAAATATGTCACTGAATTTTGAATAATTCTGTTTTCCTCCCATTTCTTTCCCTCCAAAAGTATTTAAATTCATTAGCAAGAATTAACAGCATTGTGCTGAATAAACCAACATGATTAATGTTTAGGTGGTTTCAGTATAGATCCATGCTTTTATAATATTTTTTTATGCACAGTTTTCCTAGCACGTCAAGAAATTCTGGAACTGTTATATTTAAACAGATCTGACAGGACATTGATTGTGTAGCCTTTCTAGTCATTTTATAACTGAAATGTGTGGCATTTATGTGGAATGAAAGCCACCAAGTGCTGAACTGCCAAACACCAGTTAATGTCTCTAGCAATCTAATTAGCATTCTCTCTATGGGCACAATTTATGCCACAGCTCTGAAGCCGATTCCCCATTAACAGACACTCTGTTACTAAGAGGGTGAAAAAAGACATCTATAATTAAAAGTGGAGAGCTTTGGGAAGGCCTGAGTCATAACATTCTCCCTCTCTCTCATTTCATAGATAATTTACTTGCTCTCAAAAGAAGAGAAAGCTGTGATTTTTCTTGGTATGATGGAATTAGCCCAGAAAAAGCGAGGAGAAAAAAGAGCTAAAATAAAATTTCAAAAAGCTTAACTGATACTACTACATATATATATATATATATATATATATATATATATATATATATATATATATATATATATATATATACATACATACATACATATATATATATATATATATATATATATATATATATATATATATATATATATATTTGTCTGATTAATAACACCACTTTTTGCAAACGTCACCACAAACTTGACCATATAATCCTATTTCTTTGATTGTTTACCATGTTACACTTGCACAACATAATATATTCATAATTCAAGTCATAAAGCTTTCAACATACAGCAATTTCAGTGAAGCATGAATGTATGTATATTATATTGTATTTCAAATATGATCTTTATTGGGAAAAAGTGGCTCAGAAAATCCCTAGTCAGCTAATAGCTCTTTTATGCATTGCAACAAACACTAGCTATAATGGATATCAGCTCACAGAATCTTCAGCCAAATGGCCAATTGTTATATTAGCTGGGTATCATAGGAGTTGTAGTTCAGCTCATGAATGAATGATACATTATAGCAGGGGTGTCAAACTCACATCGTCATGGCAGCATCATGTGACGTATCAGGACTTTTTCCCCCTTCACTAAACTGGATGTGGCCATGGCTAGCATGTGATGCATCTGCTCCGTGGGCCAAGAGTTTGACAGCCCTGCATTATAGCATTCCCAGGGAGAACAAACGGTAAATTACCAGATAGACAAAATGCATCATGGTATACTTTTCTGGGCCCCAGAGATCACTCCTACTGTACACCTGGATTTTGGTGGCACATTTTCTTATCAAAATTATAATTTTAAAGTAGCAGCAAAACATTCATTGATGGGGGAGGGAGGGGGCAATCATTAACTATAATAACTTTGAGAAACTAGGGAGTTAATTTTTTTATTAAAAAAAAATAAGCAAAACTATGTATACCATATTTTTCGGAGTATAAGACGCACCTTTCCTCCCCCCCCCCAAAAGAGGGTGAAAATCTGGGTGCGTCTTATACTCCGAATGTAGCCCTACCCAGCTTCTCAAATGGAGGTTTCAGAGGCTGAAAAAAGCATCAGAAACAAAGCTTCAGAAAAGAAGCCCCCAAACACAGCTTCAAAAAAAAAGCCCCCAAACAGAGCTTCAGAAAAGAAGCCCCCAAACAGAGGCTTTTTTTTCTGAAGCTCTGTTTTGCAGGCTTTCAGAGGCAGGATTTTTTTTTTTTCCTTTTTTTCTGAAATGGAGTTTCAGAAGTTTCTGAGGCAAAAAAAAAAAAAAAAAAAGCCAAAAAAAAGGAAGGCACAGAACTCACAACCAAGGAACCTGTTGCTAAAATTCACCTCTGGGAACAGCTGATTGGGAGTATTCCGGGAGACCGATCCACTTGTCAATCAGCTTTTTTTTTTTTACTTTCCTCCCCAAAAACTAAGGTGCGACTTATACTACAGTGTGTCTTATACTCTGAAAAATACAGTAATTATGCCATATAATGTCATCTGGTAAAACATCATCTATCTCTAAGGTGTCAATCAATAGTTTCAACATGGAGCTGATAAATAGGAAGAGGGCCTACAGAACATGGTTTCACCACAGTGAGGAAGATAACTATAAGGATCAACTTTCATATGGGCTTAATTATTCCCCAATTTGTGTATTGATATATTATAGGAGAGAGCAGGTAAAGACAATTGTAGCATTCTATATCTTACCTAGTTATCTTAAGAGTCAGTTTGGTATAGTGGTGAAGATGGTGGCCTAGAAACCAGAAGACTGTGAGTTATAGTCCCTCTTTAGGCATGAAAGCTGGCTGGGTGACTTTGGACCAGAAACTCTCTCTCTCAGTCTAATGTATCTCACAGGATTGTTGTTCTGGGGAAAAAGAGGAAGAGGAACAAATATTATGTTCATTTGCCACCTTGAGTTACTTATAAAATAATAAACATGGGATAAAAATCTAATTAATAAATAAAATACTCTTTTAACTTTACATCCAATTGCAAGTGTTGCTGGTTTATATTTCACCAGAATCTGGAATATCCTAGGTTGTCTATTCCTTGAACTGAGATTCTTATACATGCATCTTTTTTAGAAACAGCAGGCCATCTTGAGACAAATTGCACAGTTCTATAATATTGTGCATCTTTTATTTAACTAATTCATGGAGGCAAATGTAATTTTCCCCTCTTTTCAATGGGGAAATGAACTTTGCTGCTATAAATTCTCTTTTTTTTTCCTCTGTAGGGGAGCAAAAAACAAAAAACAATCTTCCAAGAGTTTCTAACCTATAAACTGGATCCAGAATTTGCCTTCCGCTGGTAGAAGAGATCCTTTTGTCTATGAAAGATGTCTGATTCCAGCAGAAGAAAGGAAGTATTTCCTTTTCTACCAGAAAACTCTTCTCACCCCCTCCTAGGTTTAGAAATTGGAGAACTCTCTAGGCCCGTGATGGCGAACCTATGGCACGCGTGCCTGTGGGCACGTGAGCATTGCCCAAGTTCAGCTCCAGCACGCATGTGCGCACCGGCCACCTGATTTTTGGGCCTTCCGGGCCCACTGGAGGTTGGGAAAAAGACAGTTTCTGGCCTCCGGAGAGCCTCCGGAGGGGGTGGAGAAGGCCGTTTTTGCCCTCCCCAGGCTCCAAGAAAGCCTTCGGAGCCTGGGAGAGCGAAAAACAGGCCACTGTGCCATCATGTGCCAAAAGTAGGGGGAGTGCAGGGATCGCACGCGCATGCGCGGTGGGGGCGGGGCACATTGAATTATCGGTGTGGGCACTCAGGCGCGCAACACCCCCACACGATCCTCCCTTTTGGCATGCGATGGCAAAAAGGTTAGCCATCACTGCTCTAGGCTAATGCAGGAAGTTTGTTTGTTTGTTTATTGAATTTATGTGCCACCCATCTCATCAATAAGGTAACTCCAGAAGGAGAAAGAAAGACAAGTAGAATCTTTTTTTCCTCCATTTATCTATACATCCATGGGAATATTCTGGACAGAACCACACACCAGGTGCTACTGTCGACTAGATGGCACTCAGAAAACAAGATGTGTTTTCTAGCTAATCCATTCCTGAATGCTTCAACCACAGAGAAACATCGATTGCAAAGAAATTCACCATCGTTTGCTGTGGCTCCCAGTTTTGGCTGGTTGAGCCACTCGTACTATTCCAGCATGAAGGGCTTTCAGCCCAAATCTGCTGAAGGCCGTGTGGCAGCAATCAAGCTGCCTGACTGCAGCATTGATAGGGCAGCGCTCACGAGCATAGCTCTGCAACCAGCCTTCCAAGCTCTGGGGCTTGGAAGGATCAGCAAGGCCCTAATTGGGCAAGACTGCTAGGCCAGGTGAGCCAAAATGGCAGCCACCTTTACCGGAGACACCACTCTTGCGGCGGGAAACCCGGCACCCAGGACATTGATGATGAGGCAGGGCCTCGGGAGCGAGGCCCACAAGAAAACGAGCAGCAGCCAAGCCTCACTCAAGTAAGTCATCTCAGAAGACCTCTAAGGCCGCAGAGTGAGGCCAAGCAGCAACATAAAGCCATTGAGAAGGTGATCACAAAGACTCAGAGGGAGGCTGATAAGAAGACAAGAGGTCTTTCAAAATATAAATATAAGGTGGCATTTCTGGTGGCCATTACATCAGCCAGGCGGATATCAGAACTGTTGGCTCTATCGGTGAGGAAGGACCTTTGTGTGTTCCATTCTGACAGGGTGGTTTTGTGGCTGGACCCCTCCTTCATCCCCAAGGTGAACACTTGATTCCACAGGGCTCAGGAACTGGTGTTGCCGAACTTCTGTCCTGAACCAGTCCACTTGGAACATAGGTGGCACACCTTGGACGTGAGGAGGGCCCTCTGCATTTACATCAAAAGGACTTCCTCCCTATGGAGGATGGAATCCCTGTTTGTCTCTTTCCAGCTGGGCAACAGGGTCACCCCCTCAACCTTGGGACAGTGGATTAGGGCATGTATCGCCAAGGCCTATGAGATCCAGACCTTGTCATTGCCTAGGCGAGTAACCACCCATTCTACCAGAAGTGCGGCCACAACTGCGGTGTGGGCAACACAGGACTATAGAGGAGGTCTGTCGAGCGGCCACCTGGTCCTCTCCATCCCCTTTTATCCACCACTATAAACTGGACACTTACGCCTTGGCTGAGGTGGCCTTTGGTAGTCGAGTACTTCAGCGTGTCCACGTGGAGCAGGGGACTTCGGACCACACAGCAGCCTACCCATAGGACAGCCAGCTATGGTATATCCGATTCCTGGATGCTATCTCCACCACTATGGAGAAGGGGCATTGCTCTTACCTGATACACTCCTTCTCGTTGAGGTGGAGATAGCATCCAGCCCCATCCAGATTGGCGTCCAGTCCTGGGCCTATGAGGGCATACGATTACAGCATAGCACGTCAGTTTGCATTGACGTCTTCATCAGAAAGCTGGGGACGCAAGCAGAGGAGGTGTGTCATCACAATTTACAGACTCAGTCCAATTAGCTGACAGACAGAGTTAACCCATTCCTGGATGCTATCTCCACCTCAACAAGAAGGAACTTATCAGGTAAGACCAACGCCCCATCTCATTGAGAAGTTGATTCAGATGACTGAAATCTTGTCTCAGCTCAACCAAACTGAAATCCATAGGGAAGTGTTATAAGCCTAGGATTAAAAAAAAAAAAGGTATGGTTTTCAGTTGTATCTTATTGTTTCATCATAAAATCGTAGATGTTCTCATCTCAACCAAGTTCCACTGAACTGAAGAGTTTATCTGTACTGTCCAATTATTCTCTCACCAGAATGGGTAGGTAACCATTTTTGGAGGGCAAAACCAGATATGGTTTTTCCTCTACTTGCAAAGATGCTTCTTCCTGTTAATGTTATATATGTTAATGTAAAGCACTCCTGTCTGTTTGGGGTATAACATTTCAGCTTTACTGAAGGCTAATTTCATTGGTTACCTTGCAGACGAAGGACCAGTGCTTGTTATGAACTTTAAAAGGTTTGACACTTCCTTTTTCTCAGCAGAAGTGGAATAGAGGTACCTTGAGAAATAGTTTTGCTGGAATGGCTACTGGCTTTAGAAAAACTTTGTGTGTACGGGGTTGCCTAGCTCAGCGATATGTATTGATACATATTTTTTTCTTCATACATTTCTTTGAAAATGTTGAAAAGGCAATTTATTGAGTCCTAATGAAACATCTGATCACGTCCTATATTACAGAAGATGTCTGGCATGAATCTATATTAATCTTTCTGACTTTTCTTCTTTCATATTAAAACAGACTCTTCAAATGTTTCATCCAAAAATAGGAGCAATCACTATCTAGCAATTTTGTTTCCCCATCCCCTTTATATGGTAGTAATTGAAAAACATCTCATAAATGACTTCTTCAGAATCAATCCCTTTCTTCCTATTACACTTGGATAGGTTGAGTTCTTTTTTTAAAAAAAAATGAACCACATGTACATCAAGTAAAAAATGCATATTCTCTATATTTATTTGTGACTGCAATCTTGGAAGGCAGAATTAGTTCCCATCAGATGTTACTCATGCAGTTCTGCTAGAAATATCTGTGGCAGTCTTAAGACACATTATTGGGTAACTTATCTAAAATCATATTAAAGTCAGAAGCAAAGTCAGAGTTACAGCCATTTGCTTTCTTTGCTGACTTTGGGAGGCAGGATTATCTATTTGGTTCACTGCAGAAGTCCAAACATTGATAACATAACTGATAATAGTAGTTTCCTGTTATTGCCCAGTAAATGTTTTTTGGGAAAAAAACCTGTCTCCTCCCACAGAATGCCAAGCAGGAATTTCCAACTGCTTCACCATTTTCACTGATATGCCAGGAACTAACAAACTCTGTAAAATTGTGCTTATCAAATATTAATTATCAATATTTTCATATTTCTGCATAGGAAGAAATTAGAATGAACAATATTACCTTTTATGCCTTTTGGCATAACAAAATAATATTTCAATTAATAGTTTTACCTATGTGTCTTTATAGTGCCTTCCTGCATTCTCCGACATTTTATTTCAGAACTGCTAGAAGCACTAGACAAATAAAGGGAATATTAAGCAGTAAAAATACTTCTAGTCATATGATTTTTCTCTTCCACTTATTTCATCATTTATATATCAGGAAGTATCCAGTGGTGGGTTTCTACCGGTTCGCCCTGATTCGGGCGAACCAGTAGTGGCAGCATTGGGAGGCTCCGCCCACCCGCCTGGACATCATCACGGACATGCCGCATGCAAGCAAAGCAAGCACGTGCACGCATGCTCACAGTTCCGAACCGGTAGCGAAGGTAAGTGGAACCCACTACTAGAAGTGTCATCTTTCTTTAACCAATAGGCTGTCATAATAAGAATCTGAAATTTCTCAGTTGATCTGCTCCAACATAGTGCTGCTTGCAAATTCAAGATATGTTATTTCCATTTAAGTTATTAACATAAAGCAAATTGCAATTTTGAATTTGCAATTCACAAATTGTGAATACACTGAGCTAGCATTTTCTCCTCCCCTCTGGAATCTGTTGGAGCATTTACAACTTCTGGAGTGGAACAACTTGCCTCCAGAAGTTGTAAATGCTCCAACACTGGAGGTTTTTAAGAACAGATTAGATAACCATTTGTGTGAAGTGGTGTAGGGTTTCCTGCCTAAGCAGGGGGTTGGACTAGAAGACTTCTAAGGTCCCTTCCAACTCTGTTATTCTATTTCTATTCTATTCTATTCTATTCTATTCTATTCTATTCTATTCTATTCTATTCTATTCTATTCTATTCTATTCTATTCTATCTAAGCTTTCCAGAAGATTCAGAGCAGTGGTATTTCCTAACATTTTCACCAGTTTTGAGGTCTGTTCTTCCTGCCTGAGGGAGCATTTCCCCTCCCTTCATGGAGAGGAGGGGAAATCCCTCAGCACATTAGGAAAATGAACCTCAAATCCAAATGCCTTGGACATTCCCAGAGCCGATGACCTTGGGGATGGAACTGTCTCAGGCTTCAAGGTGGCACACTTGCATTCCAGGGGTTTCCCTCCCAAACCATCCTCACATTCTGATGCCTTCCCTCCCTCCTTCCGTTATTTTTTTCTAGTTGCGAGCAGGCTGCATACTGAGTCAACCATGACAGTCCCCTCCACTTGCAACCTTTCCTGTGAGCTTCTCCATTGACTTTCTGGGAAAGTTGGCAGACATGATTGCAACCATCTGAATTCAGGGCACTTGGCAACCGGTTGTAAATGGGAACAGGTTGCCCAGTACCTGAAATGTAATCAGGTGACTCGGTGATGATGGTGGTGTGATATTGTATGACAGATGGATGTGCTTTCTAGGCCATAAAGCATCCATTCCAAGGCCATTATGACTGCTTGAATAACCAGTTATAAATCAAAGACTACATGTGTACATAGTACCACACAGATCAGACAGGAAACACAAGCAGCTAAATTAATTCTACTTTCTTGCAAAGTTACACTAACAGAATCATGCAAGTTTGAAAGTAAAATTCTCCTGCTTTCACTTTTATTGACTGAGTAAAAAGGAAGGATCCTTTCTGTCTAGTGTACAGCTGCAGGTTTGCTGTCTCTTATCTGACTGTTCCCTAGTCAACATCTCCTCGCCCCTTCTCCCAAGGTCTTTCCCACATACAGTGGTGGGTTTCATATATTCTTACCAGCAGTTTGCCACGCGTGCGCATGCTCGCTTTGCACACACGTGCCTTCCGCACATGTGTCTGGACTTCCGTGCATGCACTTTTCTCACGTGCCTTCTGCAGATGTGCCCAGCCTCAAAAACATGGCTAAATAGGATGGTATTACACCGGGGCGGATGGGAGGGTAGGCGGGCCCACCCACAGTCGCCACTACTGGTTCACCGGAACTGGTCTGATCCAGCTGAATACCACCACTGCCACATACCAATAGGTGTATACAGGATAGTTGAGTAGTTCTAGTCTCTCTTAGCAACCAGTAATACGACAATAGATTTTCAGATTCGGTCTCTTTGTGATATCAGTGCGCTAAGTCAATGGAAGCCAAAGAAACATCATTTTCCCCTCCCTATATTGTTCATTCCATTCTAATGCAAAAACAGAACAGCCATGCGCTGTAATTTCAGAGAAGATTGTAGATATCCATATATCTCTGTGGGGTTTCCACTATGTTGATTTTTTTTTTCATTTATTGCCTATTTCACCCCATGAAATTCTTAAGTGAAAAGGTTTAGCTGAATAATTCAGGAATTCAGATTTTTAAAAAAAGAGTGGATGTGGAGTGGATATGTTTGGGAGGAATAAATCAACATACTGAAAAGCTCTCTAGATGTTTGTTTTAATGATTAAAATGGTGGCTTGGTCTTTATTCTTCCTAAAAGGAATGGAGAAAATGAACCATAGCAGTATCACAGGTTGGGGAAAAAAGAAGTGTAACTTCTATCACAGTAACAATAGCTTAATATAAAATGTGAGAACCATATATCATAAGGATGACAAGAAAACAGAATTTGTGCAGGGGGAAAAAAAAAGGAATCTGATATCCCGCAGAGAGGTTAGACAAAAGTATCAGAAATGATGGAATCTGAAGAATATATGCTGACACTTTTCAGTCCCACAATACAAGTATATTAAAAGACTGAGGGTGTCACCCCCTCCCAAGTGATGCTTAAATGGAGCCAGGTGGGGAAGATGCTAAATGAAACACCTGTGGTCTTGCCAGCTGAACTAGTCTGAAAGCGGAGATGACGGACGGACGGATGGATATTTATGTGTGTGTACACATGTGTGTGCGCCAAGGTAATATAAATGCTCTTGTAAAAGAAATACGGGAGATACCATAAGCTACAAGCACAATATTATTAATATAAGGATGGAGTTTTTAATAAAGAAATATTGAGAACTGTGATATTTCTTATGGCCACAAGATTTCAGAGACAGCTTTCTAAAAGGTACCAATAAATTGTTCATTATGTGTTTACAGAATCTTAATATTTCTCCAAATTAATGTAAGTTTTAGAAATGGATCAAGCATATAGAGATACATTGAAATTTGGGATATCTTTGTGTTCCTTTAGAGAGCTTTTTAGATACAAAGTAATTATTTCCACATCAAAAAACCAAAGAGGGATTGATAGCAAGATGATAGATAGATAGACAGACAGACAGACAGACAGACAGACAGACAGACAGATAGATAGACAGACAGACAGAGACTTGCCTATATTTATCAGATATCTTATTGGGGTCTCCACTCTCATTTTTACCATTCCAATATTCATGTTAGCACAAGTCTTTTAAGAATTGTATATAATTGACATTTCTTTAAATCTGAATTTTCTCCAAAATTTGTATTATTATCACTTTACTCCCTAATGTGATTTTCCATTACGCACACGTGCACACATATCCTTATCTTTCTCAGCTATTACATAGATGGGTTTTGTTTGTTTTCGAAAACCTACTCCAAAGTCCCAATGTACCATTCCAATATTCATGTTAGCAAAAGTCCTTTAAGAATTGTATATAATTGACATTTCTTTAAATCTGAATTTTCTCCAAAATTTGTATTATTATCACTTTACTCCCTAATGTAATTTTCCATTACGCACATGTGCACACATATCCTTATGTTTTTCAGCTATTATATTGATGGGTTTTGCTTGTTTTCGAAAACCTACTCCAAAATCCCAATGTAATCAGCTGAAATTCTGTTGAAGAATATTTCAAAATATGGGAGGGTTATTGGTTCTGATTAAAATTAAAATAATTATATTGTGGGAAATTCTGATATTTCCATTTTTTATATGTTTTAATGTTTAATATCGGGAAGCTTCTTCTTCTTCTTCTTCTTCTTCTTCTTCTTCTTCTTCTTCTTCTTCTTCTTCTTCTTCTTCTTCTTCTTCTTCTTCTTCTTCCTTCCTTCCTTCCTTCCTTCCTTCCTTCCTTCCTTCCTTCCTAGCTTGTTTGATTGCTTATATTTAGGTGTCTGCTTGCTTATCTATTGTACTCCTTTAAGTCTTTGACATTTTCAAAGTAATGTTACAGTATCAACTAAATTATTATTTGTAAAGAAAGTAAATACAACTATTTTCTACCTAGAAAATGGAAAGTAATGAATCTCAACAAAACATCTTAATCATCGTAAATGAATCAGTGTGATGTACAAGATTTTCCACTTCTTTGCTTAAATCTGGGCCCCAGAAGGCAAAGCTGAGGTTTTGTAATTTTAATTCTATTTGATAATAAGATATTACTATCTAATACAGGCAGAATGTATTAACCTCCAGTCACTGCTTGACCTTCAACTTTCAATAGTCTCTTTAAGAAAGCTTTTCTTAATTTTGCAAATGGGGTCTGCTGGCAAAATATTCTCCCCATGGATCCCTTCTTTCCCATACATGCAGCATTGCTTCAGTTAAAGGGATAGGCACAAGAATTGGTATGGTTAGCATATTGATTTAAGAAGGCTATGTGTTAAAATTAAGCAAAATTAAAGGCTTTGATTCACAAACATCATAGGGGTCTCATAGGGGTCATTGGGTAAACACATTCAATCTCCTTCTCGGTGCAGAAATCTAGGTTAAAGCATTCCTTACAGATAAGATTTCTATTCTCTATTTGAACATCTACCACTTACCTAAATAATCAATTCCATGTTAAACTGCTCTTACAATTCAGTTGAATTCCTAACATTCAACTAGAATCTGATTTCCTGTAACTTAAATCTATTATTTTGCCTTCTGAATTCTGGAATGAATGGCCTTTTCTGTGATTTCCTTTCAGGTATTTGACAGCTGCTACTACAATCTCGGGAGAGGGGGCGGTATAAAAATTAATAATAAATAAATAAATAAATAAATAAATAAATAAATAAATAAATAAATAAATCTCCCATCAGTCATCCCTTTTCTAAAGGCTAAAACATACAGTATTCAGCCTCTTTAGTCTCCTTGTAAATCTTACTTTTCAGTTCTTCGCTGTATCTTCACTGCCTTTCTCTTCAACTTTTTAAGTTTTTCTCAGTCCTTCTTAAAGTGAAGTACTTAGAGCTGCACACAGTACTTGAAGTAGAGTCTGAGCAAAGGACAATATTGTGCAGTAATTATTTCTCATTATTTTGAAATTAGTCTTCCCGCAGCTTATACTGACATTTTTCTTTGCAGATGTACCACACACTGCTGACACCAAAAGGAGGACAAACACCAATCAGATATGCATATCTTAATTGATAAATAAATCTGGACATTTAAAAATAATACTAATTTGATACCATCTATATTTACTATATTAACTATAATTTTAATAGAAAATGATATCTAAGATGAGTTTGATCCTAGGTAGTGGCAGATATTTCTCTCTCTGGGCACAATGAGAATATATCTGCTGAACAAAACTCCACATTGGCGACAGGAAGGGCATCCGGCCATTAAACACTCTACTAGCTCCATTCAGTTGCCCAGACTCTACCTCGCAAGGGATTATGCGGTCGTTAAAAGATGATGATGTAATAGAAAGATGATATATCCCAGTACCATACCAAAAAAGACTATGCAAGAGGTGATCTGTATGTTTATCAGTTTTTAGTCTAAGCTTAAGTGCCCAGAGACAGTTTCAAGATCTTTGACTTCTCTTTTTGGTACTGGCAACTCACTTAGCAGAAGATGACTTCAAATACTGACTTGCCAGCTACCATACCACCAGATTTGATTTAACCTGTCAGGTCATGGGCTTCAGATTTCTAGACTGAACATACATGGTTTAAAAATGTGGGAAATTAAATAAGTGCATTTAGTTTTGTTTAGAAACCATATTAGGTGTCAACACAATCCAAGGAAATTGTTTTTGGTAGATCAGGGGGGCATGATGGCTCAGTGGTTAAAGATGATGAGCTTGTCAGATGGAAAGCAGACAGCCCAGGTTTGAGACCTGAGCGTCACATGACAGAGTGAGCTCCCGTTATTTATCCCAACTCCTGGCAATCTAGCGGTTTGAAAGCATGTAAATGTAAGTAGATAAATAAGTTGGCAGCTTTGGAAGGCATATTAGCACCAGAAGCTTTCATGCTGCCATAAGCACCACTTAGAAGGGAAAGTAACATCATTCCATGAGCCTCGGCATATAATCATGCTGGCCATATGACCATGGAAGTATTTTCGGACAACACTGGCTCTTTCGGCTAAGAAAAGGAGATGAGCACAGTTCCCTAGAGTCAGAAATGACAGGATAGGGGAAACCTTTTCTAATGAAATGTCAGGATGTTCTCTGATGTGATGCTTTGAGAGAGCAACCTCTGCCTATATGGCATATGTCCTCTCAAAACAATTCTTGTTCCAGACCACTGCACCTGTCCAATCTCATGACCCGGAACAAGCAGTCCCAGTACACCAGCCCATTCAGCGGGTGTGGTGATTTTTCTTAAGCATGTTCTGATTTGTCACTAACAGGCAGATAAAATAAAACTCTTTCATCTGGATACATTTGATCTCAAATGCTGTAGTTAAAGAACCCTAAAGTTACCTTATGATTCTTGACGAATGTATCTTTTCTTTTTATGTACACTGAGAGTATATGCACCAAAGACAAATTCCTTGTGTGTCCAATCACACTTGGCTAATAAAGAATTATATCTATTTATCTATCTATCTAAAATAGGTCCCATTTTTATTTGACCTCACCTATTGACATAGTGGGTAGCTATGCTTAATACCCATTTATTTGAGACAAAAAGTCACATCTGGCTGCAAAATGGTAAGGGAAAAAGTCAACATTGGGAAAGGCTCTGCTGTGGACTAGCATGCAGGAAATCCTTGGTTTCTCCAGGGCTATTTTGGTACTGACTTCACTAGGAGCTTAGAACATATAACATAGACAAATATGGTTAGAAGGGTCTGTTGAGTATTGAATGACAATTCAAACGGACCAATTAGAAGCGAGTAAATAGATTGGGAGATTTAGAAGCACGTCTGAAGCCGCGGACAGCTCCCTTTAAAAGGGGCTGCTGTGGCTAGGCAATCCATTGCTGTACTGGAGCTAATAAAGAGCTGTAACTGAAGTCCGTGTTCTGTGTCCTTCCTGCGCCCACTATTCAACAGGATTTTTGGAGGTCTTCTGGTCCAACCCCTTGCTCAAGCAAATGACCTTATACCATTCCAGACAAAGAGCTGTCCAAACTCTTTTAGTGATGGAGCACCCACAACTTCTGGAGGCAAGCTGTTCCACTGATTAATTATTCTCCCTGTCAGGAAATTTCTCCTTAGTTCTAGCTTGGATCTCTCTTTAATAATCTTCCACCTCTTATTTCTTGTCTTGCTTAAGACTGTCAACATTCTCCTTCCAGGGGTGGATTCTAAATTTTTTTTACTACCGGTTCTGTGGGCGTGGTTTATTTTGTGGGTGTGGCTTGGAGGTCATGTGATTAGGTGGGCGTGGCTAGCTGGTCAGAGTCATTTCTGGAAGGTCCTCGCACTTACGACCCGACTCATTTGTTTGCTTTTAACACTGATCAGCTGTAGGACGGCCCTTTGAAGCCCCGCGGCAAGAGTTTAAACAGTTTTTTTCCCTCTAGTCATCAGCTGGGACTCAGGAGGCAGCAATAGATTGGGGGTGGGACCAAATAAAAGGTAAGAATAACGTGGGTACATGGGTGGGGGTGGGAGGGCGGGGGAAAGAACCGGTTCGGTGACATCATATCGTCACCGCTACCGGCTCGGCCGAACCGGACCAAACCAGGAGGAACCCACCACTGTCTCCTTCCCTCTCTTCTGCCTCTTGCTGAGAAAGAAAAACCTGTTTTGGCAAGGCTCAAAGAAACACAGAATTTTCTCATGGAAAACTATCTGGAAGGCCTTAAATTTAAGTGCCAAGAATAGAAATTTCTATCTACAGTACTACCAGGAATAAAGAGCTTACTGCAGATAATAAAGCTATATTTAAAACGGTCTCTGCCAGCCTGCAAGACTGAGAATTGGAAAACAGGATTATTCCATGAACAATACTAAAGACTTGCTGCCTTTGATTTCCTCCTCTCCCTATAGTATATCCATACCGGCTCATCATTATTAAGAATTTTGTAACATTAAGAATTGATGTCTGAGCTTTTCTTCTCGCTTTCCCTTCTGTTTCCTTTTATGTTGTCTTCTGTATTGAAAGAATATTGGCCAGGATTATAATGATTGATGTATAAGCCCCCCAGGAGCTTTTTCAGTCGAAGAGAAGAGTAAAAACATTTTATAATCATTTTTGTTAATAAATAAATGAAAGCTGTGCAAAAGTATGTGAAAAGAAGACAGTGGCACTCCTGAGTAACTTTTACCCTATAATAATATCTAACACTATTTGCTTGAGTGAATACAGATTCATTATAATTATACAATATTATTGAATTTTAAGCAGAAATAACTACTGTTCATGGAAAGAGATAAAAAGTCTTGAAGGTTTTAAGCCTATTATGAAGGAAAGAAAGGGAAAAAAAAGATTATGTAATAAAATACAGGAAAAAATGGGCAGAGTGAACAATTTCTTTCTTTCAGCTACAGAAGTGTGCCAAGTAAAAAATGTCACCCATCATATTTATGGCATTCATTAAGTGATTTGGGGCAAAAGAATTCTGCCAAGGACAAAATAAAATAAAATTTAAAAAAAAAGCATCTTGGCAAGATTAGCAGAGTAAATATAATACTGTCGTGTTGAAAAAGAAAGACGGAGCAAGAGCAGCAGTGTACTTCATGTATGCCAACTGGCCAGCTAAAATGTGCAATCCTAAATTTCTTTATTGCTTTTCACATAGTTCAGTGAGACTAACTCATTGCAAGTGTCTACATAGAAGTTATGTTTCGGGGGTACACGAATGCAATAATTACTGGTTTTGCTTATGCCAGCATGGAGGAAGATAGAAAGTGTTTTTTTTAATATATATATCTGTTTTGGGGGGAAGCATAATATAAAAGAGTTTTTCTTTCTTTCTGATTTTAATGGGGAGAACATAAGCAATTCCAGTTCTTAATCTGGTTAGGTCCTTCCATTGTAGAGATGTAATTAGGAAATGGGGTCGGGGGGAGGGAATAATTAAAGGCTGCCTGACAAGGATTCTTACATTTTTAAAAGGTAAAAAGCAGCAAAAGACAAAGGGAACTGGATATGGACATGACAAACCACAATATACCCAATAGGAGCTCAAAATTACTTTATTTCTTTTTTTTAAAAAAAAAAATCTTTATTTACATTTTTCATTAAAAAAAAGGAAGACAACACCATATAAATAACATACAGAACAACACAACAACAAAAAAAAACCAAGCATACCTATAAGTAGTACCTTAATACCCTAGTATTCGGTACAGTATATCTATATTATATTCCAGGAGAGACAGAACAACTTGTATACCTTTATAAATCAAATTTTGGGTATTCAATCCATTTAGAAAAATGGCAAGAGATCTGGTGGGGGAATATGAAATTAGTAGTTTCTATGGCATATAAAGAAAACATCTACAAGATGATATATAGGTGACAGCTCCCCCCCCCCCCCGATAGACTAGCTAAAATGTTCACTGGACAGTCTGCTGAATGCTGGAAGTGTGGGTTTGAGCGTGGCACCTACTACCATCAGTGGTGGACGTGCCTGAAAGCAGTAAAATTCTGGGGGAAAATAAAAAAATGGTTTAATGAGATTTTAAATCAAAGGATTGAATGGCGACCAGAGACATGCCTGCTCGGCTCCAAACTGGAAAATATTAAAAAAGACTCATGGTATCTTGCATTACACATTATCACAGCGGTGAGACGTATGTTCAACTTTGGAAAAATCAAAATATCCCATCAGAGGAAGCAATTATAAAGAAGATTTTAGAGTGTGTGGAAGCAGGTAAATTGACTAAAAAACTAAAAGATAGAGACCAAACAAAAATTACTTGATTTCAAAGCCTGGGGAAAACTCAGGTTTTTAAAGGCTTCTACAAAACATTAAAAGCCAGTTTGGTCTAACGGTTAAAGCATCAGGTTAGAAACTAGGCGATTGTAAATTCTAGTCCTGCCTTTGGCACAAAACTAGTTGGGTGACCTTGGAGTCCCTTTCTCTCAGCCCTAGGAAGGAGGCAATGGCAAACTACTTCTGAAAAAGAAGGAAGGAAGGAGGGAAGGAGGAAAGGAGGGAGGGAGGGCACCATCAGGATAGGAACTATGTAAATCTTATTTGGGGTGTAGGAAAATCCTATATGGGTGGCAGGTGCTATGATATAGAAGGCACATTTCCTGGGTCCAAGTAGATGGCATTATTTAATAGAAGTGACTTTGATTCTGACCAATCTTACTGGATGGGCAGAAACCATGAGAGATTCTGATGCTACAGATTCAGATATTCTCCATTGCGCTGAGGAGAGAGAATCCAGGAACAGGTGTTGCTCTTTTCTTCTGCCTGGAGACTGAGCCTGTCATCTTTTTTGGTGACACCTCCCTTGCATGGTGACCTCCCAGTTCGGCTCAGTCTTCAGCCAGTAGAGACATTCAAAACGAAACAGCTTCACAGCATTGATTCCTGGATTCTCTTCAAACTGTGAGAAAAAGGGGAAAATTTTTCTTTTGAGATCGCTGGATAGCAATCAGGTTGGCTAACCGATCCGCTGGTTAGCCACCTCTCCGGCTATTTCTCCCTGCCATTCCCGCAATACAGTGGAGGGAGCCTTGATTTCGAGCCGGCTCCACACCAACGAGCTGAAGCCCCTGGCATAGTCCCGTGCCACAGCGGAGGGGACTCAGTCCCTGTCTGGCTTTGTCTGGACACATTGACAGTGGCTTGCGCGATCGGCGCAAATCCAAGCCATGGCACCAGTACATTGCGGACCAATTCTGCCTGACGATTTGCTGGAAAATGGCAGCTCCAGAGGCATCCACCAGCCACCAGCCACCAGCCACAGGAAGGGGACAATAGGGCTTTCCCACCCATCCATCCTGAGCTCCAGACAAGGCTCCTCCAGCCAACAAATGGCTGCTAAAGGAGCAAAGGCTCGGAGCCATACTACAGCAATTGCAAGCGGCAGAGGCTCCAAGGAGGCTGAAAAAGATGCCAAAAGACACCAAAAAGCCATCAAGAGAGAACTGGCTAAAGCCGAAAAGGCTGGCAGAAGCCAGGGGCTGAGAAGCTCTCCCAGAGGAGGAGCGGTTATTTCCTGCTGCTGTCAACTGTCAACTGTTTTTGGGCAAGCAGCCATTTCGTGGCTCAGGAAGTTGCCCCTTTCACTGCTCCAGGTAACTGCAATTCCGACTCTCCCATTGGCAGATGGCTGAGCCTCTTTACTCATCAATGAGAGGCCACAACAACAAACAATTGGGTCCTCAATATGGTGAGGTTCAGCTTCATACTCAAATTTCTCTCCATATCCCCAAAATTCTTTATACGTTGCTAGAGGGCAACTTCCTCACCTCCATAAACTTGATGGAGGCATACCTGCATGTACCTATCCTGCCTTCCCACAGGTAGTACCTCCAATTCTTTTATGCAAACAAACATTACCAGTATAAAGCCCTGCCATTTGGCCTATCATCAGCACCAAGGACATTCACAAAGCTGTTGGCAGCTCTGGCAGCCCACCTCCGGGCACTCCCAATCCAAGTCCATTGCTACCTGGACAATATACTGATCCAGTCCTCCTCCAGCCCCTAGGCAGAGGAGGACCTACAGACATTGATCCAGGTGCTCCAGGACCATGGCATTTTGATCAACAAAATCAGGCTGGAACTCAGGGCGATGCACCTGGCTCTCAAGAGGTTCCAGGGCACTGTGGCCATGCACCACGTTCTAGTCTTGACAGACAACATGGCCACCAAGGCCCATATCAACTGCCAAGGGGGTACCCATTCCAGGTCCCTCATGAAAGAGGCCGAACAACTGGGCCTCTGGGTGGAGAGATACCTTCTGCCCCTAAAGGCAGAACACTTTTTGGGGGTGAACAACGTGCAGGTGGACTGCCTCAGCAGGGTGACAGTGGACCATTCAGAATGGCACCTGCATCCCACCCTATTTCAGATCGCTTCAGCGTTCCAGTCCTGGATATCCAAGCTGGCAGCCCTTTCTATTAGGAAAGACCTATGTATATTCAACCTTGACAGGGTGGTCCTGTGATTAGACCCCTCCTTCATTCCCAAGATGAGTTCCTGGTTCCATAGGGCCCAGGAACTGATACTGCCCGGCTTCTGCCCGGGTCCAAAACTCTGGAAAAGAAGTGGCACACCTTGGATGTTAGGAGGGGTCTCTGCATTTATATTAAGAGGACTCCCTCCCTCAGGAGGACCGAGTCCCTGTTTGTTTCCTTCCAGACCTTTACTCTGGGCAACAGGGTCATTCCATTGACAGTGGGACAGTGGATTCGGGCGTGCATTGCCAAGGCCTACAAGCTTCAGGCTCTTCCAGTGCCTCAGAGTGTGAAGGCCCATTCCACTAGAAGTGCGGCCACGACAGCAGTGTGGGTGACACAGGCCTTTATAGAGAAGGTCTGTCGAGCAGCGGTATGGTCCTCTCCATCCCCTTTCATCAGACTCTACAAATTGGACACCTTCACTTCGGCTGAGGCGGCCTTTGGCAGGTGAGTCTTCCAGAGGGTCCACACTGATCAGGGGATTGAGGACCAGACTGTTTCCCACCCGTAGGACAGGCTGGCTTTGGTAAGTCCCATTCCTGGATTCTCTCTCCTCAGCGCAATGGAGAAGGGGCATTGGTCCTACCTGACACACTCCTTCTCATGGTGCTGAGAGAGAGAATCCAGCCCCACCCTGGCTAATATCTGGTCCACAGTCCTGGGGGGGACTCATGTTTTCACAGGTCACAAGCCTTGTCATCACTATGCCTTTGCCGAACTGGGAGGTCACCAGACAAGGGAGGCATCACCAAAAAAGATGACAGGCTCAGTCTCCAGGCAGAAGAGAAGAGCAATACCCATTTCTGGATTCTCTCTCTGAGCACCATGAGAAGGAGGATCAACGCCCCTTCCACACATTCTCTCCTTCCCTTCTTATTCCATCAAAGAGTTCTGCAAGCAAATGTGACCACTATCTTTTAAAGGAGATATTTCAGTTTTTTCTCTCCAGGGGTGGACTTGCTCATGCTGTCATGCAAGGAGGCATCCTGAAAAATTCCTGGGACACCCTCCAGGGACAGAGGCTATCTAAAAAATTAAGAAACCTCTTTTTGAGTCAGAATTCAAATTATAGTCCTGTTAGTAGATCTAAAGAAAAGTCAAGGGTAATTACATTCCTACTACCTGAAATGTGAGGTGTCAGATTGATACAGATGGTAATGTAAATAATTATAGGCACTCTCTGCCTGAAAAGTTGGCTCAGCTTTTCTTGTCCTCCAAGGTGACATTCATCAGTTTCTCTTTTTCTGACAATTTATGGACCCAAGGATTTTCCCCCGCTTTCCAAATCTCCTTGGGAAAAGAAAGATACTTACAATGTGATCTAAGAAAGAAACTTGGAAATAGCATATAAAACATTTTTGACATCTTTATTTTAATGTTGGTCTTTATTTCTGTTTCTTTAATTGTGTTTTTTGTACTTCTGTATGTTTTAGTTGTAAACTGCCCAGAGTCACTTCGGTGAAATGGACAGTGCAGAAATTTGATAAATAAGCAAATTTGATAAATAAAAAGATTTACCTAATCCTTCTACTATCAGAATATTGATGCTTTGTTCCCTTGCTCCTTTCTTACCCAGTTTGATCTGCTATTATTTAATTGCTATTTTGGTCTTTGAATCTTCTTTTTTTTAATTCATGTCAGATTCCAGCCAATCATGCATCTTAAATGTACAGTACTATCTTGGTACTGAACTGCTTTGAAACTCATCAAATTTGGTACGCAATGTATTTTGATGCAAAAGTTTTCTCCCGGTACTCATCGTTTGTTTGGTACTCAACAAACAAGCTAGAATCTGTTGATGTTGGCTGCCTTGTCACTCACTACATTATTCTTTATGGGAAAAATATGTTTGGTACTTACCATTTTTGATAATTATCACACCTCCTGGAACCAATTAACAATGAGCACTGAGGTACCATTATATTTAATTGGCTTTGGGGGGAGTGTGCTCAGCAACACAGCAAGAAGCTAGACCTTCAGTGTATACATATCCCTTAGAACAAGCATAGTCAAATGTCAGGGAATTGCACATTTGGTGTCCAAATGGAGTCAGAGACACTGGCACAAACTTGTAGTTTTATATAAATAAATATATTTTGCAATTACTGTTATGTAAAATGTCTAACTTGTCTATATCTTATCTGAACCCCCACCTCCTTACAGTCCTGCAAGGGTTAACAATATCACACACCCTCTCATTTTCATAATCCTACCTTATTCCTGACTCCTCCCCTTGGGTATAAAAGGACTCACCCCGAGGCGATCTGTTCAGTTCCAGTTGTGTATCTGTAAGAGATAAACAGAAGGTCAATAACTATAGACCAAAGGGGCCTAGGATCTATCCAGGTCTAAAATAAAAGACTGAAAATAAAATACTCTTTGCCCTGTGAGTTATTGGGTTAGATCCATCATCCTTAACAAATTGGTAGCTTGAGGATGGTTACCCATAACTCTGAATAATGACTGAACCAAATGCTTACTCTGAGAAAATAAACAGAGTGAACACAAGAGCCTTCACCAGGCAAATGGCTACACAACTGACACCCAAAGGTGCCACAACAAGAGCCACCTCAACTGAGAGTGAGCAGGATAGTAATCTGAACTCACTGGAGAGACAGCAAGAAAAAACAATTGATCGCGAACAAGAAACGCCACAAAGAAGAAATGAACTAAGACTGTCCATACTGAGGTTAATGGAGGCGCCCGCCAGATAAGAAAGTCTTATCGCTAACCTCCAAAACCTCCTTGTAAGCCATGGAACAACTATCGAAGCCCCAGCGATGATTCAGGAAATCACCACTTCAGTAAAGGATAGGCTACGACAGTCGGACGACCCAGAGCTAGCTGAATCCGTTCCCACACTTTTTCTCCGGTGGCCATCTTGGAATGGCCAACAACCAATAGAGAGCCGGAATTCAAACTTAACGGCGCGAATCAACCAGAACCCTAAAACAAACAGGGGACACCCTGAAAACAACTATAAAAAACAAATACAAGGCAACAGGAGCTCGCCTACCGAGCTCGAGATAGAAAAAGCCATCGAGACTCTAGCGGCAGCCTTCGGCTCCGCATTCAAGCCTCCCACGCCAATCACAAACTACAAAAAGAACCCGAAAGCCAAAAACACACCAGAATGACTGCCGGCAATGAAACCCCGACCCCATCACTGCCTAGAGAAGAGACACACTACCATGAAGAGCAAAAAACACTGACCGCCTACAAATCAACTACGCAGCAGGTCTCGAACTCACCACCCCTACTACTGCCAGAACGAGACCCAAGAAAATAAAACCCAATCACCAACTCACCCATCCTACGACCTCCACCGGGCTTCTCTGCCCATCCAGGGGCCAGCATCCGTGGACCGGGACTCGCCGCCGAAACACCGAGCTCTGATGGTCCTCGTTCAATGACTGCCATGCCGCCGCACCTTCTGCCGATCTTCGCCAGGGATCCAGCTGCCCAGCAGCAACTCCCCGCGTCCAGCGTGGAGTCCAGGTGTGCAAGAGGTGAACCCAACATCCCATTGACAGGCCTAGGCCTATGCCTGGGAGCCGCGGCTGTGCGCTCCTCACCCGACGACTTCCAGCGTGAAATGAGCTTCGCGCATGCTCAATCCTCACCTGCAAAGAGAGAAGAAAAAAAAAAAGATGACTGACAGGTTTTTTTGCATTAGCTCAAGCATCCCATTGCCCTACTGTGAATTCACTCACATTCTAGACCATGGACAGCTACCCTCAGTAAGTAATTATTCTAACAATTCTGGAACACTACCTATTAATTTCCCAAAATTACAAATAGATGGAGGAAACCTTTTAGAATGGAGCCAGCAGTTACAAATTATTTTTATGAGAGAAAATGTATTTTTCTTCATTTCTAAACCTCCAAAAAACCCTTGGTCATTTGAGATTGATTGTATCTACCACAAGGCATTCTGTCTATTGTTAACTAGTATACCACCCACTATGTACCCTATCATAGGTAACAACCTAACTGTGTACGAAGTTATGCAAAAATTATACAGTTTATTCTACAGTCAAAGCAGAGCAACCACAACTAGAATATCCAGGGAATTTCACTCTGCCAGACTCAAGCCAGGGGTCCCCATGAGCGAACACCTATTGAAACTTAATGCTACCAGGGTTGAACTACTGCAAAGGGGGGAGGTAATAACTGAAGAGAGCATGATGAGTATTATTATAAATTCATTGGACTCTAGCTGGGACAACTTTGTAACACAATTAGATAGCCTAAGCATAGAACAGATATCCCTGAGCACACTCACAAATCGCTTGATTGTGGAAGATAACCTGAGAAGAGACCGCCATCTATCTAGAAGAGAACCCAGGCCTGTAAAAAGAGTTGAATTCCAAGATAGGATAAGCAATTCCCAGGAATGCTTTTCTTGCGGTTGTAGGAACCATTTAAAAAGGGATTGTCCCAGGAACCACAGAAACAAAGGGTACACTGATCGCAGGGAGAGACCTGAGCCCGGAAGGAGGCACCAAGGGGGACGCTCACCAGATAACAGAACGTTTAGAGAAAGAGGGCATGGGTGGTCTCCCAACACCAGGAGAAATAATGAACATAGAGACAGCTCACGAGATAGACACACAGAATCGATGTTCAGCTTTAAACATGAGGACACAAACACCAGACAAAGAACATACGACAACATGTGGTTCCTAGACTCAGGAGCCACTAACCATACCACACATGACCCAAGATTATTCACCTCTCTCACAGAGACAGATTTTGAGATCAGAGATTACATGTGCTAGAGATTCCATACAACATGCTGGCAACCACAAAACTCACACAAGACACGAACACCGAAGTGATGTTTAAGGAAGGCAGAGTATACATATCCAATCAGGGGGAAAACATTGGGGAAGTAATCATACACGACGGGCTACCTTACTTTACGCCCAAAGAAAATAAAGAGGGAAGCGTTAACATAAACGCTGTTGATGAGGCAGAAGGAAACAGAAAAACAGAGGGAACAACCAACTGTAATTTACCAAGTAAAAGTAAAATATCTGTAGGCAAACCCTTACATGACAATTGTGCTCACCTTCTCCATAGAAAACTAGGGCATATCAGTTTCCCAGTTGTCAAGAAAATGTTGGAATGCGCCGAGGGTTTAAAAGTAAAAAGTTGTGAAAATTACTTGGAGTGTTCTGTGTGTAAATGTTCTAAAATTAGCGAGACCAAAAAAATCAGGACGAACTACTGACTCTATATTCCAACTGGTGCACATGGACCTGGTAGGACGACTGAGACCATCCATTAGATATAGAGAAAGATTCTTCCTAACCATTGTGGATGATTACAGTCGATATGGTTATTTATATTCACTCAGACACAAAAATGAAGTGTTCCAAAGGTTTAAAGAATTTTACAAAAGAGTAGAATTACAACATAATACCAAAATCAAACAAATAATGACTGATCGAGGTTCAGAGTTCATGGCTAGAGACTTCACAAGATGGGTAAGAGAACGAGGCATATTACATTTTACTTCTTCACCTTTTTCTACATTTCAAAATGGAGTTGTAGAACGGAAAAACGGCGTACTCCAAACCATGATGAGGTGTGTCCTAGAGGATGCTGGGATGGACCAATCATTTTGGTCAGAGGCATTGCATTACTCAAATTACACATTAAACAGGTTGTAGTCTAGTTCGATTGACAAAACTCCATATGAGATAATGTACAAAAGAAAACCCAACTTGGCCCACCTACACATATTTGGCGTTCCAGCAGATGCCAAATCCCCAGACAATTAAGGAAGAAGGGAGATAAAATATCCAAAAGAATGAGATTTATGGGATATGAGCCAGGAACAAAAGGCTTCAGATTCATAGATCAAAATAACAAATTTATTGTGTCAAGATCAGTGGACTTCCATGAGCATTCAAATTGGTCAAGGCTGCACTCCAATGATATTTTTGCTGATAGAAATACACATACACAGAAACAGAATAAGAAACTGATCACTGAGGGAGAAAAAGGAACAAAGACACACAAACCCAAACACCATGAACTAAGGGTCAAAGAATGGAAGGAAGAGCACCCCACTTTGAACCTAGATAAACTCACTGACGAAGAGACTGAATACCTGCATGAAACAAACAGACCAAGTGACAGACCAATCAGAGAGAGTAGAAACAAGATACAAAAAAGACTCGAGGACTACATCATGTCCATCCAAACCAACAACATCACACTCAGTTCCTATGAAGAGATACTCAAGCTCCCCCAAGAGGAGAGAGAAAAATGGGAAGAAGCAATGGAAAAGGAGATGAAGAGTCTCCGGGACCTGCAAATATACTCACCAGCCCAGACACCAGAGAACAAAAAACCCATAGGGACAAAGTGGGTGTACAGAGTCAAGACCCTAGAAAACAACGTGCTGTATAAAGCAAGGCTAGTGGCACAGGGCTTCACACAGAAGTACCCAGAGGACTATACAGATACATACTCCACAACAGTTAGGGCTGAGAGTGTCAAGAGCGCCCTTGTAATAGCCACCATCCTAGGGCTGGAAGTATTTCAATTTGATGTTCAAACTGCATACCTCCACGCAGAACTGGACAAGGAAATTTATGTCAAAGCTCCACCAGGATATAACGAAGGAAAAGACAACACATGGCTCCTAAATAAAAAGTTTATATGGACTAAAACAGTCAGGCAAAAGATGGTATGAGTGCCTGGTTAAGGCCCTCAACTCAATGGATTTCACCGCCACCTCAGCAGACAAATGCTTCTTTATAAAGAGAGAGAAGGAATCTTTTGAAGGCATCCTCGTCTACGTGGACGACATATTGTATATAGGGGGGGGGAAAAAGCCAAATGCGAGAAATTCGCCTCTGAATTAGGGAACCACTTCTCATTAAAATCACTAGGAAGAATAGACAAATACCTGGGAGTTCAAGTGACAAAAACAAACAAAGGTTTCCGACTATCACAAAAGGAGAAAATAACAGAGTTTTCATTAAAATGCAACATGTCAGAAACAAACCCAGCGAAACTCCCATGCAACAAGATTTTTTGAAAAATATGTACAATGAAGCAGAACCCTTTTCTGATAACAAATTATACAGATCCACAATTGGATCACTACTGTACATTGCAAATTGGACTAGACCAGACATTGCTTTAGCTGTTAACTTATTATCCAGGCATGTAAGCAAACCCACTACATTCCACTGGGATGCCATAAAGAAATTGCTCAGGTATCTGAGGCCGTGCGGGCCTGGATGGGGAGAAACAGGCTCCGACTCAACCCTTCCAAGACTGAGTGGCTGTGGCTTCCGGCGTCCTGATATAGCCAGCTGGTGCCATCGCTGGCTATTGGGGGCGAATCACTGGCCCCC
Source organism: Arizona elegans (assembly GCA_022577455.1). Taxonomy (NCBI): domain Eukaryota; kingdom Metazoa; phylum Chordata; class Lepidosauria; order Squamata; family Colubridae; genus Arizona; species Arizona elegans. Next base: position 196,969,460 of record JAKOOJ010000001.1, on the reverse strand, counting down.
ATGGAGAGGGCTCGCAACTTAGGCGTCCTCCTGGATGCACGGCTATCTTTAGAAGAGCACATGACGGCCATGGCCAGGGGGGCTTTTTATCAGGTTGGCCTGATACGCCAGTTGCGCCCCTTTCTGGATCGGGACTCCCTACGCATGGTCACTCAAGCACTCGTCACTTCCCGCCTGGACTACTGCAATGCTCTCTACATGGGGCTCCCCTTGGAGTGCACCCAGAGGCTGCAGTTAGTCCAGAATGCAGCCGCGTGGAGGATTATGGGAGCGACGGGGCACTCACATATGACACCTCTCCTGTGCAAGCTGCACTGGCTTCCTGTGGTCTTCCGGGTGCGTTTCAAGGTGTTGGTGACCACTTTTAAAGCACTCCATGGCTTAGGGCCAGGGTATCTGCGAGACCGCCTTCTGCCGCCAATAGCCTCCCACCAACCGGTTCGCTCGCACAGAGAGGGCCTCCTCAGGGTGCCGTCGGCCAGACAGTGCCGGCTGGCGACCCCCAGGGGGAGAGCCTTCTCTGTGGCAGCACCTGCCTTCTGGAAGGATCTACCCCCTGAGATACGCACGATATCAGACCTCCAGACTTTTCATCAGGCCCTGAAAACACACTTATTCCATCTAGCCGGGCTGGCTTGATCCCATCCTCTCAGTTTTAATTGAATTTGGTTTTAATTGGGTTGTTTTAAATTTTGGGCTGAAATTATTTAATTGTTTTTTAAACTGAACTTTTATATGCTATGTTTTATCTCAGCTGTACACCGCCCTGAGTCCCACAGGAGAAGGGCGGTATAAAAATAAAATAAATAAAATAAAAAATAAATCTAAAACATAGTATTAATGCTCAGTTGTGCCTTGAACCTAACTTATCCACAAAACCCAAATTATCGTGTTATGCGTATGCAGATTGGGCAGGAGATATTAAAAGTAGGAAAAGCACTTCTGGATACGTATTCTTTCTTAATAACAGCCCAATACATTGGTATACTGGAAAAAAGAAACTAGTGGCTACCTCCACCACTGAAGCAGAATTAATTTGTCTATCTAAAGCAGCAAATAATCTAATTTGATTCGATGACTTGCTCAGTGATATATGGACAGAACCATCATATCCTATAATTATTTACGAGGATAATAAAGCAGCCATTGAAATCTCAAAGTCTGACACCGTTGGCCAAAGGTCAAGGCACATAGATATTAAATGTAAGCACATTAGACAGTTCTCAGAAATCGGGTTCATTAAAGCTATACATTGTGCCGCAGAGGAACAAATAGCTGATATACTTACCAAACCTTTACCCAACAAGCAACACTTGTCGAGCGGCATGACGCACTCGACACCGTGATCCCATGATTCCAGCCGCTGCACCACGGACGGCGTACCCGAGGGGGGAGGTGGCATTGGGTGCTAGGTGGAGGGGTTTAGGTGTGGCGATAGGCGTCTCTTTACACGGGTGATTACCGGGGTTGCGTGGGTGAGTAGAGAGCCTGCAAGCACCGTGGCCATCGATGGAGACCAGATGGGTGACATCATCGCTGCGCGTCCGGGATGACAGCTGCCGGAAGTTTGAATGAGCCCAGCTGACAGCACTTAGCGCTCACCCTATAAAGAGCATGGACGCTGGCTCCCGGCAGCCGCGTCTTTGTTTGTATTACAAGCCGTTCTCCACCGAGAGCCGTTGACACTGACTAAACCAAGAAACCTCTATCCCTGGACTTGTGTGCTTCTTGTGTCTTGGTGTTCCGGTCTAGGGGAGGCCAAGAGGAAGACGCGGCTCACTCCCCTCACCGGGCTTTCCAGCGAGGAGCGCCATGGCAGAGGGCGCAGAGGCGCTGCCCGACAAAACGCTGACTGAGAAAGAGGAAGAGGCTGAAGAGGCTGTTGCTGCCGATATGCCGGAGGCCAGCGAGCAACCGGTAGTGTGGCCAAAACGCCGAGGACCGCGGAGAGAGGGCGCCAACGAGAGCCCGAGGAAGGAGACCCCAGAGGCTTATGGCTCCGAAACGACCACCCAGGCTGGTGCGGGACATAGGTGGCATAGTTCCGCTTTGCCTGGGACGCGGGTGCAAACGCCGCCCCACACAGGCACCTAGTTCCAGGGCTGGAGAGAGAGGCAGTGGAATGAAGATGAGAAAGGGGAATGGAGTTACTCCACTGGCCCAGGGGCAACGACTATGGATGTCTTACGGGACAGGTTCGGGGAGGCCAGCTTCCGGGACGTGCCCTCCTGGCAGCCGTGGGCCCCCTGTGGAGACCCTTCCGAGTCATGGCAGGGGGGCGGGGCCATGAGCGGCGGACCTGGGGCCAGCAGACCCCGTCTCGCCAGTCCGACGTTCAAGTTCGAATACCGCATGGGACGGGCGAGCGGGGAGCTCCAACCCCCAGGACGAAGCGGTACCATTCCATCCGATGGGGGGGAGAGCCTGCATGCACCCACCAGAGCCCCTCCTCAGCCTAGCAGGGATAGGACAGTAACCAGCGCAGTGAACAGTCAACGTGACCAGAGCGATGCAGGGCAAAGGCCAGCCCAACCCCGTCAGCCAGACCCATTGCCGATGTGGGGACCCGGAGTGTGGATACCTCAGACCCCATGGGGGTTACCGCCCGTACAGGCCACGTTTGACGGATCATCGGAAAAGGTAGCATTGTTTCTCAGTCAGATAATCAGCCACATGGATCTATATGGGAGGCTGTACCCCTCGCAATGGTCAATGGTGGTTGCGGTGACGGCTGTCCTTACGGGGGAAGCAGCTGACTGGGTGGCCGAGAACACTCATACCTCATGTCAAAAATCTATGTTTGTATGTGAATCACTTGTTTTTATGTTCATTAGTATTCATATATATGTATATTATGTATAAGCCATCAGTTAGACATTTAGAGGGGGTTTTGTTATGTAAAATGTCTAACTTGTCTATATCTTATCTGTACCCCTACCTCATTACAGTCCTGCAAGGGTTAACAATATCACACACCCACTCATTTTCATAATCCTACCTTATTCCTGACTCCTCCCCTTGGGTATAAAAGGACTCACCCCGAGGCGATCTGTTCAGTTGCAGTTGTGTATCTGTAAGAGATAAACAGAAGGTCAATAACTATAGACCAAAGGGGCCTAGGATCTATCCAGGTCTAAAATAAAAGACTGAAAATAAAATACTCTTTGCCCTGTGAGTTATTGGGTTAGATCCATCATCCTTAACAATTACATATAAAGCAAATAAGATAACCAGGCAAACAGGAGCATCATCAGGTAAATCGCTGAACATACAGGGCACACAGAAGAAAAAGGTGGAGGGAAAAATGGAAACTCCCCCTCCATACTAATAGCAACCAATCACGGCAGAGATTGCCTCATGCAGGAGCCAGTACTCTGGTACCAATCAACCAACAACTGTGTGTTCTGGCTCACTGCACAACCTCACTGCTCCAGCTACTACGTTTAAATATCTTAACATCGACTTCCATCACTCCACAGAGAAGTGGAATTCAGCAACAATAAAACTAATTTTGGGCACTATTTTGGTTTTGTGAAATAAGTGTGAAATGGAAGTGAGAGGGTTTTAACAGACAAACCTTTACTCTACCCTTGCATTCCTTTCTAAAATGGCAGTTGCATGATTGATATATTTTGTCACTGAACGTTGACAGTACAATGGGAAATTGTGAAATTCAGAAGGTTTTTAAGATAAATTTCGTTTATTTATGCATTACATTTTTATGCTGCCTATCTCCTCTGCCAAGTGACTCTGGGTGGCTTACAAATTATAACACAAGTAGAAAAAATAATTAAAATATCAAAACATTAAAATGCTAGTGATTCACTTCTCAGTGTCTTGTAGTTTTTTTTCCTACCCTTTAAACCCAGTATAACACAAAAAGGAGTGAAAACCCTGGAATGTTGCCATCCTTCCATTGGAATTTAGAGTTTCCTGATATGTACAGCATATAACTATGAGTATGTAAGTAACCAGGAACTGCTATTTTTTATTTTTCTCAGACTGAGGCAAGCCCTCCCTACATGCTGTATCACAGTAGAATTTGGTGTCCTCCACTTACCTATTTATTGGACTGGTGATAGGAGTGAGATTTCTGACTTTTCTTAATAGTGAGAACCCCCTCATAAAATTAAAGCCAGAAGACTGACAGCGAAGTACCTTCCTCCCACTGAGACATGACTGAATTACCATGGCCCAAAGCAGAGACTTTTGGATGCTATGGAACACATTGTGGTGAGAGAGAAGTTCCCTGCATTCCAGCACGAGTCCAAAATCTCAGAAGACTAAACCACTGATCACCGTGACTGACCCAGATTGGATCCTACTATGTAAAATGCATGGAGACAAACAGATGGGAGCCTAATGAACATCCCTGCCTTGACAATATGAAAGTCCTTAACAGAGTATTTCTGATAGTCATAAAAATGCTTGGCACTTTAGTGTTGGCTGAGTACATCCACAAAGCTGGATTTATTTCAAGAGTTCATTGTAGAACTTCTCAGGGAACCAAATTAATTTAATAAACATTCCCATAATGGCTAAGGCTAAATTATTATTTTTGAAAGAAACTATATAGAAGTGTTTAATCAAATTTGGCCATTGGAAGCCCATTAAGTGGTGATTTAACCAAGTATGACATGTGGAAAATATTACATTTTGGTTTTCCCGCTTTTTTGCCTTCTTTTTAATGGAAGATTAAAAACAAATGGAAAATTAAATGAGGAGTGGTTTTCATAATTTATAGTGCCATCAATGTGCATACATTAGCATGATCAAGAATGCTAATTTTAATGGCAGACTTATCACTTCTCAGAATAAGATCATTTTAACACCTTGGTGGTTAAAATAAACAAAACAAATAACAACAAAAATCACTTGCAGGTCAATCTGCTTGTTATCCATTTGAATAGCAAATTACAAAAATGTAGCATAAACCAAAAGAATAGGAAAAGAGGAATGAAAATCAAGATATGGCTTATCTATTTGTTTCAAAATATTGTAACACAATCAAAAAGTAGAATAAATAGCAGGCTGTTTAAAGAAATTAAACTGTCGACAAATCTGTGGTGTTTTGTATAAGAACAAAAAGATAACTAAGAAAAAAGTTTTTCTTCACATAAATTATATATCTGATTTTTTTCCCTCTTTCAACCAAAACCATATAGTGTCATTTATCTCCAACGAGTGAAATAGGCATATGTACATGCTACATTCCCCACAGGTGTTGATAATGAGTTTATTATTTTTAATTATAATAATTTCCATATCATGGCCAGAGCCAAATAGCATTTTAACATCTCTGCTTGAAAAAATATGGAAAGTGGAAAAGCTATCATTATAGCTTAGCAAGATAATCAAGTTTCTTTGCTCACATGAGGGGAAAAATCATTATGTGTCTTTTGTGAGGGCTCAATATAAACCAAAATGCAACCTGGGCATGGGGAGGGAAAGTCCTCCAAGGTCAAGTTATTATAAAACACAGCAGGTACAGAATCATGGTTGTGGATCCCTAATGTTTGGAGATACGCACATCACAGTATCTTTACACCAAAGTACAGGTAGAAGTGGGTAATTAATTTCATCTCTATTTCAACATGAGTTGATCTAATTTTGCATTTTGAAATAAAATGCAGATTCAAGTTATTTAATGTTTGCAGTTCTGCCAAAGCAGTTCACCGGCAGTATTAACAAAAATGTGTACTAGGGAAAAGTCTTTAAAATGCATTTGTTCCCAGAAATGTACAGAAGGAAACATTTAGTAAAGTTGTTTGCAAAATGTGTGAACGTTAGGCAAAGGTATACTAAAATGAATACATAAGAATAAATGAGTGCACATTTAAAAAAAAATATTCCAAATTTTAAAGTTGATTTAAAGAATGAAAAACTATGAAAAACAGAATTGACAGGTGTGCTCTAGAACAGAAGTAGTGGACAGTTGTGAAGCAGTCATTGATTACATAGACTGGCCCCTACCTCGGTAGGACCAGCTGATAATCATTTGGGCCCAGGATCAAAACAGTATTTGTGTTTTTCTTATTGATATGGAATATTTATATCCACCAAATAAAGGCTTGTTACAGATTGCAGATATAACAATGCTCAACAGTTACTAGGAAAGACAAACAAGATAGTCCTTGTTTAGTGACTGCCTTGTTTAACAACTGTTCAGTTTTAATAGCGAGGTAATGATCCTCACATTTATTATCTTTACAGATCTGTAAAATGAAGAAAAGAAGTAAGATCATAAGCATTGTCAATTTCATTTAGCGACCAGTTTGTTTAATAATTGAGTTACCAATCCCAATTGTGGTTGCTAAACAAGGACCTACTTTGCATACCTTCCCCCAGACCTTCAGAAGGAGCAAGATTTCTGCTGTCAACCTCTCTTATAATCTTGACTCTTCCTTGCTATCTGTCACTCCTTCTTGCATCTTACTGCACCTATTCTGTATCTTTGGCCATGATACTTTAAACACAGGCTGAATGCTCTTTCAAAAGATTGCTAGACTTGCATTTAGAAATAACCCAATAGATATGTAGCAGGTGCCAAGAAGTCATGAGGAACACTTGAAAAATTCCCTTCCCTTAGTGCAGGGGTGTGAAACTCGCGGCCCGTGGGCTGGATGCGTCACGTGCTGGGCACACCCATCCCTAGTTTAGCAAAGGGGAAAAAAGTTGTGATACGTCACGTGATGACGTGACGACATGAGTTTCACACCTCTGCTTTAGTGCCTGCTACCTATTAAATCAGGCAGCATGAGAAGCAGCTAAGCCTGCTGTTCAAGGCATAATTATTTGTTTTTTCAAATTTATATAGCTTCACATCTCATAATACAAGTGACTCTGGTCAACATACCATGAAGCTTAAAAACAATAAGGCTCACCACTTAGGGCCTCCCAAATGTATCTCCTTAAATGACAGAACCCACAAAATGACCTATCTACTAGATCTAGTAGGGACTAGGATTCTATTCCATCCTATTCCTAGTCCCGAAGAACTCGGGGTGGTGGTGGGTGGAGAGCAATTCTGGATCTCGAGAAATTGAACATCCATCTAGTATACAAACAATTCAAGATGCACTCCCTACAGTCCATCCTGGGAGTCATTCGAGAGGGTGATTTATTAACATCTGTGGACCTGACGGAGGCTTACCTACATGTGCCTATCAGTAGTGCCTATCTACTGAAGGCTCCTGAGATTTTATTATGCAGGACATCACTTCCAATATAGGACCCTACCATTTGGGCTGGCCTCTGCACCCAGGACATTTACAAAGTTGTTGGCGGCACTGGCAGCACACCTAAGGACAATTCCCGTGCGTGTATAGTGCTACCTAGATGACATCCTGATACAATCATCGCTTCTTCAGGCGAAAGAGGATCTCCAGACTTGTGGGCCCTTCAAGACCACAGGTTTTTAGTCAACCTTGAGAAGAGTAACTTGGTTCCCACCACTTGCCTATTACATCTTGGCGCGGTGATAGTTACCACGTTGTGTGAGGTTTACCTCTCCCAAGAATGTCAGGCCAGTATAGAGGCCTCAGTGAGCATGATTTGGGTGGAACGATCAGTGCCCTTGACTCTCATCTCGCAGCTCCTGGGAAAGATGATTTCCTGTATTTCAATTGTCCCTTGGGCATGATCTCATGCCAGGACCTTGCAGTGTTTTTTTCTGCCATACTAAAGGTCCAGCAGCAGCAATTCCAATACCAAGGTTCAGGTTCCACCAAAGGTACTTCAACTTCCAGTGGCACCACAGGCGCCGAAGACGCTCCTTTTTTGAGCGCCAGCCCTGTGATCTCGTAAAGCCACTAGAACAGCGCAAATCAGCTGTCTAGCAGCTTGAAAACTTTCTCTCCGGGAAAAGGGGAGGAAGAGAGCAGACGGGCATAGGTAGAGCTCCCCAAGGAGCCCCAGGAACAATTCTGGGGCTCGAAGGGTGAGAGCTCCCTGGAAGCCCAACAGAGCTCCAGATCCGGGACGTTTCTGCTTTAAGCAGAAGAAGACGCTGCAACCACCCCTGCAAACAATGCTTGGAATAAACATTATTTGGAAGCAGACTGAGCAAACTCAGGAGAGACCAGATTTGCAAGTACTGAACTTTAACTCCAAATGTGTATTACTTCCTTCTGACTCATTAAGGGGAGAAAGTGAAACCAAGATGGCTATTGAGCTTTAATGGGGCGTGAAAGCGAAAGTTAAAGAGGAAAGTTTCGTTTAGCGCTGGTAGCCCCTGTTCAAAATTAGAGATTTTTGCTTCAAAAAAAGAAAAAAGATTAAAGACTAAAAAGACTACAGCAGTGATTTTTTTAAAAAAGGATTGACATTATTTAAAGACTGGGAATTTTTGGATTTGGTGGATTTGTTGTTCTGGCTGCTAAATAAATTCAAATTGGAAACCAAAAATGACTTCAAAACAAGTAAAGACTATTGTTCCCAAAAGTGCTGGAACCTCGCCAGCTCAAACTTCCAAATTGCAATCTCTCTGTTCCAACGGCACCACCAATATCAACACTTGAAATGTTTCAGTAAGCCCTTAAAATGCAAGCCTCTGTTACAGAAAAAAAAAATTACTTCGGTGTTTGAGTATAAAATTCGAGATGTTGTGGAGGAGATAGTTCAAATTAAAGAGATTATTCAAAAATGGAATCAAGAAATTAGAGAAGATATTATCATGGCAGTTCAAGGTCTGGCAGGCCATATTGAAACAATAGATGAAAAAGTGGAAGAAGTTAAGCAGTCTAATGAGAACCTGGAAAATAAAATGGAAGAGGTCCAGAATAAGATGGAAAGAGCAGAGGCCTATGTGATAATGATACAATATAGATATATGGAATTTGCTTTGAGAATAAGAGGCCTCAAGAAAATAAGCAAGAGAATTTGAGAGAGATCTTTTCAGAAGCATTTGCACAGATAATGGGAGATCAAAAAGCAAATCTTGAATGGCAAATTGACAAAATTTACCAGGTCAATTCATGGGTTGCCAGACAGAAACATCTACCAAGAGACATTGTAGTCTATTTTACCACAAGGAGAATACACAATGAAATCCTACAAGTCACTTTTAAAAATAAACTTCAAGTGCAGGGGCAGGAGGTTTTAATACTGAAAGAAATTCCCCCCAAAATGTTGAGAGCCAGAAGGGATTATGCCTTTCTGGTGGAAGAACTGAGAAACCGTCAGATACAGTACAGATGGGAGGTTCCAGCCGGACTAGTGGTGAACTATTCAGGAGAAAGATATCGTCTTAACTCAGTGTGGAAGGCAAGAGATTTTTATACCAATGTATTAAAGGCTGGATGCCCACAGTCCCCAGACACTAGAAGGAAGACGGAATCAGAGGGGGCAAGAAAGGGGGAGAAGGAAGAATTGCTGGCATAGGCCCAAAGGGGAGCTTTGATTACTCAAGAAGATTTAATACAACTTTCAACTACTGCTCAAGCTTTGGAGGTACTCGACAAAATAGAAGAACCTAAGGATTAAAGACAAACCCGAGCAGCAGCCAAGCGTCAAGAAGAATTAAGATTGCAGCAACTACAGATGATGCAAGAAACTACAAAAGCAGAAGCAGTGGGAGGAGCAAGACCAAAAAGTAAAATGCATGGAGATTTCCAGCAGATGCTCCAAAAGCTTCAGGCGGCCAAGAATAGCAACTAGATTTCTGACTTGGAATGTTAATGGCCTAAATTCACCACAAAAGAGGAGAAAAATATTTCATTATTTGAAACAGTTTAAAAATGATGTAATCTGTTTACAAGAGACTCATATTAGAAGTAAAGATCAAAAATATTTAACAAATGCAAGGTTAGGTATACATTTCGTTGCATCTGCTCCCGAGAAGAAGAATGGTATAGTTATATTCCTAAAAAAGACTTAATTGCCAAATTAATTGAAGCAGATGACCAAGGAAGATTTATAGCAATTGAACTTTTAATAAAAGGAGAAAAAATATTTTTAATTGGAGTATATGCACCGAACCAACAACAGGAAAAATTTTATAAGCTTTTACATTCCAAGTTACTACAATGGGATTACAAATCATGCATTTTATTGGGCAATTGGAATGGAGTTTTGGACACTAAAAAAGATAAGAAGGGGCTCTTGCAAAATATGTCAACGCGTGCTTGATTGCCAAAATTGTTTTTTTGAAATGATGGATGATATGGAGTTTAGAGATATCTGGAGAGAGAAGAACCCTGAAGAAAAAGACTTTACTTTTTTCTCTGATAGACATCAATCTTTCTCTAGGATTGATTTCATATTAATTACTAATGATCTTTTTTCTAGGGTGAAGAAGACGAAGATCTGCCCAAGAGTTTTAACGGATCATAGTCCAGTTTGGATGGAATTAGAGTATGGAATGGGATTTAAGAGGTCTTGGGGGTTAAATGAAAATCTGTTTAGATATGTGGAAAATGTAAAAGAATGTAAAAAATTTATGAAAGAATTTTTTATTATAAATATGCATAAGGGTACATCTATAGAAATGGTTTGGGATGCAAGTAAAGCATATATGAGAGGTATTTTGATATATTTGAATAATAAACATAGACGTAAACAGGGAAAAAAAAGGAAGGACTTAGAAGAGGAAATTAAAAAGAAAGAACAAGCTTTGATATTGAACCCAGCAGACAAGAAAATAAAAGAGGCAATTAATTTACTGCGAGGGCAATTTAATATGCTAATGGCAGATCAGGTCGCAACTAATTTGCAATATGCTATACATAATACTTTTTGCAATGCTAATAAACCAGGGAGATGGTTAGTATATCTGTTAAGGAAAAAACAAAAGTCACGGACCATAGAGAAAATAGAATATAAAGGTAAAGAGGTTTATCAGCAAAACATGATTAAAAAAGCATATTTAGATTTTTATGCGAGGTTGTACGCTAGTGATAAAATTCAAAGTATAGATGTAGATAGATACTTACAGAAAGAGAATATTCCTATAATTACAAGAGAGCAAAGGGAGGGTTTAAATCAACCAATAACTTCTGAAGAGATCATGCTTGCAATTAAGCAGTTGAAAGTGGGTAAAGCCCCTGGGACGGATGGTTTGACAGCTGCTTATTATAAACACTTGCAGTTAGAAATGGTGGGATGACTCAAAGAGTTATTTACTAACATACAATCTGGAGGAGATGTACCCTCATCCTGGAGGACAGCTTTTATTTCTCTGATTCCAAAGGAGGAGCAAGACCACACTCAGCCAAAATATTATAGGTCTATATCACTTTTAAATACAGATTACAAGATTTTTGCTAAAATACTATCAAATAGGTTAATGACAGTCATGCAACTAATGATTAATAATGATCAAACTGGTTTTATAAATGGTAGACAAATGAAGAGTAATATAAGGCAAGTGGTTAACCTATTAGAGTATTTGGGGAAGAACAACCAAATCCCTGCGGTGCTAATATTTCTTGATGCGGAGAAAGCATTTGATTGATTGAATTGGCATTTCTTATTGAAAATAATAGAAAAGATGCAGTTTGGAGAATACTTTACACAATCTATTAAGGCAATATATCAGAAACAAACAGCGCAAATAATAATTAATGGTAGTTTAACAGATACTTTTAATATAGAAAAAGGAACAAGACAAGGATGTCCCTTGTCTCCATTATTGTTCATTTTGACTTTGGAATTTTTGTTGAATAAGAGACGTGGGTCCGACAAAATAAATGGAATTAAAATTAGGCACTATGATTACAGAGTACGAGCATTCGCAGATGATTTGGTTGTTACTTTAACCCAACCATTACAGTCGGTTGTAGGTTTAATGGATATAATTAAGCAATATGGGCAAGTATCTGGATTTAAAATAAATGCAGGGAAAATGAAGATAATAAGTAAAAACATTACTACAAATCAAAAAGATGAATTAGAAAGATTAACAGGATTTGAAATATTAAATAATATAAAAGTTAAGTATTTGGGGGTTTATATTATGACATCAAATGCGAAATTATTCACGCATAACTATGATCTGCTATGACAAAAAATACAGAGAGAGATGGAAAATTGGAAAAAATTACAATTATCCTTGTTAGGAAGAATAGCAGCAGTAACAATGAATGTTTTGCCTAAGTTTTTGTTTCTTTTTCAAATGATACCAATACTTAAAAAAGATGAAAAGATATGGCAGAAGGGTATTAATAATTTTGTCTGGGCAGGGAAGAGACTGAGAATAAAACAAAAAATAATGCAGGATATACGTGAAAGAGGAGGTCTCAAAATGCCCAACTTAAGACTATATTATGAGGCAGCTGCCCTATCAGCAATGAGTGATTGGATGAACTCAACAGAAGAAAGAATACTGAATATTGAGGGATATGATTTGGTTTACGGGTGGCATGCTTATTTACTATATGATAAGAAAGTGGATAAGACTTTTAAAAGTCATATATTAAGGAATACTTTATTGCGTGTCTGGAAAAAGTATAAATATAAACTAAATGAGAAGTTACCAATGTGGGTAATACCCAGACACGCGATAGAGAATATAAGTGTAGAGCAAAAACAAGATGTGATTACATACAAAGAGCCTCTTAACAAGGAAAGAGGTATACTAAAACTAAAATCTTTGAATCAACTAAGAGAAGAAACGATAATTCAAACATGGTTTCAATATTTATTTATTTATTTATTTTATTTATTTATTTTATTTATTAAATTTTTATACCGCCCCCTCTCCCGAAGGACTCGGGGCAGTGAACAGCCAGAATTAAAATATGTACAGTTGCAAGCTAGATGGAGAGAAGATCAGAAAATTGGTATTTTGCAAAATGAGAACTTGGTAAAACAGATTAGAGATCAAAGTCAAATGCATATAAAAAGGTTGTATAATGCATTGGTAGAAATAGATTCGGAAACGGAGTTAGTTAAGGACTGTATGATAAAGTGGGCACAAAATATTGAAGAACCAATAATGATGGAAACGTGGGGAAAAATATGGGTTAGAAATGTGAAGTTTACCGAAGCCCAAAATTTAAGAGAGAATTTTTATAAAATGTTTTATAGATGGCATCTAGATCCTAAAAAGCTAGCCTGTATGTATCCAAGTGTGCAACCCAAGTGTTGGAGATGTGAATGTCATGATGCCACGTATAATCATATATGGTGGACATGTAAAAAAATTAAGGCATTTTGGATAAAAATATGGTGGATTATTCAAAATATTCTCAAAAAGAAGATAAAATTTACTCCACAGTTCTTCTTGTTAGGTATAATTACAGATTGTACTGTTATAGAGACTAAGTTGATTTTAAATTTAATAACAGCAGCCAGACTTTTGGTGGCGCAGTATTGGAAGAAGGAAGACTTGCCTACTATTGAAAAATGGACATTAAAAGTAGTGAATTTAGCAGAGATGGCCAAAATTTCAGCGTATTTGAAGGACCATTCAAATGAAAGATATACATCAGAATGGAGAAGATGGATTGACTATATTCAAAACAAATATCGGACTAAAAAGCTTCAAATAGTTTATGAATGAAATCAACTTTTTCTTTTTGAATTATGTTTTGTTAGTTGAAAGGGGAGTTAAAGAGCAAGAGGGAATTAAGAGCCTACAGAAAGTTAGCATATTTTAGTTTATGTTTGTTAAATGTTACAGATGGGGGGAGGAGGGAAGAGTGGGGAGGAGGGACGGGGAAAAATTGTTGTAATATTTGATAAAAATTTTTAATAAAAAAAACAAAACAAAAAAACAAAGGTACTTCGATCCCTCCAATGGTGGATGTCCCGAACCATATCCAAGGGATGCGTGTTCAAGGAGCCCAACCATTTGATTATAACCTTAGATGCCAGCCTCTTTGGCTGGGGCATATACCTCCAGGTGGCGCAAGGGCGATGGACTCAAGATGGATCTGATGAACAACATCAACTGGCTGGAGCTCAGGGCAGCGCATTTGGCCCTCTGTCACTTCCAGAATATCGTCACCGGCCATCACTTTCTGCTTCTAATGGACAATGTAGCCACCAAGTCTTGCATCAATCACCAGGGGGGCACTCGGTCCAGGTCCCTCATGTGTGAAGCAGAACAATTGGGACTCTGGATGGAGAGGCATATTCTCTCCATCAGGGTGGAGCACATCTTAGGGAGGGCAAATGTGCAGGCAGACTGGCTCAGCAGGACCACTATAGATCACTCTGATTGGCAGCTGTACCTGGATCTTTTCAGAGAGCTGCCCGAGAGGTTCAGCCAGCCAATCTTGGACCTGTTCACCATCCCAAGGAATGGGATCTCCAGGTTTGGAACACTGGGAGTGGAAGGGGTCAATGCACTCCACAGCCCTTGGCCCCAAGGGCTCCTGTACACCTTCCCTCCTCTTCCCCTCATTCCAGGGGTAATTAGGAAGGTGTTGGCGGAGAGGGCAGAGGTCCTCCTTCTCGCTCCTCACTGGCCCAGACGCCCTTGGTATGCGGATCTGGTCAGCCTCTCAGTATCCTGACCCTGGAGGATTCCCCAGGAATGGATCTCTCTCAGCCAGAGGTTCTTGGTCCATCCAGAGCCACAATGGCTCCAGCTGACCTTCTGACATTTTAGAGGAGTATCCCAAGGAAGGACAAATTCTCCACGAAGGTGATACAGACAATTCAAGCCTCCAGAAGGCCATCGACTAACAGAATCTATAATGCAACCTGGACAGCATTTTGTTGATGGTGCTCCAAGGATCATATTAAGCCCACCTCTGTATTGGTTCCAATGATCCTGGATTTTTTACAGGAAGGGCTGGACAAAGGATTGTCCCCTAACACCATTCACAGACAAGTGGCTGCTCTGTCCACAGTGTTAGCATGCAGAGATCTGGAGTCCCTCACTCATCACCCGATTATGTGGTTTTCTCAGAGGTGCAGTGAACCTAAAACCTCTTGTGGTTCATAGGTACCCACCTGGGACCTTCCTTTGGTGCTGCAAGCCCTCACCTCTGTGCCTTTTGAGCCATTGAAGACAGCCAGTATTTGATTCTTATCATTCAAGGTTGCCTTCCTCGTAGCCATCACATCAGCCAGGAGGATATCTGAACTGGCAGCTCTCTCAGTAGGAGAGGACCTTTGTATCTTTCACTTGGACAGGGTGGTTCTGCGGCTGGACCCCTTCTTTCTTCCCAAGGTGAATTCCTGGTTCCATAGGGCTCAGGAAATCATATTGCCGGACTTCTGCCTGGGGCTGATTCATGCCCTGGAGAAGAAATGTCACTCCTTGGACATCAGGAGGTATCCACAGATGTATCAAGAGGACAGCTTCTATTCGAAAATCTGAATCCCTGTTCGTGTCATTCCAGCCATCTTCCATGGGCAATAAGGTGACGCCATCAACCGTAAGCTGGTGGATAAGGGCCTGTATCACCAAGGCCTACGAGACTCAGACCATTCTACTACACGGGTAAGTAATGGCCCATTCAACCAGGAGTGCAGCAATAATGGCCACATGGGCTACACAGGCCTTGATTGAGGACATCTGTAGGGCGGTGACATGGTCCTCCCCATCGCCCTTTATCAAGCATTACAAACTGGACACCTTCGCTTCAGCAGAGGTGGCCTTCGGAAGGAGAGTTCTCCAAAAGATTCATACAGCCTTGGGGACCCAGGACCGAACTGCTGCTCACCCTTAGGACTGCTGGCTTTGGTATGTGCCATCCTTGGATTCTCCTGTCAGCACACTGGAGAAGGGGGGTTGGTCTTACCTGATATGCTCCTTCTCTGTATGCTACGGGAGAATCCAAACCCACCCTGGTGACCATATGGTCCAGAGTCCAGGCATGGCCAATATCATCTCTGGAACTATAACTAGTACAGGGCTATGCCTTCATCAAAAACTGCGCTCAGACAAGCAGAGGAGGCATGGCTAAACTTTGACAACTATCTCTGGGCAGAAAGGCAAGTGTCAACCCATCCTTGGATTCTCCCGCAGCACACAAAGGAGGGTAACAGGTAAGACCAATGCCCCTTTCCCTTTAACACCCTCAGTTCCTCCATACATCATGGGGAGAGATGGGTTCCATGAAAGCAGAAAGGTTGTATAGACAATCCAACCCAGATCCTATATATCACAGGTGTCAAACTTGCCGCGTCATGTTGCCGTCACAATGTTTCATGACATTTTTTGCATTTGTGGAGCTGGGGGGGGGGCATGGCCTGTATCTGATGCATCTGGCCTGCAGGCCACCAGTTTGACACCCCTGCTGTATATTTAAACTCATTTCAACTCACACTACTCATTAAAGAGCATGATTTATATTTGCTTTTCTGTCCAGCAGGTGATTTTTTTTTAAGTAAATTAGTAAGTACAGTTACATTCCCCAGCCTTACAAGTAAGGTGAAGTTGGAATTGGCAAAGGGTAACCTAATTTATGATGGCATATCTTTCTGCTGGTTGAAGGACTGGTGGATAATACTTTAACTTGATATTTTTGGGAAAGCCTTACATCTCCTTAAGTGAACTTTGAAAATAATGTAAGGCAAAATGTCTCCATTAGTCCCAAGATGTGACTGCATGCTAAGAAGAGAATAATTGTTCTGTCTTCCAAATATCTGTCAACCTTCTTCTTTCTTTTCTAATTAGCCATTTATATAAAGCAACTAGTGCTATTGAAAGAATGTATTGTTACTGATAAGTGCTTGTGATTACCTCATCAGTAGTCATAATGAATCATCCCAGAAACAGTCTAATTGTGCTCTCCTGGCTTCATGTTTGAATAATAGCATATTATCAGCACCTCTATTTGTAGAAGACTGAAGCCACTGTATAGGCCTCCAGAAACTCAAAAATATGATTGAGAGCTCTTTGACAATCAACTTTTTCCCTTCTCAGAAGTGATGGTGGCATAGGCTATCTATGGGTGAAGTCCATCTCTCAACAGACATTGATTTCTTTCACAAGGTTATGCTTGTATCTCTTCCTCTCTATAATCCCTCTGCCTCCATTAGAATATAGAACTCAGAATCTTCAAAAAGCTGATTTTGAAGACATGCTAGATTCTTCAGAGTAGTCAAGGAACTAACCACATCAAAGGTAAATTGCACTTGCATTTTACCAGTTGCATACTTTATGTAGCTTAGCACCTTTTTACTGTAAGCCTGTTAAGAGCCTGTTGGCTTTGAAGGACAATGCCAGGGTTGAAATAAAGAGATGTGTCCAAATCTGTCTCCCAAACTTTGAACTACAACAGGGGTTCTCAAACTTTATGATACATTAACTCTCTAAAATAATACTTTTGTGCCATCCCCAGCATAATACTGGTACAGGTAGTCCTCAAGCTTACATCCATAGTGACCACTCAAAGTTACAGTGGTGCTGAAAAAATTGATGTATAACTGACCTTTGGAATTGTGGTCATTGCAACACCCCTGTGACAGTGGTGGGTTTCTACCCGTTTCAGGAGAGCTGGTAGTGCCGGTGATGGGAGGCTCCATCCACCCGCCTGGACGTCATCACGGATGCTCTGCGCATGCGCAGAAGGTTCTGCTCATGTGCAAAAGCGCAGCACGCAAGCAAAGCGAGCACACACACACACTCACAGTTCTGAACCGGCAGAGAAAGTAAAGAACCCACTACTGCCCTGAGATCACATGATTGCAATTTGGATCCCTGGCTCAGCATTATGGTGGTGCAGGAAGCTGTAGATACTTGATTGCCATTTGTGACCTTCCCTGCCACTTTCCCATAAACCAAAGTCAATGGGGAAGCCAGCAAATTGTTCCAGTAAGTCACTCTGGCTTTCCTGCATTTGTCCAGCACTATGCCTTCCATTCTATGGCTTTATTGTACTCGTGCAGTGTTGCAACTCCCCCTCTCTCAGCCTCCCCAACTTGCATACAGACTGTGTGCTGGGCCTCCCTAACACAGCACCTGTGGAGTGACTCCCATCCCTTCTAGCTTAATGACCCATGCATCTTGTGGTTACAACAGTTTTCTGGGATTGTCATTGCTAAGTGATGGGGTTACCTGACATTGTGTTGTACAATTGCATTATTTAGTGGTCTCCTGGCCTCAATTGCCATCCTGTGCTACGACTAACATTTAGATAGATATCAAATGGAAGAATTAAGCTTTCTGTAGTTGAGTGGGTTTTTTTCACTGCCCTCTGAAAGCTGAAAAGATCATTTCCCATCACTTCCAGTCAGTCCATTTGGGATGATAAAACAGGAATTCTCCACAGACCTAGATGGGAGGAAAATCTGATGCTGAAGATTTAGTTCTGGGTCGGCCACTTGCAGTGATACCACAGCTTGTGAGATGTTTCCTCAAAAGCAGCACTTCACTAGCCTGCATCCTGCTGAGAATGAAAGAAAGCAAGGGAAAGGGGCTAAGGGAGATGAAGCAGGTGGACTGTATCCCCCCCAGGCACTCCTAAGATTCAAGTATGGCATGGCTGTTCTCCTGGGTGGAATGGATCTCAGAAGGGCCCTGCTGCCCCATTTCAGGATAATCACTTCAGCATACAAGTACCGTAGGAAAGAATTTTGGAAAATATAACTTGCTAACTCCCTTTAGAAACTCAGCTGGAATTCTTCACTAAGGAGAACTGCAAAGACCGATAAGTACTTTTAAGAGTTTTCCTTGCCCAATGCTATCAGCCTCCTCAGGAATGCACAGTTGAATATTGGTATATTTTAATGAAAGCTTTCATGCCAATTTAGAATCAGCTAAAGCCAGCAATACTATTGGGCACGTTCCCAAGTACGCTTTGCAACATATCAACCCTTCATGGAGAACACACTGCAATTTGTTGGCAATGAATTTGATTGCAGTTCATCAAAGTGCCCTTTTGAAGAGATGCTGTCAAGTATAGAGACTCTGTATATCTATAAGATGGAACAGCTGCCATGCATTGTGCCAACAAGCATAATGGTTTCTGAACATACACAAGGATTTTCATACATAAACAAATGTATTGTTTATTGAATTAATGCAGATCATTGAATTGGATCAGCAGTGCCTTTTGATCCTTTGTGGAAACAAGAGTGGATTACCTCCATAAAACACACAGGCCTAGGAAAGAAGACTGTCACATGAATAAAACTAGTTTTATTATGGATTATAGTTAGTTTCTATGTTAAAAGACAGTTTTCCTGAGATACAGCTGATCGTGTCAAAAAACAGGTGAATGCAAGTTTTTAGCAATGGAAATCTATGCAAACAGAGCCAAGATATGTGTGGAAAACAGTTCCCAGTGCTGCCTTTTAAGCTT
This sequence comes from Arizona elegans, assembly GCA_022577455.1. Classification (NCBI taxonomy): domain Eukaryota; kingdom Metazoa; phylum Chordata; class Lepidosauria; order Squamata; family Colubridae; genus Arizona; species Arizona elegans. The sequence goes on along the minus strand of JAKOOJ010000001.1, from coordinate 196,950,258 downwards.
CTTGTGAAGAATTAAATCCACAGAGCATAACATCCCTTATTATTAATAAAGGAATCAATTATCACACACCATCAATTTACTATTCATATTCACTGTATAATGTTTCACAGGTTTAATAACCATAAAGGTATGTGAGGAATTTTAAAAAAAAAATAACTGTTTTTTAATTCCACGGTGTTTCAGTTATCTAACGAAACCAAATTTTTCATAACAAAAATTAACATAAATTCAAATGAAGGTTTTTGTCCCAATTCTTTTTAGGTTCTGCCTAAAGAGATTTTATCAGTTATTAGAGAAGCCTCTTGAGCTTATACGTTTCATTTAATTTTATTTGTGGCCTTGAATAAAATAGGGAGACTGTAAAATGTATAAATTGCAAAATGTATGAGTTGATTTTGTTTCTCTATATTTTTAAGTATGCAGATAAAAACAAGCTAAAGTGATATATAATCAGGGACAGGCAGGAGATAAATCAGGATCTGTTGGCAGTACTTTGGGTGATTTGCAGTAATTGGCAAGGATTTTTGGATTAAAATTTTCTTTTAGTAACAGGAGCAACTGCTTAATTTTAAAATCCATTAAATTATATTTCTGGAAGCTCAACATAGCTAGAAATGGACCTTTGTTTCAAGGACTGTAAGACCCTTTCTGTTAAAGCACAGGTGTCAAACTTGCAGTGTCACATTGCCATCATGTGACGTATCGCGATAGTTTTCCCCTTTGCGGAGCTGGGGTGGGCGTGGCCTGTATGGGACGCATCTGACCCACGGGCCGCCAGTTTGACACCCCTGTATTAAAGGGTCACCAAGCAGAATTTTCAGAACTGCAATTCTGTTCATTCTGTAATGGAAATCTGTTCATTTCCATTAATAAATGCTTTAATATGTTGCTATTTAAAGTCACACTTTTCATTGCATCTATCTATCTATATCTATCATCTATCACCTGTCATTCCTGCTTTCTTATAATTATAAAATTATTTTTATTCTAAAATAATAAAATTATTATTGTTTTCTTATTACTTATTTTGACAGCTAATTTCTTATGGAAACTAGTGTATAACTCCAGAATGCTCTGGATTTTGCATATCTAGCATTATTGCAACTTAGGTGTGTTTAAAGAAAAAGAAAATAGCATTATTTTAGTTCTGTTGCCCTTAAATCTATTTAGCTGCCGCTATAGAATATAATGCTGCCTCCAAATAAGTGATGAATAGAAGATTAATTGCTTATTAAACAAACAACAGTACAAACCCGTGGAGATTTAACAATTTTAGAGAACCCTCAACTTTTGTAGATACCAAGTATATTAGAAGAGATAACCTCAGGTTAACTTTACTTTCTTTCTTTCTTTCTTTATTCAAATTTCTATACCGCCCTTCTCCTTTCGGACTCAGGGCGGTGAATAGCCCGAAATAAAACATTTTATATACAAAAGTTAAAATAAATTTAAAATAATTAAATAAATTTGGCCCATTAATTTAAAACATTCCAATTAAAAGCCATATCAAAGTTATTAAAACCAATCATAAAATCAGGACAGCCCGGTTAACTGAAAAAAATAGGTTTTGAGGGCCCGATGAAAAGTCCGGAGGTCTGGGATCACTTGTATCTCTGGGGGTAGATTGTTCCAGAGGGTGGGTGCTACCACAGAGAAGGCTCTCCCCCTGGGGCCGCCAGCCGACATTGCCTGGCCGACGGCACCCTGAGGAGGCCCTCTCTGTGGGAGCGAACTGGCCGGTGGGAGGCAATTGGTGGCAGGAGGCGGTCCCGTAGATACCCCGGCCCTAAGCCATGGGGCACTTTAAAGGTAATCACCAACACCTTGAAGCGCACTCGGAAGTCCACCGGGAGCCAATGTAGCTCGCGCAGGAGGGAAGTCACATGGGAGCGCCCCGTCGCTCCCATAATCCCCCGGGTGGCCGCATTCTGCACCAGTTGGAGCCTCCGGGTGCACCCCAAGGGGAGCCCCATATAGAGAGCGTTACAATAGTCCAGATGAGAGGTGACGAGCGCTCGAGTGACCATGCGTAGGGAGTCCCAATCCAGAAAGGGGCACAACTGGCATATCAGGCGGACCTGATAGAAGGCCCCCCTGGCCACGGCCGTCGAATGCCGTTCTAAAGACAGCCGTGCATCCAGGAGGACACCCAAGTTGCGGGCCCTTTCCGTGGGGGCCAATGATTCGCTCCCAATAACCAGCAATGGCGCCAGCTGGCTATACTGGGACGCCAGCAGCCACAGCCACTCGGTCTTGGAAGGGTTGAGTCGGAGCCTGTTTCTCCCCATCCAGACCCACACGGCCTCCAAGCACTGGGACATCACTTCCAAGGCATCGTTGGGATGATCTGGGGTGGAGATGTACAGCTGAGTATCATCAGCGTACTGATGAAACTCCACCCCAAAACCACGGATGATCTCACCCAGCGGCTTCACATAAATGTTGAACAGGAGGGGTGAGAGGACCGACCCTTGTGGCACCCCACAAACAAGGAGCCTCGGGGTTGACCGCTGCCCCCCTGTCAACACAGATTGTGACCGGTCGGAGAGATAGGAGGAGAACCACCACAGAACAGTGCCCCCCACTCCCAGTCCCTCCAGCTGGTGCAACGATACCATGGTCGATGGTATCAAAGCCGCTGAGAGATCTAACAGGACCAGGATAGAGGAATAACCCCTACCCCGAGCCCTCCAGAGATCATCCACCAACGCGACCAATGCCGTTTCCGTGCTGTACCCAGGCCTGAAACCAGACTGGAGCGGATCCAAATAGACAGCTTCATCCAGGTACTGGGGAAGCTGTCGCACCACCACACTCTCAACAACCTTCGCGATAAAACGAAGGTTGGAGACTGGACGATAGTTAGCCAAAACAGCTGGATCCAGGGAGGGCTTCTTGAGGAGAGGCCTCACAACCGCCTCTTTCAAAGTGGCCGGCAGGACACCCTCACTCAAAGAAGCGTTAATAATCCCCTGGAGCCAGCCTCGTGTAACCTCCCGGGAAACCAGCACCGACCAGGAGGAACACAGGTCCAATAAACATGTGGTCGCATTTAGCCATCCCAAGATCCTGCACACGTCCTCGGGAGCCACAGGATCAAACTCCTCCCAGATAACACTCTCAAGGCCTGCCTCAGTCATCTTGTCTGAACTAACCCAGTCAGCGGCCAAGTCTTCCCAAATCTGAGTTATTTTATCATACAGATACTGTACAAAATCCTCAGCTCGGCCCTGCAAGGGGTCATCCCGCGCTCCCAGATGGAGGAGGGAGCGGGTCACCCTAAACAGGGCAGCTGGGCAATTATCTGATGCGATAAGAGCGGCAAAATAACTAGATTTTGCCGCTTTTATCGCCACTAGGTAGGTCTAAATATGAGACCTTACCAGTGTCAAGTCAGATTCGCATCGGCTGGCCCTCCAACCGCTCTCTAGGCGTCTTTTCCGGTGCTTCATCTCCCTCAGCTCCTTGGAGAACCAAGGAGCTAAGTGAGTTCGGTGCCGGGTCAGAGGCCGCAAAGGCACAGCACGGTCCAAAGCCCCGGTGGCCGCACTATCCCAGGCAGCCACCAGGTCTTCAGCCGAGTCGTGAGCCAGGGTCCCAGGAAATGGCCCAAGCTCCCTCTGGAACCTATCAGGATCCATCAGGCGCCTGGGGCGGAACCACCTGGTCGGCTCCGCCTCCCTGCAACGGGGTGCGGCGGTCAGAAAGTCAAGTCGAAGGAGTGAGTGGTCAGACCATGACAAGGGCTCGATGCCTACATCCCCTATATCAAGGCCACTCGACCACTGACCAGAGATAAAAACTAAGTCCAGAGTGTGTCCACCCATGTGAGTAGGGCCGTGAATTACTTGAGTCAGGTCCATGGCCGTCATGGAAGCCATGAACTCCCGAGCTACCTCAGGCATTTCACCGACAGACGGCAGGTTAAAATCTCCCATGACTAGAAGTCTGGGGGTATCAACCGCCATCTTGGCTATGACATTGAGGAGTTCAGGCAGGGTCATTGCCACATGGCAGGGAGCCAGGTACATGATCAACAAACCCATCTGCACCCCACGACCCCACTTCACAAAAAGGGACTCACATCCGGCTATCTGAGGTACAGTGGTTTCCCTCGGATCGAGACCTTCCTTTAGAATGACCGCTACCCCCCCGCCCCTGCCCTGAGCTCTCGGCTGATGAAATGCACGGAAGCCTGGTGGGCACATATCCACGAGGGGAACCCCCCCTCATGGCCCAACCAGGTCTCCGTAATACCTGCCAGGTCCACACACCCCTCCTGAATAAGATCACAAATGAGGGGGGGCTTATTTACTACAGATCTGGCATTACATAACAACAGCCGGAAACTCGGGCCCTGAGACTCTGAGCAACCTGGGGAATGGGAAGAGCTAAGGGGACCGGGGCATGCAATCGCTCGAAGATAGCGTTAACATCGTAACTTTTATTTGGTTGTATCTTTAAATTGGTGATAAGAGAGCGGATGAGATACGGAGAGGGAGAGTGAGTAGCAGCTTTGTGCCTGCTCTCCTTTTTACTCTCTATTTTTATCCCTTTTAAATCTTCTTAAAATACTCTTTAACTTTTAAATCAATTTTAACCTTTATTTCCTCTTTTTACTTTTTATTCTCAATTTTTATTTTTAATTTTTAACTCTCAATTTTTATTTTAATTTTTAAACTTTTTAACTTTTAGCTATCAATTTTACTATTCGAAAGGTTCATTTTTTATCCCGGCTTTTTACCTCAGCTTTTACTCCAGCTGGTGAAGCATTTAGTGAATGAGAGGAAGTAAGTCTTCCCTACTAAGCAAACCAGCTATCCATGGCAGCCATCCAGTGCTCAGACAATCTAAGATCCTGATTGTGGCTTATTCATATAGCGACTGATTTGCCCCAGGGAAGAACCTTTGCAACCGTGTTTGACTGGAGTCCGGATGGCCTCTCCCAAGGGGAAGAAAAGAAAGGCGGCATATTGCTCTCTAAACAGTAAGGAAGTTGGAACCAATCCTCAAAAGCAACAGAAGATTGACGGATTTTGCCAGCCTTTGCACTCAACAGTGGGTCGTGCATCCTCCCCCCTTTCCCTGCCGGTTAGCCGTGATGTTTCGGCATTGTTTGGGGACTCCCCTCTGGAGTGGGAATTGCAGGCAGAGGCGAATCAATCAGGAAGTCAGCTGGGAAGCTTGCGAACCCCTCTGCGTAATTTGATGACAAATGACTCAGCAACTTTGGGTGAATTGGCTCCAGGCCGGGACAAGGGCTGAGAGTCGGAGTTTTACAACCATAGTGAATTAGCTTTAGGACTTGAAAACCAGCTAAATGTTAATACAAGGGATTTCATTAGCCGACACAGTTTGCTCACTTCTCAGACAGTCTTGGCCATTTTTGACCAATTTGCAGAAGTGCGTTTAAAGTTGGACTCTGTGATCAATCTTATTGCTGCGGCACAGACGAAAAAGCCGCAGGTATGTTCAACTGGCTGTCAGACAGAACGACCCGGCCAGATGGTGCAACCGAGGGAAAGAACAAGTGGACAATATATTGACTGTAAGCATGGAAAAAAAGCAAGAGATGGTGAGCTGGTTGGATCTGAAATCCCACGGTACAAGAGTGGGGGGGAAAACAGGCGATTATTGAAGGAGCAGATTGTATTGAATATATATAATTCTGAGATAAATGTGGGTAGATGGTCTTCAAAAAGACAGATAGTGACCTCTTTGTCACAGCTTACTCGGTGTGACAAGGGGGCAGTAGATTTGGCAGCATATGAACATCTTCCACAACGTGATAATTATTCCAGAATTCTTTTTAAGTTCAAACAACAGCTCTTCCCAAGCCTGCTTATGCGAATGAGAGGATTCTTGGTTTATTATCAAATTTTACCTACCCGAGTTTTTTCTAGTGGTGAGGCCATCCCGCTAATTCAGAGAGCCCCTAGGGAGAGTGTGGCAGTGCATGGGACAGCTGTTTGGGAAAGTGGACTGAATAGGGAAAGCAGGCTGGCCAAGGTAGGGAGGAGATTTAGCGTTACAGAGGAAATGTCGGTTAGGGTTTTGGACCCAGCTGAAGTGAAACTTCCTTCAATTGGCTTGGTACAAGATGAGACATTCGATTCTGCCTGTTTGGAAACTTTTTCCTCACTTTCACAAATGGAGCAGCAAGAAGTACTTTAAAAACTTAAAGAGACGAGGAAGCTGCTGAAGCAGACTATTTCTTCTGCCGCTCCTTTAGCGTCGATAGCTCTACCCCCTTCAAGGCACAAGGCAGCTCCGGAGAGTCAGCAGCCTATAAACCCAGGAAGCCTGATGCCCACGTCTATACAGCACAAGGTACCAGAGACAGTAGATTTGATAACACAAAGTGTTGTGGGACAAACATCGGAGATGGAAGGCACCCAGGAAGGAATCCCCCAATCCCCCTTAGTGGCAAAGATGATACCAAGAAACAACACAAACGCGGTGCCTCATGCAAAATCATTTACCGTGGAGGCAGAGATTAATAGAGCCCATGGACCTGCAAGTCCGAAAGTAACAGGCAGTGCAATGATGCCCAAACAGACTTCTATTGAACTCAGGCGATTAAATGGGTGTGTGTGTGTAAACGAGGGAGGAGGGGTAGGAGAGATTATCCAAGAAGCCTGACTAGGAAATAGCGAGCAACCACGTCCTTCAAGAGTGCACTTCCTCTCTTGGAATGTGGCAGGATGGAGAGGAAGTTGGTGCACAGATGATTGTATTAAATTTTTAAATAGGTACCATGTAATTGCCTTGCAGGAGACATGGGTTAGCAGCGATGAGACCCCAATTGAGCTCCCCGGATTTAATATTTGGCAGCTGCCAGCAAAGAGAGTAGCTAAAAAAGGAAGAGCCTCTGGAGGATTGGGCATTTTGGTGAAAGCCGAACTAGGATGGAAGGGAAATGAGATATGCTTGGAGAATGGCCCTCTATTTTTTCAAGCAATCCATTTGGAATATGAAGGGAAGTCAATGATATTTGCAAATGTGTACGTCAACCCAGCCATGGGGGATTTGTGGGAGGCTCTAGAGGTAAAAATATTAGAAATACGGAAAAAATTCACAAAAACACCTCTAATTTTGGCAGGAGACTTTAATGCATGTGTGGGTCCCTCGTTGGAACCTTTTATTCAAAATGGTACAATTCCTGAGGGATATTTACGTAACGAACAATCATGGGTCTCCCAAGACAGGAAAAAGAACAAAGATGGGGAGAAATTTCTAACTATGGTATATAACTGTAACCTCCAAATTGTAGGCCAGTACTCGGAGCTCAGAAGGTACCCCATAACTTTTTTTGGCTCCAAGGCATGTAGTTCTATTGATTATTTTTGTGTCTCTCACAGCCTAGTAGCAGGGGCAACTTCGGTCTTGACGTTACCAAGGTCAGAAAGTGATCACCTTCCTATTGCGACGTCCCTGGCAATCCCTTCAGATTTAAGGAAAAGGAATCAATCAATCCAACAAATAGGCTTCAACTTAGAAATAGCCCAAGAGAAAAGATTAACATGGAAGAGGGTTGATAGCAAAGCAGTGACTGAATTCATGAATTCACCATGTATGGAAGCCTTAGCGCATATATGCGCAAACAGTACGAGTGAACAAGAGCCTATAGTTTGTTTTGCGGAAATATGCCATAAATTGAAGCATTTTTCCATGACTACCAAGCCAATGGGCCAGTCTGATTCTAGTAACTCATCATGGTTTGACAGTGACTGTAAGGAAAAGAAAAAACAGCTTAGGAAATCACTAAGGAGATACTTAAGCAGCCCAAACATGGAACTACAGAAGGAGTATATTACCATAAGGCAGAAATATAAGCAGCTACTGAAGAGAAAAAAGGCCTCCTATATCGACAACCTATGGGCTGGTCTAGAACAGGCAGCAAAGCTGGCCTCACCCACACTATTCTGGTTGGAGGTCTCAAAAATTATTAGAGATAGAAAACCAATAAGTGACCCAAACATTAGTGCAGAAAGATGGGAGAAGCATTTGGCCACGCCAGCAGCAGTGGAAAACTCTGATGAGCTTATATCTTCTCTGAGCTTGATACAGGAATATGAAGCCTTACCCCAGTGGGAAGAAGTGTCAATCACGGAGGTGAGGAGTTTAATCTCCTCCCTGAAGACAAACAAAGCTCCAGGACAGGATGCGCTCCCGGCATCGTTATTTAAAGATAACATAGCCTGGTGGGCGCCCGTCCTGGCGGGTCTCTTTACTTTTATCAATAGAACAGGGCAAATTCCTGCTAGTTGGCGTTCATCAATAATTATCCCCTTACATAAAAAAGGTTCTAGAGATAATCCTGATAATTTTTGATTAATTAGTCTAATCGATATTTCAGCAAAAATTTATGCTAAGCACTTGCTTCATAAATTAGAGGACTGGATAATGAGAAATAACATCTTAGCTGAAGAGCAGTCAGGTTTCAGGAGCGGAAGATCTACTATGGATAATTGTTTTGTGCTGGACCATCTAATAACAAAGTTTAAGTCTTGGAAAAAACCTCTGTATGTGGCATTCATAGATTTGAAGGCAGCCTTTTATACAATTGATAGAAAAATTTTATGGGATAAATTAGAGGCTATGGGAATAGAAAAGAAATTGTTATATTTAATTCGACTGTTATCCACGGAAACCCAAGTAAGAGTTCGAGTGAATAGGTCAGGATCGGTAACAAATGCAATCCCATTAAAAAAGGGCGTCAGACAAGGTTGCATTTTAGCCCCAACACTTTTTAACTTATATTTAAATGACCTCCCAAAATGTCTGGAAGATACATCACTCCATGGGCCTAGTATAGGAACAAGACAGGTCAATTGCTTGTTATATGCCGATGATATAATTTTGTTGTCGGCCTCACAGATGGGGCTACGAAGGTCACTTGGGAGGTTGGCAGCATATTGTATAAAAAATTGCCTGACAATTAATATAGAGAAATCAAAGGTAATGATATTTAGCAGTCAACAAAATATAAGGAGATGGGTTTTAAATGACAGAAGAATAGAACAAGTTCAGTCATTTACCTATTTACGGCTAGTATTTCAGACAAATGGCAAATGGAATAAGCAGGTAAAAGCCATTGCTCGGAAGGCCATGGCTCGGATGGCTCAATTAAACAAACTTATTTTAGAGAAAACTCCATCTTCATTAATCCCAGTGCTAAAGGTCTTCCAGGCGAAAATCGAACCAGTACTTACCTATGGGGCAGAAATATGGGGGTCAGTTAAGCTGCCTGGGCTGGAAACCCCTCAAAATAAGTTCCTGAGGAGAATTTTGGCAGTGTCCCCCGGAACCCCAGCATGTGTAGTAAGGGCAGAAACAGGAGTCCATGCGACTGGCACTAGGGCCTTGTTGAAGACTGTTTATTATTGGTTGAGAATCATCGAGATGGAGGAAGGGAGGTTACCAAAATTAGCGCTAATGGAGCAGATTATCTCAAGTAATAAAAATAACTGGTTATCAAGAGTTCTGAAGCAGGTATCTAGCTCTGGTATCCCTTTAAATTGGCAGCAGTACGACTATAGGCAGATCCGAAATTGGATTGCACAGAGATTTAAGGACATAAGTGCCCAATCGGATATTGCACAGGTGACAGCAGTAAAAGTTTGCCCCTGGTTATCAGCCAATAAACAAATTTTCAAAATAGAAAAATATTTAGCTGTGCCTTTGTTTCCCGTCCTGAGAAGATTCTTTACAAAACTGAGGTTGGACCAACTTGGAACAAATATGCTTTGGGGTAGATATAAGGGTATTCCTGTAAGGGAAAGGGTCTGTCTATGTGGGACGGGGGAAGTCGAAACAACGTCCCACGTAATTTTTGATTGCCCCCTATATTCAGACCTGAGGGAACATCAACTGGGCAGGATCTTTTATACCAGCACCCCTAAGCCTAAAGAGCACTTTTTGCGATATTGTTTGTTAGGTTCCAACTTGCAGTTGGTAAAATGGATTGCTAAATTTGTGGTAAAGTTGATGGGAAGGAGGACAAAGTTGGTGCAGCAAAATGCGGTAGATTGTAAGAATGATCACTTGATCTAACAATGTAATTTTAATAGCAGTTAACACTGATTGGGTAGATGCAGGGGCGACATTATAATATAAATTTAATTATATTTAAATGGTATTTTAAATTATTGTATTTTATCCCGATTTTATTTTAGATCGTATTTTATTCTAATTGTATTTTAATTGCAAGTTATTCCAATCTTACTTAATTTGTTTTATCAAACCTTTGTAATGATTTGTCTTTGTAATTCTGCACTTGATATGGCCCAAAGGGCTAATCAATAAATAAATTGAATTGAATTGATAAGAGAGCGAATTTGATATAGTGTTAAGGCACCAGGCTAGTAACTGAATAAGGGGAGTTTGGGTTTCTCCTTAGGCACAAACCCAGCTTTGGGCTAGTTACTCTATCTCAGGTCAGAGAACGATACAATGGCAAACCACTTCTGAAAATCTTGCCAAGAAAACTCCAGGGACTATTCCAGCTAATCACTATGAGTGAAGATAAACTCATAAGCACCAATCCCCCTCCCCAAACAGTCTAAATCAGAGTTCCCCAATCTTTGTGGCTTTGTGGACCACCCGGGAGGGGAAGAAGATGGTTCCGCATGAGCAGTGAGAAAGCATGCACATATGCAGCTCAGTGGTGGGTTGCCCCCGGTTTGGACTGGTTCTATAGAACTGGTAGTAAAACCGGCGGGAGGCTCTGCCCACTGACCCCGACGTCATCAGAATGCTTCTGCGCACAGCCCCATTGTGAACCAATAGTAAAGGTAGGTAGAACCCACCTCTGATGCAGCTCCATTTGTGCGCCCGCTGCTCATGCAAATGGAGAACATCTGATGCTTGCACAAGTGGGGATTTGTGTACAGGCACTCACCCTCCATTTCTGTGGCCCAGTTCTGAATGGCTAAAGGCCCGGAAATGGGCTGCGGTCCGAGGATTGGAGACCCCTGCTCTATATACCCTTTTGACACTTAGCCATCTTCTTTCTTTTGAGGTGTGCATTTGAAATGGATAAGGTTTAAAAAAAAAACTCCAGAATAGGTTATGTAATAGCATTTCCCATTGACCCCATCTAAAATTGTTAGACTACAGTGCCCACTCTCCCCAACACATTTAGAAGGTACAGATTGTGGTATAACACTGCATTTTCTTGACATAGTATACGGTTAATATATTTGTCTTAAGACTGAGAACATGTATCGAGAATTTGTGAACTTCTGGATATTTTTGTCTTCCCCAGTAATTGGGAATAAAAAGGTTTTACGGCAAGGCCACCTATAGGCTCATTGGTTCTCCAGTTCTAAAACAGTTTTGTTGCACTTGTGATTTCATATACTGATTTTATATTTTTTACTGGCACTGCCTGCCAGAAATGCTCATTGACTGTGGTAGTTAACCAAGTAAACAAATAAACAACAGAAATGCATTATACAATAGGAAAAATATTTTATATACAGGGGTGGGAGAAAGTTCTTCAACACATCCATGAAATAACTATTCTTTTCTTATTATAAATTAGCTGTTTTTTGTTAAATACTAAAATAGCTTGCTGACTGAATGTCAAAGTTTCTGAGGTCATCAGCACACAACTGAGTCAACATGTATTACAAGTCTTCCACACCTCTGCAAGCAGGCAGGTTCAGAAACCAAATAAATAACAAACAAAATACATATTAGAAAATGAAAATCAAGCTCCTTTCAGATATATTGAAGCAGCAGTCAGGAAGTGCCTCAGTATTCACTGTGTACTTCTGTTGAAGCTATGTACTCTTGTTGATCTTGTAATTAAAGGGTAGTGAAGTGAACTGTAGCACAGGGCATGTTAATTTTATCTTGCATTCATAGTTGACCTGCCTACATTTGCTTTCACTGAGTTAAATGAAATTTGAGGTGCTTGAAGATAGCATTTCCCAGCTGAAAAAAATAAGTTTAGAATAAGTTGCTTGTATTTAGGATTCTCTTCTTTCCTCCCAACAAATATACTTGCTAAGGAGACATTGGGAAAGGAAAGAAGGTTTAGTAGTGTAGGTATGGATGTGTCAATGAGGTCACAAAATAAAATTGTGTTCATTAATTCTTCCAGCATGTGAGAAAGGAAAAGTATATTTAATATATTAAAAATGAAGCAGGGCTTAAGCTGCATCATTAAGATAAATGGGAGCACTGCAAAAGTGAAAGTGACCAGAAGTTTGTCATTATAGTTGAATATTCTATAACTTGGATAATATGTCACTTAATCCTACTACCTAGTAGACACATGGCAATTGCTGGAAGGTCCTCTCTTCCAATTAAAAATCTCCTCTTAATTCTGTAGGGATTGTATAAGGCAGCTTCAGCTCCAAGGTCAAAAACTGGAGGGTCACTTGGCTTGATGGCAGTCCATGCTATTGTGTTGGGAGGAAAAATCTGCAGTTTCTATTGTTTTACAGATTAATGCAATAGAATATGCTTTAATTTCTTTTCTTTTTTTTCAAATATTCAGATATTTTTCAGATATTTTCCTAAGTGGGTGCACAGTTCTTGCACCTACCTTATTTATGATTTGACCAAGGAAGAGAGTGTACAATCTTTCATTGAATAATCACCTTCTAGGCATCAACAGACTGTCTGGCTTCTCCTAATAAAATATGGAAAGGAAGAATATGAAGCATAGTTCCCATGTCCCATGGGACTTAAAACAAGTTTGGTAAACATGTGTAGTTTATGTGAGGAAGCCTAAGATTCAGTTTTTGGCTAGGGAGGCAAAATGATCTGATGTAAATGTGATGTACCTCTTTTCATCAAGGTCTCTTGTTGCACAAAGCACTTTGTTTTTCTACAGAGACAGGATCTGAGACAGCATTTATCTATCTCCCACTCCTGTAAGAACTCCCTCAGTGAAGGGAAATCAGAGATTACATCTCTCTGTCAAATTCTACAAGACTGACAGCTGTCATACACTTGGGTCTTTTTTTTTCCTGCCAAGTCCTAGCCAAATGTCTCAATTGCTTAGGCAGGAGCAAATGGCTTTAGTTACTCTTTTAGTGCCTTTAGTGCAATTAATAAGGAAAAGCTTCCATTCCCTACAATAGAAAAGTCTTAAATCATACTATTATTGGAGAAAACACTGCAGCTAGCATTTGAATGAATATATAAAAGCAAAAATTAAATTTTGTGCACTAGTATCAGAAAGGAATGGAAGTGAAAATGAGCTGCTTAGAGATGAATAGATGGTGCTTGCAAATTTAAATTGGCTCATTTCCACTTCTTCCATTTAATGCAGTAGATCCACGAAGATACAGAATGCTTTTCTTCTAAATATTGTTAAAAAGAGCCTAGAAAGGTAGCAGCTCTACCAAGGAAGTCTAGTACCAAAAATAAATAAAAGTTCTTTCATGGAGTTCTATTTTATTACATAATGCAATTCCATCAGGTTGACTTTGGCATTAGACTATTGAGAAAGTTGCCCTGACAACCTGCCTAGATATAATATGTAACTACACTGCAAATGGAGGTATAAAATATTTCTAATCCACCCTGTGCAAAGTGTTACTTAAATGCCTTGTGCCACCTTGTTTTAGAATAGTGAAGCTGATGTTACCTGTAGATGGTACATTTCCCAGAAAATGTAGGAAGTATCTTATATTGATTTTTTTTTTTTTTTCAAATCCTGAACAATGTTAACAATCTTTATGCACCAACATTATATCCTCAGGCTCCAGGCCTCTTTGGGCCTAATGAATATTTTTATTTAGTTTTAGCAAGAGATTTCCCCAGCACACTAGAAGACAGAGTTTAAATGCATTCAGCTTCACCAGCAAGATGGTGATTGGATTCTCCTCAAACATATTTTTCAATTATTGAGATTTTTCAAAATGCATTTTAATTGCTTGCTTTTCTAAACAAACTTGATGTCTTCCTCAATATGGGTGTTGATCTGGCTGGCTGGATCTTGGTTCATATATGAATTGTGGAGTGGGGAATCAATCTGCATTCTGCCTTTCCTCAGTCATGTATAGCACCCCTTTGTTTATATTTACATTACCACAACAACCCTAGGAGGCAGGCTAGACTGAAAGAGAACCATAGGCCCAAATTTTTCCCAATCCCAGTCCAATACCTTAACCAATGAATCAGTTAATTGATTCTCATCTAAAAATGTCCAAGAATCAACAACGAAAAAGGCTGGATCAGAGTAAAATCTTATTTGGGTCAGCTTTCTCTTCTAGAAGTGCAGCTGCAGGCAATATAGTGGTGGCCAGCAGGTATAGTTAACATGGCGGTGGGGAGGTTGTGAAAAGTTTGGTAGCTAGGAAGATAATACGTAGTTGGAGACACTGCATATGAACAAGGCCAGAATTTTATGTTCTTTTGCTTTTCCTCATTTTTTTTGAAGGGGAACTTTGTTTTTAAAAACAAAGTTAGGCATCTTTCTGAGCTTGCACTGGAGACTTCACGGATTTCCAAAATGGTAGAAAATCATGGGGCTGATATTTAGGCAAAAGAGGTTCTGGAGCACACAAAGAACTCCAAATCACTCCTATTACAATAGTCAACCAGAATGTCTCTGGAAATTCCACAACAGAAGGCAGGAGCATGCGGCCTTCAATAGCGAACAAGCCATATCAACATCATAACTAATTGGCAGCCAGTGATAGCCTTATTCTTTGCTGAATATGTCTAATCCGATGCCCTTTTCAAATCATCAGCCCTCATTCCTTTTTTTGGCAAGGCATTTTGTAAATTCACTAGGTATTCTGTGAAATGCATTTGATTGCCTGCCAGTAGTGCCTCCTAGGTGACACCTACAATCTATTATTTGTTTATGAGACAAGAAAGCCCCCTTCCTATCTATTTTCTTCACACCATGTTGAAGTTTATATAGTTTTTGTTATGTTGTGGGCTGCGGTAGGCAAGAACAGACAGCATAGATACAACAGCATTTATTGACTCAACTGGAACTCCTGAACTCCTGTAATTTATACTCTGGGCCCACAGGGCCTCAACCAATCATAATACTTGAAAAAGCCCACCCAAATATGAATGTTCTAAGTTTCCCTCCAAAACAATTCAAGTTAACAGTTAGGGTCATCTAAACGTTAGTTTCACTTTAGCAGGGCTTAACACAACTATATGTATTCAATACATAACAGTTTTCTCAACCTTGCACATCCCTCTTTTTCTTCTTATTATTATTTTTTTAAAAACCCAAATGCTATAATTTGTGAGGAAAATAATACCAAAACTGAACCCTACATTCTCATTCCGTATAGCCTAGAGAGAATTGGAAGTTTGAAATAAAAGTTTGGACATTTCTTCATGTAAGTGCCAGTGACATTAAAAAAAAGAAAATTCTTCTCAGAGATATGGGAAGAATTAGGACTCAAGACTGGGAGGGATGGGAATCTAGAGAAGGGAGACAACTGACAAAACCTGTATTGTGACATTTTAAGGCAAATTTTGCTTCTTACATGAAGTGTGACATATGACCCAGGTGCAAAGAGGCAGAGCTCTTGCATCACATGAAAACAGACACTTCCTCATTGTGGAAACTGATGCCTATGCTAGGAATATGACTTGAGATTGTACCTAGGGGCCACAATCTGTTTCTTTTCCCATCAAGTCATTTTCAATTATAATAATATAATTCAATAATATTTTCAATTATTCTAGTCTGCCCTACAAGGCCATTCTGACCATTATCAGAAACCAGGATATCTGGTATGCCATGTGTTGCAAATAGGTTTTGCATTGTCTTAATTAATGCTTCAGAAGTAGTAGATGACATTAACTTGACTTCCACCCACTTAGAATATGAGTCTACCACAATTAAGAACATATGTCCCTGTACTGGGCCGGCAAAGTCTATGTGGAGTCATGACCAAGGAGCTCTTGGTTTGTCCCACTCAGTTGGTGGAGCTCTTGGGTGGGGGGGTTGGTCCTGACTTTTGGCAGTCTGTACACCCCGAGACCCAATCACAGATGTGTTGATCCAATTTTGGTCACCACAGGTAGCTTCTGGCCAAGGACTTCATTTTGACTATGCCTGGGTGGCTTTCATGTAATAAGGTTAGTATTTGTTTCCGTAGTGTGGCAGGAATGACAACCCTATGTCCTCATAATAAACAGCCCTTCATCGTTGACAATTCAAATTGCCTTTCCTTGTAAGGTTTATATTCCTGAGGACCATCCTCTCTTAGTTCAGTCCAATACCTTGGAAATTATTTTATTTTTGGCCGAATGTATAGCCATGTCTCTAGCAGTCAGAGGGTTAGACATTTCCTCAATTAGCAAAACATTGCAAACAGGGGCAGGATCTTCTACAGCCGTGGGAAGTGGGCATCTACTCAGAGCATCAGCGTGTGCCAGGTGTTTATCAGGGTGATGCTTTAAAGTATAATTGTAAGCAGCTAAGAATACTATCCACTTTGTCATTCTTGGTGAAAGGATTGGAGATGTTTGCTTGTTCCCTGCAAGTATACCTAGTAAAGGCTTATGATCAGTAACCAAAGTGAAATGGTGACCACACAAGTAAGCATGAAATCATTTGACCCCAGTGAGTAGGGCCAACTCCTCCTTGTCAATTTGCCCATAATTCCGTTCAGTTGGAGACATGGTTCTGGAAAAATATGCTATAGGTGCTTCTAAGTTGTTAGGCAATTTATGACTTAAAACAGCCCCTATGCCATAGGGGGAGGCATCATATGTTAAAACTAATGGGAGATGGTCATTGTATTGTAGTAGTAGGCTGTCTGAGGTTAGAAGATGTTTTACAGCTTTAAAAGCGGCCGCTTCGCGAGATCCCCACAACCAAGGTCTTTTGGAATCTAGAAGTCTGTGTAAAGGGCTCTGCTACTGAAGCTTTGTGAGGCAAAAACAAACTATAAAAATTTAGGAGGCCCAAAAAGACTTGTAATTCTGTTCTATTTTTTGGAATAGGGGCTTCATGAATGGCTCTGACTTTAGCCTCAGTTGGATGGAGTCCGGAGGCATCTATTCTGAATCCAAGGAATTCTACTTCCTTTACAGCTAATTGACACTTCTCTTGCTTTAATGTGAGCCCTGCTCCCTTAAACTTCGTTAATACAGCTCTCAGGCGATCTCGTAATTGAACTGTATCTTTAGCGATTATCAGGATATCGTTGAAATAAGGTACACCCCCAAGGGATTCCTTGGAGAAGTCTCTCCATTAATCATTGGAATATCCCAGGGTCCACAGTGACCCCAAATTGGAGCCTATTGCATTTGAATGCATCCCTATGGGTCACTATAGTTTGTGCCTCTGCTGTTGCTTTATCTACCAGGATTTGCTGATAGGCCTGGGTAAGGTCTAACTTAGCAAAAATATTGCCTTGGCCCAATGAGTGAAGCAAATGTTGCACGACTGGCACAGGGTAGGCTGAATTTTGAAAGGCCTTATTTAATGTGTAGTTATAGTCAGCACAAATTCTTACTGAGCCATCTGGTTTTACTGGGGTGACTATGTGTGTCTCCCATTTTAAATGGTCTACAGGCTCAAGTACCCCTTGGGATATTAGCTTGTCCAGTGCAGTATCTACTCTTTTCCTTAATGCAAAAGGAACTCTCCTGAGCTTAAGTCGTATAGGTGCTATCTGGGGATCTAAATTAAAGGAAAGGGGTTTCTCCTTGTACTTACTCAGGCCCGTGTTGAAGACATTGCTGAACTCCTGCATGATATCGGTAAGAAGGGGTTCTTGTATTTGGTGTATGCCTGAAATTGAAAGGCCCAGGGAATGAAACCATTCCAGGCCTAAGAGGCTGGGGCGCTGTTCTTCCAGGACAATGGTAGGAAGAAATCCCGAAAAACTACCATATTGAATGTGGAAAGGGCAGGTGCCTAAAATGGGAATAAATCTGCCCTGATAATCTCTTAATTTAGTCTAGAGTGGTTTAATGTTATTTTTGGAAAAGTGAGGGACTAGCCTTTTAATAGTATGCCAGGACATCAGGGACATGGAGGACCCTGTGTCCACTTCCATTTTACACGGAGAGCCTTCAAATTGGATGGTGACAAAATTTTTCTTTTTATTGTTTCCAATTGCATATCCAATTATATTTTCAGGGGGGTAGCTGTCATTGTTTACTGTGTAGCAGTCCTTACCCCTGTTGTAATTTTGAATTGTGTTTTCTTAAATTCGGTTGGTCTTTCTATAGTTTTTGAAGTTGGTTGTGTGGCTCTGCACACTTTAGCTAAATGACCCTTTCTACCGCATCTCAGACAGTCTGCGTTCCAAAACTTGCAGGCAGGTCTCATATGCTGTCCACCACAGCTCAGGCAGGACATCTGGTTTGTTGTTTTGTCTTTGTTGTCTTTCCAGTCTCTGGAATTGGCTGAGGCAATTTACATCTTCCTTCTCTTCTTCCACTGTGTCCCCTTCTGTGTCAGTTGTCTCAGAATCTACAGTCTCTGCTTTGGCAGGAAATTTAGTAATAGTTTTTTGTGTCTCAGAGGAAGATTTATTGGACAGTTCAGCAGCTCTTGCCTCATCCAGAGCCATTTGAAGGGGGAGTACTGTCTTTGTCAGCAGGTGGCGTTGTAGTTTTAGATCTCTGATGCCACATACTAGTCTGTCTTTTAATGAATTCTCGAGATGTTCGAAATCACAGTAAAAGGCAGCAGCTCTGAGGGCAGCAATATACTGATTTATAGTTTCCCCCTCTTTTTGGTCCCTGTGATAGAAGATATGCCTCCTTGTTATAGAGGAGAGTGCTAGAGAATAGTGATTCCTTAAATTTTCCAGAATAATATCCCAAGGTATTGTGTGTAATTTCTGAGGTGCCAAGAGATTTTTTGCTGTTTCAAACACTTCATCTCCACAGTAGGATAGAAAATATGCTTTTTTCCCTTATCATTCGAGATGCCTCTTTAGTCATTGGACAGTAAGAAGCACTCGAATTTTTCTAAATACGTATCCCAGGATTGTTTTTCTGGGTTAAAGGTGGCAAAAACAGGCAAGGCTGTCATTCTTCACAGGCAGGGACTCAGTGCTTTGTCAGGATCTATCGGGCGACTTTTCGCCATGGTTAGCGCTTCAGCTCTTGAAGTGTAACTTCAGCTCAGTGACTTTTACTCCACTCTTGTCGGTGCCTCAGGTTGGGTCGGGATGAAAATCCCACCTTCATCGCCAGCTGTTATGTCCCTGGCAGGGACGAACAGACTGAGGCAAGACAGTTTGAGTTAAAAGCTAACAGGTTTATTTGTTAACATTTTCCCTTAACAGAGTCGCTAATTTCAGCTAGCACCGAAAAACAAACAGCCAATCAGAGTGCAGAGGTTCCTGCAGACCAGAGTGTAGCCTGGACGCAGCAGCAACAGTGGGACTTTTTTCCAAATTGGATTGGGCTGTAAATGAATGTCGATTATTCTAATTGAGTTTTATTGCCTAGGATTCATATGGTCACTCACATGGTCACAGATTAGATCACTTAAATCTACGGTGGTTTTACATTACATTGATTTCAGCAGGTCTTGTCCAAACATGCAGGGCAGAACAATTCCACACTGTCCTCTGGAGTCTTGAATGCTCCAAGAAATCCAATGGTCTGATGACAATAGAAAGGCAGGATGGAGAAAAGTTCAGTCACAGCTCCATCTTTTTACTGGCATCTCAGATTCTAATACAGGGAAGAACCAACTTTGGAAGGGTTGCTAGAAGGTGAACAAAGGACTTCCAACTGTCTTACATTTTCTATAGCAGATCCACCCACTGCAAAGTTGCAAGTTTTTTTTCTTGCAAAATATTCATAGCAACAGGTGTACTTTTTCACTTGTTCTTCTAATATAAATTATTAATGCACAGCCAGGGCTTGGGTATCTCTGATACACCATATTCCTTGAATTAAACTCCCAGAATCCCTAATGGAGTGGAATGCTGAGAATGATTGTTCAGCAGCACCACAAAATGTCACACGTCGTCTAATTCAATATACAGCACTCTTAAAAAGGATTCCCCAAATAGATGCAAAGAAGTTGGCAGTCATTTCATAAAATTTAATTCTGAAACCATGTAGGAGTTGCCTGTCTGTTGAAGTGAAAATAGAGAAATCATATCTATGGGGAATTTGCTTCAATCAGAGCAGAAACCATTACTTTAGGCATTATTAAGTAAATGTAATAAAGTATTCCATCAAGCATGTGTAATTGTATATATATGGACATAGGCATAGGTGTAGCTATAGGCATAGTTGTAGAAAGATAGATGATAGATTAGCTAGACAGATAGTTAGATAGATGGATGGATGGATGATAGATAATCTGGTTATGTTAGTTGTCAGTTTCCTACTCTGAAAAATCTGAACTATCCTGAATCAGACATCCTATCACTTGATTTCCTAAATTAAATTGTTCCAATGGACTGAAGATATTTTTCTAAATGTCACTCAGCACAGAGGTTTGTGGAGTTTCATTTTTATTTGAAGATGAAAAGTAAGTGTTCTTGAAATATCAGAGTTTAAGGTACTATTGTGTATATTGAAGCTTTGTAAAAAAGCTGAATAATTCCATCATATTGTCATTTTTATATTATTTTATTATATTGTTTATTGTACAGAGTCACTTAGGTGAGATGAGCGGTATAGAAATTTGATCAATCAATAAATAAATTTATTACACAATGGGGCTTGATGATGTTATGAAGACAATTTGTTAAAACCATACTATATTTTCTTCACTTAGTGGAGGAATCCTTTAAAAAAAATTGACTTTTTCTTACTTAATGAAGTATTATTTAAGTAAATGGCAGGCTTGGAATTATCCCTATATTCCTTCCAAATATCTATTTTATTCCATCTATATCCGTCAGTCTGTCTATCTATATCTACACACACACACACACACACACAGAGAGAGAGAGAGAGAGAGAGAGAGAGAGAGAGAGAGAGGGAGGGAGGGAGGGAGGGAGGGAGAAAGACAATTATTACTCTTCCCTCTTTTCCTGCCCTGCCTATAACTACCTCTGTAACTATTGATGGATTTATCCATATACTGTATAGGAAATTATTCAGTGGTGGGATTCAAGTAATTTAACAACCGGTTCTCTGCCCTAATGATTTCTTCCAACAACCAGTTTGCCAAACTGCTCAGAAAGCTAACAACCGGTTCTCCCGAAGTGGTGTGAACTGGCTGAATCCCACCACTGAAATTATTCCTATCCTCTGTTGCTTTTCATCAGAAAGAAAGAAAAATAAAAGAAGAAAGAGATCATATTATGAGGAAAAACAGATAAGGGAAAAGGAGAGAAGCATGCATTGGAATTCTCACCAGATTAGATTTCTGTCCTGTGGCCCTTTCATGTTGGAAGAAAATGGTCACACATACCACACACGCCATTTATGTGGTATGTAATTGATAAGAACCTTGTACTAACATACGTCATAAGTCATAAGGCATGTTTAGTTGTCAAGCATATATAAGATAACAGGTAAAAGTATAAACATAATTTGAATACATGAAAAGAGTAAGTAAAAAGGAATATTAGGACAGGGATGGTAGGCACGCTGGTGCACTTATGCGCGCCCCTTACAGACCTCTTAGGAATGGGGTGAGGTCAACAGTAGACAGTTTAAGGTTAAAATTTTGGAGGTTTGGGGAAGAAACTACAGAGTCAGGTAGTGCATTCCAGGCATTGACCACTCTGTTACTGAAATCATATTTTCTGCAATCGAGTTTGGAACGGTTTACCTTGAGTTTGTATCTATTATTTGCTCCTGTATTGTTGTGGTTGAAGCTGAAGTAGTCATTGACAGGAAGGACATTGTGGCAGATAATTTTATGTACAAAAGTATAAAAATGTTCTATTGATATCAGCTATCAAAGTTTACCTCTGTTATTGATTTGGAATTACAGTAATTCTACAGTAGGCATCTATCGTTCCGTCTATATTCATAACAGCTCCTCCATTATCTGTAAAGCATTGGAGAAAAGGTAGGAAGAACCATACTAAACTATCCTCTGACCGACTCTCATTTCAAATCAGCTTTAAAATGTAGCAATTTTATGAAATACCATGCTCTTAAGCCAAATCAGCATGAATGTAAGCTTCAAACACTTAAATTAGGATTTAGTGGTGAGAATAAAAATTCTCTCATCACCAGGACAATGCACAGACAGAGATCAGCAGAAGGCATTCATGAAAGTATTTGTGCATATACTTTAGCTTCTTTACTGAGTGAAAATGACAGGTCTCATATACACATAATCACGGCTTGCTTTTTGAATTCTCATCAGCAAAATAAAACATCCAAAAGTCAACTGACACTAATACCTACCTGATCAAAAATTTATAGGTTAATCCAAATTAAATAATCCTGCTAAATCTGTGCTAACTTTGTTAAAAATAAATGAAAAAGAATACTCTGGAGAGGAATGCAGAAAGAAGAAAATTTGCAAACGGTTATTTTAACTGAGAAGGCTTTTTTTTTCTTCTTCTAACTCTGGATTACAAAACACAACACCCACATTGTTATTACTTTTATCATTCTATTTCGATCCTCTTGGAAACCTTGTGGAAAACAAGATGGATAGATTCACCTTGATGAGTTTCCAGGTCAGCTTGTAATTGATCATATAAACAGCCCAGTACAAATCATTCAGCATGATGATCCTCACAATTTTCCTTTATTTTTCTTTTTTGGTTTGGAAAAAAAAAAGATTTGGGGCCCTTTTTCTTTGGATTCCAAAACAAAAAGTAATTTTGCACAAAATCAAAATTTATGTATTTATTTATTCTTTTATTTATTCATTTACTATGTACCCCTCACAATCAAATAACTCTCACGGCTTACATAGAATATAAAATAAGTTAAACCAGCCATAATTAAAATTCCAACTGTATTCAAATTCAGATGTGTTGTTGCCCTAAAAGATTGCCAAGCTTTGTCTCAAAATATACAACTAAATTTTAAAAAGCAATATTGAATAATTGATCATCTAGTTTCGTAGCTAATGCATTTATTATAGGCAAGGCTTCTGCCAGTAAGTGTATGAGCCACTTAATTGATGTCTACGGTAGTTTGTGACCTCTTAAGTCTGCTACAGTTATGTCAGAATAGTTTTCAAATAAATTGGCCTCGTATTTGAAAAAAAATCATTTGGTGAAGCTGGTGAATTGGGATGTTCTGTGACAGAACTTTACATTTATTTTTTGTTTTTTTTTCACATCTTGAGGTATGAGAAGGTGAATATATGTTTTTATGGGTACAGTGGAATCTTCACTGTACCCGTAAGAATGAATGAAAGTGAGTTCATGAATATTTGCAGTCATGGAAAATAATTTTTTGAGGCAATGATTAAATTATTTTTCAAAAGGAGGAGAACTGAGCAAGTCAAACATTAATAATAAAAAACAATCTGGAAATCAGCATTATTTTGCTTTATAAGAGCTTTCTTAGGGGAAGGGGGAGAAGGGACTCAGATGCTAGGGGAAATCAATTGGAATTACTTGCCACTTTCTTGTGTCTGTAACTAAAAGCGCAGCTGGCTACATGCTTTTAAGTTCCTATCGTTATGAAAGCTTGTTCTTAAAAGAATCTATCCACCCACATTTTTATATTATTATTTTGTCTCAAACAGTCCATGCATTTCAGATTTGTATGCTCTCCACAAAAGAAAACAGAGGAAGTCAAGATGAAAAGCTCTGTTTATGCTTGGGTGGCACAGGTAAAATTTAAGACATTTACCACTTAAAATCCATCGTACAACAATTCACTGTCTCCACTTCTCTTTGTGATGGTTTATCTACCAAACTATAGCCATCATATTTTGTACTGAATCATGTTTTATTAGTCTATTTTTATTAAATGTTAACAATAGATAGACAGGCATGATTCAGAGAGAGAGAGAGAGAGAGAGAGAGAGAGAGAGAGAGAGAGAGAGAGAGAGAGAGAGAGAGAGAGAGAGAGAGAGAGAGAGAGAGAGAGAGAGAGATGGAAAATAACTAATGTTATAAATCTCCAATAGATGGCAGTACTGACAGGCTAGAAATTCTGCCACCTTTTTTAGCATCTGTTTTTTTTCACTTCTGTTGGTGCGAAATTGCTGTGAGAAAGGTTGGCTTGCTATTGTTCACGAAATTGAAGCCTGCAGTGAATATTCATCAATGCATTTTAAGCAACACACCATGATTGAATTTTGACAGCCAAAAGAGTCCCTCCAATTGAAATTTACCACTGAATGCCAGCTGTTTTTGGTGGCAATTTGTTGACAAGGATACTGAGCCAAAAAAAAATGTAAAGATGGCGAAGCAAGAAGCAGTGATTTGTGCTGTTAAACTTGGAGTTTCACAGGAACACATGGGTTACATTATTGATGTTCTTCAATGATGGAAGATTTGTGCAAGAGGAGTTGGCAGAGATTAAAGCTTAAAGAATTGAAATTTGGCAGTAATTATTATCACACTATGAGAATATTAGAAATTTCTTCACAGCATTGTGACATGGGCCCATTTTTCTGGCTCAGAAATGAAGCATCACTGCATAGAATATATATCAAAGATTTACTTGTGGGGGAAAAAAATATGAAACCTATGCAGGAAATCTCATGTTTACAGATTTGCGACATGGAGGAATGCTGATGGTGTTACAGGGATTTCTTTGAACTAAAAGAACTCAGAGCTCCATATGGCAACACACAAAACTTTAAAACAATGCTTAAACAAAGTACAAGAAGGAAATTTGGCCACACTGTGCCAATACTAGATCTCACCCCACATGAGACATCCAAAAGACAATTGCAAAGTTGGATTGCATTGTCTTACCTCATTTATTTATTTATTTTTATTTATTTTAAATTTACCTTACAGTGCAGGCTTGGCACCATGCACCTTCTACTTTTTCCAACAATTGAAGGAACATCTTGGTGGGCATCCGTTCAACCTAAATGAAGAGGTGAGAAGCACTGTTAGGACCTAAAGAATATGGAGGGGTTTTTATTGTGTCACCTTTAGCAACCTTGTCATCATTGGCAGAAGTCTGGTGATTATATGGAGAAATAGACATAAGTAACCTAAGAGCTCATTTCAAGGATTATTCTCCTGTTTCATGTATTAAAATATCCTTATTTAAATTAATGAAGGTGAAAGCAATACTTTTCATTCAATCCTCATGTGAGTGTATGCGTATATTGATGCTTTTTTTTTTGTTTCTCTTGTTTTTGACCTACAGAGATATAAATTCACATTCTCTGTAACTATAATCAGTATTATTAATGACTAACAGCACTGTCCTACATCAGACTATTCAGAAATAATGCTATTGATACTGCTCCAAAGAAAATCATTTCATAAGTGAAATGATGGTAGGAATATACTGTATATCCGACTGTGGTGTTAATTCTGGGAATTATTTTCATAAGAGAAACTCAGATGGGTTACATGTTACCTTTGCTTTGCTTATTACCCTTTGCCTCTACATGACTGTGTGACAAATTCCACTGTCGATGTGCTCTCATGTTCACAGCTGCGTGCTCAGTTGTTAAATGCGGCAATTAAGAAAATGAAAAATCCTGCTTGCAATGCGTATGTGTGGGATTATTTTACCTCATCCCCTTGGATGTATTCTGCCAAAGAAAATGCTAGTTTACTTGCTTTGAATTAATGCAAGAACCGAGAACATCAAGCAGCCATTTTTGTGCACAATCCCCCAGCATTGCTGTAGATCTCTCTCTCTCTCTCTCTCTCTCTCTCTCTCCCCCTCTCTCCCTCCCCTTCTGCCCTCCCTCTTTCTTTCCCCCCTCTCTTTCACTGTGTCTGTGTGTGCATGTGCGTGAGAGAGAGAGAGAGAGAGGAAAGGAGGGAGGGAGAGAGGGGAGAAAGAGAGGGAAGGAGAGGGGAGGGGAAAGAGAAGACAGGGAGAGGGGAGGGAAAAGAGAGGGGGAGAGGAGAGGGGAGAAGAGAGAGAGGGGGAGAGGGAGAGGGGGGAGAGGGAGAGGGCAGAGAGGGGGAAAGGGGAGGGGAGAGAAAGAGAGGGAGGGAGAGGCGAGGGGAGAGAGGGGGGAGAGAGAGAAGAGGGAGGGAGGGAGAAAAGAAAGAATACAAGTCAGATTTTATTTGTGAATCATGTTTGAGGGTCCACAAATTTCCATCAGGTAAAAAAACTGTAATCTCATCAAAAAGGAAATCCAAACAATTCTTTTCTATCACTACAAGCTACATTTTCAGACAAAAACCACCATGAATATAATTGGAATTCCAATTAATATAAATGTTCAGAGGCTTTATTTCCTTGAATTACTGCTAATTATGGAAGTATTAGCTTGAGTGAAAGTAGAGGCAAAAGCCTTTTACCTCCCACTAGCTGATGTAAGCGATTGGGCATGTCTGTAAAATAGTTTGTGGCATGTGCTTACTCTTAATAACACTGCTTTCAGCAAAGAGCAAATTCTTTCTAATTGCTCATTTAATCTTTATAAGCGCTTGCTGACATTCAACACGTTGTCTTCCAAAACAAAAGTCAAATATGTTAATTAAAAATTACTTCAGGTATTCTTGAATAGGTTCTTTTTTTCACAATTAAGCTTTTCTTAAAGTCGGGATAGGCATTCAAAGGCTGGCTAATATATACCTGTTACAACACAGGAGGAGGAAAGATTTAAAACCTCCAGAATGGACCCTTCCACCCTTCCACCCAGCCCACAAATTCCACAATGTAAAAGATAATTGCAGTAGGTAGCACAGTCGGACTGAAAATCCTACTTCCTTTGTAGTGTTTTTAGCATTTCTGTTTAAGACTTCTCCCTTCAGCCCAACTCTGGGAAAATTGAAAAGAAGGTTCTGGGAAACTTCCTGTCCCGAATTTAACAACTTTTGTTTCAATGCTGCAATTTAAGAATCAATTGGATAACTTGAGGTTTTGCATAGGGGGAATGTGTGAATTAGAAATTCCCTTAGTGAACCAATGAAGCCCAATCTCAAGATGTAAAAAGGAGGTTATTGGGAAAAGTGATATATGATAAAAACAAAGAAGAGTGACCACAATTGCTCATATGGAATCCCAGCCAAAACCAATACAGTGAGTCTAACTAAACTACTGTGTTTCCCCCAAAATAAGACCCAACCAGAAAATAAATCCTAACATGATTTTTCAGGATATTCGTAATATAAGCCCTACCCCAAAAATAAGCCCCAGTTAAAATAGTCAGCCAGACAGACGCATTTAGTATTCACATATTCCTTGCAGTGAGGAAAGTTGAAGAGAGATTAATTATTTTTTTAATTGCAAAAATCGATGTACTACTGTCCATTCAACCAGATTCTGGCCTCTTGTTGGGATGTTGAAGGCAGGACTTTTTTTTATTCCTCTTCTTCCTTCCTTCCCCTTTTCCTAAACACTAATCCTCAATTTGTTAGAAAATGGCAATTAAATGAGAGCCAGTTCCTTTGATGTCTTTTTCCTATGAGAGCAATAAAGGTAGTCCTTGACTTATGGCCATATTTGAGCCCAAAATTTCTGTTACTAAGCCAGACAGTTGTTAATTGAGTTTTGTCCCACTTTACAACCTTTCTTGCCATAGTTGTTAGGTGAATCACTGTAGTTGTTAAGTCAGTAACACAGTTGTTAAGTGAATCTGGCTTCCCCATTGACTTTGCTTGTCAGAAGGTTGCAAAAGGTGATCACATGATCTCGGAACATTGCAACTGTCATGAATACATGCCAGTTGCCAAGCATCTGAATTTTGATCATGTCACCATGAGGATACTGCAACAGTCGTTAGTGTGAAAAACAGTCATAAGTCACTTTTTTTCAGTGCCGTTGTAACTTGGAATGGTCACTAAACGAACTATTGTAAGTCAAGGACTACCTTATGCAGAATCAGAGCGGCATTTCCTTATTTGCTTTAAAAAAAAATCAACTAGTATTTTGTCACAAGTTTTTTAGCTTCCTGAGCCTAACTTCTATTTCCTAAATGTTGTCTTGGTGAAAGAGCTTTGGAAGCAAGTGAAATATGTTAGCTTCAATAGCAGGTCAACAGAAAGGGATTAGAGCTCCTGCATTCTGTCAATCATGTTGCATTTGCACTTGATAATAAATAATAGAACTGTGTGAAGTTAACCTTCTTCTGCATAAAAATGCCCTGATAAATATAAATCCTTTCTTTTTGCCTACCAAATTTAAATCAGAGTATAACAAATCCTAGGCAATCTCCTGTCCAGGTATGGAGAGGATCCAAATCTCTCTTGCTTTAGGAAGGATATAGTCTCATATGCTTTCAAATTGTGTCCTCATACAGTTCCCTGATTGGAGAGTCTCTGTACAAAAATAAATATTTTGCAGTGATAATGTTTTTTAAAAAGTTGAATTGATAACTATGCTTTAAACTCAGGCATGTCATCTATTATTTTTTTTAAAGGAGAGTACCTGTTTGTGGCCCAGTAGTTTTCAAATTTATCAAGCAATTATGAACATTCAGGATATTGTAATTACTATGTGCATTTGTTCTTCAGTTTTCTCCTTCTGAGGAAGAGATTTTTCTACTTTGTTCTTATTCACAATAATGTGTCTGTCTGTTTGGCTGGCTGTCTGTCCTTCCCCCACCCCCGATCTCTCTTGCTCTCTCTGTATGTTGTAGCTTTCCTTGTTCTTCCAAGAGGAATAAGGGGTATCTTCCAGTGGTGGGTTCCTCCTGGTTCAGTCCGGTGTGGCCGAGCCGGTAGCGGTGACAATATGACATCACCGAACCGGTTCTCCCCCCCCCCGCCCTCCCACCCACCCATGTTATTCTTACCTTTTATTTGGTCCCACCCCCAATCTATTGCTGCCTCCTGAGTCCCAGCTGATGACTAGAGGGAAAAAAAACTGTTTAAACTCTTGCCGTGGGGCTTCAAAGGGCCATCCTACAGCTGATCAGTGTTAAAAGCAAACAAATAAGTCAGGTCGTAAGTGCGAGGACTGGTCGTAAGTGCGAGGACCTTCCAGAAATGACTCTGACAAGCTAGCCACGCCCACATAGTCACATGACCTCCAAGCCACACCCACAGAACCGGTAGTAAAAAAATTTAGAACCCACCCCTGGTATCTTCCCTTTATGACACATCTCTCAAGGTCCACTAGAAGTCCCCTGGTTGACCTCACTTCTCAATGCAGAAAGGCCCCATTGATGTTGCTCCTGCATGACAATTTAATGGAAATATGAGCCACCGTGAAGAATAGAGGGGTGTTCCTGGATTCCCGCAGGTACTAGAGATATTTTAAAGGTAGACATTTTACTCAAATAATAATCAAAACAATTAGAAATTGGTGCCTTTTCTAATACGAAAAGAAGAAAATAAAACCTTTCTTTACCTCAGTACTATTGTAGATCAATAATTATGTGTTTTATTCCTACTTACTTCTTCAATGAGATTTATTTACCCATGAACTTGATGATTAATGAAGATTGTGCTGACTATTCAAACTCTCTTCCAATTTATTAAATGCTGATGCAAAAATATTTTTGGCATGTAATTTACAAAAGATTATCCATGCTGTTCAATCTGGCTTCATAACACTTTGCTAGAAGTCTGCTCAAAGATCAGTAATATTCTGGATATTCATTAAGAAATAGGGAAGTCAGTGGCATTGGTTTTATTACATGCCAAAAGGGGCTTTGATACCATAGATTTGAAAAAATTGAAGTAAGTTTTGTTTTAATACATATGTCTTCCTTTTTTAATAACTGGATCCATATTCGGTATTCTACTGCCCTTGCTACAATTATATTTTTATCTATTAATCTGTCTCAGGGAACTAGTCAACGATGTATTTTATCTGTGCTTATTTTTAATTTCATACTGGAACAACTGATCTGTTTTATTTTAAAAATTGTGGATAATTCAAGTGTAAAAATAGCTGGAATTGAACACAATATATGCTGATGATACATTCTGCTTTCTTGATAATTATATAGATATATTGACATTGTTTAAAACTATGGTAATTTATAAAATTATTTAATTCATTGAAGTAACTCCTATACTTCTTAAATGCTATAATGTTTTTTGAAAACATAGTACACATTTTTCTATTTTTGTTTGCATTATTTAAATATTTGGGAGTAATTATTCTTAGGACACTTTCTTCATTTGCAGATATAGATTGTGCATTTGTACATTTATGAAAATTGCTCTAGTGTCATAGACCAATATTACACCATTTTATTAAACTTTTATCTTAAATTATGACAGAGTGAATTTAATACCTGTTACCCATGTTCCCTACCAATTGTCCATCTCTGTTTTATATCTGAAAGTAATAGACCATCTTGTCATGCAATCTTTAGTCTATTCTTCTTCTGTTTCAAATCATAACAAAGGTTTTTGCTATTGCATGTTCATCTATTGTACATAATTCAGTTTCAAATTCTGTTTTGTGTTTTACAACTCCAATTATCTTTTTATCCATATTAAATCTTTCTTTTAACTCAGCATATGAAAGCTGTTGAAAACTATGTCCTTCTGCAGTCTATAATTCTTTGACTTCATCTTAATTTCTCCACCTTTATTAATAAATGATTGATATATTAGCCATTTCTCCCTAGGTGCTGTTTCTCTTCTATAAAGTTTCAAGGTCAATAAAGGTAACTTTAGGCATATCCTGAGTTTATATATATATTCCATACTTTCAGTATGGCACTTCTCAAATAATGATTTTAAAAATCAACATTAACTTTAATTTTATAGTATCATCAGAACATGCCAACCAAAGCTCAGGATATTTTCCTCCAATTCTAATATTCTTTTATTTCCCAGCAAGATGCATTCTTTCATCCAAACTAAACAGCAGGTTGCAAAATACAACTTAAAGTCAGACAATCCTAATCTTCCCCTATTTCTTGCATCTTGCAGAATTTTATATTTAACACTTGGTTTCTTACTTTGCTATACTAATCTGGATAAATATTCATTCATCAATCTTTTTCATACTGGCTACCTACTTGAGATAATGTTTTAAAGAGTTGAACTCATTATGTTAGAAATATAAAATGGATGATGCAACAATATATCATGGGCTTTTCCCATTTTGAATTAATATCAATAAATGTATTTATTTGGTATTACAATAAAATTGATGAAGTGAATGTAGCTTTGAATTGAGTATTCCTATACAAAAAGTTACAGATTAATCAAGTTTTTTGGGGGAAAATACTGCAAAAAACCTTTATCAACATAATTGAGTGAGAAATCACTGAACATGGATGCTTCAAAAAGCTTCAAGCTAATTTAGTTGGTCTCAAGACATTGGGTTTTTAACATATGACAAGTGTTAATTGATAATGTATTTGTAATGTGCCTCACATCTAACCTGTATTTTCATAATCAACATGTCTTCCCCTCAATTCCCCTTTTCCCCCATCTCATCCCACTTTAAATCCTACATCAGTTTAGCTTCTTTCTGCACCCGATGAAGGCAGCTGTAACTCATAACAGCTTATGCCTTCCAATAAAATTTATTAGCCTCCTTTTGATTTTTTCAAAGCAATTTTCCAAAAAGATTTTGGATTGCCAGTATGTTTCAATCAATCAATCAGAATAGAGCTGGAAGGGACCTTTGAGGTCTTCCAGTCCAACCCTTTGCTCAAGCAGGAGAACCTATACCAGTGATGGCTAACCTTTTTGCCGTCGTGTGCCAAAAGCAGGGAGAGCACAGGGGGTCATGCACATGTGTGCCCACACCCATAATTCAATCTGCCCCACTCCTTCACACATGCACATGCACTCCCCCTGCGCTCCTCCCGCTTTTGGCCCAGTGGGCCCGGTAGGCCCGTTTTTCCCCCTCCCCAGGCTCCAGAGGCTTTCTTGGAGCCTGGGGAGGGTGAAGACAGCCTTCCACACAAACACACCCCGGTGGCCTTCCGGAGGCTGGAAACGGCCTATTTCCCAACTTCCAGTGGGCCCGAAAATCAGCTGGCTGGCGCACGCATGCGCTCTGGAGCTGAGCTAGGGCAATGCTCACGTGCCCACAGATATGGCTCCGCGTGCCACCTTCGCCAGCATAGACCTATACCATTTCAGACAGGTAACTGTCCAATCTTTTCTTAGAAACCTCCAGTGACGAAGCATCCACAACTTCTGAAGACAAGCCATTCCACTGGTTAATTGTTCTCATTGTTAGGAAGTTTCTCCTTAATTCCAGGTTGCTTCTCTCCTTGATTAGTTTCCATCCATTGTTTCTTCTCTTGTCTTCTGGTGCTTTGGAAAGTAAGTTAACCCCCCTCTTCTTTGTGGCAGCCCCTGAGATATTGGAATACCGCTATCATGTCACCCCTAAGAATACTTTTGTATTCCCTTTCTGCTTATAAATTGGTCCTTTGTCAGGGTAATGAAAAATCAATATTATTGCATGCCATCAAAATTTCACGGTGCGTCTGAACATTAGTCTGAATGATTTCCTATATGTAATGTTTTATTTGAAGGTTTCCTCCCTTTTCTTCCTCCTATTTTTTTTTCTTTTTATACATCAAAGTAATAGATCTTTTAAAACAACAATAACAACAACCACCACCCAGCATTCAAGGTTCGTTTAAAAAAAAAAAAACCTTTATGTTATCAATACCAGGCTTTATTTTCTCTTTTTCACAAAGATAAAAAGTATTATGTGAAAAAAAGAAGAAGAAGCGAGTAGGATGGTAGTAGAGAAGTCAGCTTATCCTTGAGTGACTTGTCTTTTTTTTTTTTTTTTTTTTTTTGAAGGGTGGGAAACAAGTATGGAGAAAAGTTTCCCACTGATATTTGCCAATGCTGGAAACTATCAAGTAATGATTAAGCCATTAACTTGACTGATAGGGCGAGAGTTCAATTGTTCCACAGATCACATGGTGCTGCCCCATCAACATTATTGGAAATGGGATCCCAAGACATAAGAAAAGTTTGCTTTGGCAGCATTTCTTGATGAACAGGGCAAAATGAGACAGAAATTATCTTCTAGTGCTGCATTATAATTAACAGGCATGAAGTGTGATCCTAACAATAAACTCATGCTTGAAGAGCATGTTTAACTAATCCAGCATTTTCTTTAGAGGAATGATAGCCAATAGCAAAATGTAGGAAATGAACTGGCCCAGGATAAGTGGAATACAGTCTCTTGCTCTGTCCAATGTCTCCTGCCTGTTTGTATCATATTCCTCATAGCAATATGACTATCATATACCCCTATCATTTTTTTCTTTCTAAGAAAAGGAATTCAGCCCACTGAGTCTCATTAAGATTTAATGAGTTTAGTAATTTCTTAGGTTGAATAAAGAGAGATTTATGTCCAGCATTTCATTGCTCATCTCCGAACTTTCATTTTCCTTTTTTTATTACCTCTTTGTCTTGCCAAATATTTGTTGCATTTATGCAATGCTATATAGATTTGCATTTTGCAAATTTTCATGTCCAGCATGAAGCTTCTGTTTCTATGCCTCTTGTACAATAGAATGATTTTCCCTTGGGGTTGGGAGCTCATAAAGCCCACCGTATGTAACATAGTCAGCAAGAGAGAGATGTTCTTTTTGTTTCGTTTGGTTATTATATTAAAATGTATAAAATCATGAACCTCCCTGGGTTAAAAAAAATGAAGTTATTTGCATGTGGATGAGTTTTGTAATGTGCGCAGAAGGAGACTGTTCATGCCTCATTGGTTGTTATTATGCTGAAAATATTCCTTGTCTTTACTGCAGATAATCTTTTGTAGAGGTGAGGTGGGAAGAACCTTAGTGTAAGTATGGTGAAGAATTTATGAATCTAATTTTTCTTTGCCAGACAAGTGTATCTCCAGTATTTTTAAAGCTCGCAGTCTGTTTCTGTTAGTTTCCTTCCTTCTTTCTTTAAACTACAGGATATTAGGTTTGACAGCTTGTTAGTGTTTATTGGTATAAGAATAACAATAGCAACCACCCTAGTCACTATTAATACTAATAATAATAATGGCAGTAATAGCAGTCACCGCATTTATTATTTCTAGGACATTTTCAGAAACTAGATGCTGTTCGTGAAGCAGGTCCTACCTGAGTTTTTTAAGGAAGAGCAGAAAGAAAATAAAAAGCATTCATGCCATGTTTTTCAGAGATTACCTGGATATCGAATCCCAGTGGAGATATGGCCCAGTACATATTGTCTGACTGAAATTCTTATCAGCCTTAGCCAGCAAGGCCAGGGACAAACAATATGTGATGAATAATAGGATTTAGAGGAAGCACATACAGTCCTAGGATTTAGCAATAGCAATAGCATTTGGACTTATATACTGCTCCATAGTGCTTTACAGCCCTCTCTAAGCAGTTTACAGAGTCAGCATATTGCCCCCCCCCAAAAAAAATCTGGGTCCTCATTTTACTGACCTCAGAAGGATGGATACCAGAGTCATCCTTGAGCAGGTCAGGATTGAACTCCTGGCAGTGAACCAGGGGTGGGTTCTAAATTTTTTTACTACCAGTTCTGTGAGCGTGGCTTATTTTGTGGGCATGGCTTGATGGTCATGTGACAATTATGTAGGATTTAGCAGAGGTACTGGTCTACCAGGCTTTTAACTGCTTGCAGAGCTGTACCGGTCTACTCATTTATTTTTGCAGGCACTGATCTACTCATGTATTTTTGCAGCACTGATCTACCCATGTATTTTTGCAGGCACCGGTCTACTCATTTGTTTTCTTTTAAAACTGATCAGTTGTAGGGCGGCCCTTTGAAGCCCCGCGACAAGAGTTTAAACAGGTTTTTTCCCTCTAGCCATCAGCTGGGATTCAGGAGGCAGCAGTAGATTGGGGGTGGGGCCAAATAAAAGGTAAGAATAACACGGGGGTGGTGGGGGGGGCAGGAGGCAGAACCGGTTTGGTGACATCATATCGTTACCGCTACCGGCTTGGAAGAACCGGGCGGAACCTGGAAGAACCCACCACTGCAGTGAACAGTAACTTAGTTTACAATACTGCATTCTGAGCCACCACGGCTCTTCGTGGTTAAAATGGCTTGGAGAGAATTGGGAGGAAACACAAGTTACTTCTCTTACCTGAAATTATCTTCTGCCCCAACTCATTTTCTTCTGGATGTTTCCAAGATTTGCAAGGGAAATAATCTGCAAGCAAAAGGAAGAAATAAGTTAAAGAGGCAAAAAGGGGAGTGAGGTATCCTTTTAGTTTTCCAAACGCCCATGAAGACTTGGTTTTTTCTCTAAATATTGGGCTAGAATGGGAGGGGGCATTGATCTATAAGGATTTTGATCTGGCACTAGGGGGGAGGAATACCTTTGTTTTGAATTGTTTTATGGATCGTTATGAGCCACTTTGTATGAGATAGTTGGCCATGTAACTCCTAAAGGTAAATAAATAAATGCAGAGCCAAGTTTTACTATATCCAAACGCTAGATAGATCATAGGTAAAGGTAAATGTTCCCCTCGCACATATGTGCTAGTCATTCCCGACTCTAGGGTGCAGTGCTCATCTCCGTTTCAAAGCCGAAGAGCCAGCACTGTCTGAAGAGGTCTCCATGGTCATGTGTGTTATATTGTTGCAATATATACTGAGGCACTCACGATTGTAACTGTAACTCTTTATTGCTTCACCATGTAACTGTAACTGTAACGGCTCAGCTAGAAAAATGGCAGTTGACAGTTCTTATATATGAACAGCTCAACTGCTCCAGCCAATAGCTAACAAAAGAATCTTCCGTGCTGATGACGTCATCGGTTTCATCCAATAACAACACTACAACTATAACTAAACCTTGCTAGACATAACACCCCTCCCCTCCTGGATCACGCAAGTGTAATCATTAAGGTACGCCGGGCGCCTGCGTGTTCGTCCGGACCGTCGTAGTTCAGGTTCGATAACAGGTGCAGCTGATTCCGGCATGGATGGAGAAGAGAACGGTACAATTGACGGAGTGTTCCCTGGAACAGACTTCCCAGCCTCGGACACGACCTCAGGTAAGTTGAGCCACTGCTGGCTCCTCGCGGCGCCCCGCGTTAAGTTTTCATTTGCTTGTGAACTTAGCGTTGGACCTGGCACGGAACTTAGCGGTGTTGTAGGTGACGGACTCACGACCTCTGCTGGGTTTTTTTCTAATACACGTTTCCGTAATTGGTCCACGTGTCTCCGCCAGGTTCTGCCATCAACGAGCAGAACCCTGTAAGAACAGGGACCCGTTACTTGTATAATCTGTCCCGGCAACCAACGGGGGTCGCCCCCATAGTTTCGTGCAAAAACCTGATCCCCCTCTTTAAACACCCTAGGTGGCAAATAGCCTTTCTGCCAAACCATTACTGGAGGGACAATAAGGGCAATCTGGGCATGGCGGATTGACTCAACACCAAAGGCACACAGAACTCTGTTACCTTCCCACCAAAGGTGGTCCCTATTTTTCTACTTGCATTTTTTACGTGCTTTCAAACTTTTAGGTTGGCAGAAGCTGGGAAAAGTAACGGGAGCTCGCCCATTACACGGCACTAGGGATTTGAACCACTGAACTGCCGACCTTTCGATCGACAAGCTCAGCATCTTAGACAGATCATAGAGATGCCCATAAATCTGGCAAAAAGGCAGGCCAAGAAGATACACCTACTGTATATATTCACAGATAAACCAGGGGTTTTAGGTTCCAAAATACACCCCCAAAATTGGGTTTGGATAATCCACAGAAAGGCTTATCCAAGAATGTATGCAAATAGTACCAGTTTACTTCTTTAAACTGTGTATTCTTGCAGATAAGCCCATTCATGGATATGCTGACCCTCAAAGCCTTTTTTTAATGGTTTCCCCCCCCCAATATATTTCATATACAAAATGTGAAAACAAAGGGACTTCATTTGTTTTCACATATTGTATCAATAAATGTTGTTTTCCAGAGCAGATTTTGTTTTAACCTTTCACAGTTGGCTTATCTGAGGTGGTACATTTTTCGTGATATTTTTGTTAAAAATTCAAGGGTCAGCTTATCTATGGGTAGGCTTATCTGCAAGTATATACAGTAATTTATTTCTAATACTTTAAAACCAGTAGCAGCTGTCCTCTCCCATTTTGGGGTGAACAATGTCAATTCTTATAAGTCAAATCACAAATATTAACAAATACTGATGTTAGTTGAATTGAACTTGTTTGGAGTAAAAGAAAATATATTATGAAAGGGAAATGCTTCTTTTCTTTCTTTCTTTCTTTCTTTCTTTCTTTCTTTCTTTCTTTCTTTCTTTCTTTCTTTCTTTCTTTCTATAAAAATTATGGTATAGAAGGCACTAAAGCAAACATGTCACAGAATGACAGTATGGGTAGGGGAATGAGTGATAAGGGAAATGAGAATATTTTAATAATATTTCATATAATAACAAAGATTAGAGAAATTGATCTAGTTCCCACAGAGCAAATAGACAAGTGAGAGGATTGAATGATAATTAGGTTTAGAAAACAGAATTAAAAATTACAGGAATACAGTTTGCTTTGAGAATTTTAATTGCACCAATTTGGTATAAGATACTGGTGGAACACTAAAAGATTTTTTGTAGCTTGTATTGCAGTAAAGTTGTACATTTTTTTACAAACATTCATATTGTAAATATGATTTGATTAATTTTTGGCTTAAGGCTGTGTATTATCAGGCACTGTGATTTCTGAACATGTCTTACTGTAATCTGTGAACCTGGGCATTGTGGCTTATGGAACAGATCGTGGTTAATGCACATCATGTCTTAACATGATAAATGAAGCCAGCAATTGAGCTGAAGTAAGATATGGTTATACTTAAGCAAAATCTACAAAAATTAATGGAATTAGTTTTGATTGGCTCTTCTTCTAAACCTGTGTGTTTCTGTTTTCCAATTTATTTGTTTTCTTGCATTGTGCCATCAATTTCATGGAAAATGCAGGAATATTTTACATAGCAAACAAAGGCAGAATAATATTTTTTTTACATTGGCTATATCCAGTGGTGGGATTCAGCCAGTTCGCACCACCACTGTTAACTTTCTGGGCAGTTTGGCAAACTAGTTTTGGAAGAAATCTTTAGGGCAGAGAACCGGTTGTTAAATTACTTGAATCCCACCACTGGCTGTATCCAGTGATATTAATGAAACAAACTACATCTAACTATTTATGCTGAGTTCTGGTAGAACATAAGTATAGTATCTGCCATGATTCAGTTTCAAAGGAATGGAAGCTAAATGCAAATTGAAAAATAATCAAACAAAATGCAGCATGCAGATCAAGATTTGCAGCACATGTATTTTATGCATTTTGAAAAAAAATCTGTCACCTGAAACTATTTTTTCTCCGATAGAGCATTTTCAAAGGCATTGCTTCACCTTCCTCCTCTAAAGTATTGGGGCGGGGGGAATCCTTTATTCCCTTATTTATTACTAAGGCATGGAAATATCTGCACCATAACTATACATTTAGTTCCGGACCATCCCCACCCTACTGGCCTTCTGAAAAGTGGTGAAGACCTGGCTTTTCCTGCAGGCCTGGGGCCGTTGATCTCCCTCTTGCGATCTGGCGAGATCCGGCCATGAATGGTGTGAATGAGTTTTAATGTTTTTAATTCTTAAATGTTTTTTATAATGATTTTAAATGCATTGTGAGCCGCCTTGAGTCTTCGGAGAGGGGTGGCATACAAATTGAATTAATAATAAAATAAAGAAGTATAAAAGCTCCATCAAAATTATTTTGTGCTAAATATAAAAATGAATCGGCCATCAAAATGCTCAGAAGAATTTTCACAACACTATGGGTTAAAAGAAAATCTCCTTGGTATTTTTTTTTTAAACCAGCATTTAGATAATCAAGTTCCCAGGCAAAATATTTTAATATGTATTTTTTTTTATCTTGCAAATGCAAATGGATTTTAGTTTAAGTACTGCATCAACTTTTTCTATATAATTTATGTACGTATAGTGTGTGTGTGTGAGAGAGACAGAGAGGGGGAAGAGGGGACAAGAAAAACAATCTTCGATGAATTTTGGAAACTATTCACTGTAACAGAAGGGAGGCAGGAATACATGTGTGAAAGGTAATGACAAATGTCATATATAATGCATACAGGAGGAAATCTTTTTAAAAACTGTCTTCATAATAAAGTATACCGTATTGAAAAATGTAAAAGAAGATTACTAATGCATTGTTAAAGGTCTTGTTCAAATGACTATGAAATTATCAAAACAGAAGAGTTTATTGCTTGTCATTGAGAAACTGCAATATGGTAAGAACTAGTTCTCGGATTGCAATTCTCGGATAGCAAATCATGAAGTCCTGGGCCATCTACATCACAAAAATGGGCATTTCTTTTCAATCTTCTCCTATATAAAACATTTCCAGGCTGTAGTAAAGAAATCCTTTGTGGAAGGGACTATGTTAAATGTTTCTCTCCAATAAATTAGTGTATTTCATGGAGGGAGCTTATTATTTCATAATCACATAACGTGAGACCTAGAACTGAGTCAATATTTCTAATAAAATTGCTGTTGTAATGGTTGAGCTTCCATCCCCTGATGCTATTAAATTATTGCATTATAAAATACACATACACTAGAGGTGGTCTGTCATCCAATGCATGAGAAAGATTTTCTTAATACTAATAGATATCAGAAAAACTACCTGGATCTAGGAAATAAATTATTGCTATTTATCATTGTTATCCTTGTAGCTTGTTTTTTTTTTTTTTTTTTTTTAGTTTGTCATTTAGAAGTTCCTAGATATGTTGGACATCCCATAATTCCTTTGTTGTCTGGGAGCTTACCGTCTATCCAGTATGCCTGGAATGCTTGAGGTTGTTGAAAGTAGCTCTATAATTTTTTTAAAAATATCATACTTATGAGGAAATAGTCCTTTATTTCTTCTGAGCCTCCACTAGAAGCAATCTAGTTAGCATCTCTGGGAATACTGGATGAGAACTGAAAGAAGTTTCCATAAAAAGGCAGGTTGCAAAGCAATTTATTGTAATTTTTGCTATTTGATTTCCTGAAACATGTCTGCCTCCAAATATTTCAGAAAAATAGGGAAGAAAATCACATGTGTAACTACTACTCTTTGGCATTAAAATATACCCTCCTTTCAATTTAAAATCCTATCAAATATAGTGAAGACTCTTATATTTCTAAAACCCTGCCAGTAGTAGACAACTTGGGAAAGTGTTGAAGAGAAATGGAGAACTGTAATCTCTCCTATAAGCTAATTGTCACTATCAGAGAAAACATTTGGGAGGATTGGATGAAGAATTATATTCAGCAAATAACCTCTCCCCTTACATACCTTCGACTCCCTGAGATTGTGCATCCCATATCCAAGGAGATTTTTTGTTCACTTATGCTTTTCACCAAACATTTGCTTAAAATCTTTATAAAGGTCCTGTACCTGAATCTCTTGAACAGCCAAGTGGAGAGTAGCAAGTTCAATTGCCAAATGGTTGTATAGCGGTGATCAGATTTTGGTCTTGCCTCATGCTCATTTGCAAGAATGTGTAGGCATCCAATTGGCCATAAAGATTTGTCAACCATAGGCACCCTGAGAATGGGCTGATGAAGAGCAATCACTTTGGCAGAACTATCTGTGGGCAAAGGAGATTTCTTTTTCAATTTCACAGTGGTAGCTTTCAGTCTTCTCAAGAAAGACTCCAATCTCTTTGGTACAATCTGAAGAAAGGGTGACAATGCTTAGATGGCTCTGGGGTAATTTAAGATGGGTTAGCAACAGTGGAAGGTAGTTTGACACTGAACACCAGATATGGAGAAAGTTATGCCTTCCCCATAGTGCCAGATCAAAATCCTTATAGATCAATCCCTCCCTCCCGTTATAGCCCAATACTTGGAGAAAAAGCCAGGTCTTCATGGGCCTTTGGAAAACTAAAAGCCACTCCCCTTTTTGCCTCCTTAACGTATTTTTTCCCTTTTCCTTGCAGATTATTTCCCTTGCAAATCTTGGAACCATTCAGAAGAAAGTGAGTGTATGGGGCAGAAGAAAATTTCAGGTAAGAAAAGTAACTTGTGTTTCCTCCCAATTCTCTCCAAGCCATTTTAAGCGCAAAGAGCTGTGGTGGCACAGTGGTTAGAATGCAGTACTGCAGGCTACTTCTGCTGACTGCCGGCTGGAAGCAATTTGGCAGTTCTATTCCTACCGACTCAAGGTTGACACAGCCTTCCATCCTTCCCAGGTTGGTAAAATGAGGACCCAGATTGTTGGGAGCAATATTCTGACTCTGTAAACTGCTTAGAGAGGGCTGTAAAGCATGTGAAGTGGTATATAGGTCTAAGTGCTATTGCTATCGCTATAAGGAGTCCTCCCAGTCGATTTTACTCTGCTAGTCATTGCTGACTATAGAAGATGGAGCTTATCTTCAAGGCCATTGAGCCAGATGTGTCCAAAAACATTTCTGCGGTCATGTGGCCGGCATGACATCACAGAGTACTGTTACCTTCTCATGAAAGTGGTACCTATTTATCTACTTGCATTTGCATGCTTTCAAACAGCTAGATTGGCAGGAGCTGGGCCGAGGATGGGAGTTCACCCGATGGCATGTCATTCAAGTCTCAAACCTGGGTTGCTGGCTTTCCAGCTGACAAGCCCAGCGTCTTAACTGCTGAGCCACCATGCCACCCAATTTAGTCATAGTATTAAAAAAAAAAAAGGCTCATTAGAATTAAAGAGACTGCTGAGTTGTGCAATAGAGCAAATGCATAATTTCATGGGAAAATGGAATAAGTGGGTGCAAAAATATTTTTGCCAATTCTTGAGTGCTTCCTTGTTTCCCATTTCAGATAAATGATTATACCTACTCCATGGGAATGTTTCCTTGGGGTTATATTTTCCAATATTCATGATGTCTATCTACTGAGTGTTTTCCTGGTTTACTTGATCAACAGTATTTTCTCAGTTAATTAATTCCAGAATCTCTTAAACAATGTCTCTTCTAATTCCCAGAGTATATATGATCTTCTGCAGCTGTATAACCGTTCTGAATTAAAATCAATTCAAGAAGCCTTTAAATGCATCGTTGCATAATTTTTCTGTGGTGCCACAAAAATATTTTTTTGTTTTCCTACAAAAGACAACCTCATTCAAATCAGTTTGAAACAGAGATTCTGAATCAGAATAAGGAAAAGGAATTCTATATCCTGTACAAATGCCCATGGGTCTTTCTGGACATATATTTAAATACATTATATTTTTGAACATAGAAATGCATTGCAGCTGAGAAGTCCAAATTCTGATGAAGCTACCTTTTTAATGTTTTTTTTTTTTTTTTTTAGAAGGGAGAGATCAAGTTAATTTGTACTGGAATTTACAAAGAAGTTTGAATTAGTTTTGTTCAAAAGTTGAATATAAATAGATATATCACCTCTCAAACATTGGGCACAAACAAATTTGTAAATTTTTTCCCCAACTAAACTACTATATAAAGGCATTTCTTGATTACAGACATGTAATATGAAAAATGAATAATGTCTAATTAAAAACTG
This sequence comes from Arizona elegans, assembly GCA_022577455.1. Classification (NCBI taxonomy): domain Eukaryota; kingdom Metazoa; phylum Chordata; class Lepidosauria; order Squamata; family Colubridae; genus Arizona; species Arizona elegans. The sequence goes on along the minus strand of JAKOOJ010000001.1, from coordinate 196,907,849 downwards.
TTGTATTGTTGTTCAATATACTGTATAATCATTAAGTTTTATCAGGTATTGGTCCCTTTGATGTTAGCTCCCAGGCTTTCATCCCTGGACAGATACACACAGATAGACATAGAGTATCTACTGTTTGACCTTCATGGTGAATAAAATCCATATTTGGAAATCATAAGATAAATACTATCCTGTGATTAATTTTATTGATATGCAAATTTCATTGTGGAAAGCTTTACAATCCATGCTTATGCATATATATGTGAGTATTTATGCATACACACACACACACACACACACACACACACACACACACACGGCAATAATGAGGCCCATCTTCTTTCATTATAGATATTCAAACTGAGCTTTGCAAAGTCACATTCTTGAAGGTTGTGACTGATGCTTACAGGAATACAGCTTTGAAACAATTAATGAGCTCTGTGCCGAGGATTAAGCCTGGACAATAAAAAATAATTAGGTATTTGAAGCAAATCTTAACTGTATCAAAGCCAGGAGAAGCTCCGACATTTTACACTGCAGTTTAGAGGTAAGCAGAAAATTTTGATAATCTAGTTTGGAAATGATTATTTGCATATTTGTGATATCGTTTTAGTCATCTGGGAATTTCACAAATATTTCCACAGTTGTAGAATCTTCTCTAAATACTCAACTTGCCTGAAGTCTTAACTTGTCCTTAAAGACTTTTCATTCTACCAAGCTCTCTTAATTGATTGCATTATAACTATATGAAATATACACAAATAGAACAACAAAGATGATTAGGGGACTGGAGCAGTGGTGGGATTCAATTTTTTTAACAACCGGTTCTGTGGGCTTGGCTTAGTTGGGGTGTGTGGCTTGGTGGTCATGTGACTGGGTGGGTGTTGCTAGCTGGTCATGTGACTGGGTGAGCGTGGCTGGCTGGTCATGTGACCGGGTGGGCGTGGCTATGTGCATAGGGACTACTCAGAGGGCTGAAAAAAGTTATTTCTGACTGGTCCTCGCACTTATGACCATCCTCACATTTATGCCTGTTGCGGCATTCTTAACAACCGTAACAGACATTTCACCACTACTTCTCTTCACCACGGTGACAAGATAGGGCGCAAAACATAAAATGTGAGGACAGTCGTAAGTTCAAGGACTGGTCAAAAGTGCGAGGACTGGTCAAAAATAACTTTTTCAGCCTTCTGACTAGTCCATATGCACATAGGGACTTTTCAGAGGGCTGAAAAAAGTCATTTCTGACTGGTCCTCACATTTTTGACTGGTCCTCGCACTTATGACCTTCCTCACATTTATGCCCGTTGCAGCATTCTTAACAACTGTGTCAGTCATTTCACCACTACTTGTCTTCACCATGGTGACAAGATGGGGCGCAAAATGTAAAATGTGAGGACAGTCGTAAGTTCAAGAACTGGTCAAAAGTGCGAGGACCAGTCAAAAATAATTTTTTCAGCTCTCTGAGTAGTCCATATGGACAAAAGAGGGCTGAAAAAAGTGATTTTTGACAGATCTTCGCACTTTTGACCAGTCCTCACCCTTATGACTGGTCATCATTTATGCCCATTGTAGCATTCTTAACAACCGTGTCACTCATTTCACAACTGCTTCTGTTCACCATGGTGACAAGATAAGGCGAAAAACGTAAAATGTGAGGACAGTCGTAAGTTTGAGGAGTGGTCAAAAGAGTGAGGACCAGTCAAAAATAACTTTTTCAGCCCTCTGAGTAATCCATATGCAGAAAAGGATACAGCAATAGAGAGGGATGAAGGAAGGAGAAGAGAGATGGAAGAAAGGAGAGAGAGGGAAGGAAGAGAAGGGAGGAAGCAAGGGAAGGGAAATTAGAGTAGGAGTGAGGGTAAGAGAGGGAGGAAGAGAGGAGGAGAAGGAGAAAGGAAGAGGAAGTAGGGAGGAGAAGAAGCGGGGGGGAGGAAAGAAAGTAAGAAGGAAAGAAAAGAGAGAAGGTAGGTTTGAGGAGAAAGATTGCTGTACAGTAAAAAAGATGAAATGGAAGAAAGGCAACCCCAAACAAATATAAAGATATTAAATAAAGAATGAATTGTTAAACTTTAAAGAATAAAAGAGAACAAATATGAATAAATAACAATAATTAGAAACACACATACAAACATACAATGTATTTTCTTTGAACAGAGTATTTGGCCGGTTCACAAATTTAAACAGTGTTTAGTCATTTCAATTAAATTTACAATTTCTATATTTCCTTTTTGCCATATTTATTCCTCATCTATTTTTGTAAAAAACCAATATTACCTTTCATCCTCATCTCTAATCTTAATCAAATTCAATTTTTCCCTTCTATTCTATATTATACCCCTTCCCATTGTCATCTATTTTTATATCCAACCTCACATTGGTTAATTATGTAATATTACAGTTGTTTAATATAAATTCAACATTTTCATATAAATCAATTAGTTATATAACTATCTTTTTTGTATATTAATCAATATGAATATGAATATTCCAATTATTTCCATGCAATCCAATTTCTTACAAATCAATTAATTATATTTACCAATAATAATAAACCAAATAATTTCCCCCATATATTCCTCCAAACCACAACTTAACCATTTCTGCTTTCAACACAATATACAATTAATAGTATCTCAATTATTACAATTCCCTAGTTAAATAGAGCTTTTTTTCTTTTATGTTTTAAAATCTTGAACTCTCCTCTTTTTCCCTAAATTTCCCATTACCTACCTTTTTTGGTGAGGAAAAAGAAAAGAAATCTGCCTGCCTAATTTTCCAACGTTGCAGGAAACAGCAAAGCCAACAGCCTGCTTTACTTTCGGTTTCGTTTTTCAACATAGCTAGGGGGAAAAAAAATTGCTCCAGCACTCTTTGCAAGCAAGCAGCAGAGCCCTGAGCAGAACAGCTGAGAGCAAATCAGCTGAGAGCCGGGAGGCCAATCAACGGGCTAATTAGCCTATGCTGAAGCTCCGCGGGCCAATAAAATTATAAAAAAACACCGAACCGTTTGTTAAATTGCTGGATCACCTGCCCCTCACCCACCACTATTTATTGGCAATAAATAGTGGTACGGATGGGCAGGGTAAGGGGCAGGGTGAGCCAGCAATTTAACAAACGGTTCAGCCAAACCGCCTAGAACCGGCAGAATCCCACCACTGGACTGAAGGCTAAAACATATAAAGAATTGGGTATGTCTAGCTTAATGAAAAGAAGGACTAGGGATGACATGATAGCAGTGTTTCAATATCTCAGGGGTTGCCACAAAGAAGAGGGAGTCAGGTTATTCTCCAAAGCACCAAGAACAATGGATGGAAACTAATCAAGGAGAGAAGCAACCTAAAACTAAGAAGAAATTTTCTGACAGTTAAAACAATTAATCAAAGTAATAACTTGCTTCCAGAAGTTGTGAATGCTCCAACGCTGGAAGCTTTTAAGAAGAGATTGGACAACCATTTGTCTGAAATGGTATAGGTTTCCTGCCTAGGCAGGGGGTTGGACTAGAAGACCTTCCAACTCACAGACAAGACAACAAATCACAATAACTGACAGGCTAACATCACCTCCCACTGATAAGCAAGCTAGGAGGGAGGAAACAGTAGGAATCAAGTCTCCATCATCAAGCATGACAACAGCAAAAACAACATAGCTGATTACAAGTGGGAGTCGGCTGGAAGGGCCTATTACACGTGCAAGGGCTAAATTGATTAATGGCATATAAAGGCAGAGATCTCTGTAATGATAGTTTAATACTCTGACGATGTCAGCAGATGGCTGATGAAAGCTTAGTAAAATACAATTTTAATTCTTTTAAAATTTTAAAATCTTAAAGCTCTGGAGTTCGTAGTATGTCTGCTTCTTTTTTTACTAATATACCTGGAACTTGTATTTTTAGAATAGTTTGTAATAAAAATAGTTTGTAATAAAAAAAGTTTGGTGTGTTCAGCTTCGTGCTTGTGCGAGCAAAGCGTGATCGGAGATGCCGATCAGTATAAATACTGGTGGGGAGGTGGGAGTGTTGGCTTTGTTGTTGTAAGTGGGTTGGTTGGCTGTGTTGTTACATCTTGATTAGTAGATGGATTTGATGTTTGCAGATTAGTCGGCTGTTTCGTAACATCCTGTGTGGCCGAGGTCCTAGCTGTGTGCCCATTAGCCTTTTGTGTTGTAACGACCTGGGTAATGGGCTGTGGGTAGCATCCTGAGCTCTAGTGTTGTGACATCCTGAGTCCTGTGCTGCAACATCCTGGGTAGTTGGCTGTGTTGTAACATCCTGAGCTTTAGTGTTGTAACATCCTGAGTTCTGTGATGTATTGTCTCGAGCAGATGACTGTGATGCAACATTCGGGGCTTTGGTTTGGCTCCAAGTCTGAGGTCTTGTCATGTGCTCATGGCGTATGTTAGTTTGCTTTGTGTGGGGATCGGAGGGGGGCCGCAGCCCCTATTCTCTTGTTGAAGTGTTCAGTGAACCCTAACCCTAACCCTAACCCTAACCCTAACCCTAACCCTAACCCCACACAAAGCAAACTAACACATGCCATGAGCACACAACAAGACCTCAGACTCTCTGCCCTAATGATTTCTTCCAACAACCAGTTCACCAAACTGCTCAGAAAGTTAACAACCGGTTCTCCCGAAGTGGTGTGAACTGGCTGAATCCCACCACTGCATCAACCCCATCTCAAGACTCACAGCAACACCAGGAAGGAATGTCCCAGATCATAGACCAGGTCTGTGATTAGCCCTGGGGACCAGAGAGACTAGTACTGTATAGATGATGTTTGAAAACTTGAAAATGAGTTGAGGTTACTGAAGTATGCTAAGAACAACAAAATTAATTTCATGAGATATGTTGGGGGGTGGAAAAGGATCGTATACATCAGCTGCTCAATAATACAGAAAAAGAATCCTGAAAAATAACAAAGAAAATGCAGAATTATTCAATTCTTCTCCAATGAGGCTTAATTTTTTCATCAGTTAGCTGATGAATAAATATATAACTTTTGAATAAATTATAAATAAATAATTTATAATTTGAAATAATTATAATGACAATAACAATAATAAGAAGGTACTTGGTTGATACCTAGGACACTGGCAGCAACCTGTATCAACCATTAGCACCAGTCAATGGTATTTGTGATGCATTTTTGAACGTTCAGTTGACTGAGTTTCATGTTTAATGAATCAAGTATATAATAATAATAATAATATCCAGAGTGAAGAGACAGCATAGAAACTTGAGACTGATAGTATCCTGAAGAAACTTGCTGATGGCCTGGCCTGATGTATTATACATATCTTGTATTGTGTATTTTATGTTACTGTGTTTCCCCGAAAATAAGACCTAACTGGAAAATAAGACTTAATGCGTCTTTTGGAGCAAAAATTACTATAAGACTTAGTCTTATTTTCAGGAAAACATGGTATCTTTGGGACATTTTGGCAAAATGATGGAATGTCAAGTAACTGGAAGAAGTCAAAAGGGGGAAAACATAAATAGAGGAAACTACAGACCTGTCAGTTGATATTAATACTTGGGAAGATTCTAAAACAGACGGTAAAGAGATCAACCCACAAGCACCATGAAAACAATGTGGTAATTATCAGAAATCAGCATGGATTTCCCTAGTAGAAAGTTGATCAGCTTAATATTGTCTTATTTGTATTGGGTGTTTTGATTAGTAGAGTGTGAGAATGCTGCAGATGTCCCGAAGCTCAATTTCAGCAAAGCATTTGACAAAGTACCCTGGGACATCCTGGTTAGTAAGTTAGTTAAGTTAGGCTAAATGGCAGAACAGTTAATAGGATCTTCGTGAGTTTGAAGTGAGTTATTGAAAGGGATGCTACAGTCTTTAATCATGAGTCTTATCCTCTTCAATATTTTTATGTGATTTGAATTAAAAACATGGAGGAAATCCTTATCAAATCTGCAAATATCACCAAATTAGGGAAGATAGCTAATGCTCCGGAAGACAAAGGGCAAAAAAAATCCCAATCTTGATAATATGTTGAACCCAACATAAACAAATTTAACAGAGACCAATGCAAACTTCTTCAAAGTTTAAAAGAAAAATCAAATGAATAGAGAAAAGACGGAGATGCCCTGTAGTAGTGAAAAAGATTGTGGAAAAGAAGAACTATAAATCAGCAATGTGATAGAGCTGCAAAAAGGCAAATGCAATGTTAGAACGTGACACTTTAAGAAGGAATTCAGACTAACAAAAAGTTTCAAGAAAAGGTAATAAGCATGAGTGGGTACTCAAAACTAAGTCTTATGAAGAATGGTTGAAGGAAATGGGAATGCTTTGTCACAAGAAGGAAAGATTGATGTGGCATAAAATAGAATTCTCCCGATACCTGGAATAATGTCACACTGTGTCATTCCAGAGTAGAGGATGTGGAATCATAAATTTGTTCTAGATATTAAATGTTAGAAAGCAAACATTTTCTAACAGTCAGATAAGTTCAGCAATGAAAAGCAATGATCTAGAGATATAGGCTACAGGTAGTCCTCGACTTACAACTGCAATTGAGCCCACATTTTCTGTTGCTAAGTGAGACAGTAAGTAATCCATTTGCCCCATTTTATGACCTTGACTGCCATAGTTGTTAAGTGAGCAACACATTTGTAAAGTGAATAGGGGCTTCTCCATTGACTTTGCTGGTCAAAAGATTGCCAAAGTTGATCCCATGATCCCAGGACACTGGAGCTGTCATAAATGCATGCCATTTGCCAAGAGTCTGAATTTCGAACACGTGACTATGTGAATGCTGCAACCAATTTGTGAAAAATGGTCATAAGTCCCTTTTTTCACTGCTGTTGTAACTTCAAATGGTCACTAAATGAATATCTTAAAATGGAGGCTAGACAACCATTTCTTGTCAGGATGGATTCTTTGATTTTTTTGGGAAAACTTCTAAGAAATCAATCTTCTGACTATGATGTTGCTTGTTTGAATGCTTCTAGCTTTTCTCAAATTCTTTTCATTTCATATGCCTTGTTTGCAAAGAAATTGCAACCATGTCTTCTGACAAAGGAGCAGTGAATTGTGAACCATGTTTTAAGATACCCAGACTTTAAGGATAATGCATTCACTCTTCCCTCACAGTGGTCAGGAAATACAATTTGTATTTCAGAGTAGCTTTCCTGGCATTATAAACCTGCCTGTGGGTGAATCCTTATTAAGCTTCTAAAGAACTGCCATGTTTCTTAGAACAGGATTTATCCACTGTCAGTAATAAAGAAGCAAGATTTTGATATCATAGAAGCGAAGGCTGAAGATCTGCAGGGAAAAAAAAATCAATCAGTGGATGAAAATCCCCAAAGAGTTACCATCTTCAACTTAATTCAGTCAGCTTTCTAACTGGGTATGTTATCTAATACGTATAAATTGATTGGCTTCTCTCAATGTTTTGGATGAAGAGCAATTGACATAGTGACATAAAGCCAGGTTGTGTGAATTGGTTGCATTAAGTTCCCGGGAAATAATTTTTCTTCCTTGCTATTAACAATTTCCTTTATTTCACTAAGCTGTAATAGATACATATTTTTTTAAACCAAAGATGATAAAACATTACTGGTTTTGTGCTGGTTAAAATAATCCTTATAATGAATACAATACAATACAATACAATACTCTTTGTTGGCCAAGTGTGATTGGACACACAAGGAATTTGTCTTCGGTGCATAAGTGTACACACAAAAAACAAAGTAATATAATAATAAAATACCAACATTAGAAGGATAATAGTAATACACCCATACTACATGGGTAAATATCCTTAGACATAAGACAGTGCTGTGGGAATTAGTTGTTCAGCAGAGTGATGGCATGAGGGAAAAGAGTGTCCGGTTGGTTTGTCCAGTTGTTTTGCCATGCAATGCCCTATAGTGACATCTTGAGGGAAGGAGGTGAACCAGTTTATGTCCAGGATGTGAGGAGTCTGTAGATATTTTCTCAGCTCTCTTTCTGGCCCATGCAGTATACAGATCCTCGATGGAAGGGAGGTTGGTTGCAATTGTTTTTTTTTTTTTCTGCAAGCCTAACTATCCATCGAAGTCTGTACCTGTCCTGTTTGTTGCTGTATCAAAACAAGACAGTTACACAGGAACAAATGACATATTCAATAATTTCTCTGTAGAATTGTGTCAGCAGCTCCTTGGGCACTTTGAGCTTTCTGAGTTGACACAGGAAGTATAATTTTTGTTGTGCCTTTTTATTGATGGCTCTAATGTATAGATGTCGGTATATAATGAATAATTTCTCACCTTTTGGTAGAGTTGCCATACATTCCCTCATCTTCTTATTTTCCCCATGGCAGCTAACACTAGAGTCACTGCTATGAGATGGGCAGCCACATAAATTATTGAAATAAATAAGATAAATAATAAACCCTATTGGTTTAGTTTGTATCTGCAGTGGTTGCCTACACAACTATAGGAAAAACCTGGACTTTTGTTAATTATAGTATTGATTATAGGGCAAAAAATGGACAGAATAATATCTGGGACCAATTTTTTTCAGTATGTTCAGCAAATAACTTTTTCATGTTCAATGAAGGACTATTAATGCCTGGCAATTTAATACTTGAAATATAAGCCTTTCTGAACACATAGATATAAGCCTCATCCTGTGACTCTACTTAGTCTTTCCCAGAATCAATGTTGTATACAGGTAATCCTTGACTTAGAACAGTTCATGTGACTAGTAACACATTTTCATACTTATGACCATTGCAGCATCTCCATGGTAATGTGATCAAAATTCAGATGTTTGGTAACTGATTCATAATTACAACAGTTTTGTGTCCTGGGGTCATGTGATCACCTTTTGAAACCTTCTGACAAGCAAAATTAATGGAGAAGCCACATTCACTTAACAACCATGTTAGTAACTTAACAATTGCCATGATTCATTCAACAACTGGGGCAAGAAATGTCATAAAATGGGACTCACTTAACAAATGTCTCATTTAGCAACAGAAATTGGGGGCTCAATTGTGGTTGTAAGTAAAGAACTACTTGTATTAGACATATTTTCCTCATTGTTTTGCCTCCAAATTTTAAATTCCTTTACTGCTTTCTTACTGCGCTATAATATTCCAGATTTTAAAAATATAGTTAAAAGAAAAACAGATGAAAAAGAGTTTTTATCTATAGGATTAATGAATTGTTTCAAAGTATAGTAACTATTTTCAGTTTATGAGAATCTCTCTCTGGAGTAGCATCATACAGTTTTGAGTATTAGATGACAGTTTGTGATGTGACATAAATTATACATTTACTGGATAAAGTTATAAAATAACTCCAGGAGCAGATAGTCATAAAAGTTGTTATGGTTTTAAATTGATTTTTATAGGAAACATTTACATTAAAAATTAAAGGGAAATATTTGTAGATTTTAACATTTAATTTATAGATGTTCTGATCCCCTTATGAAGTAGAATATTTATAATGAATGATCACCTTCATCTTAAAAAATGCACAATGTAAACTTTATACTAATTAAGAAAAGTATCCAAAATAGAAAATAGAAAAGAATCAATAAAGAATGCAACCAAAGGAGGAAATGTATATAATTAATTTCTTAAAAAAAGAATAAAGCACTCTTCCACTGAAAGTTTTGCAGATAATGGAATACTATTTAGGTGAGAAATAACCTTAAAAAGACAAGGACACCATTAAAGGAAAAAATGAAGAAGGGACGAGAAAGCAGTAATGGTTTTCTCAAAGTTCTAACTGGTGTATGGAACATCAAGAACTAGAAATTTTCTCTAGGTCAGCTTAATAATAGGGGTAGAGACATCATGCTCATCCTTATTCTTCCTCCTTGCCTGGAAACTTACAGGCTTCTACAGTGCCCGTAAAAGGCAAATTTTCAGAGCTATGTAGGTATGCACTGTGGATTTCTCTAGAATTTGCTTCAGAGTACTTAGGAGTGCAATCATAGCCTCTCTCTGCAGTTCTTTAAAGCAGCTATGTCTTTTTTTTTTTTCATATTCAAGTGACTGCCACATGGAAAAGTAGGGTTCAAGAAGCAAAATGCTTAAAGCATCCATTGCTTAAAGCATCTGTTTCATCCCTTAAAGCCATTGTGCAGCTCTAACAATAGAGATCCTAGCTTTTTCCACTTTTGAAGTCTGGAGATTGATAAACTGTGCAAAACCAGGTGTAACCGTTAGTTTGATGGAAGGCATGTACTCCTTACCTGGGCAAACGTGGAGAGCCTTTTCCTAGTTCATATTCCCCCCAAGGAAAAAAGATGTTTCCCCCTTTCATTGGCTATAGTCATCGTCTATAATTAGCTGTTGTCCACACTGGGAAATGATGCTGCTCCTTTGAGAATATTTCATCCATACCTTCAATGGATCTCCTATCTGTTCAAAATATGTGAATCAGAAGACTTTATAGAACTTGGGGAGTTACCTTTGTTGAAATGTATCTGCATATAAGTAGCTTGGGTTGGGCTGTTGGGCTGAGCTCCAAGCTTGGCAATTTGGTTGCAAACATTTTGTCGCCATTCGAGGCGACATCGTCAGTGCGCTTTGAATTGTGCTCGTCTGTCAGTTACCTTTGTCCTAGACCAGTTATTGCTGTAAAGAGTTGCACTGAGTACCTCCCTCTCCTTTCTTTCCTTCTTTTTGTATATGGGAAATAGATTATATGGCATTTATATTTATCCCAAAATGCATTTAACCTGTACAAAACACATACACCCCAGAAAAAGCCAAAAGAAACCATTTGCACAGAATAATTTTCAATAAGTAATAGAGCATGTATCTTGGGAACAGTTTCTATATCAGTAATTATCATCTGAAATACCCCTGACAGAACTGTACAAAGGCACCACCAAAAGCTAAATAATGCAAATAGCTTGAGAAAGTGTGTGTGTGTGTGTGCGCGCGCGCGTGCACACACACACGTGCTTGAATGCAAGATATAAAGAAACACACATCTTGACCAGAGTTACCAAGCAGGCCATCTCAAGGTGTGTCTCCCAATTGTGAACTAATGTCAGCCACTAAGGGTCTCTATGATTTTGGAATGATCTCAATGGATGTATCTTTGGAAATAGATGGCATTTTCTTATTTGGGAAAATTAAGCTATTTATGCTTAATGGCCTTTGTGAGACAAAGCATTGAGGGTATATCATTATTTGTTTCCCAGTTCTTCAAATAGTGAGATGTTCCTGAGACAATGCTACCTGATTTTCGTCTATGAGGAGAAGTACTTAGGGTGGCTGTGCAATTCTTACCTGACTAGTACAAAGAAGGTAGTGCAGCAATAGGGCCCCATCTCTCCACATAAAACCATCATATTGAGAACCAATGCCACATAATGCCTAGAGTAGTGTTTCTCAACCTCAGCAACTTTAAACTGTGTGGACTTCAACTCCCAGAATTCCTCAGCCACCTATGCTGGCTGGGGAATTCTGGGAGTTCACAAGTTGCTGAGGTTGTGAAACACTGGCCTAGAGAGTGTAAGAGTAAATCCAGAGACATCCAGATTCAATCCCCCCACTCAATGGAGAGAGTCTCAATGGATGACTGTGGAGGGGCAACCTAACCAGCCTATCACTCAAAAGTTGTGACAGTAAAATGGCCAAAGGTAGAATGGTGTATTCAGCTATTAGCTTCTTAGAGGATGGGCAAGATTGCTAGAAACTTGTACTGCAAGGCTCTCCAGTCATTGCTTTCTGTTCTAATTCCTCTTTCTTTCTATTCAAAATGCCGGTGCAAGTTGTTCCTTCCCACAAACATTTCTCCATTCACCAGATAAATTACTTATCCAAAGGGATATTTAGATGTTACTTTTAAAAAATGACAGTTTCAGAGAAAACCTTAGAGCCTCATAGCAAACAAACTTGTAACATTATGAAACATTTTTTATTAAAAAGTTTTACAAAAGAAGATTTTTTTTACAAATATTTCCCCCTCCCCCCTCCCTTCCTTACCCCCCTTACCCCGCCGAACTTCCCAGAACAAAATACAGGGTATAACAGTTGACAATCATATACTAAACTAATCTAACTATCAATGGATTCCTATCCCCCCCTTGACACTTTAACTCCCCTTTTACTTAACTAAATATGAATACTCTTAATTTTTCTATTCATTCATAAGCTATTTGATACTTTTTAGTCCGATATTTGTTTTGAATATAATCGATCCATCTTCTCCATTCCGATATATATCTTTCTTGTGAGTGATCTTTCAAATAAGCTGAAATTTTTGCCATTTCTGCTAAATTCGTTACTTTTAATGTCCATTCTTCAATAGTAGGCAAATCTTCCTTCTTCCAATATTGCGCCACCAAAGGTCTAGCTGCAGTTATTAAAATTAAGATCAATTTAGTCTCTATAACCGTACAATCTGTGATTATACTCAACAAAAACAACTGTGGAGTAAACTTTATCTTCTTTTTAAGGATATTTTGAATAATCCACCATATTTTAATCCAAAATGCTTTAACTTTTTTACAAGTCCACCATATATGATAATAAGTGGCATCATCACAATCACATCTCCAACACTTAGATTGCAAATTCGGATATGTGCAAGCTAACTTTTTAGGATCCAAATACCATCTATAAAACATTTTATAAAAATTTTCTCTTAAATTTTGTGCTTGCGTAAATTTCACATTTCTAACCCATATTTTTTCCCAAGTTTCCATCATTATTGGTTCCTGAATATTTTGTGCCCCTCTATATTGTAACATCACCACTTCAACGTCTGCCGTATCCACCTTGGTCTGGACTTCATCCATTTTATTTTCCAAATTCACATTAGACTGATTAATTTCTTCTACTCTTTCATCCAACAATTCAATATGTTTTGCCAGACCCTGAAATGCCATTACTATATCTTCTCTTATTTCCTTATTCCAAGTTTAGATAACTTCCTTAATTTCAGCCATCTCATCAGACACTCCCTTAATTTTCCCCTCTAAAACAGAGGTTTGTTGCTTAAAAGCCTCTTGTAATGATTCCTGTAAAGATTCCAAAGTCAATATTTGTGGGTTTGATGGTTGTGCTGGCGATCCTCCAGCACTTTTAAAGCCAGATTTTATTTGCTTAGAAGCCATTTTTAAATTTATACTTCTTACAGCAACCAAATCAGTAAGTCCAATTATTTTTAAGTCTTTTGTAAGTATTATAGTTTATTTAGAGTCCAAACTGTAGTCTTTCCACTTTAAATCTTTCTTTCTTTAGTATAGAATCCAATACACTTGAACAGCCTTTAAAGCGCTAACAATGTTAACAATCATGTTCACTATAACTTTCACTTTTTCCACGCCCTGTTACAGTTCAGGTGCCATTTTTCCTTTCCTTTTTAAAAATCTTCGAAGGAAGAGATATAGACACAGAGTTAAAGTTCAGTACTTGCAGTTGCTAGGACTCCTGTTTCTGTTCTGCCTGCTTTGAGGTTATTTTAAAGCTGAATGTTGATTGCAGGGGTGGTCGCGGCATCTTGTTCTGCTTAAAGCAGAAAAGTCCCAGATCTGGACCTCAGTCGGGCTACCAGGGAGCTCTCACCCTCCAAGCCCCAGGATTACTCCTTTTGGGGAGCTCTACCTTCGTTCAGCTGCTCGCCTTCCTCTCTTCTCCCGAGGGGAAGGTTTCCAAACCGCCAGACAGCTGATTTGCGCTGTCTTAGCGGTTTTAATGAGATTGCGGGCTGACGATCCAAAAGGAATGTCTGCCAGTGCCTGCGGTGCCACAGGAAGTCCATTATGAAACATTTTTAAGGAGCTGAAGAACTCAGGTGACATATCATCAAAGTTTGAAAGAGCACCAGAAGAGGATGGAGATGCTATGTACAAATATACTCTTCCTCAAAGAAAGTACATAAAACTCTTCTATGTGAGAGTGGAATCTTGGCACACTGAACCTGAAGCCTATTCCCTACCCATTTCAGACCATGTTAATGGTGATGAGGTGGCACAGGATCAGGAACAGTAGCACTGAAACGTTAGACTACAACTTCTATCACCCTTCATTCAGAGAAGTGACAGGTGAAACCCTTTCATATTTTGAAGGCCATGAGTTTCTTATCGTAGTAGTAATCTATGTTTTCCATGATGGCCATTTTCTAGCACTGCCACCTGTGAACTGTGGTCACTTAAATTTGTCTTGCTCCAGAATTGCACTGGCTGCATGATTCTGCATGTGAGTCTTTCAATAAAAAGATATGCAGCTAAACAGGAAAAATACTGAAAAAAGTAGATTTAAGCTCACACTAGACTTTATGATAGCCCTGTTTACCATGGTAGTCATTCTGGGAATGAACCCATCGTATTATGTTCAAATTCCAAATATGCCTTTGCAAAATTTGCATATTTACCCGTACCTTAACATTTCCCCCAAAGTGAGCTAATCTTCACTAACCAATCATTCATTCAGTCAGTCAGTCACATAAAGGCATTATTTGAGAAAGCTGCCATCTTTAATGCACCACAGAGAGATTAGTACATGACATGAATTGCTAACATTAATCTCACTTGTTGTTAACCATTCAGCAAAAGGGAGAATGCAGACAGTCATAGGTTAATGAGCCCATTTAATATAATGCAGCTTCTGAAGAGTTTTGTTCCTGAAGAGAGAAAGTTCTTATGAATCTTGAGGAATTGGATCATTCCTAACTCCTGTATGAAATTGGATCAGCCTAGTGGTGGAATTCAATTTTTTGGGTGTGGCTTGGTGGGCGTGGTGTGGTGTGGTGTGGCTTGGTGGTCATGGTTTGGTGGGCGTGGCAGAGGAAGGATACTATAAAATTTCCATTTTCACCCCACTCCAGGGGAAGGATACTGCAAAATCCCCATTCCCACCCCACTCTGGGGCCAGCCAGAGGTGGTATTTGCCGGTTCTCTGAACTACTCAAAATTTCCGCTACCGGTTCTCCAGAATCTGACAGAACCTGCTGAATAGCACCCCTGGATCAGCCTTCTTCTTCTGCTATGTTAATCAGTTCATAGCCATGCAGTATCTAATAAAGATATACATATATGCATTCACAGCTGTATTTTGACAGGGAATGCACATTTAATATGTACTTGAATATGGATTTCAATGCAAAAAATAGAACAAGACAACTAGGAATTTGCAGATGAATATGAAAATGGAATGGAATATTAACTAAAAATCCATGAAGTAACAGTCACGGAGATGAAAGGGATAGATTTGTCCAGTATTGCAGAGGGCATAAAGCCTCACATATCATGCCCCTGGCACTTGGTTTGATAAGTACCACAAATGCCCTTCATTTTTCAAAATATATAAATAAATAACATGTCAAAATGATCGATTGAAAAATTAATCTAGAGGATTGCCCTGGCTATGTTTTCAAGAAAAAGCATCAGTTAAATTTTTGACCATCAGATACTGTATATGACTTTCATATTAACAAGAATTTAACATTTGATATCATAAAAGGATTTTAGAATTTTCTACTTCTCTTCTAAGAAAAGACAACACAAAAGATACACAATCAATATTATGAATATGAAGAGATAGTGTAAGAATTCTTCTGGATTAGACTCAGCTTCTCTATCTGAATGCCTATTACTTCTTCTTCTTGTTATTAGAGACAGAAAGAAATATGATGAGGGATTCATTTGGTAATTTTCAGGTCCATTGGAAAAATTTAATGAAAAGTTGTCATAGTCTCAGCCACTGATTCATGGTGCACACTTGATATTATCAAAGGATTTTAGCACTTTGGGAGATATGAACCAGGGGTGAAATGCTCCCGGTTCGGACCGGCTCGGGCGAGTAGGTAGCGATGGCAGAGAGCAGTTCGGAGAACTGGTAGCAAAAATCCCTGTCCCCCCCCCCCATGCCCAGCTGAGCCATGCGATCATCAGAGCCTTTTTTTTTTCTTTTAAATGGCTCTGATGAACCAAGCTCTGACTATCCCAGCTGAGTTGCCTGCTAATCAGGCAACTCAGATTGGATCATCAGACCCATTTAAAAGAAAAAAAGTTTCTTTTTTTCTCCTTCCCCCACCCCCAGCCTCCAGCTTGCTTACCTTAGCTGCTGGTCGCAACGCCTGCCTTACTTCGCTTGCTGTAATACCTGCAATCCATTGCATCAGCAAGCAACTGAATCTCCCTGCCTGCAATCAAGCTCATCGGTGAGCAGCACTATCTGCAACTTTAAGACTTGTGGACTTCAATTCCCAGCAAAGCTGCTGAGGAATTCTGGGAGCTGAAGTCCACAAGTCTTAAAGTTGCCAAGGTTGGAGGCCCTGGTTCTATTGGGTAAGGTTTTTACCCTTTGGGAGCTTTAAAAAAAATAGTTAATTGGGGTTTTTTTTAGTTGTTCTTTTTTTAGACCTAGCCATTTAAAGTTTAGGAAGTTTTAAATTTAGCTGCTTTTATATAAAAATAAAAATAAAATAAAATAAAATAATATTTGTGCAGCTTTCTGAGATTTAGTGTGTTTCTGTAATGTTTCACTCTAACTACACAAACACACAAAATGTCACAAAGCTGTATGTGGAATTTTGTGTGTGTAAAGTGTGAAAGTTGTTTTTTTGGGGCTTTTTGTGGCTGTGTGAGGCTCCTGCTTGTTGCGGGGCTATTTTGGGTCTAGCACAGCTGCTTTTACATTGTGGGTGAGCCAGTTGTGTTGTGTTGTATTCTGTAGGTAAAAAAAGGGCAAAGAAGTGACATTGACTTGGCCACACCCACCCAGTCACTTTACCACCAAGCCACGCCCACTAATTAAGCCATGCCCACAGAACCGGTAGCAAAAAATTTTAGATTTCACCCCTGGTATGAACCCAGATCTATTTCATTTTATCAATCCGAGTCTCAACTCTCTATTGGGAAGCATCCAGACGGGCAGGGAGGTAGACTAAAGCATGGAGTTAGCTTGGAGTCACTGCACAACCACTAAAGGTTTAGGACCAACACCCCCCCCACCCAGTTCTTTGAAGCTTTATCTACAGTATTTGTCCCAAGAGGAGGCTGCCAGTCTTGGGAGATTCCTGTATTATAAGCAGAACATAATAAAGTAGTTAACTTGAATTCTGCATAGGTGGGTCTAGTTTTTTTGTTCCTGACATTCTATATGGATAGCTAGTGTCATCATTTTGTGCTAATGTGCTTCCGCTCTGATTAATATAGTAATCTTGGTATAAGTAAGATTGATGTAAAGTTTGTTCTGATTTTATGGAACATATTTTATCTTGCTACATTATGCTAACTAGTGCTACAATATTACTATTTTTAAATTGCTAAGTAGTTTGAGCTATTTTTTTTGAAAAAGAAAACCAGGGAAAATTTTTGGCACCAACACTTTGCTATATATCTAGCCTGAAATGGACCTACTGGCTGAGGATGAGGCACATTTCAACAAGCTCAATGTTCCAGATTGGCAAGGACAAGGACAAATCTAGGCTATTTTAATTGATGGGGGTTTGCAAATTCTCTTTTCATTGGTATCCTCAAATGAATTGTTTATATCAGTTTGTTTCAATTTTTCCCAATTTGATGCCCTCTAGAACTCCCAGAATTCCTAGATTTGATACATCTGGAGAGCAGGAGATTAAGGAACATTATCTTATAAATTATAAGGATCTATCTGGACATAGAAAATAAAGGTGACACAAAGAGCAGTATCTTCATTTTAGGAAAAAAATGAAAAAAATGACTAAATGTATCCAGTAATTCTTCAGTTTCTGTATTACATCTATAGAGGTAGTCGATACTTAGAGACCACAATTGTCACTGGTAATTCTATCATTAAGCACTGCAGTCACTAAGCGGAAAAACACATTACTATTTACAACATGACTTCCTATTGGGTTCTTAAGTGAATCACTGCAGTTGTTAAACACACGACATCACATGACCATGACATATGATTTTACTTCTGGATTCTCCATTAACACAGCTTGCCACAGCCAGTAATGAAGTACATACATGGCAAACATATTACTATGGGACACTGAAATGGTCGTAAAAGTAAAGTGGTCACAGTACTGGTTTTTTTTAACACCATCAAAACTTTGAACACTAATTTAAAGAGGCAATTGGTAAGTAAGGACGATCTACCATATGTAGAAAAGTTTAAAAATCTTGGGAGATTTCATTCATATGATAATAATTAAGATCTACATTGTCATTTAGTTTTTCTTACCTCAGGTATTTTGATTTTGGACCAAGCGCTCGCTCACTCTCTGTCTCTGTCTCTGTCTCTCCCCCCCCCTCTCTCTCTCTCTCACACACACACACAAAGCTATTTGTCTTATGACATAAAGTTTACTTGTGCCATTTTATGTGTTGCCTGATAATTTTCTTTTACTTGAATTGCAAGTTAAATACCCAAAATAATGGAGCTCTTGATACATTTAGATGAGATTATATTACTACCACTGTCTTTTAGAAAGGCATTTTTCATATAAACCAGGTCATTAGAAAGTGTTGTGGTCCACCAGCAGCCTGCGGAGCTGGCAGCGGAGTTGGACAGTGAGAAGGCTGGGGAGGAACATGGGGAAGGCCCGGATGAAGGTTCTGCATTGGAGGCAGAGATGGGGCCAGGACCATCTGGGAGTCCTGATGGTCCTGGCCCCGTGGACTCTGGAGCTCCCAGAGTTGGACATCAGAGAGGCAGAGGAACAGGAGAAGCCTGTTCCTAGTGCACGCATATACAGAGCTGCCAGAAGGCAAGAGCAGCTAAAGCAAAAGGGACGATTTGGGAATAAGGCCAGGAGATGATTGGCCCCTCCCATAGGGCTTAAAAGAAAACAAAGGCACTTGGGCTTTTTTGCAGGAAAGTAACATGCTAACTCTGTTTCCAGTCGGCATCTCTTGTTTGTTTCTAAACTTCGTGGGGCTTTGCCAAGTAAGGCCTTTGGCAGGGTGTCAAAGAAGGTAACGGTTGGTGATTATCCCGAAGGACTTCTTCCGAAGGACTTGTTTTGCAACTAATTGGGACTCAGCTGGGAATGAACATAATTCTCAGCTATTACAATAAAATAGGTTTATTTGGGACTAATTGTGTCTTGTAATTGTGCCTAGTAAGCCTAGGTCACAACAGAAAGTGAAAGCAAGCATTCAGTGAAGGATGCTGAAGAAAATTATGAACCTCTGAAGATAACCATGAATAATGAAGGGAGACTTTGCAGCCTAAAAATATACTGTAAAAGCCCATTCACAGAAATACTCAGGAATGACTATTGTGCATTAATAACAAGGAGACCTAATGATATATCTTCCACAGACTAAATCACCCAGTCTTCCTAAATAACACATGCATCCTTTTCAGATGCTTCCTCCAACAGCAGAGAGAGAGAGAGAGAGAGGAAATCCATACATATTCTGGGGCTACCCTTAAACCCTCCTAGCATATCTACCCCAAATCTTACACTTGTATAGACGAGGTTGATACTCAGCCAGCCAAAGACTTTTGAAGTCCCCTTCACACCTTCTGCATGACAAGGGAAAGAGTTATGGCTTTGTTTGAGCCCATTCTGGGAAGAATGACTGGGGATGTTTTTGTTCTGGAATGATGGACTTTTAAAATGCCTTTGTGATGATATACTGCTGATCTAAATGCATTAGAAATATATATTAAAGTTCCTTGAGGATCAACATTGGGATATGTGGACAACCAGCAATGCCAGATTGATTCTACTGCCTTCATCAGAAGGAATCATTAATGTGAAGAGCCAGGAAGGGTTTGGATTCTCCCACTGACTGGAAAACAGTGAGCTATTAGAATTGGGGAACAGCAGCAAGTACTAATTTATTTAATATTTCCATTCCTATTACTTAATTTATGATCAATGGGAGGATAATGTTATGAATGATAAATGAGTACTGTGATGTCATTGTAAGGTTAACTGCTTAAGCCATAGAAGATTATTCATTATTGTTGTTGTTGTTGTTGTTGTTATTATTATTATTATTATTATTATTATTATTATTATTATTATTTAATCTTTAGTGAGATTCATAGCTTTTGAGGCTGGTTAATAGCTCAGCAGCTCGAGTCCTAACCAAGGACCTAGGAACTGTTAAGGTATCGTCGGAGGATGTAAGCTGTTCCGAGTAAGGTGGTTTTTTGTAGAGTCAAAATGTTCAAGTCCGGCAAATTTAGAATTTCTTTCTTTTTTTTTTTTACGTTTTTTATTATATTTTTATTGTTAAAGAATAACAAAAAGGAAAAAAAATCAATACAAAAAATCAATAGTAAGGAAAGGAAAAAAAAATTTTTTTTCCCCCAACGTGCTATACAAACGGAAAGGAAGTCTTAGGAACTTGAAGTCTTCAATTCTTCCAGAAATCTCTTTGATAAGGTACTGGTGCCGATTCATCCAATTTCCCAAGTGCAAAGTCCACAAATGGTTGCCAAGTGTTCCAAAAAACATTTTCTTTATATATACCACTTCCAATTTTAATATCACAAGTCAATTTATCATTTAATGCAAATTTCCATGTTTCATTGTACCATTCTTCTAATTTTAAGTCAACATTTAATTTCCAATATCTAGCAATTATAATTCTCCCCATTATAACCAAAATCTTCACCAATTCTCTTTCTCCAGTTGTTAATGTTGTTTCATTCAATATTAATAATAATATGGTTTCCAATTTCAATTTGACCCTCTTCTTAATTATTTCAAATATTTCATTTTCTATCCTAGACCAAAAAAGTTCAACTCCATTACATTTACACCACATATGAACATATGTCCTGAGTTCCACTTTACATCTCCAACACATTTTATCCACTTTATTATCCATTTGAAAAAGTCTTATTGGGGTCAAATACCACTTCCAAATAACTTTATAATTATGTTCTTTAATCCTTATTGATAATGTCCTCATTATTCTGCTAACCCAATTCATATTCCAATTTTGATCAGAAATTTCAATACTCAGTTCTTTTACCCAATTCTCTTTCATTACCCTTTGTGAATTATTATCAGAGTTAATAATTTTATAAATTTTACTAACTAATCCCTTTGGCCCAATTTCATCTTTTATTATTCGAGATGTCAAATTTTCAAATTCCGTTTCCTTTCTGCTCTCATCGTTCCTTTCTTTGCATTTCCTATTCCATTTATTCATTTGAATTCTTTCAAACCAACAATGAAAGCAATTTTTAGAGGAGAAAGTATTAAATTATCAAGTAGGAAAGATAAGAATTATAAAGTAAAAATAGAGGAAAAGAAAAAATTGATAAAAGAACTGGAAAATAGATTTCTAGAGACTAAGGATAGGAAATTATGGGAGGAACTTAAAAATTAAAAAATAAACAAATAGTGGAAGATACAGAAATAGTTAAAAAAAATTTAAGCTATTTAAAAAGAGAATTTTTTGAATATGGTAATAAAAATTCAAAATTATTAGCAAGAATGGCGAAAGATAAAAAAGAAAAAAGAGAAATAGGTGTCCTAATAGATGAAAAAGGTAAGAGATGTTATAAAAATTAGAGAAATGTGAAATTGTTAAAAAGTTTTTTCAAGAATTATATCTTAAAAAAGAAATTGATAATTGTAAATTAAAAAATTTATTAGAAAAATATGGTCAGAAGAAAATTGATAATAAATATAAAGAAAAAATGGAAAAGGATATTACCTCTGAGGAAATTAAAGATGTGATTCAGAAGCTAAAACTTGGAAAATCTCCAGGTGAGGATGGGTTACCAGCAGAATTTTATAAAGAGTTTAAAGAAATTTTGATCCCAAAATTACAGATATTGTATAATAAGATATTACATGGAGATGATATTCCCATGTCCTGGAATAGAACAATTATATCCTTAATCCCGAAACCAGGTAAAGATCTAGAAAAAATTGAATCCTATCGACCCATTTCCTTGATTAACCAAGATGCTAAGATATTTACTGCAATTGTAGCAAATAGATTGAATAATTTTATAGATAAATATATAAACCATAATCAAGTAGGTTTTGTTAAAGGGCGTTATATGTGTGATTTAGTTAGAAGAGTATTAAATGTTATTGATATTGCTGAGAATAATGGTGATAAGATAGGTATTCTTGCCTTGGATATTTTTAAAGCTTTTGATTCTATACAATGGGATACTATAAAAGAAATGATTTCTGCATTAGGATTTGGTAATAAATTTATTCATATTATTTCCAAATTGTACCAGAGGGGTACGGCAAGAGTGAAGGTAAATGGTATATTTACACAAGATATAAATTTGGAAGCAGGGACAAGACAGGGTTGTCCTCTGTCTCTGACCCTATTTTTATTAGCAATGGAAATTTTAACAACTTTGATTGAAGAGGATTCAGAATTAATAGGTTATAAAGGCGTCAAAGTTAATTTATATGCAGATGACACTCTTGTCATTTTAAATAACATTACAAATGATATAAAAAGAGTTCAAATACATTTGGAAGAATTTGAAGATATGACTGGTTTGAAAGTAAATTGGGCAAAATCAGAATTATTAATGGAAATTGATAGGGAAAATAAATTAGAAAAATTACAAAATCAATTTGGAATTAGGATAAAGGATAATTTAAGATATTTAGGTATTATACTTTCACTTAAAATTAAAAATTTAAAGAAACTAAATTATGACATAGTAACAAAAGAAATTGAAGAGAAAATTGGGAAATATAAAAAACAAGTTATCTTGGTTTGGTAGAGTAGCTTTATGTAAAATGATGTTACTTCCTAAATTTAACTTTTTATTCGAGATGTTTCCAATTTTTTTAAACGAGAAGGACATTGAAGTATATCAAAAAAAAAATAGATAAATTTTGTAATGGGGATAAAAAACCAAGACTGATTAAGAAAATGTGGTATCAGAACCAAAAACAAGGTGGTTTAGGAATTCCAAAATTATTAAACTATTATAGAGCATTTAATATAAAAACAGTAGTAAAAATTTTAAAAGGAGATGTTAAACTTTGGGGTAATTTGGAAATGAAGGAAATAAAGAAGTTTGGTTATAAATGGTTTTTGGAAAATTTTAAACCTAAGGTTAAAATTTGCAATTATTGGTTAAATAGTTTGACTAAAAATTGGGACAGAGTAGCAAAAAAATTAATACCAGACGCATTGTATTTAGGTAAACTGAAAGAGAATTGCCCAATGAAATTAAATAGTAACAGAGAGAGGATTATAATAGAAGAGAAAGTGGAAACAATTAATGAATGGTTGAAATTTATAGAAAATGAAATGAGGAAAGAGGAAATTTATGGAAAATTAAACAAATTTAGAATTTCTAAATAGCGGGGTAGCCCTTTGGGTATTGCTCCGAGGGCTCCAATTACAATCGGGACAACACACGATTTCTTTTTCCACAGTCGCTCAACTTCAATTTGTAAGTCCCGGTACTTTGTGATTTTTTCTTGCTGCTTATCTTCAATTCGTGCATCACCAGGTATTGCAATGTCAATGAACCATACTTTTTTCTTTTCAACTATTGTTATGTCAGGTGTGTTGTGGACCAAGTGCCTGTCAGTCTGAATCCTAAAGTCCCACAAGATCTTGAGTTTCTCATTCTCTAAAACTTTCTCAACCTGATGTTCCCAGTGGTTTTTGCTGTACTCAAATCCAAACTTCTGGCACAATTTCCAGTGAATGATTTTAGCAACATGGTCATGGCGTTGTAGGTAGTCAGTTTGTGAAATTTTGCTGCACCCACTGATCAGGTGGTCGACTGTCTCCTCTTTCTCATTGCAGAGGCGGCATTTGCTGTTGGTGGTAACATGTTGAATTTTTGCCTTCATGCAGTTTGTGGCTAGAGCTTGTTCTTGAGCTGCCAAAATAAAGCTTTCTGTTTCTTTTTTCAGTACTCCTGATCTTAACCAGTTCCAAGTTAGTTTCTGGTCAGCTTTGCCTTCAATACTTTTCAAGTATTGCCATGCAGAGCTTTGTGTTTCCAATTTTCAGCTCGCTGCTCAATTACTTCTTTCTTATATTCTGCTTTTGTTTTAGTTGTCTTTAAAAGGCCTCCTTTATTTACTTCCTTAATCATTGGTTCTTCACTTTTCTGGATGTAATCATTCAAGCTGCATTTTTCTTCTTCCACAGTCTGCTTTACTTGTAGGAGTCCTCGACCACCCTCTGCTCTTGGTAAATATAATTGGTCAACATCACTTTTAGGGTGCAAGGCATGATTCATTGTCATAAGCTTCCTTGTTTTTCTGTCCAAATTGTCTAACTCCATCTGGGTCCAGTCAATTATTCCTGCAGAGTATCTAATCACAGGTATAGCTCAGGTATTTATGGCTTTTATGATGTTTCCTCCACTCAATTTGGACATTAATATCTTACGAATTTGCCAAATGTACTTGGCTGAAGTTAATTCCTTGACTTTATTATGCATTAAGTCAGAGGCTTCTAAAATCCCCAAGTACTTGTAGCCTTCTTCTGATTTTACTGCCTTTATCATTTCTTCATTCTCTAGTTCTATTCCATCCTCTTCTATGATCTTGCCTGCTTTGGTTGCTATTGTTGCACATTTGTCAATTCAAAACTGCATACCAATGTCTTGGCTGAATTCTTTTGTGTTTTCAATTAATAAATTCAGATTATTATTATTATTATTATTATTATTATTATTATTATTATTATTATTTCTTCTCCTCCTCCTCCTCCTTCTCGCTAGCTTGAGATGAAGGATTTGTATTTCTAACATATCTGCAAGGTATCATTTTGGGAAAAGCCATTCAAGACTTAACACTAGATCAACAAGTGCTGGAAAGGGTAACATTTTTTGGTTTACTGTTTACTAAGTGTAGAAATTAATAATTGCATAATCTTGAAATTGGCCTTAAAGAGATCTGTGGGATGACACCTGAAATTTCTTATATAAATTTAAATGTGTGTCTTGACCCATCCCTCACATAACATGCTGTGATTATAGGCAGATATAGCTACTCTATTTCTAGCTGTTGCATTTATCCAAAGGCCAAGCATCTTCAGAAGAAAAACTAGGGCATTTATACTTAGTAACCAATTACTAATACAATTAATTCAGCCTAAATGCAATAATTAGGCTCAGCATGGCACACATTAAGTCATCTAATCATTACATAATATAAATCAACTGTATGTTGGTTCAGTCTTATGCTTCAAAAAAAGAAATCTGGAACAAGCTTAAGCAGATATGTGCCTGCTCAGGAATGAGCAATAATATTTTAATATTCAGAAAACAAATCTTAAATGATCACATAGAACAGTTTATCACACTTTAGTGGAACATGTATCATAGTATATTCAGCAGACATTAAAACAAAACAATAAATAATGAATCCAATAAATTGGTCTAATAAATCATAATGAGGGCAACAATATAATATTTTAAACTTGTATTATACACCAGAATTGGTCTAGGCTGGAAACCATGAGCTCTAATTCTGCCTTAGGCACAAAGCCAGCTGGGTATTTTGGAGGCAGTCATCGTCTTTTACTCTAGGAAAAAGACAACGGTAACCAATTTCTCAAAAGTATTGCTAAAAACACTGGATGGACTCATCCACATAATTGCCAGGGAACACAATAAAGACCATAAAATAAGGTGAAAAAGGAAGCACAGTAAAGCTAATAGATTGGAATGTATGGAATCTAAACAAAAACAATAGCAAGAAGGCATGTGTAATAATAATAATAATAATAATAATAATAATAATAATAATAATAATGCTAGAAATGTTGAAGATTTGGCCCCAGAGACAAATATTAAGAAAATAAAGAGTAAGGATTTAGAGTGAATGATTTCTGCAAGCAAAGGGAATAAAAGTGTAATTATTCTTTAAAGAAAAAAGAAGACTTCCCGTGCTCAAAATCAAACAAACTGCCCATCTATTGATATTTATTTTTTCAAATATTTCTGGTTGCATGCCAATCAGTGAACAGTGGGAAAATGCACTGTAACATTTAGTTTGCCATTCAAAATATATTTGCACAGTCTCTTTGGACAATAAGAATTAAATGTTTGAGAATTTCAAACTGTATTGTATTTATATAGAAAAATTGTTCCACAGAAAAACAAAGAGATTATACTTGATGAGGAGAAAGAATATTACACCTGGGAATTTGGGGGAAAATAAGAACAATAAAGGCATACAACCTGAAAAGCAAATTAAATCAGAGCCCTGAACAAAACTCAATTACAGAAAGAATCAATCAAAACCTACTAAGCATTGCTATTGCTTGATGCAAGGTTAGTAGACAATTTCAGAAGAGAAACACTCAACAGAACTGCTTCTTTGCCAACAAAAGGTGCAGATAAAACCCCATATAAGTTATGACATGGGAACAAAACTAATGCCTTACACCTAAAGATATTTGGATGTAGTCTATGCATAGATCCTTAAAGAAAAAAGAATAAATGAAATTGTAAAACCCAGCTAGGAATAATGTTGAGCTATCAAAGAGCTCAAGCTAGTTCTCGACTTATAACCATTGATTTAGTGACCTTTCAAGGTGACTAAAAAGTGCCTTTCATGACACTGAAAAAAGTGATTTATGACTTTTTTCACATTTACCACTGTTGCAGCCGTAGTCATGTGATCAAAATTCAGGAGTTGCAACTGATTCATATTTATGATGGTTTGCAGTGTCCCAGAATCATGTGATCACATTTTATGACCTTCTGACAAGCAAAGTCTCACTTAACAACCTTATTACTAACTTAACAACTGCAGTAATTCATTTAGCAAGTGGCAAAAAGGTTATAAAATGGGGTCACTGACCAACAAGTTATGGATTAAAGAAGTTTAATAACCCCAAAAACATTTTTATAAGCACCGAACTTAATGAATTCGAACAAGAATAAAAATATTGAAAATGAAAGTTTTGAAACTAAAAAAGTAAATTGTAGTACAAAAGTAGTACAAGAGCAAGCCAACATAAAATTAATCTGAATGCAGCCAATGGAAATTCTAAACAACCAGTTCAAAATAATGAAGCAAAACCACAATTGTCTGAATATCAACAAACAGAAAACTTTCTGGAATGTATGAAAGAAACTGTAAAACCAAAATTACTTTAAATTGTAAAACCCCTAAACCTGGGTGATTTCAAAATACATTGTTCAATATTTGGAAGCACAACAATCCAGACTCATAAATACTCCTGGATCAATAAAGAATTATTCTTAGAATTAAATCTTTTACAGATACCAAATTGCAAGAATTGGAAAAACTAGCTGGGAATACAAATAATACTTGATAACAACATAAATGAAATTGGAGATCATCAAATGACTGAAATTTTGGAAGAGCAACATCTAATTTTATAGACATCTGATTTAGATAACAATGATTAAAGACATGAAAACATTGAGGAAAAGAATGTTTAAGATCAGTTCTTTGACAGACAGATGGGATTGTCAGAAAAATTTATTGAAGATATTAAAAGCTCAAATTATAAGGAAATCCTTTCACCATTGAAAGAGTCAAGTAGAAGAGAACAATTAAAAGTTCTAAAAGTTGCTAGTTTAGTAATAAAAATATTGAAACAAATATTGATCGCTTTTAACTAGTCAACTAATTTATAACACAATAATAACATCAGAGTTGGAATACAAAGCTGCAAAACAAAAGTAACAAAATTCATCATCACTATGAAAATAATTGATTGAAAAGATCAATAAATTATGACTGAATTAAAAAATAACAGGATCAGGAAAAGTTGACAAAAAGTTGTTACAAAGCAATTGAAGTCAATAAGCACTAAGACAATTGATGAAGTCTCAGAAGAACTAAAACAATGAGTTATAAATATTTCAAACAAAATTTAATGATATGAAGGTAGAATAAAACCATTTTTACAAAATCAGAAGGTTTGAGCAAAGCTGCATTTGTTTTAAAAATATTGCTAAAGCATTCTAAGACTTAATTCTAATACTTGCACTGATAAAGATGAAAGCTAATAGTATGGAATGACATCTATGATAACCCAAAAGACTGGAACAAAGAATGAACATAATTTTTTAAAATTTTAGAAAAAATGGCTTTGTCAAAATGGATTATATGGTCATAATTTCAGAAATGATTAGGATTGTACAATTTAAAGATAGAAATACCATAAAATGTTTGCCCATAAGGGAAAGCTATAAATATTTAGGAGTACAAGAATTAAAAAGAAAACCAGTTTAGAATATTTTTAAAAATGTATAGAATTATAAATTCAAAGTTAATTGGGAGAAATTAATCAATGCCATAAATACATGGGTTTGATGAGACTAGTGAATGATATACTATTGATAAAGTAAACTGGACACAGCTTGAATTTGACGACGGAATCAAAAAACCTAAAAACCGATGACAGCGCACCTTGCATTGCATCCACAAAGTGATATTGATCAGCTAAGTACATAAAATTGGAGGCCATGGTTTCCTGTGGATAAAATAAATAGCAGAAGAAGAAAAGCATGGATTAAATGACTACATCAAGGCAAGCAAAGAGAAAATAAATAGATTGGACTTTACAAAGAAAACATCCTGAAAGTTGTAGAAGCAAGAATTTAAAAGTGAATGATTGGAAAATTGTTTAGAAAATTAGAAAAGTAAGCCATTACATAAAAGAAACTGAAAATAAGGTGGATAAGACCAGGAAATGATAATGGTTACAAATTGGCACCATCAGGGTAAAAAAAAGAAATATTTTTTTACAGCTTAAGAACCGGCATTGCAAACAATTACAAATCAAGGGTCATATAATTAGTGAATGCAACAAAATTGCTCAAACTGTGTCATGTCAGAGTAACCAATATGATTCACTGGCATCTATGAAAAAATGATTTCTGAGTTTCTAAACATGGTAAAATCATACAAGTAAATATAAATTGAAATAAGTGCTAAAATGATACCAAAATATTATCAGACTTTTGCAAATGATTCTGATTTGCTACCTAGAACATCAGATATGATAATAACTGAAAAAAAAGAGTACTTTTCCTTTACAAGGAAAGCAAAATCAGAGAAAAAGAATGGGAGAGATTGCAGAATATAGAGATCTAACAATCAAAAATGGGTAGATTATGAAAAAGTTCTCATAAGATATTCCCTACAGTTATTGGACATTAGGCAGAACAACAAAATTAAACATTTTTATTGGACTTAAATATTTCAGCTATATATGACATGGATTTACAAAAACCCACCCTGTGGGCACAGATCATATCTTAAGACTTTACAGGCATAATTCTTAAGTTTCTGGCTGGAATCTGAATTTCCAAAGAAGAGCAGTAAAAATGTGATCTCTTTTGTCTATTCTTTTTTCCCCACAAATCCTGTTTTATTCTTGGACAAATAAAAATTACATTGCACAATCCAAAAGGGTTATTTGAAATAACTCAAAGGCATCTGAAGTGGTCTCAAATTCAGAAGGGGCTGCTGACACCCACTCAAAACAAGATCCAGAATGAAATTTAAGATTTGAAAGATCTAATAAAAGAATCCAAGTGAAAAAAGTGCTCAATCCAAAAAAAATTACATCTGATAAACTCAGGATATGAACGGAGAAAAGGAATCAAGTACAGATAGTCCTTGACTTATGACTTTAATGAAGTCTGGTAGTTACAGTCGTAAGTTATGGTAATCATAAAGCTACCCTAATTTTATGACCTTTTTTTTTGCAGCAGGCAGACATATGAATCAGTGGTTGTTAAATGAACCCATTGTTCACTATGAGGCATTTTTGCCAAAAATGGAACTATATGTTGGTTTTCGGCAAAAACGCAAATTTTATTTATTTATTTATTTATTTATTTATTTATTTATTTATTTATTTATTTATTTATTTATTTATTTAATTTGTGTACCGCCCTACTCCTGAAGGACTCAGGGCGGTGAACAGCCATAAAATAAAACATATAGATACAAAATTTAAAATAGAGATAAAACAAATTAAATAAATTTGGCTGAACCATTTTAAAACCCCAATAATTTAAAACCAAATTTAAAATTCCCATTTAAAAGAGGAAAATTTAGGTCAGGCCAGCTTGATGAAATAGGAACGTCTTAAGCGTGCGACGGAAGGTACGCAGATCCGGAATCCTCCGTATCTCCGGGGGGAGCTCGTTCCAGATAGTAGGTGCCCCCACAGAGAAGGCTCTCCCCCTGCAGTCACATGATTGCAGGATGTTGCAAATGGCCACGAATGCACGTACGCTTGTCATGTACCTGATTGTGATTGCACAGGATGGGGGAGCCAGCCATTAGAACTTTGCAACTGGGTTGTAAGTATCTTTTCAGGGGAATTCTTGTAACATCAAGTGGGTTGCTAAGTAACCAGTTGTACATTGAGGACCACCTGCAGACTAATGCATGGGAAAATCCTGTTGGGAGGAAACATTCCACCTAGGAATTTTTGCTTCGGTTTAGTTCCTAGGGAACACATATGGCAAACCCCTGTAAGAATGTAAACTTCAGCTATGGGTAGGGTTAGGCTTCCTTGGAGTCTGAGTGAAAAAGAAACATTATGGTCAGATTTGGGGAAACAGTTTATGGGTAGTGGGTCTCTCACTTTTCTGTTCTGCCTCAGTTGATAACCTTGGCCAAATGGATTGGAAATTCCATTCTGTTTCTATTGTCTGGTGCTTGCTGATTGAATTTATGTCTGTTCCAGCCCCTGGCCTGTTCCCAAGAAATGTGGAAGGCCTCTTGAGCAGGTCACAGCCTCTATTGCATTTGCCATAAGACATGTGGACCAACAGGCAGAGAGACAGAGAGCAGGCAGGCAGGCAGGCAGGCAAGCAGAAACAAACTTTATTTCAGTTATTGACCAATAAAAGTACATCCAATAAAATGAACAAAACAAACATATCCCTTATTAGCAATCATTTGCGGGTGAAGCTTGTGCATAATGCGACACAATTTTGCCGCTTTTGGCAAAATAAATTTATCTTGATTGCCTATCAATCAGATTGTGTAACTAAAAGAAGGGCAATCAACTGGTGGCAAAGGTCCCTGTAGAACTGGCAAGAACATGGGCTGTGATTTCTATGACGCCCATATCATAGGGGCAGAATGGGATTTCATATGGCGTTTTCCTATACAGTATTTCCATTCCAGGACAGCTGTGGGAAGAATAAGTATAAAGCTCTCCTGAATTTGGGAACTTGATATGGTATAAATATTAGGCTGATTTAAGCACTAAAATTTGATTATTTGCAATTATATTATAAGGGAAAGTAGCAATTTCTGTTTGACCTACTATATCCTTTGCCTTAGATTCCTCTAGATTGATCTGACTTCAAGGTTAAGATAGCATCCCTGGAGACACCATAGAGGCTCAGTTTCGTTTGGATCACAATTTCCCAGAGTAATTTGTAGTTATCTGCCAATATTAGATGGTCAATCCACTAGGTTGCTGGTGCAGTTTTAACCAGTAAATAAACTTATTTATCCATACATTATATTCAGGTTTACTGACTCCTGATTCCTGTCAAAGTACAGTACTACATTTGGAATAAAAGCTAGTAATTTGGAAGATACGTCTTAGAATCCTTTGTAAGGTGATTGTGCTATTATATGTTCTTAATTTGGTCCCTTATAGTAACTATGCTCCGTTTAGCTACAAACAATATTTTATTTTATTTCCTGCCTTTATTATTATTTTTTTATACACAACTCCAGGTGGCAAACATACCCAATATTCCTTCTCCCTTCCATTTTCCCCCGTAACAATAACCCTGTGAGGCAGAGGTGGGTTTCAGCAGGTTCTGACCAGTTCTGGAGAACCGGTAGCAGAAATTTTGAGTAGTTCGGAGAACTGGTAGTAAAAATTCTGAGTGGCCCCTCCCCCATCTATTCTCCGCCTCCCAAGTCCCAGCTGATTGGGAGGAAATGGGGATTTTGCAATATCCTTCCCCCGGAGTGGGATGGGAATGGAGATTTTACAGTATCCTTCCCCTGCCACGCCCACCATGCCGCGCCCATCAAGCCACACTCACAGAACCGATAGTAAAAAAAATTGAAACCCACCACTGCTATAGGGGGAATTGGACTGAGAGAAAATGACAGATTCAGGGTCACCCAGTTGGCTTTCATGGCTAAGGTGGGATTAGAATTTACAGTCCCCTGCTTTTTAGCCTTGGTGCCTTAACCACTAGACCAGACTGGCTCTTTTTGCAGCAGGGATAAATTCTGCTCCTCTGAAAAAATAAGCTTGTAGATGCCAATGTAGACCTCTGTGCACTGCAGGATACATAATCCAGGTGGACATTTCTGCTTCCTGAGGCTCGATGTGTAGCGTATGACAAGAGGTAACTGGACATCACAAGATGGCCAGGCAAGCAACTGAAGATTTTGCTTCTGCCATGAACACTATGGTGAATCATATAAAGTGCCTACTAAAGTAAATTCTTTTTATAAGGCAGGGGTGGGAAAGATATGACCCTGAAAATGTCATTAGTTTGTAACTCTCATGATCCCTTATCAGCTATGCTGACTATCTCTGGTGGGAGTTGGAGCCAAAAAACATCTGGTAGTCCACATGTTCTCGGTGTTAAAAAAGAACATATTCTCTTTTTTTAAAAAGACAAAATTCTCCAGTTTTAAAGGAATGTAAAGCTGACCTTTGAAAGCAAGAGCTGTTAAGGGAACTGAAATGGAAACTCAAGATTGTTGTCAGACTTTTGATATACATGAGGTCACGAAAAGGATACTGCAGGGATTACAGGAATGCTATTTTATTTGTGTAGGGCATTATGGCAAGATCTTGAAAGCCTGTCAAAGTTTCTTTTGCATCACCTTATGCCAAACAATCACAATGTTGTTACAGGTAGACCTCGACCTGCAACCGTTCACTTAGTGACAATGGCACTGAAAAAAGTAGTTTACGGCCATCTTTCACACTTATAACCATTGTAGCATCCTCATGGTCACGTGATTTACATTCGTATGTTTGACAACTGACTCACATTTATGACGGTTGAAGTGTCCCAGGCTCATGTGATCACCTTTGCAACCTTCTGACAAGCAAAGTCAAGGGGGAAGCCAGATTCACTTAACAACCATGTTACTAATTTAACAACCGCAGTGATTCACTTAACAACTGTGGCAAGAATGGTTGTAAAATGGGGCAAGACTCGCTTAACAAATGTCTCACTTAACAACATAGATTTTGGGCTCAATTGTGGTCGTAAATCAAGGACCACCTGTATTTTCAGCTTGTTTCTCATTTTCCCAGGACTGACTTGCTGTTTCACCTCCCTTAATGGTTCCTCCCTTCTGAGGTCATCTTTCTGTTCCTTTACACAAATTTAGATTAAATTATACAATTCTACTGAAACACTTAGAAGCGCAGGATGTGATCTTGTGCTTCCTGGAAACAATTTTTGCAAGGTGGCTGATGAAATTCCTGGGAGGCCTCTGTGAAAAAGTAAGCAAAAGGGCAAGATAGAAAGTCACTCTGGGATTGCAAGCAACTCAACTCCAAACCATTTTTGTCTTTTTTTTTTTCCCCCTGATAAATTCAGCTTGAGGTAAATGAAGACTAACTGGGGAAAAAGTATTTCCATGCATCAAAAACTGGGTTAACACTCAGAAAATTGGAATGATTAACTGCACATAGATATGAAATGGGTGCATTGAATAATAGTGGATCGATGAGAGGTTTACAAGCATTTCCTTCCTCTGGAAAAAAGAGATACTGTATATCTTTCACATAGTGATTAGGAAAAGAAATGATGCTATATTTATAACAAGCTCTCTTCCTCAAATAACACATAGCCCTATGAACCTATTGTTTTTCTGCAAATGTTCAAGAGCCTGTGAGTTTTGCCCTCCTACCATTAGATGGTAGGAACTACGTATTTTTCGGAGTATAAGACACACCTTTCCCCCCCCCAAAAAGAGGGTGAAAATCTGGGTGCATTTTATGCTCCGAATGTAGCCCCACCCAGCCTCGCAAACAGAGATTTCAGAGGCTGAAAGAAGCCTCTGAAAGAAGCTTCAGAAAAAAAGCCTTTTTTCCCGAAGCTCTGTTTTGGAGGCTTTCAGTGGCAGAAAAAAAAGCAAGGCACAGAGCTCATAATTGCTAAAATTCACCTTTGGGAACCGCTGATTGGGGGTATTCCGGGAGGCTAATCTACCTACCAATCAGCTTTTTAAAAAATTTCCTTCCCAAAAACTAAGGTGGGTCTTATACTCTGAAAAATACGGTATTTGTATTTGAATGTGGACTGAGCAAACTGATGCCAGGGCTTTGGTTCTAATTACTATGATTTGCTTGGCTTTGTTTTAGCATCCGATATACAAGCCTAATTAGTAGGGTTTATAATCCATGAGTTTGGACAATCCCCCCAAAACACTGGGTGTGTAGCCTCTAAGTTCCCAAAGTTGGTGCTCTATTGTGATTTTGAATGTGGCAAAAGGGGAAAATTACGAATTACATAAAGAACAATAACAGGAAGAGCAATAGCATGTCAAAGAAGACTCAATCATCCAGGCCAAAGATATCTAAAAAGTTGAATCATGGCAACTGGACCAACATTTATTAATCTGAGATGTTTCATGGATCATCCAAGCAATTTCATCAAACAAAATAAAAAATTAGTTAGAGTCAGAGAGTCATTGAAATGTACCAACTCTTGCCACACCAACTTCAGGGGTTTCTCCCCAAAATTACAATATCTCAAAGAAGACTCAATGAAATGTCTCGGATTAATAAATTTTGGACCAGTTGCCATGATTCAACCTTTTAAATAGCAATAGCACTTAGACTTATATACCATTCCATAGTCCTTTACAGCAATCTCTGAGCTTTTTATAATATCAGCATATTGCCTCCCAAAATCCAGATCCTCATTTTATCCACCTCAAAAGGATGAAAGCTGAGTCAAAGCTGAAAGGATGAAAGCTTGAAGTGGTAGGGATTGAACTGCTGGCTGTAGGCAGAGTCAGCCTGCAATACTGCATTCTAATCACTGCACTATATTTAGCCAATTTCATAATATTTTAAGTAACATTAAAGGAATTGAATTTATTTGCACTTCGATCAATACATTATGGTTAAACCGTGGTTTAGTAAAATTGGTTAATGTGGCAAAAACATCCCAGAAACTTCCCTGGAGAGCTAATTTGGCTTCATCCCTGAACTATTCTCCTCAGCAGTAATCTTCCTGCTTTCTTTCTTTGCTGAGGTTCTGGAGGAGTTCAAGAGATTCTGGAATGGGAAAGCTCCCAATAAAAAAGCCTGCCTTTCTTTGTTTCTATCCCACTATTTTAAGTGAGGACTTGTAGGAAAGACAGATGTTAAAGCAGCATCTGGAATGCAAAGTAGCATCCTTTGTCACTGAACTGTTCTTCATTCTAGAAGTAAACGTTTTCTTATTAAAGCAACAACAGTGTTAATAAAACGCAAGGGTTTTCAGGGCACTCGCTTATGTCGATTTTCAAGCTATCTGGTGTTTATAGCACCACCATCTATTATAATAAACCTTTGTCCTCCCCTTCACAACCCTCTCTTGGCTTCCTGCCTTTAATCACCATAAACCACTGGAAGGATCCTAGGAAATGTATTAGCTATCATTGAGCATGACATTTGTAAATAAAATATATATTTAATGAAATGTGCCTAAGGGAACACATGTCAACTGTCTGTTGGTGGTGATTCCCCCACCCCCCTCCTGCTTGCAGGAGACAGGTATTTTGTTTGTAGCTGCAACACACTGGAGCATTGGGAAAACTGAAAAGATTGTTTGAAAGCAATGTCAAAGACCCTGGAACATTTACAAAATGTCACGGGACAGTAGACAAATGGCAGTAGGCAACCAACCATAGCTGATCTCTGAAAAAGGAAGTACCGGTAAGTTTGGACATGTCTGGTCCTTGATCAGATCATATCAAGACTAGAGAGTACACAGGAAAGTCAAAAGCATTGTGGGAAAAGGCAGTAGTAACTCATATCTGTATTGCTACTAAGAGAACACCTTGGATGATCCACATGTGGAAAGCTACCACCCACCTCCTAGAAGAATGGAATATTTTGGGAAATATTAAAAAGGCAGGATAATATATTTCCCCTAAAAAAAGAAATAAAAATCCTAAAGGAGACAGAAACAGCCCCAGTTCCCTGCCCCCAAGCAGATACTAAGCTGAGGCCAGCTTTTAGAAATGCAGATTTGGTAATCCATTACTCCTGCAGCAAAGTCTGAACAAAGGCAAATTAGTCTTCTCAAGATCCAACACAAGAAAAAGCCATTAAGCCATAACAGGAATTGCCCAATACTCTTTCAGGACACAAATCTCTTCATTACACATGTCAGGAAGTCCAAACTCCAACCAAATTTAGCTCACACAATCTATAGAGCAGAGGTGAAATCCAGCAGGTTCTGGAGAACCGGTAGCAGAAATTTTGAGTAGTTAGGAGAATTGGCAAATACCACTTCTGGCTGGCCCCAGAGTGGGGTGGGAATGGAGATTTTGCAATATCCTTCCCCCAGGAGTGGGGAGGGAATGGAGATTTTGCAGTATCCTTCCCCTGGCATGCCCACCAAGCCACACCATGCCCACCAAGCCACCCCCACAGAATTGGTAGTAAAAAAAATTGGATTTCACCACTGCTATAGAGCCAGCTACATGGTCCCATGAGTCTGACAATAGCCAATAGAATACATTTTCTTGCCCAGGAACAGGAAGCTCAAGTACAATGTCCAGAGAAGGTATAAAAGCCACCCCCTCTCAACTTCATGTAGTCAGCTGCCCAGAATCCCATATGCTTAGTGGCTCTGCTTCATCAATAAATGGACCCTCTTTCCAGTCTCCAGCCTCCATTTTGCCTCCAGTGCCTTTCTCCCAGCTTGGCACTGAACCAGATGGATATTTCTTCCAACCACATATACTGTAAATCTCTCCCTCTCTCTCTCTCTCTCTCTCTCTCTCTCTCTCTCTCTCTCTCTCACACACACACACACACACACACACACACACACACACACACACACAAATACACACACACACAAGGTTTTAAGGAGAAAATATACTTAAATACCATCCCTTCATCCTCCACTGGGGGGAACACAGATCACTCTGGCCTCTAGCTGTCTGAAAATCCAGATGTTGAAAACTTTTCTGAAGGGAAGCAAAGCTTCAAGGATTTGTATTCCAGAGACCACAGGCAGCCATAGAAAACAGGCAGAATCATTTCATATTCTCTATATTGCTCTCTACCTTAATTAACTACAGTAAGATTTGCTCTAACGAGAGGCAACAAGCAAATATGCATTGGTCTGGAAATGAGGAGGAAGAATTGCTTTTTGGATAAAATGTAATTTTTTTAGTTTAATCATAAGTGGAAAGCAGAGTTTCTTATTGAAGCAAGTGTTGGAGAACGGAAATAGGATAAATTCATTTGTCCAAAGGACCTTGACTATTTATTGTACTTTAGATCCCTGTGTATCAAAAGCAATCATTATTTTTAATTTTATTTTTAATTTTAATTTTATTTTTATTAGTCATATTTCTATGCCGCCCACTCT
Source organism: Arizona elegans (assembly GCA_022577455.1). NCBI lineage: Eukaryota > Metazoa > Chordata > Lepidosauria > Squamata > Colubridae > Arizona > Arizona elegans. The sequence goes on along the minus strand of JAKOOJ010000001.1, from coordinate 196,870,427 downwards.
CCGAGGACTCTGGGCGGCTTACACCAAAGACAGTATACTAAATAGCATATTGCCCCCAACAATCTGGGTCCTCATTTTACCCACCTCGGAAGGATGGAAGCAGAGGTGGGTTCTACTTACCTTTACTACCGGTTCTCTTCGTGTGTGCGCTTCGTGCGCGATCACCGCGCACATGCTCGGTTCACTCGCAGGACACCAAAGTTGCGCTTCGCACAAGCGCATTGCGAATCTGCCCAGCTGAGGTGTGGCAATCTGCTCTGCACACCTCTCAGCTGGGCGAAAAAACCGACATATAAGGTCAGCATAACACCGGGGCAGGCGGGAGGGCCCAGCTCCCGAAGACAGAGAACCGGTTTGGTGATGTCATATCGTCATTGCTACCGGCTCTCGCGAACCAGGCCGAACCAGGAGGAACCCACCACTGGATGGAAGGCTGAGTCAACCTTCAGCAGGTGAGATTTGATCTGCTGATCTGCTGAACTAGCAGTCAGCTGAAATAGCTGCAGTACTGCACTGCGCCACCTCGGCTTCATATTTGTGAAGCCTCTGATGCAGGTAGTCCTCGACTTATGACCACAATTGAACCCAAAATTTCTGCTAAGTGAAACATTTGTTAAGTGAATTTGCCCCGTTTCACAATCTTCCTTGAAACAATTGTTAAATGAATCACTGTAGTTGTTAAGTGGTTAAGTGAATCTGGCTTGCCTATTGACTTTGGTCATCAGAAGGTCGCGAAAAGTGATCACGTGACCTTGGGACACTGCAACCGTCATAAATATGAATCACTTGCCAAGCATCTGAATTTTGATCACATGACCATAGGAACGCTACAACAGTCATAAGTGTGAAAACTAGTCATAAGTCACTTTTTTCAGTGAGTTGTAACTTTGAACAGCCACTAAAACGAACAGTTGTATGTCAAGGACTACTTGTAGTCTTCTCACATTTAAGAATTTCATGGTGGGCAGGCAGATACTGCAAGCCTGTGTAGACCTCCAGTTTTATCATTCAGCGTAGCGAAGCTTCAAACTAATTATGAAGCCACTTCAGTGGCTTCCTGCATAGACAGGTGTGCCTTTATAGAATATCTTTTTATTACAGTGAAGAGAGGGGGATTACTCAATTTTCTGTGTTGATGGGTCATCATATCTGACTGATCCTCCACTGTGTGATCTGTGTGGATGGTCCAGTGATCTGATTTGGATAACATTGATTGGAACTGGCACTGCTCTACACAGGCTAAGACACTTTTAAGTTACAAATGCTGGCGATTACTGCATGTTCGCAAGGCAGATGGATGAAAATGTTAGAAGTATGTTACATTAAAGAAAACCAGGGAGAAAATATCAGTTTTGGTCAGGATCCGCACCATGTACTGAACCAAGAGGTGTTTTGGATAGATGAAATCAAGTTTTTTTTTTTTTTTTCAATTTGATTTATATGCCGCCCTTCTCCGGAGACTCAGGGCGGCTTACAATGCGTTAAGCAATAGCCTTCATTCTTTTGTATATTTTATACAAAGTCAGCTTATTGCCCCCACAAACTGGGTCCTCATTTCACCTACCTTAGAAAGGATGGAAGGCTGAGTCAACCTTGAGCCTTGGAGAGATTCGAACCAGCAGAAATTGCAGGCAGCTGTGTTAATGACAGGGTGCACCAAACCACTGTACTATCAAGTACAATTGGTTTATATTAAACCAATTATATCAGAGTTATAGCAGAGAGCCAATTTGATTTAGTGGTTAAGGCACCAGGTTAGAAACTGGGAGACTGTGAGTTCTAGAGAGCCAGTTTGATTAGTGGTGAAGGTGTTATCCTAGAAACCAGGAGACGGTGAGTTATAGTCCCACTTTAGACACCGCTGAGTGACCAAGCACTTTCTCTCCCCTAGGAAGCAGGCAATGGCAAACCATATCAGAAAAACCTTGCCAAGAAAACGGCAGGGGTTTGTCTAGCAATCTCTGAGAATTGAACAGGACTAGATGAAAGAAAGAAAAAAGAAAAAACAGCAAATTAACTTGTGTGTATATACACGTTTTTACTAGGTGCTGGCTGCAAAGAATTCCTTACAAGGTCTAAATAGTTTTAGAAAACAATATTACAGGCTTTAGTACAAACCTTCTTCAGAGTGTTTTTCGAAGATTTTGCCCATGGAACGTCTGTCTGGAATTGTTAATAATGTCAATTGCCTAATGGTTCCTTGCTAAGGTTCCTATGCTAAGACAAATAACCTGTTTAGCTTCATGTTTGCAATAGGAATCTACTACTAATTTGTTATTGTGGAGTTCCCCACTGAACAAGAATATGCCTCCTTTATAGCATTCTTCCAGGAAAGCTAACTTTCCAGAGTAGTCCAGGCAATAGAGCTAACCCTCGTTTAGTGACCATTCACAGTTATGATGGTAATGAAAAAGTAACTTTACAATCGATCCTTACATTTATGACCTTCACAGGTCTGTAAAGCAAAGAACATCTGAGTCAGATCGTAAGTGAAGTAATAGTTTCACTTAATGACTGCTTCACTTAATGACTGAATTGCCAGGTGCTAAACAAAGACTACATGTAGTAAAAAATACTGATGAATTATCTTTATGTGCACAGACAATGTCTAGTATTAGCTGTGGTAATACCCACAGCTTTATTAGATTTCCCCATTAGATTTATTTCAACTCTTCCACCCAGATTCACAGATTTAGAGGTCAGACCCAGAGATTGTGAGTTCTAGTTCTGTCTTAGCCCTTAAAGCCAGCTGGGTGACTTTGGGCCAGTCATTCTCTCTCAGTTCAGCCCACCTCACAGGCTTGTTGTTGTTGTTGTGGGAAAAATAAGGGGAGGAAGGTATGTTGGATATGTTTGCCCCCTTAAGTTATTTGTAAAAAAATAATAAAGGTGGGTTTTAAATAAATAAAATAGAAAAAAATATTTGGTGAAGGCTGGTGGAAGTTTTTCTCCCACAAGCCCCAGAGGGAGCTGTGGCACACAAGTTGCCCATTCCTATCATATGCATCCTAACCATAAGAACGTATATTTTAATACAACACACATTGTACCCAAATCCTTGGATCATCTCCACAGGTTTCTGTTTTACTATTTGAAGCCAATTGTTAAAAGATGAAAAAAAATCAGTGTGGAATTTAGAAGGACAAGAAAAAGAAGTGAGCTTTTTAAATAAAGCTTGACAGATGCTTAGCATTCAATTGTGATACTGAGCGGTAACACAGTTAAAGCCTTTTCTCCAAGAACTATCATCCCACCAAAGTTAACAAAGGCGGCTCAGATAGTGTCTATTAGTAGTGGAAGAAGTAATCATCCTCTTAAAGCAGATCTGTTTGTTTGTAGTGCTGCTGAGTTTGTCTGCCTTTTGCTTTTCTGCTTTGAACTGTGAGCAATGTCTCTGTCTTGGAACATGCCTAGCACTTCAGCTGCATGATCCTAGATGCTTTATACAAGACAGATAAAGTAATGCTGGTTCTGCAGCGATGTTGTGGGAGAATATTAAGAGTTATGGCTACTTTTCTCTGCTTAAGAACTCTGGGCGCTGCAGAATTGATTACTCAGAAGGTGTAATAACTTAGAGCAAGTTTGCCCAATCGATACATACTGTTGTCTTTTCTGGCTGGTTTTCCTGGATAAGAAGAAGATAATTCTTCTTCTACATGTATTTGGCCATCAAACTTGATGGAGAGGGAAGAGGCTGAATTGGAGATCTCCTTCTGCTAGCCTCATCCATTCTGCTACCTCCAAAGAAGAGGAGATAACCTGCCGGTGGCATCTTTTATAACCACACTGCTGTCAAAAATATGAAAAGATGGAGGTTGTTTACTCTTAAGCAATCGAAATGGGTGGAGTACAGCAAAGGTTAATAAGTGGCCCCGTAGGCAAATTTAAATTGCTGAGAGCCTACCCTGATCCTCCATAGCAACACCAAAGACTAGTTGCACAGAGGCCTAGGCATGAACCCTGGGCCTCAGATGGCTGCCATACTGCCCCAGCTACCAGAAGACAAGCTGACAGGAGTGTTTTCTTCACCCTCCCTCACCCTCCCAGGAGATTTTCAACTTCCTTTGGTACTTTTTTGGTACTTTATTTTTTTTTGGGGGGGGGGGCATTGTGAACACTTGATTGTAACCCCAGCCCCCAGCCCATGTCTGCTTTCCAATAAGGCCTATGACTGGAGTTTCTTGAAAATTAAGATACCAGACACTGAAGTTTCTTTCCTTCCTTCCTTCCTTCCTTCAAAAATTAAAGATATATGCGGCAAGAAGCTTGATAGTGACCAAGCAAGGAATTCTTAGCCTATATGTAATATGTGACTTATCCTTGGTTTAGAGAGTAGGGCCTCACTCTCTTTTCTAGAAACCAAATTGCTTCATGATCACCAGGATCTGGTTCAGCAACCAGTCTAAAATATCTCTACAACATTTTTGACATTCCCAGAAGCTTAGAGCCTCCTCGAAACGGATAGATCAAAATTGTTGTCCTTTTTTTTTAATTGTTTGCCCCTTAGAAGTGCTCCAATACTATGAAAATCAGGCCATCTTTTTCTTTTTCTTTAAGTCACCTCTTTGTCCTGCTCAATTGTTCCTCAAAATTAGGACTACCAGATCAGGGTTGAAAATATTTGGACAACCAATGGATGACAACAAAGAAAGAAACTCTCTCTGCTACCATCTCATTCTTATCTGCTGAAAGGAACTCGGAGGTCAGGGCTAGATCTGAATTTTGCAATCCCAAATATGGAGCCAAATCAGGGGTGCTATTCAGCAGGTTCTGACAGGTTCTGGAGAACCAGTAGCGGACATTTTGAGCAGTTCGGAGAACTGCCATATACCACCTCTGGCTGGCCCCAGAGTGGGGTGGGAATGGCGATTCTACAATATTCTTCCCCCATGAGTGGGGAGGAAATGGGGATTTTGCAGTATCCTTCCCCTAGAGTGCGGTGGGAATGGAGATTTTACAGTAACCTTCCCCTGCCACGCCCACCAAGCCATGCCCACAGAACCGGTAGTAAAAAAATTTGGATTTCACTACTTAGCCAAATCATTACCCTCCGCCCCCCACCCCCACCCCCCCCAAAAAAAAAAAGCCTTCAGATGGGGAAAAAAATCATCCCTGTAATAAAATATCTATTTTTATTTTTAAAAGCTAGGGAAGCTTTGGAAATGGTTAAACTGATGAAAAAAGATTGAGGAGCTTGTTAGTCCCAGTACTATTCCTCTTGATGGTATTTAGATTTGGGCCTTAGGTTTAGATCAAGAATGGAGCATTTATTTATTTATTTCTCCACCTTTACTATTTTTATTCTGCAACTCAAGGTAACAAAGATACCTAATCCTTCTACCTCTTTCTATTTTCCCCACAGCAACAGCTCTATGAGGTGGGTTGGGCTGAAAGAGAGGGACTGGCCCAAAGTCACCCAGCTGGCTTTCATGCTTGAGGCAATATTAGAACTCATTGGTTACTGGACCAAACATGAAAATCAATGGCAGTCATTCCTTTTCTGAGAGAAGGGATGTAAAGATCCAGAATGAAACGTCAGTTTACTATCACAAAGCTTTAACATTTTCTCCTATAATAACAGGATGCATGCGAGCTAATATAAATAAAGCTGCACAGAGATTACTTGTGTTATAGGATACCTGCACCCTTAGCATTCCATGTGGCTTCTCTAACCCCAAAATATTTCAAACTAGGCATTTAGATTTTTGTATTCTGAAGAAATGAATGGATGTGTGTACATTCTATTCTAGCCCTTGTGTTCATTGTGGGGTTTCAGAGGTGTGTGGGGAGAAACACTTGACCTCAAAAACGCCAAGGCCCATTTTGCAAATTCTGCATGCCTTCCCTGTTAAGAATTTCTGTGCAGATATACTTTTTGTCAGAAGTAAACTGACAAGAGAAGGAAATGCTGAACTATTAGGTTGTATTGAGCTCCCTATAACACAGTGTAACACAGTGGTGGGTTGCCCCCGGTTCAGACCGGTTCGCAAGAACCAGTAGTAAAACTGGCTGGAGGCTCCGCCCACCACTCCGAATATCGTCATAGGCAATCTGTGCATGCGCAGAAGCTTCTGGTATAACAGGGTGGGTTCTACTTACCTTTACTACCGGTTCGCAACGGGATCGCTTCTGTGTAGAAGAAGCTTCTGCGCATGCACAGATCACCTACGATGACATCTGGGGTGGTAGGCGGAGCCTCCCACTGATTTTACTACCGGTTCTTTCAAACCGGTCCGAACCAGGGGCAACCCACCACTGGTGTGTAAGTGGAAACATTATGGAGGGGTTCTTAGGTACCTTCCATAGCTTGTGATACATGTTACAGTTTAAATGATCCATCACCTGAGAATGTTTCTGAAATGTGTTATGGTAACATGGCTTAACCTTGAGAGGCTGGGACAACAGGTTTAAAAAAGAAATTTCTGCTGGTATTGTAGGTAGTGTTGTACACCAAGCTAGGGGCTTCCATGCAGGTTCAAGCCAATCATAACCTAGCTTCTTTTTGATGTGCTTTTGATTTGTTTGGCTATCATCTCTGCTCGCACACACACACCATGCAGATGTCTTCTTAGGCCACTTCCTCAGCAACTGTAAGGCTTTTCAGCTCTTCAGCTCTTGTATTCATAGAAATTCTGTAAGAAAATGGTACATTGGAAGTTGTTCCACTAACAGAATAACAAAATTGGAAAGGACCTTGGAGAGCTTCTAGTTCAACCCTATACCATGGTTGTCCAATCTTTTCTACTAAGAAGCCCAATCCATTCTCTCTCTTCAGCAGGTGCAGATATGCTGCATAGACTTTCTGAAGATCTTGAAGAACAAGAGGTTCATATGGAATTTCTTGGATCTAGCCATTTAAGGATTTGCAGGGTTTTGATTTCAGGGTTTTGTTTTTGTTTTGCTACCAGTCATCCAGTTTCTTGTACAACTGACTTTTCAAAAACATCTGCAAGTATTGTTTCTTGCTCTTTAGCATAATTTGACACTGTTGTAATCATTTGTATTTGCCATTTTCTTTAGAAATGTGTGGCTCCTTAACATTTCACTGTAATGTCCTTTTTGATACTGTCAGATTAGGTTCAGGCAGGATATAAAAATGCCAAATGCAAATATCAAACAATCAATCAATTAGCAGGATGATTTCCCACTTGGCAAGGTGCAAAAGCCATCATTTTTCCTTGTGAACTGCCTGGCATTTGTGTGGAACATGTGGCTGTGTAAACAGCACTAATCCCCTGAAGGAAGATCAGGTACAGCTGTAACCTTGTCTTAAACAAAACACTGTTGATCGTTTCTAACTCATGAATAGGTCTAAACGGTTTGGAAATTCTTTCACAAATATAATGAGTTTCGGGATCGATGATATTGTTGTGGCATATCAGAGAATAGGATAATTATTAACTGCTTCAAAAATCGTTCTGTGGGCACAGAAAGCAATAGATAACACTCCCTAAACTATTTTTCTAGAAATAAAAGGGTATTCTAAAATTAAAACTTTTTCATCTCCTTTGGTGCAATATTGATTGAATATTTAAGTAAGGAAATGGAATGAATGCACTTAAAAAAAAAACACCTTTGTATATGTGCATGATCTCTTTTCTTCAAGAGCTCTGTGTAAATGCAACCAGCATTAGATTTTTATACAAGCATTATTGCATTATCATTGCATAAAATAGTAATTAGTAATTAAAATTAGTAATAGTAATTAGTAATTAATAAAATAGTAATAGTAATTAAAAATACAGAATGACGTTATAACATCCAGAGTCTATTGGCCGAAAGGAGAACCGGAGAACCGGTAGCGGAAATTTTGAGTAGTTCGGAGAATCAGCAAATACCACCTCTGGCTGGCCCCAGAGTGGGGAGGGAATGGGGATTTTGCAGTATCCTTCCCCTGCAATGCCCACCAAGCCAAGCCCACCAAGCCACACCATGCCCACCAAGCCACGCCCACAGAACTGGTAGTAAAAAAAAATGGATTTCACCACTAATTTGAATGGTGGCAATCATGACTAGGAGGGCATTTGCTTAACTTGGCTTGTGTGCCAGTTATGCTGTTCCCTGGCTCAACAAGCCCTTCTTTCAGTCACTCATACCATCTGCATCTCCCTTATGGACTATTGCAATGTGTTCTACATAGAGCTACCTTTGACCAATATCTGGAAGCTGAAATTGGTGCAGAATGTGGTGGCATGAGCAGTCCTGGGTGCCCCTGTGGTGTTGCACATTTAACACCTCTGCTACCAAGCTGCATTGGGTTCCAGTTAACTTCTGGGTCCAATTCAAGGTGTTGGCTATCACCTTTAAATCCCTACATGGCATAGGACCAAGTTACCTGAGGACCTATCTCATCCTAATTACGTTGTCCCCATTTTTAAAATCTAACTTTTAATATTCAACCCTAACATTTTAAATTCTGCTTTTAACCTTGTTCTTATTTATGCTTGTATATCTTTTTTAATACAAACCACTCAGTGTCATTTAGTGGAGATGGTTGGTATAAAAACGTGATGAATAAATAAAAACATATTTCCCAAGTTCAGAATTTACGTAGATGGTAGATCTATGAGAATCAACCAATCTGACAGAAATACGGGATCTTTAGATCAATTTATTTTGTTTCTCCCAAGCTTTCCAAACTGGTTTCTTCCATATGGAATTAACTTAATCCAACTGAAATATATTAATATATAAGGTTTTTATTGTTATTGTGGCAACTATTGTTATGTTTCAATAGCAGTTCTCAGTATCTGTATTTATACACATACATACATTCAATACAACAAAACTCCAAAAAATAATACAAAAATAAGAAGAAGAAGGAAGGAAGGAAGGAAGGAAGGAAGGAAGGAAGGAAGGAAGGAAGGAAGGAATTATGATTTCTGCTCTTTTTCTATAGAGTAATTGCCATCTTACTCCTTATCTTCCCTCTTTGACCCTTTCAATCCCCATATCCATAAATCATCCATTCAGTCTTTTCTTCGTTCCACAAAATGTTCATGTTAGACTTCCAGTCTTTTAAAAATATTTTAATCATTTTTTCCATGACCAAACTGGTCAGATTTGTCATTTCCTTAATTTCTCTCAGTGCTATACTCCAATCTTCTTCTATGAGTCTGAATCAACTGGTTGAGCAGGCTAATAAGATTTCCCAATCAGATCTAAATGTTTGTGTGCTTGTTTAAAAACAGACCAAACTGGAGTGAAGTTATGTGATTCAATGATTTGAATCAATTTGGAGATTCGATTTCTAAATTCTGTTTAGAGATTTGTTTAAATCACCAAATCAAATCTCCAAGCTGAAGCTACACACATCCATAAGAGGTGGTGTTTACTTCTTTCAACTTCTTTCAACTACTTTGTCAGAGTCCCGTACCCTAACCTAACACACAGCTTCAACCTTAAACTGTCTACTGTGGACCTCATCCCATTCCTAAGAGGTCCATAAAGGGGGCGTGCATAAGCGCACCAGTGTGCCTACCGTCCCTGTCCTACTGTCCCCATTTATTTGTACTCATTTCCTATGCTCATGTCCATGTTTATACTTATACATGTTTGACAAACTAACTAAATAAAATAAAATAAATAAATACTTCTGTCCTACTTGATCAGAGACCAAGGAAGTTATTTCTAATTCCCATTGTTGGCTATGGCAAAACACTTTTTTTGAGTTTTGTTCCACTGGAATATTGTATGTCAGAAGAATTCCAGTGAATTATTCTGAGATCAGATGTCAGCCCTACAGGGGAGATCATACTAAGACACCAATGCATGTAGTAGGTCAATACTTCTCTCTATTGTAACAACTATAGTGATAGAATAGTGTAAATTTAAATGTCCTTCACGTGATCTAGGGAGCTGCTTCGCAAATGTATTTTCTTGGTCCCTTTTACTGTAACGGATTGTTGTTTTGGTAACAATTCTTTCTTCATTTCTTCAGGCCATGCCCTCTATCCTCTGCATCAGAACAAAGTACCCACTATTATTTTTTCATTTCATATATGTCTAACATTGACTCTCCAACAAAGAGAAGAAAAAAGAGACTCATATGTTTGGAAACCCTTACTAAGCAAGTAAGTGAGAGAAATAAAAATAAAACTTTTAAAAACATTATTAGAAATAGGAGCATGTGAGTGGGTTTATCCCCTCAAGTGAAAAAAAAAAAAGTCCTTAAATTCAGAGTGAAGAGAAACTATTGTTCCTTTATGGAGCATGTGCTGGAAATCTTTTGCAACAGAAATATATGAGTCTCTACTTGTATCCTTGCATAATCTTTTTAAAATTATATAGTTCTGAGCAGAATAATTAACACTTTGAAATAACAATCAAAATTTGTGTCAGGTGGCCAATGTAATTCGCTAGAGACATTTTCCATTGAGTGCAGTTTGTGCTCAAATGCAGCACATGGCTTAATTCATTGTTGGAAAAGTTTTTTTCCCCAGTAGTCTTTAAAAGACATTTTCTTAACAATAGTAATAATTTCTAATAGTGTGCCTAATTAATAGTCTAGTGACATGATGTCATTACTCTAATTATATAATTCAAAGATTGAAACTTCCACCAAACATTAAGTATTAATTTCTTGCAATTTGTAATTCTCTAAAATTAATGTCATGATAGCATTTTGAAAGGGTAGGTTGCTTGAAACCTTGTTTGTCTAAGCAAGTGGGAGGATCAGTAAAATCTAATAACCTTAAAAATATCTTGATACGTGGAAGCATAGGAATTGTTCAGCATTTCACAATATTCTACATTTTACTGTTCAGATGAGATGGTAGTAAAAGCAGTGGAATTTGTGTCCTTACAAGTTGGATAGTGTCAGGTTCAAATTTATTTTCAGGTCTTTTCATAAATACTTCATATTTAATGATCTCCATTCCTAGCATTCCATTCATCTCTTCAGGACTTTGCTTCATATTCATCACATTGAAAGCCCCTATTTCAAAGCTCCCTGGCATCTGATACTGCATGTCATTTTCTAAGTGAATTTTCATCTACAAATAAGGATGGATAAATCAATTGTCTGTCCCTGAATAGTTCTTTACACATAATCCTCAATTTACAGCAGTTTCTTTAGTGACTGTTTGAAGTTACAACGGCACTGTAAAAAGGCACTTATGACAATTCATATTTATATTCATATTTATATTTTTGACAATTGCAGTGTCCCGGGGTCATATGATCACTTTTAATAACCTTCTGACAAGCAAAGTCAATGGGGAAGCCAGATTCACTTAACAACCGTGTTTCTAACTTAACAATTGCAATGATTCACTTAACAACTGTAGCAAGAAAGGTCATAAAATGGGGCAAAATTCACAAAAAACTGTCTCGCTTAGCAACAGAAATTTGGAGCTCAATTGTGGTCGTAAGTCGAAGACTACCTGCATTGATTGATAATGATACATAATACACAAATTGGTATTTCCAAATATAATTTTCTGACACTGTAAATTATATAGCTAACATGGCATTGTTAAATATCTATCAGAGAATTTAGTTCCGATCTGCGCATTAGTCAAGTCTGTGTGTGTGATTCAAGTAATTTTATGTAACATTTCACGAAGCTCAGTTTACTCAAATATTCCAGCTACAAATCCTAGGACCACTTCCTCATTTGCAGAAGTAATATCTACCTATATATGCCTATCAAGAAAATTTAACAAAATTTAACAAACATCAACTTGTTTAAATGTATATGCTGTTCAGAGATATATTGTGTAGAACCCAGAAAATATGCCCATGCCAAAATTCATGCAATGTAATTCATATCTCAAAAAACATGGCCCTATACGTATACGGTAAAATACAAACACTTCCCCATAGAAAGTTATTTCCAATACATGCCTATGGAGATTCTGAGATATCCAGGCCATGGTTGTCCCCAGGGACTTTTTTTTAGTAAAGAAAAGTTCAGTTGGCTTTTGAAATAGCACCTTTGGGACATTTGCAATAAATATGTACAGGTACATACAAATCCATATCAAATAATTACATAGATATGCAAAAATCTGTACAAAGGTTTTTTGGGTGAATGTGTAACCACAAATTAATTGAAATAGCGATTCTTGTAGAAAGAAAGACTTTACAAAAATGAAGTTGACAGTCTTCCCCTGTCAAGAATTAAAAGACTGTCTCTCTCCCATTACATCCATCTGCCCCCACCCCCACCCCGAGTAAGTAGGTAGGGTATGTTGCAGTTCCTATCTATTAAGGAAGTACTCCAGAAGGGACCTGGAAGAAGGGCCTTTTCTATAGTGGCTCCCTCCCTTTGGAACATCATTCCTTCGGAAATAAGATTGGCCTCTTCTTTATTACTTTTCTGTAAGGCCCTGAAGACATGGTTCTGTCAGTGGGCCTGGAGACCCACTGTTTGAGTGGCTTGTTTGATCATGTTTGTCTCCACAATGGAGGGTGGGTTTTCTAGAGATTTATATTGTTTATTTTTAATGTTGTACACCACCAAGAATCACCATATATGCATTGGGCGACCATATAAATCTATTCAATATACAAATAAATAGATAAGAATTGATATGGATCACAGGTCTTTAATGGCTACAAAGTTATGTGGAGCAGTTTTAATAATTCTGTTCATCCCTCTCTCTCTCTTTACACACACACACACAAATACACACACTGTTGTGACTCCAACCCCCGAGGCCGACTTATCAGAGGGAGAAGGCTCTGAACATGAAGGAGAGGAGTTGGCCAGGCCTCCCACTCCAGGACCCTCCTCTCTGGCAATGCCTCAGGTGTCTCCCGAAGGAGAAGAGATTGGCCAGGAGCCAGGTATCTCCTCGCAGTCGGATAGTGACAGAGATAAGTCTTGGCTGGATCCATGCCAGTGTCGGAGAGACAAGCGCACGCAGCAGAAAAGGAAGCGTGCCAGAGATTAAGCTGAGTCACTGGACCACACCCCAGGGGGTTAAAAGGGGGTGAGGTGGCCATTCAGACTCTGTGACGGACAAAACTAACTACTAACGAGTCACATTGTATCTTTGAAACAACGTTATCTGCCTTGGATTTAATACGAACTGGACTTGACAATTCTTGAACTATGTGTATCTTGTTTGGGTTTATCTGACAGAGGAACAACCCCTCCCTTTATGAGTAAAGTTCTTGGCAAGCAGCTACTGGGTTGCTGCCAATCCTCTTATTGAAAGAATTTGTTGTCTGCCAGTTTTATTTAACCCCTGGCTATCTGTTTGTGTGCGTGTGTGAGACGGGGACAGAACAAACACAAACACACACACAAACAGATAGTTCAAATACCATAAATGCAGTGGTGGGATTCAGCCTGTTCGCACCACTTCGGGAGAACCGGTTGTTTGACCTGATGAATCCATGGTTGCATTTACCTTTTCTGTTACAATAGTATACCTAGAGATGTGGATGAAAAATAAAACCTTAAAAAAATTGCAGAGGCAGACATACAAATGTGACTCATACATCATTGTTTCCATATCCACAGGGCAGCTTCATGTGGAAGATTAAATTGTTGACATAAGATAAGGCAAACATGGAATCTTCATAATTAAACCTTTGAGAGACAGCCATAGCAGATTCCTTAACATTTATTTGGCTTCCATAGGGATGGGAATAGTTTAGCTAATGGCTACTAGCTAAAATAGTAGATAAATCTGCCCTCTGAACATGCTGCAAAGTCATTTTTGAGCAGTTCTGATTACGTAATGTGTCCGATCACACCAAAAAAATCTTTTCATCAATAAGCCCGTCATGAAATCCAAACTTGATCATTATCACCGGCCCTGTGTACTCCTGAAAGTCTATTGGAGAGGAGCATGGATCCAACAGGATTGCTGTGTTTCACAAATGAGGTAAGGCAAAGCTTTTGTACCCTCCTAAGTGCTCCCAGAATGCTTTAAAATCTGCTCTTACTAGTTTTTAAAAGTACTTTTTTCCATTGTTAATAGAAATCTTATTTGAACACGAGATTTGATTAGTGACTAACCAAGTGAGTTTTATGACACTTATTAATAAACCCGTCATTCATGGTGGATCATTATGCTACCAGTACTACAATAAGGTATTTTCACCCTATATAAAACAATTGCTTGTGCAGCGTTAAAATAAACTAAATTGGTTGATTCAAGTATAAGATTTTTGCTAAACACTGCAATTAAATACAAACATGAATATTATCTGTCAGTGCAAGAAACACTGAACTATAAAGATTAAAAGAAAAATCTGAATGTAATTATAATGGATCCCCACCCCCTTTTTTAGGTTCATTACTGAAAAAGCAAAAAAGAATGTAAGTATAAGAAAAACAGGGTTACTGTCAACTTATTATTTCCTTAAGGATATTAAAGTGTTGAAAGATATTACAATTTTTAAAGAATAACAGGGAGCTGTTTGGAAAAGTAGTAGCAGTAGCAAGAACAAAAAGATATTTCATATTTTGTTCTGGCACAATACAAAGCAACAAACAATGACAATAATTACAGTAAAATACAAAAACAGGGCAAACCTTGAATGTGTTTAAGAAAGCAAAGTCAAACAAATGAATCTTCTTTGTTCTAACAAGAAATGTCTTCAAGGCATAAGAAGAGGGTTGTCTGTAATAAACAACATTTCAGCCTTTGATTTTGGAGATAAAAATATAGCCAGCCAGCTTGATAAGCAGCTATGTAAGTAGTCCTTAACTTACAGCCACAATTGGACCAGAACTTCTGTTGTTAAGTGCTATGACCATTAAATTAGTAATGCCTGATTTTATGATATTTTTTTTGCTATGGTTGTTAAGCGAATCACAGTCATTAAGTGAATCTGGCTTACCCCATTGAGTCTGCTTGTCCGAAGCCCTCTGGGAAAGTTGCAAATAGCAACTATGTTCCTGAGATGCTGCAACCATTGTAAATACATGTTGGTTGCCAAGCACCCAAATTTTGATCATGTGACCATGGAAGCACTGCAACCATCATATTTTTTTCAAGCGCTGTCATAATTTGAATGGACATTAAACAAATGGCCATAAGTCAAGGACTACCTGTAGATAGTCTTTTCTCCATGACTATATTATAGCTGCCTCTACTGTTTTGGTATTGGCTGTGTATAATATTCTGTGATTTGCCTTGAATGTCCCACCATTTTCATTCCTGGAATTTGGGGTTCTGGTATTTTGGGAGTGAGGGTGGGGAGTCCTCAGTTTCTTCACAGTATAATCATTTTATGTTCAGGTGTGACATCCCTTGTTCAATGTTAATTTTGCCTGTAATTTGTGCATTAGGAACTCTCCATCCCTGTCCTCCACTGTATTATTGTCAGGGCAGTGATATACACTAACACATATCCACAACAGAGGTGATATTCAGCAGATTCTGACCAGTTCTGAGTAGTTTTTTTTGAGTAGTTCAGAGAACCAGTAAATACCACCTCTGACTGGCCCCACCTCCATCTATTCTCTGCCTCCCAAATCCCACCTGATCGGGAAGAAATGGGGATTTTGCAGTATCCTTCCCCTGGAGTGGGGTGGGAATGAAGATTTTACAATATCCTTCCCCTGTCACGCCCAAAAAGCCACGCCCAACAAGCCACACCCACAGAACTGGTAGTAAAAAAAATTGAATCCCACCACTGATCTACAAGCCTCAATACAGTTCTTCTGGATTTCTGGAATGTGCTTTATATTCTTAAAAATCACAAACTTAAATGTTAGATACATTTGGACAGTTGAAATCAACAGAGTATATAGTTATTTCTGTATCCTTAAAAAATGTAATGCATTTTTAATTTTTTTTTAAAAAAAAACAGAAGATCAATACTGTTTGCAACTAAAGCATTCTATATTTGCAGTCCTCAGGAAGCAAATAAAACCAGAGGCAAAAAGTATTAACTTCAGATGTGGAAAAGCTGGTAGGGTTAGGGGTAGGGTTTGGTGCTAACCTAAAACGATAGCAGGTAGAATATGCAGTTCTTTTTTTTTTTTAATGTAATAGAATCCTCTTACACACCCCCAGTGGAAAAATGTGTACGTCTGGTATAGTGAGGTAATCATCTCAGAAGGGAGATTGTGGTGGAATGTAGTCTGGATTCCCAGGAGGGAGGGGCTGCATTCCAGAGGAGCAAAAGATAGCAAAATTTAGATAGTTTGTCTGGGAGGAAGAGAATCAAAACAGTTCCTCCTTAGGAGTCTTCAGTGTATATTTTTAATGGTGTAAGAAGTCTACATTAATTTGGCAAGATGTCTGCCTATAGGCAAGGAACAGAAATGGAAACTGCTTAGAAGAACCTCAGGGTGTCTTTCTTGGTGTTTGGAGCATATTGTGCTGGAGAACAGAAGGGCAGCCTGGTTTCATGTGCAATAAAAGATACTATCCCATTGTAAATGATGAAGAAGCATCACATGACTAATGTAGTCAGAATATGCAATTGCATATGTATTTGAAGGGAATGCCGACTTCTTCTTCCCCTCAAGCGGAAAAAAAAAATGTGTTGGATCTGTCCTGATGGTGTGCTTGGCCATTTTCATTTTGAGAGGCAGCTGGGTTGACATGTTAAATGTTGGAATGACACAAGGGCTCCCAAACTGTGAGGTGTCCTGTGGTGCAGGCAGAAAGGTGTGAAGTACCATGTACTTACAAAATAAGTCCACCTTTCCCAAAGTTACAGTGGATTGTTTTCATTATTCATTGGTATTGATTTTGGTATTTGGACTTCAGGAGAGGTATGGAAATTAAGATAACACTACAGGGAGAAGTGGTGGCAAAAAATTCAGGAACCCCAGATCTAAAAAAAGGATTATGTTACAGTCTGCTGATCCTTGCAGAGCAATGGTATTGCAGAGACCTTAGAGTACGCTTAAGAGAGTAAGAGCTTCATTAATGGGTCCTAGCATTACCATAAATGAAAAATTACTGATGCAGCTTTATGGCATTTCAGCTGCTATCTTAATGGTTCTCCGGGATTTTGAGCATTTGAAAAGTGGGCACTGAAGGCCTCCTTCTGAAAAGGAAACAAACGAACAAACAAACACATACTCTAAATATTATTCAAACAAAATGGAACAAATGTATCTCACTAAAACTGTTTTTCAGCTGATTATTTTGCTAAGTGGCCCTTACAAACAGCAGGTGTCATAATGTGATCGGTTAATTCTAGCCATTGATTTCTAGCTCCGGTGAAAGAGGTCCACTAGTACCCACCATCATGAATAAACACTGCCCAGCAACCACTCTGTTACAAAGAGCCACAAACTAGGGCTCAGCAAGGTGCATTTCATTCATATGCAGACCCATCTGTCAGGCTGACTAAATTAACATCCATTTTCCCCCCCAATGGACTTAAAAGGACTTAATGGCTTTCAGGATCCTCTATTCGTGTACAGTTTTGGCTGCTGAAAAACATTCGGATTTTGATAAAAGTGCTTTGTTGTTTTCTAGAAGCACCATCAGAAACAGAGGTTAAAAAGGCCAAAGAAGAGATCCGAAGGAGTTTCATGGTTTGTTATATGTTTTTGGAACATTTGGAATGGCTTCTATCAATTAGTGTGATTTTTTTTTAGTCCACGGGACGCCGCTATTCATTTAATTGTACTCTGCAAGGGTAGAGCTTTGAACTACGACAATCAGCACCATGCTGATATTTGTAAGATGGTGTGTATATGTGAGCAAGTGACAGAGGGAGGCAGACACACATAGAGAGAAAATGTTAGATAATCATCTATCATGTAAGAATAAATCTCTATCTGGTCTATAGCAAGTTTGCAAATTCAGTATTTATATTTCATAAAATACCCCCCCCCCCCGCCATTCTATTATTTTAAAATATATGTTTACTCCACAACAGAGGCATTTTGTGCACATCTTTTCCAAATATTTTATATCAAACATCATATTAAAATGCATACTTCAATTATTCAAAAGATAATGCCCCAATGTTCAGCTTATTCTAGGATATGTTGATTGTGCGCATTTGTTAATCATCTCAATTTAAATTCTCCAATCATGGTCTATCAGTATCTCATATGATAAGCAACTAATGTGCAAGACATTCCTCGATTCGGTGAGAAACCTTTGAAAGGTTACGTTTCTTTAAACTAATTGCCTTGCTGGGAAGCCCTGGAAAATACTATCTAAAAGAAGAGCAAAGCTTGCTCAGGGCAAGCCACAACTGAGGGTGCGCATTAGAACTGGAAAGTCCTCTTAATAGTCAGTTGCAGTGAGTAGAACTACAATCATCCCGAGAGGCTACTTGAAGTGTAGGGACGTGGCTTGCAATCAACTACTTTGAAGCTCTTGACTAATGGCATAAAATAATCTTCTGGGACACCCATTTATATTTTGTATCTGTGCTGAAGAGATATAATGAAAGATTCATATAGTAGGTTTGGACTAGTCATTAAGGCATTGGATTAGAAGCGGGTAACTGTGTCTCAGCTTTAGGAAGAAGGCAATGGCAAAACACTTCTAAAAATGTTTCCAAGAAAACTGTAAGGGCTATTTATATGATACTGTGAGACTAGCCAAAGCCACCATAGCTAAAAGTGGTGAAAACACCTAAGCAGGGTGCACAAAAGCCAGGAAAAGCTCCCTCAAGGAAAGGAACCAAGTCGTTAAGGAAACAAAAGGACAAAAGTTGGGCCTAAGCCCAGGGGTGGATTCTACTTACCTTTACTACCAGTTCGCATTGTGCCTGTGTGCACATGCCTGCTTCACTGACGCGCCCGTGCGCTCTTCTGCACATGCGCAGGTTGCCTATGATGACATCCGGGTCAGTGGGTGGAGCCTCCCACCGATTTTACTACCAGTTCTTGCGAGCCGGTCTGAACTGGGGGAAACCCACCACTGCCTAAGCCCCTCCCTAAGTCTTACCAACAACTAATAAAGGAGTGAACCTGAGCACATGGGAAGCCCCTCTCCACCAACAAAGCAAGGACTTTAGGGGATAAAAGGGGCCTGCCCACTTTTTGAGTCGTTTTGGGATCCAGACTTGGTGATTTCCGTCTCTCTGGCTAGTGCCTGATAGCAGGGCATTGGGTAAGTATGGATGATTGCAACTTACAATCAGTAAAGTTTATTTAAATTCACTGGGTCTCCGTGTATTAATTTTGTTTCATACATCCTGGAAGGAGAAAAAATGAACACGTCTGTGTATAGTGGGGAGGAAGCATCCACATTAGAGTTAGCCTCATCTTTTAATCTGGCACTCACAAATTTCCTGAAATTTTCAGTCTTTGATAGACGTCCTCTGTACTTCACATTCTTTATATTGCAGAGTGGTGCCATTGATTGGGAGCTGAGCAGGATATGTACCCTGGTGTTCTGAATAGTCAAAGACTATGCTGACATTTAGCTAGCAGAAGTGGCCGGTGATCAGTAATGCAAATCCGACCAAAAGCAAGGAAGAAGTGGGGGAACATGTGAAGTTAGAGTGCTACTTCCGAATTGTAATGTTTTATTTCTCATTAAGTAGGAGAGATAGAGCAGACTCTGAAACCTTCAAACAGAGGTTCTCCCCCCAGATATTAAATATGCATATAATGAATAACCCCCTGTTTGGGGAGGATGCTATTGACTGTTGCTATGGGTTTAGGCAGAGCAAAAGGATACAACCGAAGAGGAGTTTGTAGTGAATCGCTCATTTTGTACTTTCCCATTTGCTAAACTGAGATAATAAGCAGGAAGATTCAAAGCCCTTCGATGCTTAATATTGTTCTCTTCTCAACAGGTTGCAGTCGAGGCCAAGGGTCACTGGAGAACAGGAGAAAACTGAGCTGACTGATTTATTTTCTGCCGATGGAAGGTGGAACATTAGCCCAGAGCTTTGAGAGATTAAAAAAAAAAAAAGATTAGGTTTCTCTTTTCTGTGCCTCAGTGGCACCATGGGGCAAAGTGGGCTCCTGTTCCTATTCTCACAGAAGCTGTAGCAACTTGGTTCAATTTCACACTTGGTGTGCTGTTACATTAATTTGATCCAGTTCCACTATTCATTCTCTCTCTCGCTTTCTCTCTCTCTTTCTCTCTTTCTCTCTTTCTCTTTCTCTCATGCACACCCAGAGACACCCAGAGATACCCCTTTTATGTAGGATTTTCTATTTACCACATAAATAAGTTAAGTTCTGGATATTGTTTATAAAAAGCAGACTAGACTCTTACATGGAAAAAAAAACTGTGTAATCATCACATTTGTTTTCTTATGGGGATTAGCCATGTAACATGTGAACCATGAAACTATCCATTTTTATCTTAATAAGTGTACAGGTAGTCCTCGAGTTATGACCACAATTGAGCCCAAAATTTATGTTGCTAAGTGAAACAGTTAAGTGAATTTTTCCCCGTGTTTCTTGCCACAGTTGTTAAGTGAATCATTGCAGTTGTTAAGTTAGAAACACGGTTGTTAGGGGAATGTGGCTTCCCCATTAACTTTGCTTGTCAGAAAGTCATAAAAGAGGATCACACGACCCCAGGACACTGCCACTGTCATAAATACGAACTAATTGCCAAGCATCTGAACCTTGATCAAGTGACCATGGGGATGCTGCAATGGTCACAAGTGTGAAAAATGGCCATAAGTCACTTTTTTCAGTGCCATAGTAACTTTGAATAGCCACTAAATGAATTGTTGTAAGTCTAGGACTATCTGTATTTAGATCAGCTGCAATTCTCTCAACAGTCTGCTTGAACATGGGAATAGCAATATTGTCCTATTGAAGAGAATCACTGAGCTCCACACCAAAAACATTTGAATCAACCTTGCCATCCCAGACATGCTGAGTAAGGGGTCAACAACTAATTGGCTTAAATTAAAGACATTTCAGAGTAATCTAAAGGAGGGTCTATTGTACATATCATCTGCCCTCTGGAATAGTATCTTCCCAGAGTTCCATCTGACTTCCATCCTAATGTTGTTCTGAACTCTTGGAAACCTGACTGTTCTCCCTGCAGGTTGTTTTGTGCTGTTTTACTTGATTTCTGTTCTGTTCTGAATGTTTGCAATCGGTTTCTTAACTGTTACTGTTCCTGCTTTTCAAGTGCCAGCAACCCAGGATATGTATTACTAATATATATGTGTGTGTGTGTCTATGTCTATGTCTATGTCTATGTCTATTTCTATTTCTATTTCTATTTCTATTTCTATTTCTATTTCTATTTCTATTTCTATCTATACCTATACCTATTATCTATCTATCTATCTATCTATCTATCTATCTATCTATCTATCTATCTATCTATCTGTGAGATTAAATGGACTCCGGTGGTTGCTAGAAGACAGGAAGGCCTGGAGGAATGTTGTCCATGGGGTCGCGATGGGTTGGACACAATTTTGTGACTAACAACAACAACAATCTATCTATCTATCTATCTATCTATCTATCTATCTATCTATCCATAGATAGATAGATAGATAGATAGATAGATAGATAGATAGATAGATATAATTAGATAGAGATAGATAGAGGTAGATAGATAGATAGATAATTAGATATAGATGATAGATAGATAGATAGATAGATAGATAGATAGATAGATAGATATACTGTATGTATATGTGTTTGTGTGTATCTATCTATCTATCTCTATCTAATTATCTATCTCTATCTATCGATCTATCTATCTCTTTTATATACTTCATGGGTTTTGTCACGATTGCTGCTGATCCAATATTGATGAAACTTATTAAATAATATGTTGTGCAACTATTAAGTGTTACTTATGTTTGACACTAAATTATATTAATGGTTAGCATAAACCTCAATGGGTAGCATTAAGGCACTTTTATCTCCCAATATAGGTTAAAGGTTTTGTAGTACATATGGAGGTAATGCACATATTCGTTGGAAAAGAGTGTTCTTCTCCCGCCAAGTGTATTGCCGGTTCTATATTCTATATTCCCTCTTGGACAAAAGATATGAACAAGCCAAAGGAACTTAAACTCCAAAGAAAAAGTATGTTCGGTATTTAATTGAAACTCTGTAATCCTGGAATATATTTTACATTAGGTTTACTCATCTATGTATGAATAGAGGAAGTTCTTGGAAGTTCGGATTCCTAACCCAGGCAGTTGCAAGATGACAAAAAATTGCTGTACTAATTGAATTTGCTTCCTAAAGACAACTCAGCATTTATTTCACTTCATATTTTTATAAGGAGTTTCTGAAAGTTCACCAACATATTTTTATTATCAGAATGCAAAGAATTGAGTGTTGTTTGTTTTAGACAATAATGTGAGGAATGGGGTGGGGGGAGAAATTTGACAGATTCAGCTACTATATCCTCATCCCAGTTGTTCCCATTGTCTTGAACTCTCTGCAACATTGACTCTCACCCCTTAAATCTTTGAAGAACCGAACAAAAGGATATTTTAAGTTACTGTTTATGCTATTAACAGGCAGTGTAAAGTTGGATAATGTATGTCCAAAGTCAACAGTGTTTAGTAATTTACTATCAACAAAGCACTACTGATTAGACAAGACAAAGGAGAAAAAATGTCTGTAGGGAGGAAAATATCAGCTAAAAATAAAACAAAATTTGCTTTGCTTCTTGAAGATAAGGAATTAAGCAAATAATAACGGAGGTTTGCAAATGAAACAGAGTCTCATAGGATGTTTATCTGAAAGACACCGGAGGAATAATACAAAGCATTAAAAAGTTTAAAGCTTTCAGAAATTGTTTAATGGAATAGTACTTGAGGACACTATGTCAAAAAGTTAATGCAGGAGAAGATCAAAACTATGTTCCAGGGTGAAATCCAGCAGGTTCTGACAGGTTCTGGAGAACCAGTGGCGGAAACTTTGAGTAGTTCGAAGAACCAGCAAATGCCACCTCTGGCTGGCCCCAGAGTGGGGTGGGAATGTGGATTTTGCAGTATCCTTTCCTTGGAGTGGGGTGGGAATGGGGATTTTGCAGTATCCTTCCCCTGCCACACCCACCAAGCCACACCATGCCCACCAAGCCACGCCCACAGAACCAGTTCACCACTGCTATGTTCTATAATTTTGATTGAAACTACACTGAAGTTGCTGACCAGCCATGACCGAAGGGCAACATCCGAGTGTAGGTGAAGGACAAGGAAATCACTGAGGCCAGAATGAGCTCAGAAAAGAATGGAGCGGAAAAGGGAGGGGAAAGCAAACATTCCTAACTTATATGGGCTACTCTGAGCTTACTTCTTTGTCTTTCACCCCTTTTTATTGACTTGGACCAGAAAACAAGGTAGAATAGCACAGCCAATCCAATCTTCCCACTGTAGTGTATAGAGCATGGGTGTCAAACTCATGTCGTCATGGCGGCATCACATGACGTATCAGGACTTTTTTCCCCTTCGCAAAACCAGGTGGGGACGGGGCCAGCACATTATGCATCCGGCCTGTGGGCCAAAGTTTGGCACACCTGGTATAGAGGCTCTTCTTAAATAAATGGGCAATGCCTTTTAATGCAGACCTAAAATAACCCTGTTAAAGGCAGAAGAGAACAGAGCAGCACTTTCCCCTTCAACCAATAGAGGACCTGGAAACAATTAGCTACCATCCCTCTCAGGCTTTGCATCCCCAAAGTTGAGGAGAAGGAGACCAATACCTTGTACTCTGAAAACCAGAGAATTATGGGAGATGACATTTAGGAAGTAAAAAACCAAACCAAACCCAAGAAGTCCCACTGATGTTATTGTTGACAATAAGCTGCAAACTTAAACACTGTGTTACATTTGACATTGTCATGTCATTTTTTTGTAGTCCTGAATTCATCTGGAAGTGGGTGGGAGAGAGGAAAGCTGATGCTATGTCAAGTTATAATGGCATAAATTTGGGTAAAATGTTCTTTATTGTCAGATTTCAATTACTGATTCTGTATGAAGGGGAAAGTGTATCGGGATCTTGTTTCACTAGTAATAATAACAATTAATATGATCTGGATATGAGTTAATAATGTCCAAAGTAGGATTAAAATATGCAAGTAACAATTAATAGTTAGGGAAAAGAGGGGTTGGAGAAAGGGAAAGTTGCTATTGGAATGCTCTTTTTATTCATTTTAAATTACCCTTTTGTTTTGTAATTTTTAAAAGAAATTCTTTAGATATGTACATATAATTCTTTTTTGTTTTTGCTTTGCTTGCATGTCTTAACCAATAATAGACAGATTTTAAAAAAATTCAACAGTTTGAATTTTTTAGATTATAGCCTTTCCAATAACAAATGAGGTTTTGAAATGATTTTATATCGTTTGTCATTGGAGATGCTGTGAAATTAACACTTTATTTTTTTACTTTTGGACAAAGAAGAATCAAAAGATTTATGGTTCAGCACGAAAAAGACAAACTTATGATTCCAAAACTTTGATTACTATAGCTATGGATGTCTGCAATGAATTATGGCATCGATTTGTCGTCTGTAAATACACATCTTCCATGCTTCTTCTCTTTTACCCTTTTTTCCCTTTTATAATTTTGTGTATGTTTCTTTGTTTTTTGCATTCAGTTAATAATATTTTTATTAAAAAAAACAGTTCAGGCTATTGTTGGTCATCCAGACTTACCTAATTTGGTGTGGGCAGCATTTTTATTGTGAGATCTCACCACAATGAATAGGTATCACATTCTGTCCCACAAACTAGCTAATAAACACAAATCTAGATTGTTGCATAAACCCACCCTCTGTATTAAGATTCAGTGTGTTTCATGGATTAAATAATGACATCATCATGACTCCGCTTAACATAGGAATGCTTTCTGTTTAAATGCTCAATACACAGATGCTCCCTAAACGTAATAGATTTTCTGTCATGTATTCTAATCATCCAAAAGGCTCTGCTGTGGACAGAGAAACATGAAGAAAAGTTCTCACGTTTCACAGTAAATAACAGTCATGCAACATATTGCAGTATGTATATCAATAGCTTAGGCAGAAAATAAAGTGCTGTTGCTGAATTAAGTTTGAATACTGTGTTTGTCTTGAAGTTTTTCCCCCCAAGAATAATGGGCAAGTACAGTATGGTGGAGCAAGAGCACAGAAATCTCTCCAATTCTTTCCTCTGTACCATTTTTCCTTCTAAATTGTGCATATTTCTCTAGATATCTCCCTGCTTTCTTCAGCGGCACTATTTTTTCTATAGCATTTTTCTTGTTAGCTAAAACTCTGATTCCACCAAACACATTAACAGGTACTGTTTTGTACTGACTTTTATCAATATTGAAAAATATTGAAATATTGAAAAACAAATAAAACTCTGAGTAACCTTCATTCAGCCCATCAGTTTGCTTTGCTTTTCCTTTGTGAGGTGATGCTTCATAATGATGTTGACAAGTAGATGAGCTCAGAAAGGGGAGGTATATAAAATCTTTGGGTGGGCTGAATAAAAATTACTCACTGATGAGTTTTTCTCTGTGTGCGCGTTGACAAGTGGTAGCTTAAATCACATTTTGGCTTTATTTAACTTTTCAGTATTTATTTGCTTGCTTATTTATCTTATTTAATCTACTTATTAGATTCATTTACACACAATATTTATTTATTTGTTATTTATTTATTATACTTATATTTATTATATTTACTATATTTTACTATATTTATTATATTTACTATATTTACTGCTATATTTATTTTAGGATTAGTTTAGTTTAGGGCATTAGGGATGGAGACATTCCTATTTTATGCAGGGAAAACTCCTCTTTGAGGTAAGAGATCTTCTGTTTTATTTATTTATTTACTTGCCAACTTGCATGTGTAACTCTAGGATTAGTTCAGGATTCAACATTCTATTTGCTTCTTCGGCAATTATTTTAGGGAAATAGTTGAAAAAGTGGTGGGGCTCAATACTTGGGCAGAAACAGCACTGGTTGCCTCTGGTGAATGACAGGCTCAGGACCTGGTTGGGGAAATGCACCTTTCTTGGTTCTTTTACATTTCTAGGGGCTTCAGTATTATTCACCAAATCATCCTGGACTGCTTACAAGAGTAGGAAGTTGAGAGCAACTTGTAGTGATTCTGCCATGTGCTAGGTTAGTGATACCAGTTACTGGAAATAAGGAAGGAGCTACAGCTGGCTAGAGGTGCAATTCAGGTGATGTCAGGAGGGTTGTTGCTTAACAATGGTTAGTGAGGGTCTTCATGCTATGTTAGAGGGACATCAGGATCAACTAGCTGAGTTGATTCACTCTAACTTTCTAAATAAGATCAGCATACGGGATCCAACTGAACTTTTGTTCTTATTAATCCTTTTTTTCATAACTGGGAAAATCTACCATATGTGTACTTTTAAAAAATCCAGTTGGCCTTCTATGTTTAGAATCCTTTCTTTCAAAATTGAGTTGACTTTAGTTGGAAGAGGAGAACAACCGTTTAGCCAGCGAAATGTCTTGGCTTTTGAGGGAGAACAAGGAGCTGCAGAACAAAATGAAAGACAATCCAGAAAGTGAGTATTATTTTAACTTAACAACATTTTAATAGTTTTCATTCTAAAAAGAAAAGTGATTTATTTCATCTTTGACTGTACAAGCTCCAGTTCTTTTGTTATTTTTTTTTTTTTGCCAGGAGATACTGACAGAGATGAGGAAAGGGAGTATGAGGTGTTAAAGGAGAAATATGAAAAGGACCAGAAAGCCATCAGCAGAGTGAAGACTGTAAGTATTGTACGTGATAGTAAGAAATTAGAGCAACCTCTTTAAGTGAGATTTTATAACGCATTAAAAGTTAATTTTGATTGTACTTCATCAATTTCTTTTTACAGGAGGTCTCAAAAAAAAAAAAAGAACTGAGAAAAAGAAAGAATTGGTAAGAGCTCAGGAGCAGGCAATTGATGATGTCTGCTCCCAACTCTCTACCTGTCCGGGGAAGACCATGACAGTAAGATTTGTCCTTCCATTTCTTGGAGAGAAATAGACGTGTTTCAATTGCTGACTCTCTATTTCGTTCTAAAATATTTGTTTAACACTTTTCAGTCTCTGCCAGAGAACAGTCAAAAGAGAAATCTGATTGCATACAAAAGGTAAATGATACAATTTTTAAAACATTACATATTTTTATTCTGTAGAAAAATTATCTTGCAACATTTGGTACTAGATATAAAATCAATTTTGCCACACAATGTTTATTCTTTTACAGTATCTAGGTGTTAAGTGCAACCATTTCGCTTTGTATTGCAATCAAGGAAATGATGATTCCCAACCATGGATCATAGTCGAGACGGAGTAAGTATTTTGATATATGTCTTTGCATCATTCTGAATATAGGCAATATTTCTGTGAATCTGAATGCTAAAGTAATGTTTATACTTTTTAAGCTTAAATTGATAAAACAAACAATGCAGAAAATAATATTGTATCATTTCCCTTTTTAAAGAAACTCATCAGGATTTGCAGTAATCTTGGCACCATGATTTTTATATGCCAAGTG
Source organism: Arizona elegans (assembly GCA_022577455.1). Taxonomy (NCBI): domain Eukaryota; kingdom Metazoa; phylum Chordata; class Lepidosauria; order Squamata; family Colubridae; genus Arizona; species Arizona elegans. The sequence continues at coordinate 196,843,078 of JAKOOJ010000001.1, read as the reverse complement.
TTTAATATCTGCTGCTGTTAAAACAAGTGGACTAAAGTATGAGTCCCAACATTTCTTTGTCACTTTAAAATAGGGATTGATTTCAGCATGAGTAGGCCTCAGCAGTCATGAGATCAGATTTGCACTACACACTAAGAGTTTTCCTTGCAGTTTGAGGGACTGGGGGAAAATCCTTTGACTGACAGCTACAGTATAGTGTAAGTGATTGGACCCCTACTTTCAGAAAGCTTTAAAAATCAAATCAAAGAACACTATTGAAATTCATATTTTAAAGTCCAAGATGAGATCTAGTGAAATGGGAAAACTTTGAGAAATGTTGCTGAATTAAGATTTCATATTGGAGTCTTTCATGATTAACTTAAATTTTTGCTACTATCTGTACTTCTGCTACAACAGTGAAATCTTCCACATTTGAGAAGAGAGGGAAATATGAGAGCAATTGGAATCTAAGAATATTCCCAGGATTTCCCAGGTATTCTTATTCAAAAATGTTTAACCAAATGTAACACAGACAAAGATGAGGTGCCTTGTTTATTGAACAAATGTGAAATAATCATATTGAGTAGCAGTTGTTTCAAAGGAGATTTACATAGGAGTCATGCAAAAACAGTAAAGAAAAAATTTCTCTCAATTTTTCTATGAATTTTTCTGAGATTTTCAAATTCTTCAGAATTCTATACCAGGGATGTGGAAGAGCCAAGGATGGCCTATAATTAGGCTATAACATAAAATAAGAAATTTTAGATGGAATGCACTCTCTCGTGGCATTAGAAATAGAATTTAGATGGTTTGTCTTGATACGCTTGGCTGAATTGTTCTAAAGGCCAATGTGATGAAAAATCTTGCTAATATTCTGCCTGCCAAGTTTTGCTGAGAAGTTATTCATCAGCTTAAATTATTGTCTCTTTTAATTTAACTACTTTTCATTAGATAAAAATGCTGTTTGATATATAATTTAATGTGTTAGTTGTTTTTTTCATTGAAATACTTATACTTTTTTCAAAATAGGAAGATCTGGTTTCTCTTCAAATACATTTTTCAAATACAGGATTGTACTAATGTAATTCTATTCTGACCTACTTCTTTTTAATCCAGTGAATTCAAAGACACCTGTAGTCCTTTTTGGGACTCCCTCCGTTTATGACTTAATCCAACCAGGGACAACCAGGACCCACTGGATTGCTGTGGCTAAGAGATACAGTCGTGTGGCATCACCTTTTACACCTTTTCATTTAATAACAACAGTGGCAATTCATCCAAATTTGATACCATTTGAAGTTGTTACATGAAGACTACCTTTATTGTGAAAATTCTCCTTCACCACCAAATACGCTCCTGAAGAAATTGCTTTTGGCATCCCCTTCTTGTTTGGAAGTCAAAGTGAAGAAAAGGCTTCCAGCAATTTGAATGTGATGCAGGTGGTTGTGCCCTGCAAGTTTCTATCCTGAGTACCTGGATTGTTAAGAAAGAAAAACTCAAGAAAGTCCATGGAGAAAGCATCAAATGTGCTTTGGCCAACAGCCTTGTCAGCCAAGTTAATATGTTCCACCTGTCCAAATGTCCAACCTCCTCCTCACTAGAGCAGCCAGACAAACTGTCTCTGCCATAAAAAATATGATGAGATGTAATTAAAAGAGACACATATCAGTTTAGTCATTGCCCAGGTTAGAGGAACTGTGTTAGGTTTTGGATTTCCTGGTCATTTGACAGAAAATGTCCACGACTCATGGCTTCTGACTGAGTAACCAGGGCCAGCACCCTTGACAGAAGTAACTCAAATTGTAAAGGGAAACCAGGGGGAGTTGTCAGTAGAAGAAGCCAGCACAGCTATTGAATTGTTTACATTCAAAAACCAGGACTCTATTCTTTGCCTCAGAAACAACAAAGCTCTCTAATGAAAGTAGTAGAAGAATTGAAACAAAGATTCACTGAGCATCTTACACAAACACAGAATAAGGTTCCCAGCATTGAAGCCTCCAAAGAGGTTCCAAAGAAACAGCTAGCACAAGCATTGAAAGATGCCAATACTGTAGTAGCAAATATAAACAGCAGCGCACTACAAGAAAATCCAACTAATATACAACATAGCTGCATTTATAACTGAATACCTGGGATGCAAAATCAATAAAGAGGAAAAACAGCCAAATGGTACACTACCAAAATGTAATTTCAGGCTGGAAAATAGCTGTGATCAGATGCAAGCAGGGTAGAACAAATGAAAGAAAAGAACCCAAAGAACAAGACCAAATAATACTGGATCAAGAAATGTCACCTGAAAACAAGGAAGATTAAGGAAGCATTAGAAATAATAAACCAGCAAATAACAGCTACAGCCAAGAAGATCAGCAGAATAAAGTTCAAATTCTACATTACAGGCAGAATCTCCAATTTCAATCCAATCAGAAATATTCCTACCAATCCATCAATTGAGAAATTGTATCAAATCAATCAACACTTAACAAGGAAAACACTATGCAGTTCCAGGTACAGACATAGGATAACCCAAAGAAATAGAATAAGAACACAGCTTGGCTAAAGGGGGTGGATAAGAATTTTTTTAAAAGGCTTAAATAAAAGAAGAATTGATCAGCACCAGGTGAAGATGAACTGCATGGTTTTTGGTTGAAAAACCTGACTGGTTTATGCCCACTCATTGCCAAGCAGTTACACTGCATGGAGATAAAATTGCAGAGTGGCTAACATCTGACAAAACCTACCTGATAATGAAAAAACCAGCAAAAGGGGAGCACCAGACAACTACTGGCCAAATACCTGCTTACCAACAACTTTCAAATGGCTAATGTGTGGTACCTGATACAATCCAAGCTGGAGCACCAGGAAGGCTTACTGAATATTAAGAGATCAAACTGGCCTACAAGAAATACCAAATAAGAACGGAATAGAGACATGGACAGACAAATTATTACATGGCCTTAATATATATTTTAAAAATAGCAGGCAAAGCAGACAGTAACAAGATTGGGCAATAACTGAGAGCAGGAAAGTTGAAAAAAGAGACAGAGCTGCATAAGACCAAGCTTTAAGAGCAAACACATACAAAGGCACTGATGAGAAAGGGAGAAAAATCATAAAATACAAAGACTTTGCAAATAAAAAATGAATGACTTGGGAAAAGAAAGTAGAAGACATTCCTGTCCTTCAGGGATAGATTTTGCTGAAGGACAGGAACTTTATATCATGAACTCGTTTTACAAGAAAAAGGCTAGCAGAAAACGGGCATGGAAGAGTCCATATGGATACACAAGTGAAATTGACTACATCATGATAAAACCATATTTTACAATTGTACTATCATCAGTAGCTTTAATGTTGGAAGTGACCATAGAATGGTACGAGATAAAGTGAAGATAGACTGCCAAAAAGAGCATATGAAAATGATAAAGATATCATGAAAAACGAAAATAAAGAGTGATAAACTGTTAGAGAAGAGTAGCGATTTTCAGATTAATCTAACAAACTGCTTTGCAAGATTTGAAAAAGATGAATGTTATGGACCAAAATAAACAAATAGTCCTCAAATCCTCTATATCTAATCCCAGTGGAAAAACATTTTGTACAGTAAAAAATCTCTAATGAAACTATTGATTTAATTAAAAAAAGACAGACGATGAAGAATACTGGAAGCTTCACTAATAAACTGGAGTATATTGAACTTTGCAAGACCATGAGAAAACATATCAATAAATAAACATATCAGTTCAACATGAAGTTTGTGAAAGAGGCAATTGAAGAAAAGAAATGGATTAATAAAGCAAAGCTTATAAATATAAGAAAGGTTTTTGCATTAAAATGTGAAGATGGCTCTGTGTGTTGAACAAAACTGGATTCTATCCAGAGCTATACAAAATGTCAGCTTTCCAGAAAAAAACCCAACTCCAAGTAAAAACTCTGAAGCAAGCATTTTTCAAAGTTCTATTTACTACAATAGGTAAACTGGCACATCTGGGAAAACCCGAATCTGAGAGGTCCGGGTTTTCCCTCAGTAAATCAAAACCCCCAAAACCCTCCCCTCACTCCTCTGTCGATCACATGGTCCAATCAACAGCCGTCCCATCTCGAGACATAACTCCGACCACTCCTTCTCCAAGTGCAGGATTGCCTTGACCTTGACCGACAGGAAGAATGCTATTATGTCTAAAGACAACTCCTCTAGTAAATCCCCCCTTCCTACTTTCCCACACATGAGAAGGTGGCAGCATGGAAGCTTCCTGCCTAATATGGCTTCCAAAGCTGACACAAAGATCACGATTATGTAAAAGTAAAAATACCCACGAAAGAGGAAATACCAAACATCTGAGTAGAAGAAATATTAAGGGTCATAAAATCAATGAAAAAATGTTAAAGCTTTAGAAAATGACTGTGTTACGGTTGAAATGAAAGCTGCTGCTTACAGTTTACACAAGATACTAGCAAAACTACACTCAGGAGGCCCCAGAGAAGAAAAAATGCCTTCAATAATCAACTTCAATTGAAATGGAAAGAGGACCAAAAAATTAGTATAATGATGCATGAGGAAGAATTGGTTAGACATATAAAAGAGAAAGGTCCAATGCATATTAAAAGGCTTTATAATGTTTTGTTAGAAAGGGATTCATAAACTGAATTGGTTAAAGATTGCATGATTAAGTGGGCACAAAATTTTGCAGAACCAGTGATATTGGAAACATGGGAAAAATGTGGGTTCAGAATGTTAAATTTACACAGTCGCAGAATTTGAGGGAAATTTTTTATAAAATGTTTTATAGATGGTATTTAGATCCTAAGAAATTGTTGTGTATGTACCTAATGTTCAACCAAAATGTTGGAGACGTGATTGCCTAGATGCCACATATTATCATGTGTGGTGGACTTGTAAGAAAGTGAAGGCTTTTTGGATAAAAATTTGGTGGGTTATGCAGAATGTTTTGAAGAAAAAAATTCAGTTTTCTCCACAATTGTTTTTATTGGATATAGTTAAGGGTTTTACATTGGGTGAAACAAAGTTGATATATATGATAACAGCAGCGAGATTATTGATAGGTCAATATTGGAAAAATGAAGTTATGCCTACTATTGAGGAATGGACTTTGAAGATGGCCAGCTTTGCAGAGATGGCGAAGATTTCAGCATATCTAAAAGATCGCTCACAAGAGACTTATGTATGGGAGTGGAAAAAATGGATAGATTATGTGCAGAATAAATATCAAACTAGGAAATATCAGATAGCTTTTAATTGAAAGTATTATATAGAGATAGAATATTTGAATTTTGTGAAGATGTCAAAATATACAGGGGGTGGAGGGGTTCAGGTTTTATAAAAAGGGGATGTTGATTTGGATTATATTCTGTGGAAGTCCGGGGGGGAGGGGTGGGTTAGGGGGGGTTAGGGAGGGTTAGGGAGGTGAGGGAGGGTTGGTGGGGGGGGGGAAATTGGGGAGAAAATGTAATTGTAAAACTTTTTCAATAAAAAAAAGAAAAAGAAAAAATGCCTGATGCATGGGAAAATGCTGAAGTGATTGTTAGAAAGGGGCTGAACATGATTTAAAGAACTTTCCCACAATAAACTTTCTTTCAGCCATGTACAAGTTTTTCACCAAGATTATAGCAAAGAAAACATTAACATTAATGATGTAGAGCCAAAGAAGCAGGCAGATTTCAGAAGTGGTTACAGCACAACATATGACATCCAAGTTGTTCAGCAGGTCATTGAAAAACAATCCGTACACCATGCCACTATGCATGGCTTTCATTGACTACAAAAAGGTGTTTGATTTAGTATTCCAGCAAGCAATAATTGCTCAACCAATCAACATTGCTTACATACACTTACTACATCAATATATGAAAAAACAATGGTGACAATTTGTCTGAATGATTTTAAAATAGAAATCAGCAGAGAATGAGATGATACAATATTAGCTATCCTTTTCTCAGCTGGCCTTGAAGAAGTATTTTGTAAACTTGACCAGGCAAAAGATGGAATAAAAATCAACAGCGATTATTTAAATCACTTAAGATTTGCAGATGTTGTTGTTCTCTTCTCACAAGACCCAGAAGAGTCAGAAAAATACATACAAGAGCTGCACAAAGCAGTGGACTCATTTGGCATAAAAATAAATCTGAAAACGAGCCAGCTCATGTTTAATAAATTCACCAAAGAAAGATAAATGTTTATATCTGGAGAAGAAATAGATGTAGTAGACCACTATATATATCTTGGCCAATGGATCTCAATCGAATATGATACAATAAAGAAATTGAGTGGCATGTTAAATGTGGTTGGCAGACATTCAACGAGTTAAGCATAATTTTCCAAAACAACCTCCCCCATGCCTGAAAAGTCTTCGATCAGTGTGTGCTACCTGTCCTATCATATGCCAGCAAAGCATCGACACTAACCTCAAAATTGGTGCAAAAGCTATGAGTGGCACAAAGACCCATGGAAAAATACATGCACGGCATCACAAGATAAGTTAGAAAGACCTGCACATGGATTAGAGAACAAATGAAAGTATACAATATCATCAAGAGAGTAAAAGAATTGAAATCGAAATGGGCTGGTCACATAGCAAGAAGAACTGATGGCAGGTGAGCCAAGGCAGTCCTAGAATGAATTCCACCCAGGGGCGAAATGTAAAATTTGTTACTACTGGTTCTGTGGGTGTGGCTTGGTGGTGGGGGTAATGTGACTGGGTGGCCGTGGACAACTTTTTTTTTTTTTTTAATTTTCAAAGCATTTTTTCTAATGCTTTGAAAATACTCTGCCGATCAGGCAACTCAGCTGGGATCGTCAGAGACTTTTCAAAGCATTTTTTTTATCACCTCTTCGGCCAAGAGGTTGCAGAAAAAATGCTTTGAAAAGCCTCTGACTATCCCAGCTGAGCCGCGCGATCATCAGAGGCTTTTTTTTTTACTTTTAAAAGCATTTTTTCGTCAGAAGAGGTTATAGAAAAAATGCTTTAAAAAGTTTTTTTAAAAAAGCGTCTGATGATCCTGTGGCTCAGCTGGGCATGGTGGGCGGGGGCAGGGATTTTTGCTACCGGTTCTCCGAACCACCCGCCGCTATCGCTACTGGATTGGGTGATCCGGTCAGAACCGGGAGCATTTCACCCCTGATTACACTTGATAAAAAGCATCCACAAAAGAGACCTAAAGCAAGATGGATCAATGACATCAGCAAGTATTCTGGGCCCAACTGGCAAAAGAAAGCTCAGGATCATATTGGTAGGAAACATGTGAAGGCAGCCTTCATTTTGCAGTTGATAGATGATGGCTAGAATGATGCTGATGGAAAGAAAGCAGAGAGTACCTTACCTTACCTTAGAAATGAGCCTTAACTCAGATGGCAATTTGGAAAGTGTGAAGATCTTTACTTTGGTAAAGAATCAGGAAGGATCAGGAAGTTAGTGAAGTTAGTGAAGTCCAGATTGATTGATTGATTGATTGATTGATTGGTTCAATTTATATGCTAACCTTCTCCGGAGACTCAGGGCGGCTTACAGTGCATTAAGTAATAGCCTTCATACTTTTGTATATACCTGCTTAGTAGGGCTTCCCCCCACCCCCAGCGGTGTTCTTTTTTATACAAAGTAAGTTTATAGCCCCCACAAACCGGGTCCTCATTTTACCTACCTCAAAAGGATGGAAGGCTGAGTCAACCTTGAGCCTGGTGAGATTTGAACTTGCAGTAATTGCAGGCAGCTGGTGCTACTTAACAGCACTTTAGTCTGCTGCGCCACCAAGGCTCTGGTGGTTTGATGCTGTGGGTTTTCTATTCTATTCTAGTTGCTGATTCTTTTTTCCATTATATGTTATATAAATGGATTTTTTATATTGTAAGCTTTTCTTTGCAAACATTCACATCTAAAGACCTAAATACTAAAAGGGTAGTATTGTAGAATAGTAGAATGCATTTATTTCACACACAAAAAAGCCCTCTTTATACATATATAATTAGCCACTCAGGGAAATGATCATCTGGGGCTTTTCCTCCTGATGTGCCATTTTTCTGTAGACATGGAGAGTAGTTTAATCCTAATGTTTCAGTAGCATGATCTCCACCTGAATTCTAAAAATAAGAAATAATTTAACTATTTTCATTCTGTAGTACAGCGGTCCCCAACCTTTTTGACACCAGGTTTCATGGAAGACAATTTTTCCATGGACTGGGGAGGAGAAGATGGTTTTGGTTTGCTCACTCGCCCTCCACTCACCTCCAGCTATGCAGCCCAGTTCCTGGTACCAGTCCGTGACCCAGGGGTTGGGCTCCCTGCTGTAGCAAACATATTGTATACATCAGGGGTGGGTTCTACTTATCTTTACTACCGGTTTGCAATGGGAGCGCACTTGTTTGCTTGCGTTGCTTGCGTGTGTGCGTGTGTGCACTTCTGCACATGCTCCGGGCAGGTGGGCGGAGCCTCCCACCATTTTTACTACTGGTTTGCAAGAACCGGACCAAACCTGTAACAACCCACCAGCTGCTAAGAAGGAACCTGCCTGATACTCATTCCACATTCCTGCCAGCTGCATAAAGTAAACTTTGTAAGAAGAAAACAGCTACCAGTGCTTAGAGATAATAGAAAGTAAATGAAGCTAGAAGTTCGGCTCCATTTACAAGCAGGCAGAAAACTCATTGAAGACAGAATATTTCACAATGGAAATCACCCAAACCTTTTTAGGAACACAAAGCCCATGTTGCACAAACCCCAAAACTTCAAAAACATAGAACCATATAAGAATCCCTCCTCTTATCCAGTTTATTGTTCAGCTGACCCAGAAACCAACTGCTGAATGTCACTTCGCTTCTGCAAGGAAGAACCTCCTTCCAGCAGCTGCTTCTTGGCTTGTCAATTTAAAGTGACGGTGTCTTTTTCTTCTTCTTCTTCTTCTTTGCCAAGTGCTCTCCTGGCTGAGAAGCATCCTGATTTTTTCCTTCTAGCCGATCAGTTGGGAGGCTTCTCAGTTTAAAGCAATGGTGTCTTGTTTTTTTTCCCTCTTCTTTGTCAAGTGAGCCCTGATTTTTTTCCTTCCAGCCGATCAGCTGGGAATCGGGAGGCAGCGAATAGATTGGGGTAGGGCCAGGCAGAGGTGGTATTTACCGGTTCTCCGAACTACTCAAAATTTCCACTACCGGTTCTTGCGAACCGGGGAGAACCAGTAGCAACCCACCACTGGTTGGGCAGCTTGGAGTTCTTCTGTCCTTTTGTGAAAGCAATTATCTTCATTTCTCACATAATGTTTGACAGATAGCATGATTGACATGTTTGTGTGGATAAATGCTTTCTTATAAATGCCTGAAAAGTGAAGGACATCAGGATCAGGTTTGGTTTTGAAAATAACAAAGCAATTAGTATTCTTTGAAAGTTCACTTCAATAGATAATTGTTATCAAATTTCAAGGCCAAAATCCTGTCATAAAACAATATTCATAGAAGAATAAAAGAATTCTCCCCTTCTCCCCAATCCTCCAAACAACTTTCCTTAAAAACTGAAACTATTAAAAGAGAAAATCTTGGAGAACATAATCAGTTTCCTAAACTAAAAATTGATGACTTTTTCCCTGTATATATAGATCTCTGTTTTAAAAAACCCTAACTACCCACCCACAACCCCTTTCAGGCGTTTTTAAGGTAATAAACCTTTGTGTGAGAATATATTGCTGAAAAATGACTCCCAATTTTTCTTCAAAATTCATGTTTTTAGCTTTAGTTCAAGGGGAAAAGGTTCATTTTGGGATTTATTTTCTCTGGTGGTTGTGGTCCCAGACAATCCAATAAATTGAATGGTAAGATGGTATCTTCCATTTTACCACCTCCAATTGAAATCTAGAGCAGATGTCAGTGACAGTGAAGGATGAAAATTTAGTTTAGTTTTTTAGAACTTCAGTAAATTCAGATTTTTCTCCCCAAGGATAAAAAACATGAAACAACAATTAAATCATCAATATTTTAATAAATATCACTTGGCTAGCTCTATAGTGTAAACATAACTAGAAGAATAGAATTTCTCTGACTCGATCATTAGAACTATGCTTTAAGAAACAATCCAACACATGTTGTGCATTTTTATTTTTATCATGTTTACTTAGCTTTGTTCAAAATAAAAAACAATGCTGGAATGTTGAATGTGGGTTTCAACAATACCAAACACAGTGGGATAATTCTTTCTGCCACTACTTACCATCCTCTTAACCTCCATTTTTAATTGCTTTTACTTGACAAATCAAACATCAAAGAATAAACCAATTAATCCTTCTTCCTATCAGTCTGGGGTTTTGTTTTTTGTTTTTGTCTGCCTGCTTGAGACATATCTTTTTCTTCATTCCAACACAAGTGAACAAATGCTTCATCATCTCTTCTGAGTTTTCTATCTGAAAGCTGCAATGATTGGGAGAAATTGCAGTTGGTATACCTTTCCCTTGAACATAGAAAACGCACCTGGCAGCCCAACAGTAAATTATGCCTTGTCCAACACTTATTTTTGATTTAAATGGCTTGCCAATGGTTATATAGAAATGGGAAGAGTGGGGACTGAAATGTGAAATGTGATGTTTTGTATGCTAGGAATGGTTTTTGATTCAGGCCACTCTGAATTTCATTTTTAGACCATGGATAAATACAATTTTGCTTATCGTGGTGACTTTGAGTGACCTCAAACAAAAAAACCCCCATAATTTCTACCTTTTAACTTCTTTTTTTTCTTGATTTTCCCTGCTATTCTTTGGTCCCATTTCTGCTTTCAGTATCTTGCAATGTTAACGCTGGAGGTTGTTAAAGAACTCTTTTGCAACACCACAGGTTTGTATATTATAGCAGCATGACTACTCAAAAAATCTTTCTATACCTTTTGAATTTTTTCAAACATGAGCTCTTTCCATCAAATTTCTACTTTAGTTTGTGATGTTTTTCTTTAAATATCTGCATTTTAAAATCTGCACTACTAATTGCTGTTTTTCCTAGTACATATCCTCTGGTTTCCATTTATCCTAATATGTACCATTTGTACACACAATTTGCTGTAGTGTGCATTATTTTAATGAATGTTTGTATGCATTTTTACTCAGAACTGTTTCATAAGAGTCAGGAAAGTGTGAAAAATTGAAGGGTAATTGCAATCAATTTCATGTATTAAACTAATTTTCTCTTAGTTTAGGACAGGGGGTTTCAAATTCAAACCTCATAGGAATTTGTGAGCTTGAGGCCCACATACATCAATAAAATTCTCTCATAATGAAGAAAATGAAGAGTTCCATAGAATGTCATTGAACATAAATTTATTAAATAAATGTAAAAACGTGATTGTCAAACAGGGCTTTTTTTTAACTATTTCACTTTGGTTTGTTATCTGGCATCATTTTTCATTAATATTCAAATACCAGTATTTGAGTAACAACATAAAACCTTTGAATCTAATCATCTGAAACTTGGCAGGACTTATTCCCTCAGAAGAGTCAATTATGCCTGAAAATTAGTTTACATTCTGCCAAAACAATTAGAATGATGTTGGCAGTAATCAAAGAGGCAAAAAAGAGAAATGTTTTGTCTTTAGTTTGACATGTGTCACCCTCTCATAAGAGGCTATAATTCCTGAAAAATTTAGCTCAGTTTCAAATTACTTTGAATGGCAGCAGGATAAAAAGCTGATGAAATAAACACATTTTGTCATTAAAGGGGTGGGGGGATCAAATGTTTTCCAGTTTCCTGAATTACTGGCGAAGCATGGAGGCTTGGGGGTTTAAAGCAAATTTAGGGTTTGAATAAGTCCTTGGCCTATCCTGGAGGAAAATGAAAAGCAGCTACATTACAAAAAACACCCGCGCAGGGGGAAAAAAAGCCTCTATAGCACGGGTGTCAAACTCAATTGTGTCATGTGATGTATCATGATATATCACAACGTTTTTTGCCTTTGCGGCCTGCGCGTCCAGTCCCTGGCTCACCAGTTTGACAGGCCTGCTATAGGACCCAGGAAGTGGGAAAGGCTAGGAAAGGCCAAGGAAGAGCCTTGCGGGAAGGTTCTGTGGAAGGTATCAATAGAAGAGAATATTTGTAGCTAAGAGTTGAACTGTAGGGTCCTTGGTGCTCTCCGAGCTTGTTTTCTTGCAAATGTTTCATTATACTAGCACTGATTATGTTACCTTGTTTGGTAATGAAATGTCTGCAAAAACAGAACAACAAAAAAACCAGAGCACTAAGGACCCCAGGAACTGTGGAAGATGCTTCCACAGCAGATGCTTCCTCTCAGGCACAACTGGCAGAGCATAGCTGGTGGAAGCCACGCCATTTTCTCCATCTGCTCGAAATGGGATGGCTTCCCATCAGTAGTAGGTTCCACTTACCTTCACTACCGGTTCGGAACCGGGAGCATGCACATGTAGCCTGACCCTACACAGTGAGGGGAAACAGTGTTTCCCCCCTGTGCCATTGTTGCCACTGCAACTCTTACTACCCACAATTTCCTTCCTCCAGGTGGGTTTCTTTTGTCCAACACAGCCAGAGGAAGAGACCAATGCTAATGAAGCAAATCAACAAAGGATAGCAGCAGCTGGAAGCAGCAGCTGTTGGGAGTAAGAGAATTTTTAAAAAATTGATAATGAGGCAAATAGCAAATTATATAAATAGAATTCAGGGTCAGTCAGTCAGGTCTTAGTGCATGCATTTGTGGAAATAAGTCTGCTGAGAATGCATAGATTTATGCTGTCTTTGAATGAGAAGATAGGGGTTAATCATATGCACCAAGAACAACAGTGACTCTGTTATATATAACATTTATAACAAAAAAAAAAATTGAATAGATTGAACCAGAAAAAAACTAAGATGATAGTTAAAAATATGACACAAGATCAAAAACAGGAATTTGAAAGCAAGGCAGGTTTTGAGATAGTACCAAAGGTTAAATATCTAGGAGTTCAGGTTGCAGAATCAAATATGAAATTGTTTCAAAATAATTATGAGGTATTGTGGCGAGAGGTACAGAAAGACATGGAGACCTGGAAAAAACTGCAGCTGTCTCTACTTGGAAGAATAGTAGCAGTTAAGATGAACGTTTTGCCAAGATTTCTTTTTTTGTTTCAAATGATTCTGGTGCTTAAAAGTGATAAACAATTGAGAGAATGGCAAAGAGGAGTGAATAAGTTTGTCTGGAATGAGAAAAAGCTGAGAATTAAACTGAAAATTATGCAAGATGTTCCAGAAAGTGGGGGCCTTAAACTTCCAAACCTACAATTATATTATGAAGCAGCAGCTTTGATGCAAGCAAGTGATTGGTTTGGAAGGAAAAAGACTGGAATATTGAATATAGAAAGTTATGATCTTGAATTTGGATGGCATTCATACTTTTTTTATGAGAACAAAGCGGATAAAATATTCAAAAGCCACATACTTAGAAACTCTTTGATGAGAGTTTGGAAGAAGCACTGATTCAAATGGGATTACAAAATACCGTTATGGCTGGATCTTGGTCATATCATGTGGAATACAAATATAATGTCACTCGGGGCGGTTTTATATAAAGAAGTTCTTTTTGCAGATGCGGGCAGATGGCAACTGAAGACTTTAGAAAGGCTGTTGGAAGAAGGGATTAATTTAACTTGGTTACATTATAATCAACTTCAATTGAGATGGAAAGAGGACCAAAAAACTGGTATAATGATGCATGAAGAAGAATTGGTTAGACATATAAAAGAGAAAGGTCCAATGCATATTAAAAGGGTTTATAATGTTTTGCTAGAAAGAGATTCAGAAACTGAATTGGTTAAAGATTGTATGATAAAATGGGCACAAAATTTTGCAGAACCAGTGATGTTGGAAACATGGGAAAAAATATGGGTCCAGAATGTTAAATTTACACAGTCACAGAATCTGAGGGAAAACTTTTATAAAATGTTTTATAGGTGGCATTTAGATCCTAAGAAATTATCATGTATATATCCTAATGTTCAACCAAAATGCTGGAGATGTGATTGCCTAGATGCCACATATTATCATATGTGGTGGACTTGTACGAAAGTAAAGGCCTTTTGGATAAAAAATTGGTGGGTCATGCAGAATGTTTTGAAGAAAAAAATTCAGTTTTCTCCACAATTGTTTTTATTGGGTATAGTTAAGGGTTTTACATTGGGTGAAACAAAGTTGATATTGTATATGATAACAGCAGCGAGATTACTGATAGGTCAATATTGGAAAAATGAAGCTATGCCTACTATTGAAGAATGGACTCTGAAGATGGCCAGTTTTGCAGAGATGGCGAAGATTTCAGCATATTTAAAAGATCGCTCACAAGAGACTTATGTATGGGAGTGGAAAAAGTGGATAGATTATGTGCAGAATAAATATCAAACTAGGAAATACCAGATAGCTTTTAACTGAATGTATTATATAGGGATAGAATAATAGAATTTTGTGAAGATGTGAAAAATATACAGGGGGTGGAAGGGTTCAAGTTTTATAAAATGTGATTTTGATTTGCATTATATTTTGAAGAAGTCCTGGGGGGAGGGGAGGGTTAGGGGGGGAATTGGGGAGAAAATGTATTTGTAAAACTTTTTCAATAAAAAAAAAAAATTGCTTGCCCTAGCCTCACATCTCAGTTATGTTGATAACTGCAGTGCGTTCTGTGTCACCAAAACAATATTTTGTCTCCTTTTGGGAAAATATAGATTTGTAAATACAGTGGCAATCCCTTTTAATAAAACACCAGTGCAGGATGTTGTGCTGAAGGTGAAAAGAATATGATTGCTGTTAAAGCTGTAAGGCTACATGAAATCGCATTCATATACCAGGACTCTCTCTTCCCACCATCAATACACCAACTATCATAGTGTATTGCAATCCAAACCTCTCCCCCCAGTGGTGGATTTCAATTTTTTTTACTACCGGTTCTTGGGTGTGGCTTGGTGGGCGTGGCAGGGGAAGGATACTGTAAAATCTCCATTCCCTCCCCAATCCAGGGGAAGGTTACTGCAAAATCCCCATTTCCGCCCAATCAGCTGGGATTTGGGAGGCAGAGAATAGATGGGGGAGGAGCCAGTAGTTCTCCGAACTACTCAAAATTTCCACTACTGGTGCTCCAGAACTGGTCAGAACCTGCTGAAACCCACTTCTGTCTCCCCACCCCATCCCATACACATCCCTACCAGTCTTTTGCAACAGATTTAGGTGATGTACAGAAGTGCAGAAGGGGAAGAATTCATTTGATCAATGGGGTAGATAAAATGCTGATCCCAACCTATAAAGTCTGCATTGAGAAGTGTATTAAGGAAAGTAGGAACTGATTAGGGACTTCATTAAGTTAAATGTACTGGCTGCCCTGGCCAGGTAAACATGCAAACAAGATAGACAACAGGGTGGTGTGAGAAAGAGAGAGATGGATAGAGGATAGGTAGATGGTAGATAGATCTATAGATCTATATAGATATGCATCTTATTTTCAGCTGGAAAATCTGAAAAATCCTTGTGTTAAGCTGAATGTGAATACAATTCTCTGTATCATCCAGGACCCAAATAACAACAGTTTTGGCATTTCAGCCAATGAAAGTAAAATTGTCTTTTAGGCTCTCAGATGAAGGCCTGAATGTCACAGTCAGAGCGCTCTCTGTCTGCAAGATTTTTTTTTTTTTTTTTTTTGCCAGAAAGAGAAAACTAAATGGAAGCATAGCACTTTTTACATAGGCAAAGAGATAGAATAATTAAGATATTTAAAGAGAGCCTGAAATAGCCAAACTGGGTAACCTTACCTTGGGATTGCATAACTTCTCTTGAGTGGCAAGTTGCACCAGAATTACATGGCCTGCTGAACTCTAGACTCCAAAGTATGGGTGTGAGCAGGCCAAATAACCTTTGTATTTACTGAAGCTTTGAGTAAATGAAAGACACAGGTCTCTTAATAGAAAGTCATCTTGAACATGGTAGCACTTCTACCATGACTCACAATGTCTACTCCTCTCCCCTAAGACTATCAAGAAATAAGTTATAGAGTTATAGGTTATAGAGTTGGTCTTTCCCAGGAATTACTGGGAAAAGAGAGAAGAAAAACAAGTGTGGTTAGAAAAGTCAGCAGTAGGGCAGGAGAAATAATGACACCTCAGTTGAAGAACATGGATATAAAACTAAGTCTCAGGAGAGGGAAGATGGGGAAGAAAAAAATAGATAGATAAGGTGAGTGGAGAGGAGACAGGGGAGGAAGAAAAATCACAGCTTCCCTCTAATAAAAGGTTGATCAAGAAGTTGGAAAGAAAGGACAATAAAAGAACAGGGTAGGAATGATAGTGAGCGTGGGAGGACTGTGGGTGAGGACAAGGGATCTTGTGAGCTGCACCCAACCCATTGATGGGCTATCTGCATGTGGTATAGAGAGCATGTTTTGCAATCCCACCTTACTCTATGTCTGGAGAATAACAGTGTGCCAATTCTAGGGAAATAATCTTGCACAAGTAAGTTCAATCAAGTTCAATGACAACCAGATAAAGCAGATTAGGCATTCATGTTGGCCTCCAAGAACATTCTAAGATTGGTTTAATGAGGATTGTTCAGGGGTGAAATCTAGCAAGTTCTGACAGGTTCTGGAGAATCGGTAGCAGAAATTTTGAGTAATTTGGAGAACCAGCAAATATCACCTCTGGCTGGCTCCATTCCTATCCCAGAGTGGGGTGGGAATGGAGAGTTTGCAGTATACTTCCCCTGCCATACCCACCAAGCCACGCTCACAGAACTGGTAATTAAAAAAAATTGGATTTCACCACTGGGATAGTTGCTATGTTTGGTTCGGCCTTCTGCTTTCTTACAAGTCTTTTCTTTGATGATCAATTTCATATGAAACCCTTGTTTGAATTGATTGCTATTTGGGTGAAAACAACTTGAAATTTACAACAACTTTTAGCCATGGCTGGTGCTAGGGAAGAATAATTATAGTTCTTTAAAGAACAGCAGAATAACAGAAACAGATTTATTTTAAGTATGAGAGCTTGTGTACACTAATAATTAAGGAAAAACAAGTATATTTGATTTTGCATCAAAGCTTTTCTAGGATTATCAGTAACTCCAATCATGTGGAGTTGTGGGATCTGGGATAAATACTTGTAGTCATTCTCAAAACCATTTGTTCATTCTTATCTATGAAAGCAGAAACTCATTAAAATTGGATTGTTTGCTTTTTTTATCTTTCTAATATGCACTGAGTTGCTGATTATATCATCAATATACCCTGTTAGTGCATTTCATTAGGGTCACACTTCTTTGAATGTAATGGAAACTCAGTTGCTAATTGACTCTTTTTTTTTGATGAATACAGACTTAATTTGGGAAAAATGCCTTTTATATCTTAGATACTTTAATATTTTTTTCTATATAATGAATTTTTTAAAAAGGCAATGATCTTGAAACACAATTATGGGACTGTGTGTCTGAAATCAAATAGCTGAAAGAAGTGTGCAAAGGGAACACACAACATTTTAAATTTGGAACAGTTGTTTTGAGTTGAAACAGGATATTCCGACCTTAACAGAAGTATTTCAACCAATCCAGAAATGCTTTGAACACGGAACAGCTGTTTAAAATGTAAAATGAGGGCATTTCAAAGCCAGAACACTTCTGGAAATATCAGAACCCCATCAGATTCCTAAAGTTAGCTTTAGGCTTAACATCAGATTTTGGAGCTCCGATATTTTAGAATCTAAAACATTTAGCACACTCTTGGGAAGGATAAATATACAAAATAAAGATAAATGAGAATTAAAAAAATAAGGTAAAAGGTAACTAGAAGTTCTCCTTAGAGATTTTATGAACCTTGACCTGCAGCCATGACTTTTGAAAAAGTGTAACCTTTGAGGTTTATACTTGGATAAATACATTCTTTATGCCAAAGAAACATCAGTTGAGATCTCTGCCATTATAATTTTTTGCTGAATTCTTTATTCCTGTAATATAGGAACTGCTTAAACAGATACACACTTCCTTATAAAAGGAAGTAAAGAAAATCATGGATTATATGATCACCTTCTGAAGATTTTGGTGGGCTTTTACCACCAAGAATATATGCATGCTTATTTCTTGTCTAGAAGTAGCAAAAATTGACTTGGAAGCAGAATTGCTGCCAGATCTTTCTATTCACAGTTCTGCAGATCTGTTAATGCAAGGCTGTCAAACTTGCAGCCCATGGGCCAGTTGTGTCACATGCTGGCCCCGCCCCCACCCAGTATAGCGAAGGGGGGAAAGTCCCAATACATCACGTGATGCCACCATGATGACATGAGTTTGACACCCGTGCATTAATACTATCCCAGGACAGACAGTGTATTTGACATATGTGGAGAGTCTTGATCATACTGCTGTCCAAGTTGCTATTTTGTTCTAGCAATGGCTACCTTATTGATGCAAAGGTGATGTGACCAAAAATGGCCAATTTTTCAAGCTAGTGATGAACTAAGACCACTTTTTAAAAAAAATTTGATTTATATGCCGCCCTTCTCCGGAGACTCAGGGCGGCTTACAATGCATTAAGCAATAGCCTTCATACTTTTGTATATATTTATACAAAGTCAGCTTATTGCCCCCACAATCTGGGTCCTCATTTTACCTACCTTTGAAAGGATGGAAGGCTGAGTCAACCTTGAGCTGGTGAGATTTGAACTTGCAGTAATTGCAGGCAGATGATGTTAATAACAGTGCTTTAGTCTGCTGCGCCACCAGGGCTCGTTAAATTTATAGCTTGATTTGATGTCCATGAATGTACTCCTTCCTTCAAGGTCAGCTTTGGGGAGAAGCAGAATTTTAATACTTGTATTGTATGAGTTTTCCCTTGAGATTCATTGTTTTTGTAGCTGTATTTACAGCTATGCTAACCAAACCTACATGTTCCTTATGATTTCAGAAGACAGTAAAAAGCTAGCTTGTGATTTACACAGAATAAGATCCCTGTTTTTTTCCATGCATACTCATACGATTTTTTAAAGAAGTCTTTAGATTAAATGGTGGTGCCTCGTGTATTATTTCCGCAATCAACAACTGAGAGTGGGAACATGTTAGCTCAATCTCTGTGGTTCACCACTGATGTAAAAGGACATCATTTCAGCAATTCATTGCGTTTCCTCTTGTAAGCTTCTCCCTATTATGTACACAACATTGAATTGCAACTCATATGCTGAGATCTTCCCATGAAAATGGTCCCAGATCATTAATAAATCATAACTATGGTAGATTTGAAAGGATTATATAATTGTCTTAATATTTTGCAATAGAAAGATTACATTTATTAGTGTTTGTTAAGGCCCAATAGTTAATCACAGGGTTATGTATGTGAGCTGAATGAGAGATTTCTTCATATTCCAAATGCTGGCAGAAAACAATTTTAAAACAATTTTAAAAATTGTGTTATGCTTGGTATAGTTTCTATAATGTGCATAAACAAATGTTTAATTGTTAGAATTTTCATGACTTGGATCATGTTATGCAATAATTACATTGAGAGTAATAACATTACCAGCAGTTAAATAAATATTTCTTTACCCTCTCTTAATCACAATTATATTTTTAAACTAGTTAATAGAACAATGTCTTAGCTAATGAAATAATTGGGCAATTCTTATTCTTTATCATTCTACTGATACTGATGTGTATGGAAATTAGCATGTCAGTTGACAAAAGTATTAGCATGTCAGTTGACAAAAGTATCCAGCCATTCAGGAGAACATGCTTTCGAAACAAAGACTTTGTAAATATTCTGAATACTTTTTTAAATGAGAACATTTAAATAATTTCTGATGGAAAGGAGCTCAAGGCAGTGGCTTCATCCTCTTACATTTCTCCAGAACAGTTCTGAGTAGTAAATTGAACCCTAATCCTTTGCATTTCCATGGCAGAACTAATCTCTGTTTCTCCCCACTCCTAGTCTAACACCTTGAACTACCATCCTAGCTGGCCACCTTCCCCTACACCGCACCCTTCTCTTGAACTTGCTGGTTAGGAATTATGGAGCTGACATTCAACAACATAATTGAAGGACATCAGCCTAGGAAATCTGCTGAATTGAATAGCACTGGAATAATATATGATGGGAATAACTTTTCAATCTTTCTGCAATTGTCAGCAAATAGATGTCTTGTGTACTAGTGTATATTCTTCAAATGTTTTGATAAACACATCTCTGTATTGTCTCTGGGATATGAAAGGAACAATAACTGATGTACAGCAAAGGGAAAGGGAGAAGACAATTCTATGTTGGTAGCAGTTACGGTAATGTGCAAAAGACCGTGTCTCCTATGTTGCATTCCACTTTTGTGCTATTTGCTGTTTTGTTCTTTCTTCCTTTTCCTTTCTCACACTGGAAAGAATTTAATGAAAAGGCACCCAAGACTTCAATTTTTTACCTACCTATCTGCCTGCCTGTCAGCAAGATAACTCTCTGAAAAGTCAGAATGTTGCTCTAGTGGGAAAAGTCATCAAAAGACTGATTGAGTTTGAAAACAGATTAGATCTGGCTTGGGGTTGCAGAGAAGAAGACTTCAGAAGACATCCTAGCCCATTGCTGCTTATATCTTCATTCTCAAACTTCTTCCTTTGGATCATGTGATCCAGAGAGGAGTAAAAGCAGGGATGAAATCCAGCAGGTTCTGACAGGTTCTGGGGAACCAGTAGTGGAAATTTTGAGTAGTTTGGAGAACCAGTAGCGGAAATTTTGAGTAGTTCAGAGAACCAGCAAATGCCACTTCTGGCTGGCCCCAGAGTGGGGTGGGAATGGAGATTTTGCAATATCCTTCCCCCAGGAGTGGGGTGCGAATGGGGATTTTGCAATATCCTTCTCCTGCCATGCCCACCAAACCATACCACGCCCACCAAGCCACACCTACAGAACCGGTAGTAAAAAAAATTGGACTTCACCACTGAGTAGAATCAGTCTATTCTCTCTTCCCAGTTCACACCTACATTCCCAAATACATCAGGAAGGGAGAGCAGAAATACACACACACATTCACAGATACAGAAAACAAGATACTTTGTTAAGGAGAAGAAACCAGAGATGCCACTTAGGGCCACTGCTGATAAAGAATTCCACAAACCACCCTCTGCATAGTCTTCTTGCCTTGTTTATTTACAAGTTACCAACACACCTGAGCACAAGTGTGCATTATTAAAATCCCATGCGAAAAAAGCTCTGCCAAGGCTGCATGATTAAGGGTAAGGTAAATATAGTGACCAGCTATGGAAAATGTGTTTCATTTGTATCTGACAGTGTGATTGATTGTGTTTGTGTTATCTAGGTGTTCCTTTTAAATGTATCCATTAGATGTTTGCTCCAATGTTGATACCATTTTTTGAGAGTTGGTTTCACAGCTGGTATAAAATAAGTTTGGTATTGAACCCAGTTCCTAGAGGACCAATATTGTATTTTCAATTCCAGCAAGCTGGTGAAAGTTTGAAGAATTTATGAGCTTCTGTGGAAAAAACTGAACAACCATCTATCTAGTACTTTTCCTGGGCATTGTGTTTTTAAAAGGCTGGCGGGGTGGGAGGTGGAGTGAGAGAAAGATGGATGGCAAAGAGAATGAGTTTTTCTACTTGGCTCACAGAACAAGCCTAGACAAATGCAACTTAGTCACATCACACCAACAAAACTCTTGAATACAATAGGACTTGTCTGAAGAAAAATTGTAGGGAACTATCTCTTTACCAAGTCTCTGCTGTAGTGTTTACTTAACCTTTCAAATAACACTCTTGGGATTTTTAAAACATATTCTTTCCTTCTTTTAGAAGCCTGAGACTAATTCTCGAGTCAAGTTGTCTGTTTTTGGAGCCCACTTGAGAGGACTCTTATCACAAAAACCACCTTTTCACAAAATAGTAGCTGATATAGTTGGAGGCAGAGTAGAAAGCCAGGATTACTAACAATATTTGATTTTACAAGTTGAATACTTATTTTAACAAGAAATCCTCCATAATTTTAAAAAGTACAATTTAATTTCGTCTCCCTCAGCACACTTTCAAGTCATTGCCTGTAAATCCTTTGTCATTTAACCAGTGGTGGGATTCATTTTTTTTAACAACCGGTTCTGTGGGCGTGGCTTAGTTGGGGGTGTGGCTAGCTGGCCATGTGACTGGGTGGGCGTGGCTAGCTGGTCATGTGACTGGGTGGGCATGGCTAGCTGGTCATGTGACTGGTGGGCGTGGCTATCTGCATAGGGACTACAGAGGGCTGAAAAAAGTCATTTCTGACTGGTCCTCGCACTTTTGACCGGTGCTCGCACTTATGACCATCCTCACATTTATGCCCGTTGCGGCATTCTTAACAACCATGTCACTCATTTCACAACTGCTTCTCTTCATCATGGTGACAAGATAGGGCAAAAACGTAAAATGTGAGGACAGTCGTAAGTTCGAGGACTGGTCAAAAGTGTGAGGACCAGTCAAAAAGAACTTTTTCAGCCCTCTGAGTAGTCCATATGCACAAAAGGACTACCCAGAGGGCTGAAAAAAGTCATTTCTGACTGGGCCTCGCACTTTTGACCGGTCTTCGCACTTATGACTGGTCATCATTTATGCCCATTGTAGCATTCTTAACAACTGTGTCACTCATTTCACAACTGCTTCTCTTCACTATGGTGACAAGATAGGGCAAAAATGTAAAATGTGAGGACAGTCGTAAGTTCGAGGACAGGTCAAAAGTGCGAGGACCAGTCAGAAATAACTTTTTCAGCCCTCTGAGTAGTCCATATGCATAAAAGGATACAGCAATAGAGAGGGATGAAGGAAGGGAAGGGAAATTAGAGTAGGAGTGAGGATAAGAGAGGGAGGAAGAGAGGAGGAGAAGGAGAAAGGAAGAGGAAGTAGGGAGGAGAAGAAGAAGGGGAGGAAGAGAAAGTAAGAAGGAAAGAAAAGAGAGAGGTGGTAGGTTTGAGGAGAAAGATTGCTGTACAATAAAACAGATGAAAGGGAAGAAAGCCAACCCCAAACAAATATAAAGATATTAAGATAAAGAATGAATTGTTCAACTTTAAAGAATAAAAGAGAACAAATATGAATAAATAACAATAATTAGAAACACACATACAAACATACAATGTATTTTCTTTGAACAGAGTATTTGGCCGGTTCACAAATTTAACCAGTGTTTAGTCATTTCAATTAAATTTACAATTTCTATATTTCCTTTTTGCCATATTTATTCCTCATCTATTTTTGTAAAAAACCAATATTACCTTTCATCTTCATCTCTAATCTTAATCAAATTCAATTTTTCCCTTCTATTCTATATTATACCCCTTCCCATTGTCATCTATTTTTATATCCATCCTCACATTGGTTAATTATGTAATATTACAGTTGTTTAATATAAATTCAACATTTTAATATAAATCAATTAGTTATATAACTACCTTTTTTGTATATTAATCAATATGAACATGAATATTCCAATTATTTCCATGCAATCCAATTTTTTACAAATCAATTAATTATATTTACCAATAATAATAAACCAAATAATTTCCCCCATATATTCCTCCAAACCACAACTTAACCATTTCTGCTTTCAACACAATATACAATTTATAGTATCTCAATTATTACAATTCCCTAGTTAAATAGAGCTTTTTTTCTTTTGTGTTTTAAAATCTTGAACTCTCCTCTTTTCCCCTAAATTTCCCATTGTTTGCACCTACCTTTTTTGGTGAGGAAAAAGAAAAGAAATCTGCCTGCCTAATTTTCCAACGTGCAAAGCCAACAGCCTGCTTTACTTTCTGTTTCGTTTTTCAGTATAGCTAGGGGGGGAAAAATCAGCACTCTTTGCAAGCAAGCAGCAGAGCCCTGAGCAAAACAGCTGAGAGCAAATCAGTTGAGAGTCAGGACCCGATCTAAGCAAGGGCTAATTAGCCTATGCTGAAGCTCCGGGGGCCAATACTATTACAAAAAAACACCGAACCCTTTGTTAAATTGCTGGCTCGCCCGCCCCTCGCCCACCACTATTTATTGGCAATAAATAGTAGTGCGGAGGGGCGGGGCAAGGGGCGGGGCGAGCCAGCAATTTAACAAAGGGTTCGGCTGAACCCCCTAGAACCGGCAGAATCCCACCACTGCATTTAACTGAAATAAATAGTTGGAGCATAATGAAATTGGAGGCCCATCTGGAGCCTACAGGTACCTGAGAAATATTCTCTTAAAATTGCACTTCTTTTTTCACTTAACATGTTGATCATAGTCACCTTCAGAAAATGCCACACACCTAATAATCATACTTATTTTGCAATGTTATTAATGGAAATAAGTCTGATTTTCCTTTCTACGAAGACTAAGAAGCATTTTCTTAGTAGTTTTAAACTTAAGTAAGTATTGTAAGAAAATTGCTAAAGAACACTCATCTGGTAAACTCCTGTAAGCATAAACAAGGTTATCTCACTTGATTTGAGGAAAACTCTCATTGTGCTATTTATCTTAGGGTTTTTTTTTATTAGTAGTAGTGAACTTTAGGTTATTGAAGCAGTACTGAATTTTGGGGTATTGCATTAATCTGAATATTTTCTTGATTGCTTCCAAATATTGTCCTGATGAAGGCAGTATTTTGGGTTGGTGTATGATAAGACAAGATAAATAAAAGCGTAAGCATAGAAAACATGGTTTGAATAAAGAATATTTAGACAATGCATTTTTGAATTGGCTCCTTCCATAATAATCATTCAGGTTCTGTCAGAAATCAAGGTACTTATCAAAACCAGCCCCCCCACAAAAAAACCCCAAAACCATCTTCAAAAAATACCATCCTCTCCTTCTGACTAGGTCCTGATCAAACTCACTCCATAAACATTACAACCGCCTTAAGAACAATATTCCTAATGACACTAGCACTTTACCACAGCAGATTAATATTACTTCTTGACAGTTTGGGACTGATGTAAATGGAGAGAGATTTTATTCCCAAAGATCAGACACTGCAATACTTTTTTGAAGTCCCTCTCAATTAAGCCTGTCTTGGCCTGCCAATCCAGGGAAAGAGCAGGCAAATCAAAGTCTAGGAAACTTAACTCTGAGCAACATATCAGGCATAAGGAAGTTTTCCCTCTCAGGACAGCATTTAAAAAGGGGAGGGAACCAGCTCCATTTTGAGTCTTGTCCTTTGTTCCTGTGTGGAGTTCTTACTAAATCATTGACTCATTCTGCAAGTGAATCTAGCTTTAGACACCAGTAATAAAAAAAAAAATGTAAATTCAAGCTGAAGTTTATTTTAAGTAAGTTAGCTTCACAATGAAGGACCACTTTTGGAACACAGGAAAATACTTGAAAAATAGATTTCAAAAACTTGGATTGAACACTTTGAAGCAAAAGAAATGACCAGTTGGGGCTCAACCAGTGGTGAAATCCAATTTCTTTTTACTACTGTTTCTGTGGGCGTGGCTTGGTGGGCATAGTGTGGCTTGGTGGGCATGGCTTGGTGAGCATGGCAGGGGAAGGATACTGCAAAATCCCCATTCCCACTCCACTCCAGGGGAAGGATATTGCAAAATTCCCATTCCCACCCCATTCTGGGGTTACCAGAGATGGTATTCTCCAAACTGCTCAAAATTTCCGCTACCGGAAATTAGCTTGCTCCTTTGGATGATTATTTAGCCACCAGACATGTGCCTTAGGATGCTTAGCAAAAACCATAACTTTGGTTTTGAAGTAATTAATTTCTAACTGTTCTTCTTGGCAGTTTTAGCAAGTATATGAAGTACTCATTTCAGGCCAGTCTGTGACTCAGAGAGCAACATCTGTACATAAAAGAACAGAAATGTGTCTATTTCCCAGTTTTGGTAGATGAAGAAATGGGCCATTCAGTTTGTCTATGAGAGAATTAATAAATAAATAAATAGATTACAGAGATTCGGAGCTAAAATACACCCTAGTCTTGCTCCTCTCTTGACTGAGATTTCCAGTGCAGTGACCATGCATATGGCATTGCACTTTCATCTGGGAGTTTTCATAGAGCTTGTATATAAGAACAAGTAGTCTTCTACCACTTGAGGATACTTCAACTTCTGCCATAGTTTGGATCTAGAGATGAAATTAAAAGTACATCTAAGATCTATAAACTGTAACCCAATCCAGGAGTTTATTGTACAAATGTCTAGCAAATGTCCAGCAGTGAAATCCTTCCACTTCGCACTGGTTCAGACAAACCGGTAGTGATAAAAACTACGGGTTCGTGCGAACCAGTAGAAAAAAAAAACCCTACTGGTTCCTCTGAACCAGTATTTCTGACGATCAGCTGTTCCGCGTGATTTAAAATTGCTAGAAAGCAGGAAATCCTACTTTCTAGTGAATCTAAATCGTGCGGCACAGCTGTTCCCCCCCCCGCTGTTATACTTACCTTCCGAAGCCTCCTTTTTCCATGTGTTTGGCACACAGCGCACATGCGTGGCCAGCGAACTGGTAGCGAACCGGTTCAGATTTCATCACTGATAATTTCCTAACCATATTGAGAAGGCTAATGGGCCAATGATTGGCAGGTAAATCTCTTGTCTCCTCTTTTATGGATTGGAATGACCAAAGCTAGACTCCAATCACCAGGAACATTAGCATAGTTATAAATAAAGGTGTTAAGGAAACCAAAACAGGTACCCTATCTGTCTAGATGACTACAACTGGACTCTGCTGAAATGAAGTCATATCCTGGAGCTTTGTTCAACTTCAAACATTTGATCAGTTTTATAATCTCAGAGCTTGACACAGGGGGCCAAGGGAGAAACAAATGAGCTTTATAGACTAATCCCCTCCAGCTGTATGTACAGCAATCGGAACTAATTTTCCCAGAGTGAAGCAGGAATAAGAGATGGAAATTGTGAATTAGCAGAACCAGATTGGAGGAAATTGGACATTTCCAGAACATAGCTGAATCCCTCTCTTCAAATAATGAAAGTCCAAATCCAGTCCTGTTCATAAAAAGAATAAATTTTGCCAGAATTAATAACCCATTAGTTGTATATCAAAAATAATAACATAATTATTACAAATCAGTTCACTACATCCAATTAAACATCTGCTTTCACATACTCTTTATCTCTTCTCTCAAAATTAATGTCATCTTTATGTAATTCCTTTTGTAATTCCACTTTAGTAAAGGCAATAGATCCTTTATAATCCAATATAAGAAAATAATCCATCTCAGTCTTTTTAAAATTTTAAGTGATCGTCCAACTTTATATATGCAGAATTTCCATACCTTTCTTGTGAGTTGTAATTTTTAAATCCACCTTTAAAAAAGTCTATTTTAGTTTTATTCAAGGGGGTTTGCTCCTCTTCAATAAAACTTTTGATTCCATTATAGAGTCAAGAAGCTTGAAAACCTCTTGAATCAAACACCAAACATTTTCTTTAAGGAAGCCATCTTGTGCCCTCTGGTGACCAACCTTTAAAATCTTCTTGTCAAGTAAACTATAAACAAAAAAACTTTTCCCACAAGAGAGAATCCTTTTTAATTAACTTTAATTAAAGTCTCTGTTTAATTCAAATTCATCTGAATCCTTTTAATCCATTTTGAAATCAAAAGTGTAATCACTTTTTGCTGTATATTGCAAAAAAGAAAATCTTACAAAACCTTAAACTAACTTCCTTCCTTCCTTCCTTCCTTCCTTCCTTCCTTTCTTTCTGTCAGAGAGAGACTTTCTGAGCCAGTGGAAGGAGTCAAATGAGGAATTAGTCTGGAATCAGTGTAGCTCAAGAGGGATTAAGCTTTTAGGTATCTTTAGCTGATAAACTAATTATCTTTGCCTGGAGTGAAAATTAATATGTTACTTACTGGATTTAATTAAAGTAGATATAAAACTCTTTTCTCCCTCCAAGCCCTGCAAATAATATACATATTGTTTTTTTTAAATACAATAAAATAATTGCCAAATAACAGCAAACAAGAAAACCCATTTGAAACCAAGAGAACAATATTAGAACCAAAGCCTGTAATACAGTAAACTATACATTGTTTTAATCACCAAGCTAATATGCAGAACACAATATTTCTCCAGAATTAATTATGTGTGTCAGCAATCACATTTCAAATATTGCAATATATTACAGACTTGCCTTTGTTTAAAAGCCTCTTAAGTGAGAATGAGGGATTCAGTCATATTCTGAGACTGTCAAGGTTTGTGTCACTCTTAAATCAATTTCTGAGAACAGAAGCAGATGTGGCAAAATCATTCATTTCTTCTACCCTGCTACTCCCCTTCAAAAATGCAGCATAAAAACGCTTGAGGCACCCTTAGTTCTAATTATATGACTTGAAAATAAATAATGTGCCCCCTAAAGCTAATAATATGGTCCAGATCAGTAGCAATAGGAGTTCCAGTACTCTGTAGGGAAAGAAAGACAAGATATACAGAATGCTATTTAAAAAAAAATAAAGGAAATCACCAGTCAGGTTGCTTCTTATTTAAAACAAGGATATGGATAGAGAAAGGGGAGAAAAATGGTTTGTTCAGGTTATCATTTTCCTAATGATAACTTTTTAAGTAGTCTGAAAAATAGCTTTGGTTTTGAAATAAAAACTGGTGGGAGAAAGGAAAATAATGAAAACCATAACTATCTTAAATACATATTATTTTTCATCTGCATATTTTTTAAAAGGCTCCCACAGCTAATGTAGCAATGCACTTTTTCCATCGTAACCTGCATGTTTGATCACAGAACCACAAAGCATTGACTAGCAAATTAATTAACAACATCCCTTAGGAACTGGTCCTTTATGTCTGTTAACCTACTGGTTGACAGAACAAATCTGCTTACAGGGATGCAAAATGAATTGATATTCCTGTACAGGCCTGCAGTTTTGTTCCGCCCAGACATTAATAACCCCCAACTATCATTCCTATTGAATTTTGTGATGGAAGTTAAATAATATAATGTGTTCTGACTTTTCCTGAGAAGCATGAATTTCAACACATATATTAAAAGGGAGCTATAAAGGCTATATCACAAAAACTCTGTTTAGAAATAACTTATTTTTTCTGCCTACTAAAAATTGTATGTTTGTAAACCATGGTGTTAGCGACAATGTCCAAAATGTTTTTACCCGCCAAAGAAAGACTGCAAAAAATAACTGGACATAATCAATTGGTGCACTATTCATGTGTAATTTTGGTGTCAGTACATATATTAACAGAGAAACTGTTCAACCTTCGATCAATCACCCTAATGCAATTACCGGATGGGGGGAGCGCAAATCAGTCAAAATAAGTAGATTTAATCAATTGGTGCATTAACTCACTGGTAGGCAAAAATGTTCTCGTGGATAAAAATAAGAGCAATCCATGTTTGCAGGTTTTACCATTATTTATTTATTTATTGGTTTGATTTATATGCCGCCCTTCTCCGGAGACTCAGGGCGGCTTACAATGCATTAAGCAATAGCCTTCATACTTTTGTATATACCTGCTTAGTAGGGCTTTTACCCCCCCCCCCAAGTGGTGTTCTTTTTTTATGCAAAGTCAGCTTATTGCCCCCACAATCCGGGTCCTCATTTTACCTAGAAAGGATGGAAGGCTGAGTCAACCTTGAGCCTGGTGAGATTTGAACTTGCAGTAATTGCAGGCAGCTGGTGCTACTTAACATCACTTTAGTCTGCTGCGCCACCAAGGCTCTTTTCAAGGCAGACTAGATAGACATTGTATACCAATAAAATGTATCTTAGCTGCAAGGCAGGTATAAGTTGCACCTGGTGTGCCTAGAAAAAATGTTCTTGAATCAACTGTAGAGTTTTAATCAAGCCTTGTATCCAAGGGCTTGCTGTTGACAGTTGACAGATGTGGAAAGACCTGGCCCATAGAATTGCCCACAGTCAGACACAACTGAATAGATAGCATCATCATCATAGTTAACTTTAGAAAGATTATCTTCTTCTGTCCTCATTCTATCTATCTATCTATCTATCTATCTATCTATCTATCTATCTATCTATCTATCTATCATCTCTCTCTCTCTCTAACTATCTATCATCTATTTTTATATCAAAGGCTTCAGTTTTGTTTTCTCTTTGTTTCAAAAAAAGGCTTTCGTTCCTACCATTTTATCTCCAAACTGGACGTAATCACTTTTTTAATTGATGATTTTATTACTGTTTTTAAACTGTATCATTGATCAGTTCCCTTTTCTGCTGAAGTTACACCTTCCTTTTATTCCCCAATTCTTTTTGTGCATGGAAGAGTGTCTTAGTAGATACCAAATTCTATTTATATTTATTTAGTAGTGCTTCTATCCAGTATTGTCAGGGAAGATCAGTTAGAGTCCATTCTTACATGTCAGCTTCATTAAGATGCTTTTATCTTGTTTTTAGTATAGTATTAACTATGGTGATAAGACTCGTTTCTAGCTGATTATTTATTGTAGGTCACAAGGAGATTGCTTTCATGTGGCAGTTTTCATAATTTGTACATTCCTTTAAATCATGCATTTATTCTGGTTCAGCAAATTATCCTATAGCAGAGAGGGCCAAGAGGTTGCTCTTTAAAATATTCTTAAACTTTGATTCCCATCAGCCATATTCATCATGCAAAATAGAAACAGACAACGCGAGGTAAAATTCAACAGTGTTTGCAAGCATATATTGTCCATTGTTCCTCTAGAAATATTTATTAGAGCAACTAGAAAATTGTTAGAACTAATCCTTCCATTGCCACCACCATCCTGACAGAACTGATGAAGCTTCTTGGATGAGAAGCGAAACATCTTCCTCAGGGAAAAAACAGTCCAGCTGCCATTTGAAAAAGGACCTTTGAGAAATTGTTTTTTTTTTTTTTTTTTTTTTTTTTTTTATGAAATCAGTTTGAATTCATCAAGTAACTGGTCAGGTTGTTGTCACCAGGTGGTGGGGGTTTCTTAGTTTTTATACTGGGGTTTTATTTCTGTAGGTTGCCTGGAGTCACCGTGAGTTGATCAGCCATATAAATTTTCTTAATAAAAGTTAACTAAATAAATAATTAGTTCAATAAAATGTTCTTATATTATTTGCTGCTGATTTTGCAGAGTTGTCCAGTGAAGTCCCAAAGAATCTTTGAGAAAATAATTTGTATGCTGTAGACAGTTCATTTCAACACAATTTTGTACCAAAAATACAGAATTGCATTTTATTAAAAGGGTTCTTTGTGTAATTTTTCTTTTATTGCATGAAACACTATTCTTTAATCTGTCATTTCCTTCATTAACATTAAATTTTCTATATTTTCCAAAAATTTGCTGGCTGTCATATTCAGGAATGAATGCATTGAGCAGGCTATGCTAAATGCTTACTAGAATATACTGTAGATGTAACATACATTCTGTTGGACAATGTCAGCCCCAAAATGATGGCTGATTTGTGTCCATTTAGAAATAAGTAAAAGGGTATTCCTCCATTTCCTTTAAAAGGTTGTTTCTGGCTCAGCATAGCATTGATCATTAATTTTTCACTAGTTGCCAAGGAGACACTAGTTACCTCTTTCCTTGTGAAGGCTGAAGTTGGTACAAGCTGAGCCCAGGCCAGAGATGGGAGCTATGTAAACATGCAAAGAGCACACTGTTTCAAGTACCACACCAAGTATTTAATTTAGAGGGGCTGGATAAAAAAGGTATCATTTTAAATCCCGCGAGTATAAAAATGATTTATATTTTCTAAATGGCAATTTTTAAAAAAATTATTTATTTAGTTTGTCAAACTAAATAAAAGGGGGGGGGGGGGGAATTTAGGTACGTCTTATACACCGAATGTAGCCCCGCCCATCCACTGGCCTTCACCCTTTGGCCTCTGCCTCCCAGCAGTTACCTCCTTGTAGCAAGCAGCAAGAAGAAACAGCTCCTTTCTGCTTCAGCACAGCCTAATTAGCACAAGTTGATTGGATCCCATCCGACTCTCAGCTGATTTACTCTCAGCTGTTTTGCGCAGGGCTCTGCTGCCTGCTGCAAAGAGGTAAATTGCTGGAGCAGATTTTTTTTCCCCCTTGTGCTAATCAAGCTATACCGAAAATGAAAATGAAAGTAAAGCAGGCTGTTTGCTGCCATGAGGCAAAATTGCTGGGAGGTAGAGGCAGATTTCTTTTTCTTGTTTTCCAAAAAAGGTAGGTGCGTCTTATAGTCCGGTGCATCTTATACTCCGAAAAATACGGTATGTAAATAAGCAAAGAACACTCCGTTTCAAGGTCTCCAAGTGCCACGCCAAGTATTTAATTTAGAGCGGCTGGATAAAAAAGGGTTTTAAATCCTGAGAGTATAAAAATCATTTATATTTTCTTAATGGCAATTTTTTTAAAAAAAATATTTATTTAGTTTGTCAAACATGTATAAGATAACAGGTATAAGTATAAACATGATTATGAATACAGGAAATGGATACAAATAAATGGGGATATTAGGACAGGGACAGTAGGCACGTTGGTGCGCTTATGCACACCCCATACAGACCGTTTAGGAATGGTGTGAGGTCAACAGTAGACAGTCTAAGGTTAAAGTTTTGGGGAAGTAACCACAGAGTCAGGGTGCATTCCAGGCATTGACAACTCTGTTGCTGAAGTCATATTTTCCACAATCAAGTTTGGAGCGGTTTACCTTAAATTTGTATTTATTGTGTGCTCGTGTATTATTGCGGTTAAACTGAAGTAGTCATTAACAGGTAGGATGTTGTAGCAGATAATAAAGGTCAGACTGAAGGCAGCGTAGTTCTAAATTGTCTAAGCCCAAAATGTCAAGCCTCGTGGCATAAAGTATTCTGTTGCGAGCAAAGAGCAATGGGCAAGAAGATGGCTTCATTCCTGTCTGCAACAAAAATTCTAAACTATCTGACCATGTCTGCAAAGTTGAATCAAAACCCAAACCTTAGCCATGATGCATCAGGAGATTTGTGCTTCACTGCTAAATCCTAGTCAAGGAGTGTTGTGGTCCGCCAGCGGCCTGCGCGGATCGTGGCTGATCCCGACAACGAGGTGGCTGGTGTGGAATCGCGCCAGCAGCCTGTGCAGCCAGTGCTCACGTTGGACAGCGAGGAGGCTGAAGAGGATGTGGTGCCAGAGGCAGAGACTCAGCCTGGGCCTTCAGAACCTCCAGAGGCTCCTTCAAGTGGAGAGAGCGAAGTGGAGGAGCCTCTCCTCAATGCTCAAGCATGAAGGGCTGCCAAAAGGCAGGAGTGGCTACTCAGGAGGAGGAAGTCTACGCGAGAGTAGGGTTTGAAGATAATTGACCACTCCCTTAACCTATTTAAATTGCACGCAGTTAGTAATTTCTTGCTGGAAACAACTTGTAATTATCATTAGATAATAATAATAATAATAATAATAATAATAATAATAATAATAATAATAACAACAACAACAACAACAACAACAACAACAACAACAATAGCATTTTTGGAAAAGTCTTATTGTATCTTGTTTTCTGGGCTGGCTGCCAACCTTTGCCGGAATTTGGTTTATTCTTGCTACTTAATAAGTTTGATAGGGACCGTTGGTGTGTGTCAATATCCTCGGGAATCCGGAGCTGGGGCAGAACAAGGAGTCCAATATTCCCAAACACAACAAAATGCCCTGGGTTAGACTAAATTGAGAAATCAATCAGACCATTGATAAGCCTACATGGCCCACTGGTTGTTGAGCTGATACCCCACTCATCATAAGGGAATGTGAAAGTAGCAGTTTAAGTGCCTCTGAGCAGTTGCAGAGTCCACTTCTCTGCTTTGGGGGAATTTCTGATTGGCTGAGCAGAAACCCATGGAGCAATTCCGTAGCTTGTGCATCTCTTAGCAAAGAATGAGGCAAAATGGATTATGCCTCCTAGTAACAACAGCAACCTCCAAATCAATTTACTTTTGAGATATTTCTAGAAAGATGCATTTAGGTTAGAATGAATGGTGGGGGGGGGGAGGCCCATTCATTTAAGTTTCATTTCTTTTAAATGTAATGTTCTTATGGATGATAAAGACAAAGAAATCACTGCTATCCGACACAATGACAAACGTGTTTTCCCGATACATTTGCAGGAAGCTAATAGTGCCCTTTTCTTGGTTGATATTGTTGTGCCAAAGATAAATTTCGCAGTGTTTGGAAGAAAAAGCAGTGAAATGACTTTTCTTGAAGCCAGAAAAAGATACCAAAGATATTATCTAGTACTGCTTCATTTTTACTGCCAGCTTCATTTTTTTTCTCTGCAGCAAAGGACTGGAAGTCCTTCTGAAGGAGAGCTATAATTGCCAATAATGGGTTGCAATTCTGCAGGCTAAAATGTCCAATCTAGTGGACAGAAAGGTTTAAGTAGATGAAAGTAGGGGAGAAATCTTTCTCTAAGAAAAAAGAATGTTTAGCGCAAGACATTCTGCTGAATTTATTGTTTTGGACCTGAGATGGTTATGCTGGTGCTCCCTTCTATAAAGCTGGGGAAAGTTGTAACTGTCCATTCAAAAGTACAGGTTCAAAATGATGAAACTGGAACCTTGGACCTGCTTATTGTTGGTGCATGAAGTAACAAGACATAGATATTTGTATGACCAAGAAATTTCAGGCTAATTTGGGAACTGTCAAAAAAAAAAAAATCCCAAAAGAAGACAGTGACAAACCGCTGCTATTCTTTGCCCAAGATAATCACTAGAAGTCAAATTTGATGCAAGGGAATTTTTATTTTTACTGTTTCTAACCTGTGCTTTTTGAGTCCCTCTTGAGTGCTTCGGGGGGGGGGATCAAAACTAAAAACTCACTTTTAAATATAGACCATTCATTGTGGTGAAATTATTTTTAGCATTCTTTGTGAGGTTGACATATAGTCCACAATTAAGATGGATCCAAAATTAGCATGGATGTTAGTCTTTTCTTCTTTGATAAGTCCCTTTAAACCAAACAGTTGACCAAATATGAGCTAGAATGTGAGGCCATCTCTGTAATATTGTTGGCAAAGCTGATTCTTGGGAGTGATTATTAAATTTTTTTTCATTCCATTTTCATACCTGCAAGAGAAGTTCTTTCAGTTTCACTTGGAGCTATTGTAGTTGACAGAGATGAAATACTTTCATTTCTTTGAAGAATTGTGGCAAATATTGTCTATGATAGACTGTGTAGTACTAATCAAGTTCATCCAAGAGTGAAGTTTTGTGGAGCGTTTATTTTTAAAAATGGAATCTGCCTGTTCTAGGACTTATTCTTTGGTTTCCCGCCTCAAAATGGCAGGAAACTGCCATTACTTTTCATCAGTTATGGTCAGAAGTAGCTCAGAAGTCTGAAGGGAGAAAAAATGAACCTGGTGTTGCAAATAATTTCTGATGTTCAAGAAGTCACTTAGGAAACCAAACTCAGCGATTCAGTATAGATCACAGCAGCAAATATACAAATAGGCCTTGAGGTATTCATCTTTACACATAATTCCAATATTGGTTTGCTAGACCACATTTTTTTTTCCAAATCTCACACATAGTGTTTCAGATTATTTTTTTAAAATCTGCTGCTCATTGTAGTTATCTGATAAATTAGGCATAACTATCTGTCAAATAAATCAGTAGAATCACATTGCAACTTTCTTCTTTGTTGATGAAGCAATAATAACAAAAATACCATGGAAACAGAGAAACGGGACTTTTACTATGCTCTTGATTTGAAATGTATGAGAGAAGCTGATTGATGTCCTTCCATGTTGAGAAGGATTTAGTTTGCATGCTTTGTTTGAAAAAGTCCCACTCTTTTCAATTTTGGATAGGATAAACATTTTTTTTCTGTCAACCAGGACTGAGATAAACTTTATGTGGATGAATTTCTAACCGAGTCTTGTTCTTTTAATCTTTTCTCTCAGATGAAGAGGATAAAATTGGTACACAAATTTTTAAAATTTTTGCTTAACTTTTATCTAAGCCTTCGTCTGGAAAATCAAAACATAAGCCAGAAAGGATATTTATATTTTACTTCTTTCATCTTAATCAAGTATCTTACATCAAAGATGGTGGCTGTCCAAGGTTATTTGGTAAATTTCCTATTGGATAAGTGATTTGAATTTAATCTGGACAGTTGCTCTCCACATTCTCTCTAATCACATCCATTTAACTGTCATTAATCTTCCAGGCTGCCACAAGGTTGCATCTAGCCTTCCCCTTTCCCAAAGTCATTAGTGCAAACGCCAGAGCTTTTCTGAAAGTTGCAGTGGCATCGTAATTTTAAATTCATGAAAGTGAGAGTTTATTAAATAAATAGGGATAAATTGTATTAATGGTATATAAGGTTATTGTAAATAAGTTTGGAATATTAACCAAATTATGTTTTATTTAAATTAAGCTTTATTTCAATTAATCCTAAAGATTCTAAGAACTAAATTAAAGCCAATGCGAAAACTATACACTACTTTCTTCTTAATCTATGCCTTATTTCAGAAAATGAAAATCATATTGTTTGGTTTAATAATGGAAACTGTTCTGGATTCGCTAATCTGTAACCTTGTGGCTCTATGTATGCTCCTAGTTATAATGTAGCCTACCTACCGTGTAGAGTAAAACCAGGGGTGAAATCCAGCAGGTTCTGACAGGTTCTGGAGAACTGGTAGCGGAAATTTTAAGCAGTTCGGAGAACCGGAAAATACCACCTCTGGATGGCCTCAGAGTGGGGTGGGAATGGAGATTTGGCAGTATCTTTCTCCTGCCACACCCACATCACGCCCACCAAGCCACACCAAGCACCACAAAACTGGTAGTAAAATATTTGAATTTCACCACTGGGTAAAACATAACAATCCCTACTCCTACAGGGCCTAAACTGC
The DNA here is from genome assembly GCA_022577455.1 of Arizona elegans. Classification (NCBI taxonomy): domain Eukaryota; kingdom Metazoa; phylum Chordata; class Lepidosauria; order Squamata; family Colubridae; genus Arizona; species Arizona elegans. Next base: position 196,806,384 of record JAKOOJ010000001.1, on the reverse strand, counting down.
CTAAAGGTGTGAAAGAATATGGTACTCACCTGCTAATACCCCCAGATGGGTCAAAATCAATCATTCAATCAGTCAGTCAGTCAGTCAGTCAGTCAGTCAGTCAGTCAGTCAGAATAGAGCTGGAAGGGATCTTGGAAGTCTTCTAGTCCAACCTCCTGCTCAAGAAAGAGACCCTATATCACAGGTGTCAAATTTGCAGCATCACGTTGCCATCATGTGATGTTTTGTGACTTTTTTCCCTTCGCAGAGCTGGGGTGGGCATGGCCTGCATGTGATGCATCTGACCTATGGGCCACCAGTTTGACACCTCTGTCCTATACCTTTTCAGATAGGTGACTGTCCAGGCTTTTCTTAAAAACCTCCAGTAATGAACCACCCACAAATTCTGAAGGCAAGTTGTTCCATGGGTTAATTGTCCTCACTGTTAGGAAGTTTCTCTTTAATTCCAGGTTGCTTTTCTCCTTGATTAGTTTCCATCCATTATTTCTTGTCTTGCCTTCTGGTGCTTTGGAAAATGAGTTGACCCCCTCTTCTTTGTGGCAGCCTCCTCAAATACTGGAATACTGCTATCATGTCACTTTTCTCTAGACTGGCCATACCCAATTCCTGAAATTGTTCTTCATAACTCCAGGCCTTTAATCATCTTAGTTGCTCTTCCCTGTACTTTTTTCAAGTCTCAACATCTTTTTTGTAATGTAGTGAACAAAATAGGATGCAATATCCCATGTGTGGCCTTACTAAGGCTTTATAAAGCGGTACTAACACTTCACGTGATTTTGATTCTATGCCTCTGTTTATACAACCAAGGATTGCATTAGCTTTTTTGGCTGAAGAACTGTGAGTGACTTCTCTGTAAGGAAGATGGAGGTTGGAATGGCTTCACTTCCTTTCTTTCCCATCAAAGCTTTGTAACAGGAAGTGACAAGACAGGAAAGAAGAAGTATGTAATAATCCCTGAACACTTCCTTGTGAAGCTTCACCTATTTTGGCCATAAGGTCAGGTGCTAAACTTTACCTATAAGCTAGCTAAATACAAAACACGTTCCTATTTTGAAGGCACAGTACTGTACATTTGAATGCTGAACAAGCAATTATAACAGAAATAAATTAACCCCATCCTGCCAGAACAGGAAACGTTCTGGGGATAGTACAAAATCCTTGTCCAGAGCTACCTTAGCTTCTATTGTCAGGAGAATATTTTGCTTAAATCACAATTTGTTACTAGGAAAATCTCATTGGTTGGGGAGGGAGGAAGCATAGATTTGATATTTGGATAAATTTTAATGCAATCTGTGTCTATGCTGGAGGTTTCTATATATACTGTTCTGCTAATTATTTTCTAGTTTTGGGGAAAATGGGAAATTTCCACTGATTATTTTTCATAGTTTTGTCTATATGTGGACATTTTAATACATATTTCCCTCACATAGATTCTTTATAACAATGTACTAAACATTTTTAAAGACACAGCCCTTTCAATAGACACATGTTTTGGATTTAGCTTTGCAGAATATCTGCTTCTTCTTGAGAATTTGGCCTTCCTTCTTGAGAATGGATTCCTTTTCCTGCTACCCATTTCATGCCACAAAAACTAAACTTCATTTTGGAAACGCATTTGCTGCCTTTCAAATTTATGTAAGGTTTGTGATGATTGGCCACTTTGATCTGGAGAGACATGGGATCTTTGGTAAAGCATAGTAAAGCCAGTGAAGATAAGCAGTCATTGCAATAATTTAAAATACCCTAGGTATTCCATCATCCTTTGAACAGGCTGTTCCCAATGCTTTATTCTTGGACTTTTAGATAAAACATGAGGTGAACTCAGAATTGAATGAACCAATAGCATGACAGTTATCCTTCCATGAAGCCCAGAAGCCTGAATAATTAGAGCAATGTTAACTAGTAGCTTGCTTGTTCCTGTCATGGAGCCAGAGAAAGTATAGATAGATGAAAGTCTAGCTGTTCCAGGATGTTGAACCAAGTGACAATGGTTACCATGTCTTAAATCTACATTATGCTTCCTATCAAATTTGCATCTTTCTCTTAAATTATCTGTCACAGCATGCAGTATTAAAAGCCGTCAAATGTCAAGTTGGCCACTGAAAGTAGTCAGGTGTACCTGCTTCTATTAACTGCAGGAATGTGATTTGCTCAATTTCACCCGTCTTTTAAAGCATTCAGTAGAGGCTAGTTAAACAGCAGCTCTTTACAACCGAAATGCTTCACAAACTAGAGCAAATTGAAAGTTTGCCTCTGGCAGATCACCTCTTATTGCTTGGTGCTCTGAGATTTTATGTGCAGAGGAAAGTGAAACACAAAAATACAGTGGTCTTAAATGTAGCATCAGTATATTTTCTAAATATTGATAGTTGCAGCTATAAGATTTTTTTTAAAAATCAAATTGCCTTTATCTTTGGGCACACCAGGGCAGCAGTTCCCTACTCTTGTGCTCTTAAAATTATTATCTGCATGTTTATGTACTATAGAACTGGAATATCAATCTGAATATTTCTCCGATATTTATTATACAGATTTAAAAGAAGTGTTTCTGTATAAACGTTTTGCTTCTGCCAACCTTGCAGTTCGAAAGCACGTAAAAAATGCAAGTAGTAAAATAGGGACCACCTTTGGTGGGAAGGTAACAGAGTTCCGTGCGCCTTTGACATTTAGTCATGCCGACCACATGACCACGGAGATGTTTTCGGACAGCGTTTGATCTTTGGCTTTGAAACGGAGATGAGCACCACCCCCTAGAATCAGGAATGAGGCGAACCCTTACCTTTACCTTTTAGTAGAATGTTATATTTCTTCAATCTTTTGTAATGAAATACATTAATTAAATACTGAGGGTTTTTTGAATGGAGTGTGGGGGATGTGGGAGGCTTGACAAATGTTTATTTAGTTGAAAAAAATACTCTTTTGTCACCTAGTAATGATACCTATCTGACACCTAGCAATATTCAGCCACAATCTGCCATTAGTATTTCCTTTGTTCCTGTTCAGCATAATTTACCACTTCTGGTGGGCCTGGATATTGTTGAACTGCCCATCCCTCACCTGTGGCATGCTGTCCTATGTTATTGCAAGCTATAGCTCAGTTATATTGATAAGGGTACTGTTAGAGTTTGTTGCAAAATCAAATTCAGAAAGCACACACAGGCAGACTGATGCAGCAGGATTCATTAACTTCTTTATATACATAGAACTCACAAAGATAAATGTAGAACACCAATAGTGGTTCTCCTGTTTCAGATCAGTTCAGAGAGGCAGACTAGACTAGTTCAGACTTGTTTGCCGCTTCAGAGTGTAGGAAGTTAGCACCCATCCCTTTCCTAGAAGAATTAAATATTTTAGGAAATATTAAAAAGGCAGAATATTATGTTTCCCTGATTGAGAAGTGGAGAAGCATGTTTTAAAGACAAAGCAACTCCCACCTTCCTGCCTCCCCCACCCCCTTTGTTAATGGGCCAGAGACAGAAACTCAATCTTTGACAATAGGACCCATCTGCAACACAATAGCAACAGAAACTCACCACATGGCACCTGGGAAGATTACATCAGCCAGCAAGGCTAGCTAAGACCCCCATCCCTTGGGAGTCTGACAACCAATCAGGATACTCTTTCGGGGGTCCAGGAAGTTCAAAGCCAGAGAAAGCATAAAACCCGGGGACTCGCTGTATCTCATCCCTTTTCGGTTCAGGAACTCAAGCCATGTGACAGGAATGCCTGTCCACCATTAAACCATCTTTCCAAGCAGTCTCCATGTTTCCAGTGTCTTTTTCCCCACTTGGAGCTGAATCCAGAAGGATATTTCTTCCTACAAGAGCTCAGAGCTTAATACCTAAGCCACACCCAGACTTCTTACTTAAGTTTCTGTTTCTAAACAGCTCTCATTGGCTGACCCAGTTGCTATGCCTGTTCATTGGCTGACCTTGTTACCATGTCTTCCCAGTCATGAATATTCTGACAGGTACAGATTCTCTACTCCTATCCTCTCTGTTATGAAGGAGATGAACATAGAACTATGTTTGGGGGCTAGGAATAGGAATGGAATAGAAATCTTTACTGGCCAAGTGTGACAAGAAATTTGTCTCCGGTGCATAAGCTCTCAGTGTACATACAACAAAATAATATAATCACAAGATACCAATAGGAGAAGCTAGTAGAAAGATGAGAAGGATAATATTAATACAGCCCTACGACGTAGGTAAATATCCTAAGTACATGGAAAAATCTAAGTACATGGAAAGTGGCATCCTAGTCCAGCCCTTCTGTCCGCTTCTGTATTTTGGATGGCCCCCTCCTTTAATTTCATTCATCTTAAAAGAGCAACTTTGAGGCTTTGAGTGTCCTTTCTTGCTGACTGGAATTTCCAACCTTCCTTCCTTTAATCTATGCTGTGCTCTGCTTAATTAAAGGCTCGGCTCGGCTCTCGGCTCTCCCCTTCCTTCGGCTTCCCTGATTCAGATAGCTCCACTCATGCATGTTATTTACTCTCACTGATTATGCAGTCACAGAGTCACAATTGATTAGGAGTCAATCAATATCACAGCAATTGGCAGAGACTGACTGAGTGTTAAACCATTGATTCACCTGCAGCTGCTGTTCACCCAGCTGTCTTTCTTTTAATCTCCGATTTCCAAAAAAACAAGAAAAAATGGAAACATAGGTGTTTGTTTATTTGGTTGAGTTTTTGTTTTGGTCTTTGGTTTTTTTTTAAGACCTAAGGCCCAGCTTTCTTAGAAGACAATAGTTGAAGTACCTTTTCTATCTTCCATCAACAGGCTACAAACTGAACCTGGCTAACTCAGCATTAGGTTACCAGTATAAAATGTGTGCTACTACTCTGTGGTACAAACACTGTCGCATTCAGTGTGAATGAATGCTAGTTTTCTTGGGCTATATTTTACCAATCGAACAAAAGATTTTGTCACCTTAGGCCACATGGGTCTGTACTTTTAGGCCAGGCAAAGTTTCATCATGCAGTCCTATAATATAAACAGTTTCTGACTTAGAAACATTTATGAGTTGCAATTAAACCATTTTTAAAAAGATTTTTATCCTGCTTTTTTCATATACAACTCAAGAGGGCAAACATACAAAATAATCCTTCTTCCTCCTATTTTTTTCCACAATAACAACAAACCTGTGAGGTAAATTGGGCTGAGAGAGAGAGAGAGAGTAATTGGCCGAAAATCACCCAGTCTGCTTTCATGCCTAAGGCATGAAATTGTAAGAAACTGTAACCATTGTAAGACAGATTTATATTTTAAAATAAATCTAGAAGGGTCTTCTGAGGACTACAGTTAACATTTGCTAGGAATATGTCCATGTCAGAAACCCTTGAATATATTAAATGTGAAGAATGAGCAAAATGCCACTAAAAAGATAAACTAAAGCTTTAGAAATCATTGATGTTACAAGATTAAGCACCAAATAAAGAAAGATTATACATTATTAAAATAAAAATAAACTAAAAAGAATCACATATGTGGAATTGTTTATAAATGTATTAACATTGATTTTCTGTGACTAAGATTTGACAGTTATATTTCTTAATGTGTGTGTGTGGTGTTTATATGCACACACACGTATACATATATATATATATGTGTGTGTGTGTATATATGTGTGTGTGTATATGTGTGTGTGTGTATATGTTAATGGACTATGGAATGAACTCTAAGATTATTTGTTTGTTTGTTTGTTTGTCAACAAGTATAAGGAAACAAGTAACATTATAGACATAGACATGGACACATGAAAAAAAAAATGGCACAAGTAAAAGGATATAAATAGGCAAAATATAGCCATAAACCCATAGAATTATTACATATAAATGGGCACAGTAGGACAGGGATGGTAGGCACGCTGGTGCGCTTATGCACGCCCCCTTAGGGACCTCTTAAGAAACATGAAAGGTCCACAGTAGACAGTTTAAGGTAAAAGGTATGGGGATTAGCGAGACTAACAACAGGATCAGGTAGAGTGTTTCAGACATTTACTACTCTATTGCAGAAGTCATATTTCCTACAATCAAGATTAGAGTGATTTACATTGAGTTTGAATCTACTGATAGCCCTTTGTGTTATTGCGGTTGAAATTAAAGTACTCATTTACAGGTAAAATGTTTTGGTAAATAATCTTATGAACTAAGCATAGCTCGGAATGTAGACGGCATAGTTCGAGGCTATCCAGATCAAAAATTTCAAGCCTGGTGGGATTATATATCAATATAAGAGATGGCATGGCGCGAGGAAGAGCTTGTGGGTTTTTTAGGAAAGTGTTTTAATAAGATTTTAAAGGGTTCGGGGAGGGGGTCTTTTAACAATTTTTTAAGGGGAACTGGGAGGAAGACCAAAGGGGATGTGGGGGGGGGGAAATCCACTAAGGTCAGAGCCGAGCCGGCACGGGGCAACGGTTTGGAGGGTGCAGGACGAGGGATTGGGGAGGGGATAGAGGGCTATACCAATGAGGGGTGTACCATCAGCACGGTGGGTGGGAGGGGCAGATATGGCGGGAGCAGGAGACCATATCACGTGTCGGGGGTGCGCACTCGCTGTTTGAGAGCTATTGCGTGCCCCGGTCTCCAAGGCTCCCCTCGAATACTAGGTGGCTCAGATACTCAGGACCTGGGCCTTCGGCTGATGCTGTGCAATGCCAGGTCCGTGGTAAATAAGCCCCCCCCCTCATTAATGATCTTATACAGGAGGGGGGAGTGGACCTGGCGGGTATTACGGAGACCTGGTTGGGCCCGGAGGGAGGGGTCCCTCTGGTTGAGATGTGCCCACCAGGCTTCAGAGCATTCCATCAGCCGAGGGCCCAGGGGAGGAGCGGGGGGTGGCGGTTATTATCAACGAAGGTCTTGGTCCGAGGGAGACCACTGTGCCACAGATTGCCGGATGTGAATCCCTCTTTGTGAGATGGGGTCATGGGGTTCAGATGGGCTTGTTGCTTGCGTACCTGGCTCCCTGCTGCGCGGCAACGGCCCTGCCCAAGCTCCTTGATGTGATAGCCATGGTGGCAGTTGATACACCCAGGCTTATGGTCATGGGTGATTTCAACTTGCCGTCCATCGGTGAAACGTCTGAGACGGCTCGGGAGTTCATGGCTTCCATGATGGCCATGGACCTGACCCAACTAGTTAATGGCCCCACCCACAGTGGGGGACACACTCTGGACTTGATTTTTGTCTCTGGCCAGTGGTTGAATGATCTTATTATAGGGGATATAGACATGGAACCCTTGTCATGGTCAAATCACTCGCTCCTTCGCCTGGACCTTCGAACCGCTACAACCCGCCACAGGGAGGCGGAGCCAATAAGATGGGTCCACCCCAGCTGCCTGATGGATCCTGATAGGTTCCAGATGGAGCTTGGGCCATTTCCTGAGGATCTAGCACATGACTCGGCTGAGGACCTGGTAGCCGCCTGGGATCGGGCAGCTGGTGGGACCTTGGACCGAGTCGTGCCTTTGTGGCCTCTGACCCGGTGCCAAACCCGCGCAGCTCCTTCGTTTACTGAGGAGCTGAGGGAAATGAAGCGCCAGAAAAGACACCTGGAGAGCGGTTGGAGGGCCAGTCTCACTAATCTGATCAAACACTGGTAAGGTTGCATATTAAGGCCTACCTAGTGGTGATAAAGACGGCAAAGTTTAATTACTTTTCCGCCTCTATTGCATCATCAGGGAATCGTCCGGCCGCCCTGTTTAGGGTGACCCGCTCCCTGTTCCATCCGGGAGTGCGGGAGGATCCCCTGGAAGGCAGGGCGGAGGATTTTGGACAATACCTGTATGACAAAATCGCTCAGATCTGGGGGGATTTGGACTCTGACTGGGTAGATCAGGGCAGGGTGACAAGGAATAGTCTTGAGAATGTTATCTGGGAGGAGTTTGATGCTGTGACTCCCGATGATGTGGACAGGATTTTTGGGAGACTTAGTACGGCCACCTGTTTACTGGACCCGTGTCCCTCCTGGTTGGTACTGGCTTCCCGGGAGGTTACACGAGGCTGGCTCCAGGGTGTTATCAATGCTTCATTGAGTGAGGGTTACTTCCCCGCTGCCTTGAAAGAGGCGGTGGTGAGGCCTCTCCTCAAGAAGCCGTCCCTGGATCCAGCAATATTGGCCAACTATCATCCTGTCTCCAACCTTCGCTTTATGGCGAAGGTTGTTGAGAGTGTGGTCGCGCGACACTTTCCACAATTCCTGGAGGAAACATCTTATCTAGATCCCTTCCAGTCGGGTTTCAGGTCTGGGCACAGCACAGAAACGGCATTGGTCGCGTTGGTTGATGATCTCTGGAGGGCTCGGGACAGGGGTTGCTCCTCTGTTCTGGTCCTGTTAGCCTTTCAGCGGTTTTTGATACCATCGCCCATGGTATCATGCTGCACTGGCTGGAAGAGTTGGGGGTGGGAGGCACCGTATTGCGGTGGTTCTCCTCCTTTCTCTCCGACCGGTCACAGTTTGTGTTGGCAGGGGGGCAGAGGTCGACCTCGAGGCCTCTCGTCTGTGGAGTGCTGGAGGGATCGGTCCTCTTGCCCCTTCTGTTCAACATTTATGTGAAGCCGCTGGGCGAGATCATCCGTGGCTTCGGGGTGAGATACCATCAGTACGCTGATGACACCCAGCTATACATCTCCACCCCAGGCCACCCCAACGATGCCCTTGAAGTGATGTCTCCGTGCCTGGAGGCTGTGTGGATCTGGATGGGGAGGAACAAGCTCAAGTTCAACCCTTCCAAGACTGAGTGGCTGTGGCTCCCGGCATCCTGATATAGTCAGTTGACTCCATCACTGACTATTGGGGGCGAGTCCTTGGCCCCCCACAGAAAGGGCTCACAATCTGGGTGTCCTCCTGGATATGCAGCTGTCCTTGGAGGAACATCTGACGGCTGTAACCAGGGGGACCTTCTGTCAGGTTTGCCTGATTCGCCAGTTGCCGCCCTTTCTTGATTGGGATTCCCTGTGCACAGTCACTCACACCCTCGTCACCTCTTTCCTTGACTAATGCAATGCTCTCTACATGGGGCTCCCCTTGAGGGGCACCCAGAGGCTCCAGCTGGTCCAGAACGCAGCAGCGCAGGTAGTGATGGGAGCAGCATGGCGCTCCCATGTAACACCGCTCCTGCATGAGCTGCACTGGCTCCCGGTGGTCTTCCGGGTGCGCTTCAAGGTGTTGGTTATCACCTTTAAAGCGCTCCATGGCATAGGGCCTAGCTATCTTCGAGACTGACTGCTGCTACCGACGACCTCCCAGCGACCCGTGCGCTCCCACAGAGAGGGCCTCCTCAGGGTGCCATCAGCCAAACAATGTAGGCTGGTGACCCCCAGGGGGAGAGCCTTCTCTGTGGGGGCATCTACCCTCTGGAATCAGTTGCCCCCAGAGATAAGGAGAATCCAAGACCTCAGTGCCTTCCGCCGTGCCCTTAAAACCCACTTTTTCCAGCAAGCCAGGCTGGTTTAGGAAGAAATTTTTAAATTGTTTTAAATTTTTTAAATGTTTAATTGGTTTGTGGTTTTTTAAATTTTTGGGCCAAATTTATATATATTTTAATTGTTTTTAATATTTGTATTTTATGTTTTTAATTCTGGCTGTGCACCGCCCTGAGTCCTCAGGGAGAAGGGCGGTATATAAATTGAAAAATAAATAAATAAATAAATAAATAAATAAATAAATAAATAAATAAACAAACAAACAAACAAACAAACAAACAAATAAAGTATGTCTGACATTAACTCTTACATGTAAAAGTGGCTTTAATAATTACACCTACAATCTATTTGTCATGCCCTGGTCACCAAAAGGACTACTCTAATTGAATCTACATGGAAGTGCTTGAAGAGTATTTAGAAACTTCAAGTGGTACAAATTGTAGCAACGCAGGAAGTTATATATGTGTGCCTAAAATGGCACTCTTTAAGCCTCTGCTGCACAATCTGCGTTGGATATCAGTCAACTCCGGGTCTAATTCATAGTGCTGATTTTGATTTTTAATGCCTTCATGATGTGGGGCTATTTGAGGGATTGCCTTTTCCCGATTACAGGAACCCATTCCATCCGATCAGACAGGAGGGACATGTTATAGAATCTAGGAAATGAGCCTTTTGCATCATGACACACACTTTATGAAACGGGGAGAGAGACTAGCCTCAAAGTCTCTCAAGCTGTGGTTTTTCCATCTGGACTGGGGATGCCTTGGAAACTGCAAGGTGGCTTTATGGAATATTAGTTTTTAAATACTCTCCCATGTTGCATTATATATATATGTTTTATGCAGTGGTGAAATCCAATTTTTTTTACTACCGGTTCTGTGGGCATGGCTTGGTGGGTGTGGTGTGGCTTGGTGGGCATGGCAGGGGAAGGATACTGCAAAATCCCCATTCCCCATCCCACTCTGGGGTCAACTAGAGGTGGTATTTGCCAGTTCTCCAAACTACTCAAAATTTCTGCTACCTGTTCTCCAGAAACCTGTCAGAACCTGCTGGATTCACCCCTAGTTTTATGGTTTTTAAATTCTAAGTTTTGTTCTTTTTACTACATGTTCCGTAGAGCCACACAAAAATATAGAGCTGTATACTGTACCTAGTCACTTAGCATCTAGTATACTTGTCAGGGTTGCGAACAATATGCCAAATATGATGCCTAGATAGCAGAAGACTATTGTGTTTCAACCGTGCTTCAGGCATGAAAGCCAGCTGGGTGACTTTGGACCAGTTACAGCCCACCCAACTCACAGGGTTATTGTTGGGGTGAGGGAAGAGGAAATGGGAATATTAGGTATGTTTGCTGCTTTGATTTATATATACACAATTATAACAACTATAACCAAGTATACATGATATTATTTATTTTTATTTCATTTTATTTCAGGCATCGGGGGAAGAATCCATCTCATTGCCATCTTGGGGATTGTTCTCCATAAGGAAAATAGGACCTACAAATTGGATCATGGAAGACTTAAAGACTCTAAACATCATATGGGAAGATGTCAAAATACTCACCCAAAATTGAAAATGCTGGAGGTCCCATGCTGTCCAATATTGCACATAGCATGGGAGGATCTAATGCTAATACTAATGCATCTCATCTTTATTATTTTTAGAAATAACTCAAAGCAGTGAACATATCCAACACACATTCTTTCTCCTAATTTCTTCACAATAACATTCCTCTGAGGTGCATTGTGCTGAGAGGCAGTGACTGGCCCAAAGTAATCCATTTGGCTTTCATAGCTAAGGCTGGACTAGAACTCACCGACTCCTGCTTTCTAATCTGGTGTTCTAACTACTAGACCAAACTGGCTGAATGGCTAGATATTTATATATAGATCCTCCTTTTCCTCTCCTTTTCCCTCTCCCTGGATAGTGAATGTCTGGATAGTGGATGTGATAGTACCAAATAAAAGTTGAATGGCTATGGCAAAAGAAAGCAAAGATAGTACCAATAGTAATAGGCACCTTAAGTGCAATTCCAAAGCATCTGGGGCAGGGGTGAAATCTAAAAATTTTTTGCTACCGGTTCTGTGGGCATGGCTTAATTAGTGGGTGTGGCTTGTTGGTCAGGTGGGCGTGGCCAAGTCAATGTCACTTCTTTGCCCTCTTTTAACCTACAAACCACACACAACACAACTGGCTCACGCACAATGTAAAAGCAGCGGTGCTAGACCCAAAATGGCCCCTGCAACAAGCAGGAACCTCACACAGCCACAAAAAGCCCCCAAAAACCAACTTTCACACTTCACACACACAAAATTCCACATACAGCTTTGTGAGATTTTGTGTGTTTGTGTAGTTAGAGTGAAACACTACAGAAACACACTAAATCTCAGAAAGCTGCACAAATATTATTTTATTTTAATTTATTTTTATTTTTATATAAAAGCAACTAAATTTAAAACTTCCTAAACTTTAAATAGCTAGGTCTAAAAAAAGAACAACTAAAAAAAAACCCCAATTAACTATTTTTTTTAAAGCTCCCAAAGGGGGAAAATCTTACCCAATAGAACAGGGGTCTGCAACCTTGGCAACTTTAAGACTTGTGGACTTCAACTCCCAGAATTCCTCAGCCAGCAAAGCAGGCAGATAGAGCTGCTCACCGATGAGCTTGATTGCAGGCAGGGAGATTCAGTTGCTTGCCGATGCAATGGATTGCAATGGATTGCAGGGAGCAAGTGAAGCAAGGCAGGCATTGCAACCAGAAGTTAAGGTAATCAAGCTGGAGGCGGGGGGCGGGGAGGGATTTTTGCTACCGGTTCTCCGAACTGCCCGCCGCCATCACTACCTACTTGCCCGAGGTGGTCCGAACCGGGAGCATTTCATCCCTGATCTGGGGCATCACATGAGCACCATCAACATTGACAAAATAACCATCAGTCAGTTGCAAAAGTCAGCTTTATCTGGAACAGCTCACATACTGCAATAATACTTTTAATACCATCAGACATCCACATCTATCTGTCCTGGGTCCATGGGAAGGACTTGATAAAAATGTCAAATCCAGTTCTAAATATCTGACTGACTGGGCAACCAGCCATAATAAATATTATTATTTTGTACACGGATGTCTATTGAGCAGTGGTGAAATATAAAATTTGTTACTATCGGTTCTGTGGGTGTGGCTTGGTGGTGGGGTAATGTGACTGAGTGGGTGTGGCCAACTTTTTTTTTTTACTTTTAAAAGCATTTTTTCTACAACCTCTTCAGCTGAAGAAGTTGTAAAAAAATGCTTTTAAAATCCTCTGACAATCCCAGCTGAGTTGCCTGATGGTCGGAGGCTTTTTTTCCTTTTAAAAGCCTCTGACAATCTCAGCTGTGCTGCGCGATCATCAGAGCCTTTTTTTTTTTTAACTTTTAAAAGCATTTTTTCGGCTGAAGAGGTTGTAAAAAAATGATTTTAAAAATAAAAAAAAAAGCCTCTGATGATCGCACAGCTCAGCTGGGCATGGGGGGGGGGGGCAGGGATTTTTGCTACCAGTTCTCCGAACCACCCACCGCCATTGCTACTGGATCGGGCGATCCGGTCCGAACCAGGAGCATTTCACCCCTGCTATTGAGGCATTGTATATTTAACCTTAATCCTGGGTTTTATTTAATTCAGTGAAGATTTTAATTTGGGTTTGGTAGGGTTATAGTAGATTCCGTGGACCTAGAATGCATTTCTCAGTTCATAGTTTTGACCTAAATTGGATTATGGCTAATTTCAGAAACTCTATAAAGCTTTGTGGTTTTCCAACATTATGTCTTTTAAAAAGAGGGATAGAGAGATATCAGGATCATCTATTCAGTACAGCAGTAATTATTAAGTTATGAGTTATTATTAAGGTACAGATTATATGTGATCAACTTTAAAGAAACACTTTACCTTACAGGTGTAAGATGCTCCGTTTTTGAGAAGTGTTATGGCATATCTACTTTGACTCACTGGACTGTTTTGATTTAATGATACAACAACAACAACAAACCATTATTACAAACTTTAGGCCAGAGAACACAACATAGAAACATATACACCTTAAAATTATTTGATGATTAAAAATGGCTCTTGAAGGAATATCTCATTGGACATTTGATGAAAGCAACAAAGATCTTGAAAGATCTGCTTGATTATCATCATCACCATCATCATCCAGTTTTTCTAACAATTCAACTCTCCAACTTCTTTATATTAAATGCAGCATCCTTTCATTTATGTTGTGGTACATTTACGTCTCTACAATTATCTTTCACTTTTAATTGCTCTGTCCAAAAGTGAATGTAGGCTTCTCAACAAGGTCAAACTATTGTCAGGATTAATTGAATCACCACCTCATTTGCTTTACACTTGAGTCAGCTTCTAGGATTGCTCAATAAAACATTAGTTAGCTTCACAATGTCAATTCATATTTACTTGATCATTCATTACAACTCACAGACCTTCCCTTGGGTACATTGCCCTGTGACTACTTCTCTATTTTCTTTCTGATTGTTTGATTATCCTTTACAATTTAGTCTTGCCTGTAGTGAACTTTTTATTGATTCTTTTTGTGAATGTATGGAGAAGGCATCTGCTTCCCCACCCCCACCCCCCCAAAGCTACACTTTATCCTGTAATTCATCAGGCTTGTTTTCATGGAGTTTATTTAGTTATTAGTACTTGTTTTTCTTCATATAGTCTCACACAAAAATATTGCTAACAAAAATAAAAAGAATTTAAATAATTCATAGGAACCAAAACAAACCAAGGAAACACATATAATAAACGTAAAACAGATTTTTTCATCATATTTATTTACCAATTAACAATGAAGTTATCGTAAAATAATTATAACTAAAAAAAAGCCCTGGTGGCGCAGCAAACTAAAAGCACTGTTATTAACATCAGCTGCCTGCAATTACTGCAAGTTCAAATCTCACCAGGCTGAAGGTTGACTCAGCCTTCCATCCTTTCAAAGGTAGGTAAAATGAGGACCCAGATTGTGGGGGCAATAAGCTGACTTTGTATAAAATATATACAAAAGTATGAAGGCTATTGCTTAACGCATTGTAAGCCGCCCTGAGTCTCTGGAGAAGGGTGGCATATAAATCATTTTTTTAAAAAAAAGAAAAGAAAAAAGAAACACTGATAATACAGTATATTAAGATTAAGCAATCTGACCTAACAGCAGAAGTATAAAATTACAAATTAAGTAACAGGAAAATTATATCATAGGTAAGACTAAATGCTGCCCACATTGCAATCCTGAAGGTAAGGCCTAGGCACCATCAGTAGAAATAACTTTTTCAAATGAAAGCCAGAGATCTGTTTTTCCAGGCCAGGTGAAAATGAATCAGCCTATAGGTCTCTGAATTTTACAAAACTCTTGTTTTGTAACAAATTTGGAAATTTGATTGTTAGAATTAATGAATGAATGAATGAGTGAGTGAGTGAATGAATATGTGCCATCAGTCTGGGTCAATTCTTATCAAACAAATAGATTTGGTCCTGTTTTTTTCCAAGATAGATAGATAGATAGATAGATAGATAGATAGATAGATAGAATTCTTTATTGGCCAAGTGTGATTTGACACACAAGGAATTTGTCTTTGGTGTATATGCTCTCAGTGTACATAAAAAGAAAAGATATATTCGTCAAGAATCATAAGGTACAACACTTAATGATAGTCATAGGGTACAAATAAGCAATCGAATCATACTGGGAAACAATATAAATCGTAAGGATACAGCAATAAGTTACAGTCATACAGTCATAAGTGGGAGGAGATGAGTAATAGGAATGATGAGAAGATGATGAGAACCTGGCCCCCAGGTTGGTCTTTTAATGCTTCCCAATAGACTAGTAATATTTATTCAGTGAATTATCAGCAAAAATTACAAAATATATAACATAAAAGTCAAGCCAAACAGTTGAGGTAAAATACCAACATAACAAGGAACCCACCAAATTCTAGTATAAAGTTTAGCAATCCCACCCAGCATTTCCAGATTTAAGGAATAATTGGAAGTTTAAATTCAAATCTGGTGTCTATGGAGATTCTCAGTCATCCAGGTCATAGTTGTTGTCCCAAAGGTGCTTTTTCAAAAACCTTTTTTCTTGAAGAGGTTTCACCTCTCATCCAAGAAGCTTCTTCATTTCTGGCTGAATGTTGGAGGATGGAACGATTTATATTCCTTGCAGTCATCTGGTTGTTAGCACTCTTTCTGAATCATTGAGACCACATTGAGAGCACAAGTAAACCTCCAAAAGGTCAAACCTTTAGGTCTATACCTGCTGTTTCCCAAGGGAAGGCAGACATTATGGTGAGATTCTTGTAATATAGGTGATCAACAATAAATTATTTACTTGGACATATCCCTATGTGGCTCTGGTTGCTTGCTCCTGACATCTTCTTGAGATCCATGGAGCTTCCATCGGATGACATTCTGGAAGGTCTTGAAGACCTGGCAATTCTCCCAGGCTTCGGGTAGATCGGATGGAGCCCCTTGTTGGATGTAGGCTGTACATGTTTATATCTCTTTTTGCTCTATGTTTTTATCTTGTTCTTTGCTGTAGAGTCAGCAGCATATAACATAAAAGTCAAGCCAAACAGTTGAGGTAAAATACCAACATAACAAGGAATCTCTATAACAAAAAAAGGAACATAAGCTACTATAATAATACATATTAATAAACTGAAAGTGTTAATCTAAAATATTATGAACTACAGAATAAAAAATACAAGTCACCTAAAAGAAAATAACACAGTTTGTAGAATCTGTGCATTACATCTTAAATGGTGAATAAAACAGAAGTGCTTATTCCCGTAACCAGTTATATCTTATTTTCATTGTGAATTACTGCATGAAAAATGTTGTTGCGGTCATTTACCAGCACAAGGAAATTTATATGCAAATATCTAAACTGATGTAGCAATACCAGATAGTTAAGGGAGAAACATAAAAACAATTTTTCACTAAAAGCAATATTTTAAAAAAAGAGAATGCTATGATGTGACAACACAGAATTTGGCTACTGAATAAGTAATGAAAGATTTTAATTCTTCCAGAGGATGATTCACACTGAAATTGTCTGGCCTTCCTAGAAATATACATATTGAGGCAGAATGAAAATAAAGCTAATATCGCTGTAGGATTTACAGTGTAATAATAGGTGAGGAATGAATTCAGTCTTCCTGTCACCTCTTTAGCAGGTCTGCTTAGTTAATGGGTAACTCCATTTATAAATAATATCAATTGCTCAACATACTGAATATTTCTCCAAGGAAAACTATCACACCCCTGTTCCTGAATATTGAACATCTTTTCAATTAAAACATTAATCTCTCCCCAAACTCTGAAATTCAAATTTCATTCTTTGCATACTGGAAATGTTATTTTTGCAATTTCAATAAAGAGTTTGCTTTTGGTTTTATTGCTAATTTTCACCTATTGAGCTTCACTTATTGATCAGGAGTTGTAAGATTTCCTTTTTTTAAAATTAGCAGATTCCACAACAGAAAAAGGTTTGAACTTACTCTAAATCAGGGGTGTCAAACTCGATTTTATTGAGGGCCACATCAGGGTTGTATTTGACCTCGGTGTGTGGGGGGGCTGGCCAGGGGGGGCCTGGCCAGCTAGATGTCACTCATGTTAGGGGCGCTTGTGATGGCCCAAACATGCTACCAGCGAAAACGGGCTCCTGAGCTCCGTTTTCGGCTGCGATAGCCTCCTGCAACCCTCTGCCAGCGAAAACAGAGCTCCATTTTCACTGGTAGAGGCACTGCGGGCCGGTCCTTCATTGTTTCCAGGGTGGCCCTACAGGCAAGATCTAAGCACCCCGTGAGCCGGATCTGGCCCCTGGGCCTTGACTTTGATACCCCTACTCTAAATCATTAATATTCCACTGGACAGTTTGACCCACTATCCTTTATTAGCAGAGGGGGCAAGAAACATACCAGTTGCAAACATCTTTGAAAAAGTTACAACTTTCAAAGAAGAATTTCAAAGACAGAATGTTACATTTCAAAGAAAAGTTTCAGGGGGAAAGAGGATACCATTCATATTCATGTATGTATATTAATTTCCAATATATTATATATTTCCTGGGTATACTCTGCATTTTTATATTGATAGATTTATTCCCACAGTAGATATAGAACAGAGAGATGAAAAATTAAGATAAATCAAGACAGTCTAATCCATCTGTCTGCAGTAATGGAAGAATAAGTAGAAAGGTTAAAGTACTGATAAAGGAGAATATTTATAGCTCAGAGTTGAAATGAGGGTCCTTGGTGCTCTCTGTGCTTGGTTGTTTTCTTGTTTATTACCCAAACTAGGTAAAATCATCAGTGCTAGTGATGTGCTAAGCATGTTGGAATAAGAGTATCTTTGCAGATTATCTTAATATTTGGATAGATTTACATATGATTTCCATCATATATCCTAAACGATCTACTGGTATATGGAATAGAGTTTTTTTTTTTTTTTAAAAAAAAAGTAACCCACCAAATTCTAGTATAAAGTTTAGCAATCCCACCCAGCATTTCCAGATTTAAGGAATAATTGGAAGTTTAAATTCAAATCTGGTGTCTATGGAGATTCTCAGTCATCCAGGTCATAGTTGTTGTCCCAAAGGTGCTTTTTCAAAAACCTTTTTTCTTGAAGAGGTTTCACCTCTCATCCAAGAAGCTTCTTCATTTCTGGCTGAATGTTGGAGGATGGAACGATTTATATTCCTTGCAGTCATCTGGTTGTTAGCACTCTTTCTGAATCGTTGAGACCACATTGAGAGCACAAGTAAACCTCCAAAAGGTCAAACCTTTAGGTCTATACCTGCTGTTTCCCAAGGGAAGGCAGACATTATGGTGAGATTCTTGTAATATAGGTGATCAACAATAAATTATTTACTTGGACATATCCCTATGTGGCTCTGGTTGCTTGCTCCTGACATCTTCTTGAGATCCATGGAGCTTCCATCGGATGACATTCTGGAAGGTCTTGAAGACCTGGCAATTCTCCCAGGCTTCGGGTAGATCGGATGGAGCCCCTTGTTGGATGTAGGCTGTACATGTTTGTATCTCTTTTTGCTCTGTGTTTTTATCTTGTTCTTTGCTGTAGAGTCAGCAGCATAGAGTTATTTCAGAATCAGGCAGTGTCTCAATCAATCAATCAAATGGAATTGAAGACACTACTTATTTGTGCTAAACTCCCCTTAATGTTCTTCAAATATTGAGAACTGAATTTACTCATGTCTAGTCAAATAGGCCAGCTCCCTTGCCTATTGAATTTTAGTTTTTCTGGGATAAATTGGCTTTTTATTATCAGTCTTCTACAGATGCAATTCTGATATCATTAACCTTAGAAATAGAAATAATTGTAAGTGTCATTTTGAGACATATATATGTGAGATGTGGAATATATATATAAAAAACACATTTGTCTATATGAAACATGGACCGTAGCTTCTATTTTCATCTTTATCAGTAAATTAACATTGAAAGGTAATCTATAAATTGTACCATCAAATTTAGGAAGTAGTATGCTGGCTGTGATCCTCCTTCTCTTTCTTTAGTCTGTGCAACCCGATAAAGCTTCACAGATGCTTTAATGTCTATCAGTAGCGATATTAGATAGATAGCTCTGCCTAATTCAGATTATTCTGGCCTCATGGGAATATGTTCACCTCCAGTGGATTTATATTCTAGGCAGAGGGTATTACACCTGCTAATATATAAACGTTAGAAAAAGCCTCTTGTAAGTTCTGCTATTGTCGTACCTTCATTTTCACACCCACCTTAAAAATTTAATTTCAGAAAGCAACTGCCATTCCATGTCATGTCAGCACTAAGGACATCTAAATAGGATTCACGGGGAGCCAAGGAAGTTTCATCTTTTGTCCTTTCTGAGCCTGTGCAAAGCAACATATCAAAGTAATTTGACTTTCTCATACACATTTAGAATTTTCTACATCCCAGGGAATGAGATCATATTTTGCCAACAAAGGACATGGAATATCATGATGCTGATAGCTGCCTATGGAAACTCAGCTTATTTTTCAAGGGTTCCTTTTTTTGAGTAATGGACACATTTGGAATGTTGAGAACATGTCCTGGATGCCCTCACAAAATGGTCACAGTGATGGGCATGATAGAGAGCATGATCTCCTTTGCCAAAAGGCAAACTGTTGAGGTTCTTCCTCATCAGTCTCTTATTTCCCAGGATAACAGAATAATAGAATAACAGAGTTGGGAGGGACCTTGGAAGGAAACCCTATACCATTTCCTTATACTTTCCTATACTTCTTCCTTATACTTTCCTATACTTCTTAAAAACCTTGCGTGTTGGAGCATCCACGACTTCTAGAGGCAAGTACAATGTTTCCTACCACCTATGCATGGGGTTTTTGGGGGGTGGGTGGGGGATGGGCCTGTAGAGGAGAAGATGGACAGACCACCCAATAGCACTAGACTGCCAGCTCCTAACATTTTTATTTCTGCACAATATGTGGGGTTCAAAATATATACAAGTCTCAGAGGCATTCTTGGAAATAAAAGTGGTGCTTACGGCTGTGATTTTGATTTGCAATATGCCGGCTTTATTTTTGTGCTAATTCCAGGAAAGGCAGAAATCCTGGTAGGTCTTGAGAAAGATGTACACCACAGTGCCTATATTCCCTCTTCATCTTTGATTCACCATTCTTCTCTGTTGTTATACATTATCCATCTTAGATTAGAAGTGCCAGAAAGCCTATCTCTCTTCTCTGTTCAACTTTGGGCCAGGCTTCCAAATATAGGAGACATAAATAAATAATGTTAAAGGCAGAACACTAGGGAGATTCTCAGTCATCCAGGTCATAGCTGTCTCAAAAGTGTTTTTTTTAAAAAGGCAACTGGACTGTTTTTTCCTTGAGGAAGAAGAACAAAACATCCAAGACCTTTCATCAATTGAGATGGTGGGGAATGGAAGGATAGGTTCTGATGGGAGGGGGATGCAAGGATTTCTCTGCAGTCATCTGGTCCATTAAGTGTTTTTTTCTGGTGGGAGCGGTCTATCAGGCAACCTGGTCTACCCAATTATGGGATGGAGCATTCTGCTTCTGTTTTCATCTTTCAGCCCCAATCAGAATCCCAGAAGGTTATGGCTAGCTGTTGAGAACTAAATAGCTTGAAATAGATCTATATTAGTCTCCCTTTATTTCTTTGTCAGTAAAACATAAATTTAACATCTGGTCTGTTAGCACTCTCTGTGAGAGCTGTTGAGGCTATTTGGGGGTTTATCTTTGCCCTCAGGAGGCAATTGGTTGTGGAATCTTTTTGGCAATGCCTTTAGAGCTGTGTTAAAGACAGAAGATAAGTAAATAACAACAATTCTACTGTAACATGAAGTAATTCAAGGATTTGGCTCTGACATGCAGATGTATGAAGGATTTTACAAGTAAAGCGAATCCCAAAAATGTGTATAAGAACTTTTCAGAGACTTTAATTCACATCAAGAATGGAGACAAACAATTGATCAAAATGTCCCTGGGTAGCTCTTAAGGTGCTCAAAAAGTCTTTTTAACAAACAACAACAAACCTCTCTTTCCCTCCCTCCCTCTCTCTTCCTCCCTCCCTCTCCCCCCTCTCTCAGTTGATTTTTAATTTCAGACTTGATAAACTTTCTGATTGATGAAAGCAATATTCTTGGTTTGTCATTAGTCATTTGATACTCAGAGTCTGAAGGAAGAATAAGCTTTAGATAAAATTATTTTAAGTGTCTGTGAATGAGTGGTGGGGTGAAACCTCTTAAGGCTGTTGTTCTGGGAAAATAGGGGGAGGAAATATTGTGTATGTTTGCTGCCTTGAGTAATAAAGGTGGGGTTTTAAAAAAATCTAAAAATGTTTTTTAAAAATCTGCTTCATTAACTATCTATTACCAGTCATCTCAGTTTTTGACAAGGAATCTCTTAGCATTTTATTGACTACAAGGAAAAGATAAACCTGAAATTCCTCAGCCAAACCACCACCTCCTCCTCCTCCTCCTCCTCCTCCTCCTTCTTCCTCCTCCTCCTCCTCTTCCTCTTCCTCTTCCTCTTCCTCTTCTTCCATATCCTTCATCGGACATTGGTGATTACGTTGGCAATCCTATTTTTGTCAACAGCAGTATGAAAAAGTGCTGCTGTGTTTTGTCCATACCAGTCCCTTAGGTTTTGAAGCCATGATGTTCTTCTTCTGCCTGGACCTTGTTTACCTTCAATCTTTCCCTGGAGGATTAAGTGAAGGATGCCGTATTTTTCTGGGTGTCGCATCACATGTCTAAAATATTCTAACTTTTGCTTTTTAATGGCTTTGATTATTTCCTTTTGCTTGTACATTATAAAAATTAGTGAAATCTTTATCTAATAGTAGAAGATTTAAAACTAACAGTTGCATTAATTACTGTCTCCAATATTTATATACAGTATTTGTAAATAAAAAACAGGATAATTGGCACATTGATACGTTTCAAATATTCTGGAACTATATACCATATACTGGCTGGCTGGCTGGAGACAGACAGACACATTCAACACACCACACATACACATTAACTGATTCTTTTTCTCAAACTGTTCTCTCTTCAGAAAAACTCTCTTTTCTTATATCTGAATATTGTCCATCTCTTTCTGTTTTCCTATACCATAACATTGGAAGAGGTCTTAAAACCTAGGTGAACCAAACTTCACCCCACAATTCAGCACCTACAATAATATAACATTCTATTATTCTATTATTCTATTATTATTCTATTATTATTCTATAATATAATTAATTAGAATATAATTAATATTCTAATAATAGAATATTCTATCTTCTATAATATTCTAGGCACTTAACTGTCCAGTTTTGGTTAAGATAATTTCAATGAACAGAGTTTAGCTTGTCCTGAAACAGTCTGTGCCACACACTATGTTATTGGTATGTTACTCCAACATTAGAAGTTGCTCCTGCACTGACTAGCTATTGGTTCTAATATTGCTGTTTGCATGATAGCCCTTCAGGTATTTGGACACCACTCTCAAGCCTCTATTTTTTTTACTTTTCCAGATTAGATATACATAGTTATTTCATAGCACATGATTTCCAGGTTGCTCACAATTCTATTCCTTCCTTCCTCCCTCCCTCCCTCCCTCCCTCCTTTCTTTCTTTCTTTCTTTCTTTCTTTCTTTCTTTCTTTCTTTCTTTC
Organism: Arizona elegans; assembly: GCA_022577455.1. Taxonomy (NCBI): domain Eukaryota; kingdom Metazoa; phylum Chordata; class Lepidosauria; order Squamata; family Colubridae; genus Arizona; species Arizona elegans. The sequence goes on along the minus strand of JAKOOJ010000001.1, from coordinate 196,783,729 downwards.
TTTCTTTCTTTCCTTCTTTCTTTCTTTCTTTCTTGTCTTACTTTCTTTCTTTCCTCTCTCTCTCTCTCTCTCTCTCTCTCTCTCTCTCTCTCTCTTTCTTCACATGATGATACACAGAATTATGTAGAGCAGGGGTGCCAAACTCACGTCATCATGGTGGTGTCACGTGATGTATCGGGACTTTTTTCCCCCTTCACTAAAATGGGTGTGGGCATGGCCAGCGCTTGACACATCCGGCCCATGGCCCGGGAGTTTGACAGCCCTGATGTAGAGTAACTCAGAACATATTGACAGTACCTGAGAAATATTCACAGTATGAAGGATCTTCCATATATATTTCAGTCTTCTTAGAAGGAATCAAACCAGTTAATCTAAAGCCAACTTCCTGTCTGAAGAATGTTGTCATATGATGGACTTCCTTAAATTATCTTGTTCATTCCTGGATTCAGCCCAAGCTCCCTGCTCTTATCTTCAAACCCTTGCTAGAACTCTCCCAATCTTTTCTGGTTTTGTAAACTTGATACATCCAAATCCTGCAAACATTTTTCTTTTACTGTAGTTTCACCATCCTATGATTTTCTGCTCCTTCAAACTGTTCTGCTATTTCTGCCTTGGTTCTCTTTATAGTTAGAAAAGAAAGCTGGTGCCTCTTTTTTTTCCCTTCAAAACCAAACATTTTCTTTTAGCACTGTTGTGGATTTAATAAGACAAACACAACTTTTAGATTAATCAGAGACAGATTTTATATATTGCGCAATAGGTTCAAGGCTCTGTACATGAAGCATTGAACAAAGACAGAAATTAGGTACAATGGTTTTATACCCTTCTAGACAAAGGATTCTGTTAACTCAGCAATTCATATGGTCATATACATTTATCATTTTTAATTGACATTTCCTCATTACAGAGTTTCTTTGCAAACAGTTATAATTCTTTTTGTATATTACTGAAGCATAGATTCAAATCATCTTTTGACGATGGACAACTTTTAACTCATGTGGATCCCCTTGACCTAACCAACCTTTAAGCTGTATGTCATTAGAATGTTCCTTTCTTCTGACAACTTAGAGGCCTCCTAGAGGAACCAAAAGGATTTTGGCTGAGTTTGTACTTTTTCCAACTGGATGCATTGCTTTTTAGAATAGAGTGAATAGAAAGTTATCCAGTGGTCATCTATCAGAGCCCGCTTCATTACATTATTCCCCCCTCTGAAAGTTTTTCAATGCAGAAACTTTCACTATTCTCATATAAGTTTAACTTCTGAGTATACAAGATTCCAATAAACAAATCTACCATATATAGGGTCTAACAAAAGATAATTAATGAAAGTAAAGGATAGGTAGTTCTTGATTGTTTTTCTACTCTCTTGATTCTTGGGGAGATTCTCTACCTCTTTCTACAGGTTCCATTTCCTCATATGGGTCTGCCACAGAATCTTTATGTTCTTCCATAGGATAGGGACCAAGATGAATAAGAAAATGTTCTATCAAAGCTAGTTCCTTTTCAACTTGAATCTCTTTTACTGCTCTTATTGATAGATGTTTTAGCATAGGGATTGCACAAGGAATAAAAGCTAGGCCTGCCACAGCCATATTAATCCACCCGGATCCAGGCAACCAAGAAAACCACATGTCAGTTGTTTATAACCTCTGACCTATCTTGGAAGCCCTATCCTGCAATTCCTTGGCAATTTCTCTGACCACACCTGATTTGTTACATGTTCATGTCCAATTTGTTGGTAAACACAAATATGCATCCTTTCCACATAAGAAGATTTATGGAAAAGGCATGCACTCAGTAGTTCCTTGCATTAGTCCAGATCCCTAAGTCCCTGCCACAAACATTCCTGCCAGTGGTTGCAATGGGACTTCCAGTGAGGGGTCCTTCTGTTTATCTCTGAGAATTGGTCCTTCAAAAACATATCGAGAGATAGAAAAAGGAGATGGAAAAAGGATACACAAATCTGATTTGGACTTTAAGTTGAACCAGAGCGGAAATTCTGAAGGTTGAAATGTTCTTGGACAGATTCCATCCACCCCATTTTCCCTTCTTAAAGTTTATTTCTGGTAGCCTTTGTTCTAACCCAGAGTTGTGGTTTGACAGGAACAGCATGATAAGATGTAGGGCTAGCAGATAAACATAAGCAGCATTTCTGACCTAGGGTAGGGTCATACTGTTTAACAAGATCTTGACTTTATTCCAAAATCTGTGATATATAGTCTCCTCTATGCAATTGTTGTAAAGGCCCATTTTCCTTATCTATTCCCCCCTCAGCTGGGAATGTCAATAGTGCAACCTTAGGTGGTGGAGTTGACTTAGGTCTAAAGTAAGAACCCTGTGCATAGACAATGCGTTTTTGGTGGTAGCGAACTTGACCTAAAGTGTCTCTACTTGGGGAATCAATGTTCATCTTATGTTCACTTGAGAGTCCTAGTGCGAATAATGTCCAAAGCCATAAACAAATCATAATCAACTATGGTGTAAAGCTCACTACGTCAGGGAAAGGGTTAGTGGTGCATGTGGTTTGGGAAACAGGAGTAGCAATAAAAATCCTAGGTCTACCACAAAAACCGTTCCTTATATATATAAAACAAAATTACTAGCAAGATTAGAAAAACAAGTACCCACAAAATGTACTCCCAAACTTCTAATAACATTAGCATGTGTAAGAAAGTGTTATATTACAGCTAATAATATGTATATGTACAATGTGAAGGCAGTTGTCCTCTTTACAAATCTTCCGCCGTGCGTAGAGAATCAGCTTCCGGAGTGATTCAGCAGGGCTGATGATCACCTGGTATCAGTCTCATCCAGTGGATCCAGGATCATCCTCCTAAGATCTTAAAAACACAATTACAAAACCAATACATGTGGGCGAGTGCGCAAAGGAATCTGAGCAGTTGTAGTCCTTTTCAGTTGGGAAATAGCATAGGCAACCACTGAATCCTAAGAAAGAAAAAAATTACAAAAATAGTCCAGATGATGAAGAATGCTATTCCCACTGGTGGCTGGATCCTTTGGATCATCAACTTCAATGGATTTCCTTGATGAGATTGGGCCCGTTCACTTGGGGTCTAACTTCCGTCCAGTTTGGATTAACATTCAATCATCGTGGTGGAATTTGTGGACTGGAAACTTCAAAGGTGGTGTTTGGGCTAATAGTCCTTGTTTCCTAAAAACTTCAAAATATCTGGACAGGTTATACACATATTGTTTCAATACTTTGTCACTGGTTTCCAAGGAAGTAATGCATATGCTTCCTGTAGTGAAAACTACTCCAAACAATAGTTCATATGATGATAATCTGTCTAGGTTGGGTAAAACTCTTGACACCACTGTTGCTGTAGCATTACTGCAGATAAAAGCTGCAACCCACCCTATGAGGTGGTTCACTATGACTAATGAATATTTTACACTCCCCACTTTTGGTAATTCTGTAAAATCCACATGAATACATTGAAATGATCTTAAAGCTGGTGGTACATCTTACCCATATGTTGTTTTCTGACAGCATGTTCATTCACCTTTTTACAAACCAAACATTTGTTTATAATTGATGTTATTAAAGGATATATCCCAATACAACCATAGCTTAGTTTAAAAGTTCATGTACAATAGCTTGAAGTCCCCAATGACTCCACCCATATTTTGCCAAATGATGTCCAGAGACTAAGGGTTACAATGCATTAAGCAATAGCCGTCATAAAGTCAGCTTATTGCCCCCCACAAACTGGGTCCTCAATTCACCTACCTTAGAAAGGATGGAAGGCTGAGTCAACCTTGAGCCTGGTGAGATTCGAATTTACAGTAATTGCAGACAGCTGGTGTTAAATTACAATGCATTTATCCACTGAGCTATCCAGGCTCCCTGTCCATAGAGCTTAATTTATTGAATACAATTCAAAGGTTTGAGCAGACCAATTTCGAGGCAATTTGTCTCCAGGGGGTGTCCCTCCAAATCTGGTCTTATTTTTGTATGGAAGCCAATTATTTCAACACCATAATGTTCTCATCCAAGGTGATACATTGATCTGGTGTTGGTTAAGAACTGTGCTTGATTCAAATTGAGAACTGTAGGTAAAATCAAATCTGTCTGCTGCATTAAAATTGTTTTATTTTGTTTAGAATTTTGAATCAGATAACCACCACTGTAGGATAGTTCTGACTTGATGTGGGGTGCTTACAATGAGGGTTCCCCCAAAGGTCAATTTCCTACTTTCTGAGCCAACACCCCTCGTGCAATTCAATGTGTGTGTGTGTGTGTGTGTGTGTGTGTGTGTGTCTACAAAGAGACCGAATGGCTTTTCCAAATTTGGCAAACCCAATACAGGAGCCCTGGTTAAAGCCTGTTTCAAATTTTCAAGGCTTCCTCTTTCATGTCCCTCCCATTTCAAACTCCAAGGTCCAGATTCAATTAATTTTGCATAGAATTGTCTTAATTCTTGCTTGTTTTCAGATGGAGGCGGAGATGCCACCCCTCCTTTCTATCAGGAGTGATTTTTGTTTTTTCTCCTGTGGGGGGCGGGGGGGGGGGAGTCTTTCCCTTTAAAGATTGCTGAAAGGCAGAGCTTTCCCTTCCTGAATTCAAAACTCCTGGAATCAGTTTTATTGTTCCTAGTAAGGCAAGCAAGAAACAAACAAACACATCTTTTATTCTTCCTTTTGTTGTGGAAATAAGGTGGCAGTTTCTTAATGGCCCATTGGTAAGGGTGGGGGCTGAACTCTGCCTGAGTTTCTGCCTATTTTCTTTAGGGGAATTTTCTTGTGCTTTTAATATTGAGCTTCTCAAATCTTCCAACACTCCCTTCACTGATTAAGTGTATTCAAATGCTTTGTTCACTTAATCTGATCTCTGTCAACGAAAAACACCACTTCTCTTTTCTTTGGATCGGGCAATCTTTAATGCTGTCTTCCCTGCCCATATTACCACTTCTACTTCTTAGCACTTCCACATTTCATTCTGCCAACTTCCATAACTTTCCAAAAACAAATCACATACCTTCTCCTTTCCATCAATTCTACTTTCTCTAACTCCTTCTTATACAATTCTCCTACCGCTGTCAGCACAAGTCTGTGTAGACAAACTTAAAGGCAACTTTCTGACTTCCCTTAAAACTTCCTCTCTTCCTTCAACTACCATATATCCTTTCTATAAAAAATTAGCTCCTCAGCACCAATTATCTAATCTCCCCGCAAACTGAAGTGAACGAAAAAAAGCATATTCTCGAGGCAGAATCCAATCATTTTAGACAAAAATGCCATTGAATCTCTCCCACCACACATCGCAATTTCCAACTCATCTCTGTGACAATTCCCAAAAAGGGCAGTAACTTGTGCTACTAGCAAACAAACAAATAAACAACAAACAAACATACAAACAAACAAACGTGCCATCTGTTAAGGATGCAGAATGCACGCAGACATAAAAACATTTAAGAGAGACAGCTTCAAAAATAAAAGAAACAATAGTAAAATGCAAGTCAGATTAAAAAAATCTTTCAAAATCATTTCTTTTATATAGGTTTAAGTAAGCGTTGTAAACCTCAAAAATTTCCAGAAAAAAATAAAATCAAAATTGTATTCAGAGCAGAAAAGTTTTCATATGCAAATTAAAGAGACCTAGCAGCAACAGCATTAGCCGATCACCCACTTCCCCTCCTTTCTCTGCTCAGCAGAGAGACATGCTGTCCGCAGCCCACCCTTTTCCTGCTTCTTTCTTCCAAAGGAAGGGGGGGGGGAAATACAGGGAAAAAAAAATATTTAAAGTACATAGAATTCTCATCTTCCTTTCACCTCTCCTTTCAACAACACAACCTTCTGCATTTCTTTCTAATTTCTCACATTCTCAACACACCGGCATTCACATTTGCACTGCAATCAACTTCTTGTTTAAACCAATTTCACATACAAAAAATCCCACTTCATGCCTCAAGCACAAATCATCTCACTTTGCTGGCAGCCACACATATCACAATCAATTAAATTCCATTCAAATTTACACACTATCATTATATATATACATATATATTTAACAGAAATCACACCAAATTGATCAAATCATATCTGTTTTCCCATTTAGACAGGCTTCACCTTTTTAACTGCCTGCTAAACCCTGGGAGGGAAGAACAGTAAACTCTGGCTGTTTAAGAATGTCAGTTTATCAGAAAATTTATAACACTGCAATTAGTTCTTCTCTTACCACACATAAGATTACACACAATACTTAGTTCCTTAATTCCAAAACTTAAATACTTAATTCCAGAGACTTCAGGATGCCACCTGGTCTCCCAGGGGATTGATCAAATCTCACTCTTCCACCCCTTTAAAGGGTAGGTACCTCTAAACAGAGAGACTTTAACTCTCTGATTTATACTTACCTGTTTTATTTTTCTTTCTTTCTTTCTTTCTTTTTCTTTATGTATTTATGTTGAGTCTCTGTGTCTGATTAAACTTCAAGGATTCTTGACTGGCCTGTCTTTGTCAGCGGGTTTACGGCACCTCCTCACTGAATCTCCGTGGACTTCAAAGGAGTCCTAATGGCCGGCCAGTGGATTTTCCTTGGGGAGGCATCGATTCCCGCTGAGGCAGGCTGTCTGGTAGAACAAAAGTTCTCTGCCTTGTAGTCCCATCTGGGGTGCCATAAATGTTGTGTATTTAATAAGACAAACACAACTTTTAGATTAATCAGAGACAGATTTTATATATTGCGCAATAGGTTCAAGGCTCTGTACATGAAGCGTTGAACAAAGACAGAAATTAGGTACAATGGTTTTATACCCTTCTAGACAAAGGATTCTGTTAACTCAGCAATTCATATGGTCATATACATTTATCATTTTTAATTGACATTTCCTCATTACAGAGTTTCTTTGCAAACAGTTATAATTCTTTTTGTATATTACTGAAGCATAGATTCAAATCATCTTTTGACGATGGACAACTTTTAACTCATGTGGATCCCCTTGACCTAACCAACCTTTAAGCTGTATGTCATTAGAATGTTCCTTTCTTCTGACAACTTAGAGGCCTCCTAGAGGAACCAAAAGGATTTTGGCTGAGTTTGTACTTTTTCCAACCGGATGCATTGCTTTTTAGAATAGAGTGAATAGAAAGTTATCCAGTGGTCATCTATCAGAGCCCGCTTCATTACATTAGCACCATCCTGCAAAAATTTTGCTGGAATTAAATTTGACTTGTAACCAAGCCTCCGCAGCTAAAGCAATTCCGTATCATTTCCTTTAGCTAGCATTGTGCATATTGCATTTTCTCTTATATTCTGTACAGTCTCAAATACAGTGATGATACTGAATGAATGTGGAGAAGAAAATGATTACCGCCATCCCTTGAGAGAGAAGTGCTATTAATACTGTCAACAGCTTTTTCCTTTAATATAAAGGCTAGATGGTCATTGTCTGAAAAGCTCTTTTTAAAAAAACAAAACCACGTTTCCTTTCTCTACCTTCATAAAGTTATACAAGGCAGGGTGTAGAATCTCATTTTATATGCAGTTCTTTAAAAAAAACTGATTTGCCTTTCATCTTCAACAATATGGCTATTTATCTAAATGCTCTGCATATTTCTCCAAAGAAAGCTTAGGCAAATCAATTCGGTTTCACTTTCCCTTACTCTTTTCTTCTTTTATTTGTATGATGTGCTTTGTGCAATGTGTTTTCTAAGGAGGCAGAGGTGACCTTTTCCAATCACATCAACGATGATTATTTCCCTTCCACTGAACAGAATAAACTGTTAACGTAGTTTCTTTAGACCAAAGTAGGTTGCTTAATACTGTAGCTATGAATTAGAAAACACATTGTGCTGTTCCTTGGATAAATGAGTGAGTTTAGGAAAGAGAATGTATTCTCAAGGAAATGTTAGAAGATCATACAAATATTTTTTTATGGAAGGAGGTATATTTTTTGGAAAGCATCTTTATGTGCGCTTTAGGAGAGAAGATGTTTCAGAACCTATGACAACCACGTTTTCCTGATGCCTGCTGCAGGTGACATCGGCTTCCCAAAATTTTAGGTCAAGGTATCTTCCAGGCTTGTGATTTGAAATTATTTCAACTGTTCAGGGTTTAGCATGGCAAAACAATCATGAAAACTTTGAGATTTCAGAATCTACTTTTAACCTTTTCTTCTGTGCTGGAGCTTCTTTTCCATTTCTTTGTATTTTAGAGGATCTTCAATCAGAGCGAACACTTCTGCGTTCCTCTGAGTAGCCTAGCGCTGCTTTATGATTTAGACATTTTTCAAGATTTTTTTATAGTACTCTGAAGCTCTTTCATTTGCTCCCTTCAATTCTTCATTTCCCCCTCAATACAGTGATTGACCTTGAGTGTGACACTGACAGAAATCTTTTGCCTGGTGGTGATTTTTGCCACCTCAGTTGCTTTATGTCCCATGCTGTTCATTTCTGATAATGATATAGTACAATAGCACTCTCTGACCTCTAACTGACCAGCTTATCGGCAAACTGCTGGGAAACATGGAGTTGGATGGCACTTCTTATGATAGATCACATAAGATAGGCTCTCAGGATCACATAGCCACCCAATCTAAAAAAGCAATTGTATACCTCAGCATACAGCTAGAGTCCAGGAGAATAAGATATTAGCAGCCCAGATAGCAAGAGAGAGGGGGGGGGGGAATTCAGTTTATGATTCCTTGAACAGATCACAAGGTAGAACGAAAGATCATATTTTGCAAATCTGTTTAATGCAGATTAAGCATAACGGTTCATTAATAGTATGGCTCTGGCAAGTCTTTATTGAAATGAGCTTTAAAGTACCCATATCCTCAATGCCGCTGTGTAATAGCACGTAGAATACACAGGGGATAGCAGAGAAAAAAATAAATTAGCATCTATTCGGGGATGAGAAATAGTGATAGTGTTGTGGGAGAGAAGTCATTTCAAACACTGAAAGAGAGGAAACAGCATTTGTCATATAGGTAGGAAGAAAAATAAACTCCTTTGTGTTTTAATGCAATCTTACATAAGTCACATTTTCAAACCAAGATATGATCCCAAATAAACTTTAAAGTTTTCACTTTCTCAAATATTGTAAAACCATCTCCCAAATAAGAAATAAATAGAAAATGGGAAATGTCAGTCTTGCCAAACTCCCCAACAGGTAACAGACAGATTAACTATGCAGTGATTCATAAATGTCTTGTAAAAGAAGAATAAGAAGAGGATTTTGTATCAAATTGCTCTTTACTATTTAATTATATAAAGAGAGAGAGGGAGAGAGATATTTTCTGCAGGAACAATGATTATGAGTATGCTTTAATTATTGGGCCACATGGAACTCTTCATAAAACAATTAGGGAAGTTTATACACATGGATAAATTTAAATTTGGGGAATTACTGCTGCTTGATATAAAGTGAAAAATCTCCATTATTTAATGCCAGAATTAATGATTTCATATCAATGGCATTGCAATGAAACCTAAAGAAGATGGCAGGATTACTTTGTGTCATGGGGAATGAAGGTGCCAATTATTCTGGGGAATTTGCTTAGTAGCACTGTCTTGTGGTTCACTGCCATGTGCCACAAAATAACTTGAGATAGTGTTAGCCTTTAATGTACCTTTTATCATGTATAGAATGCCATATTCCCATAGATTCTTTTTTATTCGAAGCTTTCTTGCAAGGAATTTGCCTGACGGCTAACTTTTTCATTCCACTCACCCAATATACTTCCATCTTTTTTTCCAGGGATTTATTTCCTTCCTGCCTGCTAGCCTTCCTTCCATAGCTATACATTGCCCTTGGTTTTGCCTTGTGTCTCAAATCCAATCCAATCCAATCTATTCTCTTGTTTGGAAACTACATTAAACATCAACAGAGGTTACCATTCTCATGCCCAATCCCAATGAAATACCAGATGCATCCTAAAAGCAGTTGTTTTCAACAAGACCTTCCTTCCTTCCCCTTTTTTTTCAGATTGCCAAAATCTTTTCAATCAGTACTTACCGCAAAAGCTGGAGGCAATTAAAACTAGAGAGAATATTTTGAAAATGCTGTTCTGTGCTGTGTATTTTCAAAGTTAGATATGGCAGACTCAATTAGCACCACATTAGTAATAAATAAGCGCACTCGGCAAAGAAGGAAAAATATCAATAATCCACTCACAGCCACTCCATAACTCAGCACCATGTTTTCACCTCACATAGGCACCTTAATTAGAAGTTTGCCCATGTGCCTGCTTTACTCATTAGCTGCCTCTTTACTGAAAAGGAATAATGAGCTGAGCTCCCTAATCTGACGTTAACAAATTGCCACCATTTGGGGAGGCATTTCAATGTAAAATGGTGATGTTCATTATCAAAATTATGTTTGAAGAGCAAGTCTCATTTGGGCTCAGTGTTGTGAGATAGTTTCGTTCAGGGAAGGGCTCCAGACCAGGAATGGAGGAACAGAGGAGAAAAAAACAAAACAAGAGAAACTGGTTGATGCCCAGTATTCCTCAAAATTTATCCCCCTTGCCTTAGGAGGTGGGACTGTGCTAGATCTTCACTGAAGAAACACAAAAACTATGTATCAAACAGTATAAAATAATGGTTAGAGAATCAGTTTAGGACAGGATGAAATTCCATTCATCTAAGAAGCTTGCTGAGTGGTTTTAATTATCCCATTATATTCTACCTTTGGGTGGTGTGGTGGTTTAGCAGTTAAGACTGCTAAGGCTTAGCTGGGCTTATCAGCTGGAAAGCCAGCAGCCCAGGTTTGAGACCTGAGCGCCATGCAAGAGGGTCAGCTCCCATCATCATGCCCAGCTCCTCCCAACCTAGAAGTTCGAAAACATGCAGATTTTGTTGTTGTTAGCTGCGACCCCATGGACAACGTTCCTTCAGGCCTTCCTGTCCATTTAAGCTCACACCTACTGCTTCAGTGACTCCATCCAGCCACTTCATTCTCTGTCATCCCATTCTTCTTTTGCCCTCAATATTTCCCAGCATTAGGCTCTTCTCTAGTGAGTCCTTCCTTCTCATTAGGTGGCCAAAGTATTTGAGTTTCATCTTCAGGATCTGGCCTTCTAAAGAGCAGTCAGGGTTGATCTCCTCTAGGACTGACTGGTTTGATCGTCTTGCAGTCCAAGGGAGTCACAGGAGTCTTCTCCAGCACCATAGTTCAAAGGCCTCAATTCTTTGATGCTCAGCCTTTCTTATGGTCCAACTTTCATAGCCTGCAGATCAGGGGTGGGTTCTACTTACCTTTACTATCGGTTCGCAATGGGGCCGCACACATGCGCAGAAGCATTTTATAACATCGGGGTCGGTGGGCGGAGCCTCCCACTGGTTTTATTACCAGTTCTATAGAACCGGTGCGAACTGGGGGCAACCCACCAGTGCTGCAGATAGAACTAGATGAATAGGTACCGCTTTGGTGGGTAGGTAACGGCACTCTATGACATCATGCTGACCATGTGACCATGGAAATGTCTTTGGACAGTGCTGGCTAAATGGAAATGGAAAGACTCTGCCCTTAGACATCCAGATGGAACTACTCAAACCTTGACTGGGCTTATGGTATAATAGAATAGTTGATGCCCTCAGTAAAGTAGTATCTGCTCCACTCCATTATAGGATTGGATAAAATGTGAGCAGTAGCTATGGTAGCTCTTCCTTACTGTCTGTGAAATATCAACAGTATGTACCACTTTGAGACCCTTGAAAGGCAGGATGCAAATAAAATGATGAGTACCAGCCTGACTTGCATATCAGATTTCTTGAGTTAAAATATGTAAAGCGCAGACAATATGCCGTGATGACAAAACCCATAGACTCAGACCAAATCAAAGAGATTTCTCTGAGGTTGATCAGAATCTTTATCCAAATAGTTTTTAATACAGACATAGCAACCAATGCAAGTGAACTCTGCTTTATAAACTCTATGAAATCAGAGTGTCTGTTGCATTTTAAAATTACAATAATGTTTACTAATCTGACATTGTGCATACTTGCTCAAGGGTAGTTCTACTATTGTAAGTGGGATTTAATGAAGTATAGGATACAGAGGTGGTTGCCGTAAGGAGAGAGTAACTTGTTTCATACCCTGAAACTGCTTTTTGAAAATGATTATTTGCTTTGCTTGCAATTGTACCAATCTCTTCCCCCCACCTCCGCTCCCAATGCACCCATCCTAGGCAGATTATTGCAAATTGGATTTATGTAAAAATATTAATAAAAATTTATGCCATGGTTCAGCGGCTGAAAGAAACTCATATAGATAACATGTACAAAAGAATGTTCAGCTAAGCATTTTCTTCATTAAGAATGAATCACAAACTTCCAGCGTGTGATGTGCTTTTTTTTATTATTATTAACAAATCTTAGATGTCACAGATGATTTTTTTTTATTAACTAAAGTGTTTATGAATAAGTTTAACCGTACCAGCACTGTGCTTCTATGCAAGTCTTTGTTTGTTTGTATGGCCCATTAATCCTGAAGACATTCTTCCCTCTCACCATTTCAAATGTCTCCTGGCATTTAAACAGAGGTAAAGATAAATGGGTGCCATGTGGATACTCTGAGAGAAGGCTTGACAAAACAAACAAATCGTAGCAAGGGTTTAAACTTAAATATCTCACTGATAGAAAGTCAATCGTGAGAAAGAATAAAAGAAATGCCAAACTATTATTCAAACAGTACATCTTTAGTAATGAAATACTAGTCTACACGCATGCAAGTTTGAGTATGCATGTGATACATTTGATATTGAAATATTTTTGAAGTTGACCAAAGCCACATCCCTATCCTTCCAGTTTGGCTGTAAAACGATTGCTGTCTTAATTATGATAATTAAGGCTCCTGCTATATACAGGTAGTCCTTAATTTGCCACCACTCATTTAATGATCATTCAGAGTGATGCTGGCCTCAGAAAGGGTGCTTTATGGCCCATAAAACACTTTTGGTTGTCATAAATGGTTGCGCTGCCCTCCCCACAGTCAAATGACCACAATTTCACGTGCTGGGCACCCTGATCACACTTAGGACAGGTTGTAGCAACCTGCAATTATGTGACTGCAGTTTACAGCTCTTTTTTTTTTTTTTTGTTGATTTCTGACTTTTTTTTTTTTTTGCCAGTTTCTGGCAAAATACAAAAAATTCGACTTACGAAGAGCCCTGGTGGTGCAGTGGTTAGAATGCAGTACTGCAGGCTACGTCTGCTGACTGCTGGCTGACTGCAATCTGGCAGTTCGATTCTGACCGGTTCAAGGTTGACTCAACCTATCATCCTTCCTAGATTGGTAAAATGCGGATCCGGATTGTTGGGGTCAAGATGCCGACTCTGTAAACCGCTTAGAGAGGGCTGTAAAGCACTATGAAGCGGTATATAAATTCTATTGCTATTCCTACAACAGTTCATTTAGTGACCATTCAAAGTTACAACCACACTGAAAAAAGTGGCCTATGACCATTTTTCCTACTTACAACCGTTGCAGCATCCCCCATGGCCACATGATCAAAATTCAGACCCTTGGCAACTGACCTATATATATGATGGTTGCAGAGTCCTGGGGTCATGTGATCACCTTTTGCAAGGTGATAAGCAAAGTCAATGGGGAAGTCAGATTCTCTCACCCCCACTATGTTACTAACTTAACAACTGCAATGATTTACTTAACAATTGTGGCAAGAAAGGTCATAAAATGGGACAAAACTCACTTAACAAATGTTTCACTTAGCAACATGCATTTTGGGCTCAATTCTGGTCGTAACTCAAGGACTACCTGTACATCCATTTGTGAGAATGGATTCAGATTTATAACCACGATTTACTTAATGACCACTGTAAAAGCATTCATAGCATCTAGTCAGGTCATTTTGAAGTGGGATTCACTATTCCCAATCAGTTCCCGTCAACCAGTCAAGAGACAAGACCACAGAGATCCAGAGGAAACAGGTTTATTGAGTATTGCTAGCAATAGGCCCAGTGCAGTAGCCTGCCAAGTACTGAGCCCCGAACTACGCCCTAAGGCAGATTTTATAGGTTTTGAGATTTGACAGTGACATAGCATAATTCAGTTCCGCTTATGGATAATACATTGTGCATACAGATAGATAACTCTAAGGGAGATTCACTGGAAAAGTACAAAAGCAGAAGCTCATAGTTTTGTGATACATATTCCATATATGGGTATATTCTACATCTTACCCAATATATTCCAGTAAGTTCTATAGGGCATACAACTTGGTACATCTTGTGGTTACAACGGTTACAACAGAAGATTACAAATGTCAAGTTCCCTTTTAGGCGTACAGATGTAGGAGAAAGGGCCTTATGATTATATCTTTTATATAAGAGTGCAATAAACAGTGTAAATGAGGTTATATACCATTTGATTGAGGGGCTCTCCTTCATTCCCCCCTGTTGAGACTTGGCCAAGTAATGCAATTACTGCGAAGTCTCATAGATGGGGTTACCTTCCTCCATATCCATAAGTTTCTGATATTCCCACCAGGCCATAGCTTGGGCTGTAGCTTTTTTCTCAACCAATAAAGATAGTGTGCTGGTAATGGTGCGAATAAAGATAGGGAGAATGCAAGGCAAAATAACACATCCAGCTGCAATGAGGCCAATGAGAGCGACGATAGCTTGTAAACCAGGCAATTTCGGGAACCATCCCGAGAAGGCATCTGCTAGGTTGAAGCCTCTCCATGTCTGAACAGGGACATGCGCGATTTTGACCATTTTATCAGTAATTTCCTTAATAACATGGCCACTATCATCGATCTCAATGCAGCAGTTAGTGAGATTGAACTTGCCACACACACCTCCCTCTTTAGCTAACAAATAATCTAAAGCAAGGCGATTCTGCATGTTATAGGTACGTGATTTGACACTTTCCTTTGCAAGCTTAGTAAGACCCTTAACTGTTTCATTAGTTATGATTTCGACCACAGCTTGTAAACGAATGAGGCGGTTGAGGAGGTATATAGGAGTACGGTAGCCCCACATGCCATCTTCAGCCCACGTGGCCGGCCCATAGTATTGAATTATCCTCTCAGGAGGCCACTCTTCTTTCTGAAATGTCTGGGGGCCTCCAATTTTGACCTTCTCAATAAGAGAGGTGTCTACATGTCGGCGGTCCCTAATGAGGTTCCCAATTTCATCATAGACAGGTACTCCCAAGACCTGTCTATGGCGAAGAGGAAGCAAGAAAAATGCAGGGCGGATGATGCCTAGAACACAAGAGCCACACCAGCCTGCGGGGAGTTCAGCATAAGCAAAGGCACCACACAACCAATACATACCATCAGGAGCTAACCAAGCAAGAGTCTTGTTAAGAGGGTTTAAGATGTATTTTCGCATATGCCATACCCTTTCCAAGGCTGTGTCATCTGTGGTGTAGGTTCTATTGATACCAGACCACCAGGTACCATTGTTCCAGGCGGAGCGGCAGCGAATAGATCCAACATAGAAACAGCCTTTGGTTCGATTTCTAGTGTAGCAAACAGATCCCACGAGATTGGAAGTGAGAGCCCAGGTCCCATCCTTACCCGGAGTAGCAGTAAGATTATTGCGTTGTTCCATTTCCAAGACAGCCTTCAGGGCATGAGGGGTTTGAATTTCAAGTTCTTGTCCAAAGGTTAGTTTGCTAGCCTCCTGAGTAAGAAGAGCAGTGCCAGCAACAGCCTTCAGACAAGCAGGCCAACCGCTTGCAACAGGATCCAACTGCTTGGAAAGATAGGCCACAGGGCGATGCCAGGTGCCCAACCTTTGGGTTAGAACCCCAACAGCAACATTCTGTTTAGTATCTACAAATAACTGAAAAGGTTTATCTAAGTCTGGCAAACCTAAACTAGGGGCTTGCATCAGAGCATGTTTTAAACTTGAGAAACTTTTCTGTTCCTCTTTGTGCCAGAGGAGTGGCTCACGGTCACTGCCTCTGGTTGCCTCGTAGAGGGGTTTAGCAAGGAGGCTAAAGTTGGGAATCCAAATGCGGCAAAACCCAGCAGCCCCCAGAAACCCCCGGAGATCCTTCTTGTTCCTTGGGGTGGGGAGGCGGCAGATAGCTTCTTTTCTTTCATGACCCAAGGTGCGTTTCCCAGGCTCAATATCATAGCCTAAGTATCTGACCTTTTGCAAAACCAATTGTGCCTTTTTCTGAGAAGCCTTGTAGCCCAAGCGCTGTAAAAGGTGCAATAGGTCATAAGTGTTTTGCCAGCAGATGTCCTTTGACTGGCCGGTGACCAACAGGTCATCAACATACTGTAAAAGGACATCTGGCCCAGGAAGGCGTAGGGCATCCAAATCAGCCGCAAGGGCATTACCAAACAGAGTGGGGGAGTTCTTAAAACCTTGAGGTAGCCTGGTCCACGTATACTGCTGTTTGCGACCAGTAGCCGGATTTTCCCATTCGAAAGCAAAGAGGTGCTGGCTCTTTTTATGGACAGGGATGGTAAAGAAGGCATCCTTGAGGTCAATGACCGAAAACCATGACTCAGTCTGGGGAATTAATCCCAGAATTACGTAAGGGTTCGGGACCAAAGGATGGATAGTCACAGTTGCGCAATTAACTGGCTTTAGATTCTGAACCGGGCGGAAGCGGCCATCCCCCTTTGGAATAGGCAAAATAGGGGTGTTCCAGGCCGATTCAGTAGGGACCAGAATGTCATGAGCCAGATAGAGATCAATGACTTCTTGGATAGCTTGCATAATGTGCCTAGGGTAGGCCCGCTGACGAAGGCGAACCGGAGTTTTGGCAGGGAGCTCCTCGACAATGATGGGTGCCTGATGGCTAGCAAAACCGGGGGGGTTGTCCTCTGCCCACAGAAAAGGGACGTTAAAATCCTCCCATCCGGTATTCCCTTCAATTTCCTGCAAGGCCATTAGGCGCCATGCTTCCTCCTGGGGGACGTCCACAGAGACCTTGCCATATGTCATGGTAGCAGAACCATCCTGGTCAAAAGAAATCTGAGCCCGTAATTTACATAGCAAGTCTCGTCCCATAAGAGGAAGGGGGCACTCAGGCATATACACAAATTGATGGGTTATTGTTTTACCCCCCGTGTGACAAATTAGGGGATTGAGGAAAGGGCGTTGAATTGGTTGGCCTGTGGCCCCCTGGACCGTGATGGAATGCGGGGAGGGCTTGGCCAAGGGTTTGGTTATGACGGATCGGGTGGCCCCCGTGTCCACTAAGAAGGAAATAGGCTTGCCTCCAACAGTTAATCTGACCATAGGTTCTGGGAGGCGGGCTGAACCCGGTCTGTCTCACTCCCATTCCTCGACTTCAGCCAGACCAATGAGGGGGGTGTTGAACGTCCCACGTCCCCTCCCTCGAAAGGGTCTGCCTCGTCCACCTCGGTCTTCTCTGGCAAAGCCTCCCCGGTTCCCTTCACTGACACGTTCCTTTTCCCTGTTGGGGCATTCACCCTTCCAGTGGCCAGTCCTTTTACATATGGCACACTGGTTCCGCCCCAGGGGTCCCCCTGACCCCTGACCCCTTGAGCCTCTGCCCATCCATGGCCCACCCCGGGCCGCAGGCCTGCCCATCAGGGCAGCGGCGAGCAGTTCTGCTTTCTTATGCATTTTCTGCTCTTGTTTCTTTTCCTCAATCTTATCTCTGTTAGCAAAAACCTTCCTTGCAACCTCCATCAGTTCACTCATTGGTTTCCCAAGAGCTCCCTCCAACTTCTGTAATTTCCGCCGTATGTCAGGGGCAGATTGAGAAATGAAGGCCATTGCCAACATGCGAGCATTTTCAGGTTGTGTGGGGTCAATGGGAGTGTACATGTGGTAGGCATCTAACAGCCGGGCATAGAAGGCTTCTGGGGCTTCATCGGCACCTTGGATCACCAAAGAAGGCTTTGACATGTTGGTGGTGGGTTTCCCCGCCGCCTGGATTGCCTGCACAACAAGGCGCTGGTAATCCTGGAGGGACCTGAGGTCATCTATCTTATAGGGGTCCCATCTTGGATCCTCGGAGGGGAAATTTCTAGCCACCCAGCGATCAAAAGTCATATCCTGGGCTGGCATAGTTCCCTTTAAAATTTTCAGAGCCGCATTCCGAATCTTTTCCCTCTCCTCTGGATTAAAGATGGTACCCATCAATTGTCGTAGATCCCGCCAAGTAGGATTATGGGTATCTACAATAGTTTTGATCAAATCTGTGACCTCTGATGGTTTGTCACTAAACGGACCATAATGCATTTTCCAGTTTAAAAGGTCCGATGAAGTAAAAGGGACGTGCTGAAACACAGAGACAATCACTGGCTCTCTGTTTGGTTCAACCACGGACTGATCCACTCTCCTGAGGGGGTTCAGGAATGCCACGCCGTTCTCGGATGGATCATCTTCCTCACTCCGTCCGGCATTCTTTGAACGAGTTCGGTCAGCTATGGGGCCTTCCTTCTCTTTGAGAGGCCATGATTCTCCCCCTACCGCTCCTTCTAATTCATCCCTTGGGGGGGTTATCTGCTCGCTTTTCTGGGCTTCTAGCTCCTTCAGGCGGGCCCCCCGCTCCGCCCCATCCGAACTGGTTTGAGCGGAGCGGTCAACTGGGGTTGGTACCCCCGAAGAGTCGAGGATGCCCATGTCATCCAAGACTCGCAGAAAAGAACCAGCTCCATCCCCTGTGCTGCTGGAAGCTGAGGTACTTGCTCTGGGGCTTATTTGTCCTTCCCCGCGAGGGACATATGGCGGTGGATTAGGTAGTTCCTCGGGGCAGCTAGGGAGGATTGTGGGCATAGTCTTCCCCTTTTTGAGTGGCAAGGTGCGTGAAACTAATAGCCTGCACCTCGTGGCTTTGCATTTTTGTAGCCACGGGGGGGGGGGTGGTGTTGTACCAGATTAAGCCAGACATCGATATAAGGGGCTTGGTCCGGGTGTCCTTTAGTGGGGTGGAAAACCCTCTGGTGTACTCGCAGTACAATCTCTGGGTCCAATGACCCTGTCTCTGGCCAGTCAACTCTGAAGTCTGGCCAGTCCACCTCACAGAAAACCCGTAGCCTTTGCCTGCTCCACCTTATGCCGTAGTCTTGGCTAATGTAGGCGTCTTTAAAATGTTTTAACATACATGCCAAAGGGGTGAGTGGCGTACTTCCTCCTCCACCCATCTTCCTCCCAGGGCACCAGACAAGACAAGTAGGAAAAGGGATTTGGGAAGAAGGTAAGGGGTCCTTCCTTCCCAGAGAAACACCAAGGGGTCTCAATCACTCTTCCCCGGCTGCCAGCCCCAGACACTCGACAGTCACTGAACAGAACCGTGGGGTACACTCACACCTGTCATACAAGACAAACCTCCCACCTTTAACCTTTAGGGAAGGGTGATCAGGCCTTCCCCCCACTCTTACCTGTTTACAGGCTAGTGGTTATTTCCCTCTTCCCAGGGACCCAGATACTTGCCTGCAGGCGTCCTTTCGTCTCCTTCCAGCTGGATTGAAGTGGACCTGATCTCTTGGTCTCTCTCAAGTGGTTCTTGGAGGCGTCAACCGATGCTGCGAGGGGGCCGGCTCCACGGGGAAGTCCCTTGGACCAAAAGGAGTCCGGTGGCGCCTGGGATATTTCCCCGAGCCTCCGAGACCCTCTCACAGCGTGGTGACGCTCCAGAGGAATCTAAAAATTCCGTTGCCGTCCTGCCGCGGTCGCCAGAAATGAAGCGGGATTCACTATTCCCAATCAGTTCCTGTCAACCAGTCAAGAGACAAGACCACAGAGATCCAGTGCAGTAGCCTGCCAAGTACTGAGCCCCGAACTACGCCCTAAGGCAGATTTTATAGGTTTTGAGATTTGACAGTGACATAGCATAATTCAGTTCCGCTTATGGATAATACATTGTGCATACAGATAAATAACTCTAAGGGAGATTCACTGGAAAAGTACAAAAGCAGAAGCTCATAGTTTTGTGATACATATTCCATATATGGGTATATTCTACATCTTACCCAATATATTCCAGTAAGTTCTATAGGGCATACAACTTGGTACATCTTGTGGTTACAATGGTTACAACAGAAGATTACAAATGTCAAGTTCCCTTTTAGGCGTACAGATGTAGGAGAAAGGGCCTTATGATTATATCTTTTATATAAGAGTGCAATAAACAGTGTAAATGAGGTTATATACCATTTGATTGAGGGGCTCTCCTTCAATATTGGAGCCTCGAATTACGACCATCATAACCTAGGTCTGAAATTCCAGGCTCAATTCTGCTTGTAAGTTAAGGACTACCTGTATTAGCCATATCAGTAGAGCTATAATTGATTCTGTCGTTTGAAAAAGAATTCTTATTGAATCACCTCAAACAATGAATTTGCTATGCAACAATATTGCAAACTATGACCCCTTTATGATCTGTGGACTTCAACTCCCAGAATTCCTGATCCAGCTTGCAAGTTCAAGCTCTCTGCAAGAATCTGAACTTCTAATAGACAAAGCAAATTGGCAGCAGCTAAGGATCAATGGAATTTAAGATGGGCTGGGCTTAGATCTCTGTGGGTGCGCAGGGACTTGAGACTGATGACGCATTTTATCTCCTCCCTCGGGCTCCGTCCGGTCATCTCTTACAACCTCCTTGTTCTACTGCCACTGGTTGTTGCTATCAGAATGGTGCTTCCACCATATTAATTGAGTCTGCATTTGGGTTGGGAAAGTTCTTCCTCCACCTGAACCTATTGTGTGATGTTAGGGGCCAGGTTGGTTTGACAGTTCTGAGAGTTACAAGTACAGTACCTTGTGGTTGATTAATTGGGACAAGATTGGCTTAAGATACCGCACACTTTTTCAAAACAGCTCCTAAGATTGATTAGCTACTATGTTTGTTATCAGTTTTGACTGCACACTTTGTGGCTGTTTTAGGAATCAACCTAATAAGATGATCGGTTACCATTCTTAGCTGACATTAAGACATTGTGCTTATATTTTAATGTAGTAAAATGCATTTATGTATGATTAAATATTTGTAGCAAAATAAATTAAGTCTGACTAGATAGCTCAGTGGCTAAGACACTGAGCTTGTCAATCAGAAAGGTCGGCAGTTTGGCGGTTCGAATCCTTAGCACAGGTCTCCTGCGTGAGAAGGGGGTTGGAATAGATGACCTCCAAAGTCCCTTCCAACTCTGTTACTGTTAAAGTGCATATTCCCCAGGCTGGTATGTTCTTCCATTACATACAACTTAATTATATCTCACTTTTCTTTTTTTTAAATTTGATTTATATGCCACCCTTCTCCGGAGACTCAGGGCGGCTTACAATGTGTTAAGCAATAGCCTTCATACTTTTGTATATTTTATACAAAGTCAGCTTATTGCCCCCACAATCTGGGTCCTCATTTTACCTACCTTAGAAAGGATGGAAGGCTGAGTCAACCTTGAGCCTGGTGAGATTTGAACATGCAGTAATTGCAGGCAGCTGATGTTAATAACACTAAAAACTAAAGCTAAGTGCTTTAGTCTGCTGCACTACCAGGGCTCTTAATTGTTTATTAGGTTCATTTTTCTGGTTACCTACTCTTAAAATCCTCTTCCTTTGTATTTCAGTAACATGTAGAAAGAAGGGAGGAGGAGTTCCTGTAAGTTATTTCTGCAGAGATTAATTAATTAAGACAAATGAGGCACTCTAAGAAAAGATGAAGCTCCTTTGTGCTATGCTGTGATAGAACAGGCCCCAGGGACTTAGAGTCCCCAATGTATTTTCAGTGCCTATTTTCGGAGCAGATTGACATGCATGAGAATGGTGGAGAGAGGGTGTTTTTATTCACCTCGAAGGCTTACCGCTTGGCTTTTTCTTAATAATCACACTTGGGTTTCCTCAATAATGCCAGCATATAACCAAGATTGACTATCAAGGATCACCATGATATTTATTTACACCAGTATTTATTACACCATCCCAACTGCCTGAGATAATCCATGTGAGTGATGGTAAGAAAAATGGTGCTAAAACAGCCACAGGTCAGTTCAGGAAAGCAAGTAATGAAAAATAATCCAAATTAAGCAAATTCAAGCATAACATAAGTTATGATGCTTACACCTAGGCTGGCATGGCACCAGTGGGATGTTGGTAGCTCACAACTTCCCTACCCCCAGCCATTTTCCTCAGCTCTTCTTTACCTTTTTTACCCTGAAGGACAAAATTGTTTTTCTTTGAAGATATTTCACTTCTCATCCAAGAAGCTTCTTCAGCTCTGACTGGATGGTGGGGAATGGGAAGATTTATATTCCCTGAGACAGCTGGTCATTTATATTCTTTTAGCAGGTCCTTAAGGGTGTTATTAACTCTGTTATTGAACAGTCTTCTCTTAACACAGGGAGTGGAATATGACATCATCTATCTCCAATCTACAACACAGATCTTTCAACAGTTTCAAGAAGGCTCCACACCCATTTGCATCACTCAGGTGACCCTGATGACACAGATAAACCTCCAGGTGACCTTAACAACCAGCTAAAAGAATGCATATGTCCAGCTGTCTACAAGGAGTATAAATCCTTCCATTTCCCACCATCCAGTCAGAGCTGAAGAAGCTTCTTGAATGAGAAGCGAAACATCTTCAAAGAAAAACCAGAAAGTCCAGTTGCCTCTTGAAAAAGCACCTTTGGGACAACCGTGACCTGGATGAGTGAGAATCTTCATAGACACTGAAGAACAAAACATCCCCACGTTAAATTGGCATAGCTGCAGAACCAACATTTTTTAACACTTCCATCAGGGGAAAAAAAAAATCTAACAATCTCAGTCAGACAATGTCTCTATTAGAACGATCATAATAGCAAATTGGACTTGCATAAAGCTGGGTTTGCTGGAAATCGTAATACTAACAGATTTAAAAGGCTTCATGTGGGTCTGGCTGACTTAGATAATTCTACATTTTTTAAGATTCTTGTCGAAAATACAGGGATTATATCAAATACCAGTAAACATTGTTCTGAGCAGGGCTTAGAAAGATAATTAGCTTCCCTATCAATCTTCTATACACTCTTTTCATGAAAGAAAAGTTTTTTAAAAAAAATGTTTAAAACAGCTGTTTCTCAGAAAAGATGTATTTTATTGAACTATTATTTTATGCAGCTTGAACTGAATCTTCAAAAGAGGGAGCATCACTGTTTTCACCCATTCTGGGACATTATTAAAAATGATTAAGCTTCCACTAAGAGGTACTTTTGAAGCTTCTCACCATTTTATTGGTGTGTTGGTGTTCAAGAGGCATTCAGGTTTTTTCCAGAATGGAATTCAGGGCTGATTAGCTTTTATTCTGAAATCTGGATGCTTTTCACCAGAGAGAAGCATTACTCTTGAAGCAATGCACTGACAAATGGGATGAAATTGTCCAAGTACTTAGTGTGTCTGTGGTGTTTCTCTATGTATTTGTTTTCCTGACTACAACAGCCTAAAAAAGGCCCTCACAAAAATGACCTTGAAATTGTTTCTAAACCAGCAGTACAGTACCATCATTTCTAACTTGTTCAAAGCAGGTACTGAGATTTCTCAAATCTGGTTATTTCATTTATTGCTACGATACTTATTCCTGGATATGATGATTCTAATTCACTGTAGGCATGCAGTTAAATTGAGAAACTGGTCCATTCCCTCTATACACTGACCTGTTTAACGTTTGGTGAGGATATCTTTTGGTCTCTCAAGAACTATTCCCTTTTTGTTATCTCAGAATATTTAATGACAAGTCATATCTATTTTCTGAATAGATGAAGGAATGTATGAACAAGGTAGAGATTCAGTCACAAATCTCCAAAATGTATTATCTAATAGAGCCCCATTGTCAGCCCCTTTGTTGCCTGCCGCGCTGGGGCTGCCATTCAGGCAGGGAGAGAGAGCCGCCAGCTGAGATACGGCCCACGCTGACCCCATCGTCTTCACTGTCACAACTGTCAAGCTGGGGTCCCCAGTCCACTACCACTCGTGACTCATCCGCGGTACCTACTGGGGTCCCTGCCTCTCCCACGTGACAGGCAGGGATACTTACCACTATACTAACGAGAATAGCACTGACTTTATTTTTGTTACTATATGTCATTCTGTGTCGGATTTCGCATTGGCAAGATAAAAGAATACCCACTCATCTTTCTTGTCTAAGTTTCTTGTCTCTGCTAAATGCCGGACCATGACACTCATGTCTCAGACTGAGATAATATGCACTTACTCTAAAATAATTAAATCTCACTGGAACCAACAAAATATTCATCATGATTAAGTTAACCCAAAGTAACTTTTTTGCTGGAACAAGATCAGAATCTTAGATAATCTGTGGGACGATTTTCTACCCAAATTGCCTCTCTGCAGCATTTTTTTTTCCTCTGTTAACTGAATGTCCTTCCTATCGTTCCTTGAGGCTGGAGAGAATGAGATAGGCAGAGGATAGGAAGGCCTTTCATTTGGTCTATAGGAGAGGTGGAAAATTGGCATTTCTGCCAGCTCCCTGTTCTTCCCATTAGCATTCTTCCCCTTGCTGTATTTGCTTTGGCTGATAGATAGATAGATAGATAGATAGATAGATAGATAGATAGATAGATAGATAGATAGATCGATAGATCGATAGATCGATAGATCTATATACATACACACACACACACACACAAACACACACACACACACATATATATACATACACAAACACACACACACATGTATATATAAAATAATGCCTGACCGTGCAGGCAGAATGGCAAAGCTGCTCCTTAGATTCCTCCTAATGAGCAAAGGAGTGATGGCAAGGCTCTATGGCAAAAAAACATCTTTGCATTGTTTCCTCTGAAGCAGCTGCTAGGCCTGGTAGCTAATTGGCTCTGCGTACAAAGACCTCCAGGTCAGCACATGGCCCTCATTCCAGATCAGCCCAGCCCTTTTATGTGGGAAAAGTCCTAAGAAACCCGTGTTATTTTTTTCATTTATTGCTTCTAACACTGAAGCGGTGCTTATTAAGGCAATCTATTTTTTAAGACGAAATATCTTTTGTTGTCCGTTGTATAATAATTTAATACTCGTTTGATGCAGGAATGGAAAACCTCTGGTTGCATCATGACTTCCAGCCAGCTCCCTATTGACTGTTTTAGCTAGGAGTGTTTGTGGGGAGGGTGATAATTCAACAATTACTGAAAGATCTCTTAGAAATGACCCCTAGGAATATAAACCTGAACTATTCACTTTAGGTAACAACATAGTTGTTATGTAGTTGCATCAATTAATTAATGGCTGTGGTTGGAAGCAAAGTTGAAGCAATATTCTTTAATCCTATGCCTCCCAGATATGGTGCACCAACTTCCATAATCCCCAGCCAGCAAGGTTATTTGTCTTACAGAAGCAAATGTGGCAAGCTGTGATCTGTGTTAGGAAGAGTTTTAATATAACCCAAAATATTTGGGATTGGGTGGGGTGGGGTATAAAAAACAGCACGAATCTAAGATTGAATTCCTACATGTAGCATCATTCGGTGCTAATCCTTAGATGATTAAACCTTGTGATGTGCATCTCTCGGCAGAAGGTTCTTAAGATTCTTTTTCTTCCTTTCAGAGCTTTTTACAAATGTAATTTCTGATCCATAGGAGCTCGGCGCAGCTTTAGTCTGAAATGCTCCGAGCCCGGTTTTTCATCTTTAAAAAAGGACACTTCGGTGCCAAAGAACATAGATATTGGCATCCCTGCTCTGGGAGAACGCCAGCGATATGCAAATGGACCCACAAGACTGTTCAGACATGCATAATGCTTATTTGTTGTTCCTACTAGGATCAGCGACCACGTGGATGTAACAGAAACATTCATATTTGTGTGAAATGATACAGTCTGATTACAATGTTGAAATGAATTCAATGTAAACTCTGCCTCTATCTGGCTGTGCTATTTATTCTATACTGATGCTTGTTTTCAATATTCCAAAACTTCTTCCATTCACAGCACACTTCCAATCTGCAGGAGTATTTTAACTGTCAGAACTGAGGCGGGGAGAAAGCATGTTCTTTGTCATATCTTTTTTTCCTGACAATTCCCTTTTGTTCCTTGAAAAATCTGTTCTGGAAGCTTTTTGGGGACCTCCAGGAGAGGATATGGATGAGGAACATGGGTCTGCATTCAGAGAGGAATTGACGAAGTCATCTTCTCTCCATTCCACAGGCAAGGCCATTATGAACAGGACACTACTCCTTGGTGGACTGGGATGCTGGATCCAGGACTATAGGATTTATTCATATTTTATTATAGCTTTCCCCAGTGGTGAAATCCATTTTTTTTACTACCGGTTCTGTGGGTGTGGCTTGGTGGGTGTGGCTTGGTGGGCATGGTAGAGGAAGGATACTGCAAAATCCCCATTCCCTCCCCACTCCTGGGGGAAGAACATTGCAAAACCTCCATTCCCACCCCACTCTGGGGCCAGCCAGAGGTGGCATTTGCCGGTTCTCCAAACTGCTCAAAATTTCCGCTACCGGTTCTCCAGAACCTGTCAAAACCTGCTGAATTTCACCCCTGGCTTTCCCTCATTTCCTATTATTCAGTGTTTTATTTCACTCTCTGCCTAATATGAGCCAAATCCATCACCCGTGCAACATTCTTGCTGCTGAACATTGGAGAGTAGAAATCAATCAGCTTTGAAAAAAGTAGATTTTCTTATTCCACTAAGCTTCTTAATTAAGTCTCATTTTCAGACTTGATTTCAGAATTTCATGGGTAACCAACTGAACTCTGCACAGAGGTCACTGGATTTTCAGCTTCCCCCTACTCCTTCTGTTCAATCGCGTTGGATTCTCAGAGATTGCCTAGACAAATCCCTGCAGTTTTCTTGGCAAGATTTTTCAGAAGTACCATATTTTTTGGACTAAAAGATGCACTAAGATTTCAAAGAGGTAAGTAAGAAAAGAAAATTTTTGCCCTTCCCGTCCCCCAGGAGCATTCTGCAAGCCTCCCAAAACCTTTACAAGCCAGTTTTTTGCCTGTTTTTGTGAAAAAGGGGACATGCAGAGGGTTTGGGAGGCCTGCACAGTGCTCCTGGGGGCTGGGGGAGGGCAAAAATGGCCCCGGTTTTGCGAAAAAATGGGCCCATTTTTCACAAAAATGGGGATGTTTTTGCCCTCCCCAGTCCCCAGGAGCACTCTGCAGGCCTCCCAAACCCTCTGCGTACCCCACTTTTGCAAAAAAACGTGCCCATTTTTCACAAAAATAGGATGAGCGGGGTGGGGCTTCAGAAGGCCAAAAATGGCAGTATTCAGTGTATAAGATGCACCAACATTACCACCCTCTTTTTTGGGGGAGGGGAGTGTGTCTTATACTCCAAAAAATATGGTAGTTTATCCTTGCCTCCTTTCTAGAGCTGAGAAAGAGGGAAACTGGCCCAAGGTCACTCAGCTAGTTTTGTGGTTAAGGCAGGACTAGAACTCCCAGTTTTTAGCCTGATACCTTAACCCAGGGCTGTCAAATTCCCAGCCTGTGGGCCGGATGGGTCATCCACTGGCCATGCCCATCCCCATTTTAGCAAAGGGGGGGGGAAGTCCCAATACATCACGTGCTGCCACCGTGACACCGTGAGTTTGACACCCCTGCCTTAACCCCTATATACCAAACTAGCTCTCTAGACTGTTGGTCTCATCCAGTTCAAAACAAACAAACAAGACAGGGTTAAAGGAGACTGCAAAATAATACACAGATTCTTTGTGTCCTTATAGCATTTTATTAGGGAAGGAAAAGGAAGCTTTTTATGGACCAAACTGTGCCAGTTGTTATATATAGCTGCATCTGGTGGGTGTTGTGAGTCCCAGTCAGCACTCCAGACAGATTGCTTGCCAGATATCCAATCAAGATCTTCGTAAGGAAGAGATGTCCTCTTTGTCAAGTAGCAGTTGCCTGGGTCACTTCTGCACTGTAAGCAGTAAGTGGATCAGATGGATGATTGAGAATCTCCATAAAGAATCATGAGCACATTTTCCTCCTTTTCTGCCAAAGTCTGAAGCAACTACAAGCATTTTGATACTTCCCACCAAGCTAAAGGACACCCTGAAAAAGAGAAGAAGGGAAAAAAAACCAATTAAAGAAGAGCCTTAAATCCAATGGGCTTGATGTCAAAAGACATTCTCAGATGAAAACGTGTCCTTTTCCATCTCAAGACTTCAGCAGAAATTAAATTAAGCCTTGTTTGCACAGGCCTTGTTGGGCTTTGGGAGGAGAATGGTATCCACCCAGAATCTTTTCTCAGAATGAGATGGGTGACATATAAATGTAATAAATGCATAAATAAATCCTCCTATCTACAAACCATCCGTTGATTCTGCTTCCTGCAGAAAGGCCGGGAAGGCACTGGCCTCCCTGTTGAAAGTGTCAGAGGGAAAGTTTTAACTAAAGACCATTTTTCCCCTTTGATGTAAATATGGCCAACCTGTATTGCATCTCCTGCAGATGCCCTGGGAAGATGCTGCACTCTCTGTGCCCTGGAAGTGAGGCTAGGAAAATGTCCAGGTAGAACACTGGGGAAAGAAGTAATTGCTTTTTAAGTACTATGAGATATTTTTTACTCTTTTAAAATATTTTTTATCCCATTTTTTATAACTCAGGTGGTGAACATCCTTGATATTCCTTCCTCGTCCTAGTTTCCTCACAACAACAAACTTGTGATGTGAGTTGGAGTGAGAGAGACTGACTGTCCCTAAGACACCCAGCACTCACATCACCTGCCTTCTACCCAGGTGCCTTAACCACTAGACCAATTTTTCCTTCCTTCCTTCCTTCCTTCCTTCCTTCCTTCCTTCCTTCCTTCCTTCCTCCCTCCCTCCCTCCCTCCCTCCTTCCTTCCTTCCTTCCTTCCTTCCTTCCTTCCTTCCTTCCTTCCTTCAAACACTATTGTAGTGAGTAAAATGTCAAATGTATTATCAGATTATTAGAATAACAGAGTAATGGATGAAAGATTTGTGTACATTTTACTGTTCCTTTAGGACAGGGCTGTCAAACTTGCGGCCTGCGGGCCACATGCATCACGCACTGGCCACGCCCATGCCTGGTTTAGCGAAGGGGGGGGAAAGTCCCAATATGTCATGTGATGCTGCCATGACGATGCGAGTTTGACACCCCTGCTTTAGGAAGAAGGTGAGGCTTATGTTAGAATAGAATTACAGAGTTGGAAGAGACCTTGGAGGTCTTCTTGTCCAACCCCCTGCTTAGGCAGGATACCCTATCCCATTTCAAACAAATGGTTATCCAATCTCTTCTTAAAAACTTCTAGTATTGGAGCATTCACAACTTCTGGAGGCAAGTTGTTCCACTGATTAATTGTTCTAACTATAAGGAAATTTCTTCTTAATTCTAGGTTGCTTCTCTCCTTGATTAGTTTCCATCCGTTGTTTCTTGTCCGGCCCTCAGGTGCTTTGAAGAATGTTAATCAAGTTAAAAATGTTGATCAAAAGTCTTTTTCAGGTATTACTATGCTAAATGTAAATTCAGGTCTCAAATATTTGAAGTTTTTTTTCAGCAAGTAAAAGATATCTATTATTTTAGTTTCATATTTTCATTCCACTCTGTTTACATTTGAAATAGTTCCAGGTGTTTTAGCAATCTTCCTTTTACAGTTTAAGGACAAATCTTTTAAAAATAAATTTCAAAGCAGGTAGAACCAATTGATTTGCTCTTAAATCCTAGTGTAAAATGAAAACATGTCCTCTTTAATCCCAGATCTCCAGTTTGAATTGAATCAAGGTTGATTCACCTGGCCTAGCCAAGCAGGGTTTTGGGAGAAGAATGTTAATGACTTCCTTGTTCCCTACGCAAATGAATGATTTTACTGCCTCTGTAGAGATAGCTGCGAAAACAATGTGGTCATAGGGAAAGCGCCAAGCAGAAGGGTTGGAGATTATTTCTCTTGCTAGATATGTGAGTTGTTCCTTCCTACATGCAAATATTGTGCATCCGCTGAAGATTTTTGTGACAATGAAGGGGTCATTGTGGCCCTTTCAGGGAGGCTGAAAAAGTGTCACGGTGGGGCTTTAAAATGCCGCAGTGTATTAGTCTGTAAGAATAGCTTTGGCTATACATGCAATAAATTATAATAGTATATTACTGTTTGATTGACTGAAAAAAAAAAAAGAAAGTACCAATGGCTGCTATAGTATATTTATGTTGCTGGAGTAGATGTTGCAGTTCTTTGGAGTAAGCAGAATAACAGAGTTTGAAGGGATCTGTGAGGTTTTCTAAGTCCAACCTTCTACACAAGCAGGAGGCCCTATAGTACTATACTATTCTGGGCAAATAATAGTTCACACAAGGTGAAGTCTCCAAAGTTTCAACTAAGGTGACAACCAGAAAGAGGCTGTTATTGACATAGAGGCAGTTTGGTCTACTGGTTAAGGCAGGGGTCTCCAACACCTTGTCCATGGATCGGTCCATGGCATATCAGAAATTGGGCTGCGCAAACAAGCAAAACTGCATCTGTGGGATGCAGGCAGCACACAAAACCACACTCCTCTGGTCCACAGAGAAACATTTCTCCACTGAACCAATCCCTGGTGCCCTGGGTTAAAGCATCAGGCTAGAAAGCAGGAGACTGTGAGTTCCAGTCCCACCTTAGTTACGAAAGCCAACTGGCTGACTTTGGATCAGTCATTCTCTCTCATCCCAATTCACTTGACAGGGTGGTTATTGAGGGGGAAAATAGGAACAGGGAAGGTATGTTGGATATGTTTGCTGCCTTGAGTTATTTATAAAAATAATAAAGATAGGATTAAAATAAATAAAAATAAAATGATGCCACATGGTACACTAGTGGGCTGATGGGAGACCACAGCAGAGCTAGAATTGTCAGGCTGGCCAAGTGTCTTTAGCTTCTTTCTCGTAGGAACTGAACATTTGGGCAGTTTTAATTATTAGCAACTTTACCTGAAAAGGGTAGCTGGCAAAATGCCAGAAGGAATTCTAAATTTTTTGTTCGTCTACATTGAACACACTTGTTCTGAAACTCCATCGTTAATGAAGTTATTTTTGTTCCAGAGGGACTGAGGAAAATGTGAAGGTGAGAATGGGTGGAAAGCATGGGAACTTCTGCTTAGCTTACCTCACTTTGGAGGCACAAGGAGATGCCCTTCTGGCTGTCACTTAAAGGAAGAGCTGGGAAAATGTCAACATCTGTTTAACCTCTTCAGGGAATAAAATGCTATGGTTAATATAAGTTCAGGTCTCAAACGTTTGACCTATTTCTTTTAAGACATTTTCACTCTACTCTTCCCAAATTTGAAACTGATATCTGGGTTTAAATATCTTTATGTATGTAAAAAAAAATACACCTTGGATTAGATTAAATCAAACTAGTGTTTTAACATATCTTAACATTCTTAACATATCATTTATTTATTTATTTATTTATTTATTTATTTATTTATTTATTTATTTATTTATTTATTAAATTTATATGCCGCCCCTCCCCGGAGACTCAGGGCAGCTCACAATACATTAAAAAAAAAAAACATTCTAAAAACATTTAAAAGATTAAAAAACATTAAAAACCTTAGAACGCATTCACACCATTCATGGCCAGATCTCGCCAGATCGCAAATGTGAATATATCCCAGATCTCCAGTTTGAACTGAATCAAGGTTGTTTCATATGGGCATAACTAAACCATGTTTGGGGAGAAGAATGTTAATCACTTCCTTCTTACATATGCAAATGAACGTCATTCTACCTCCTGAAGAGAGTGTTGGGAAGATGGCTGCTGTTGCCAGAAAGAGTACTGGCGAAGTATCTGAGTGCACATTTCTTTTCTTGCTGGATATGCAGGTGATTTTTGCTCCTCCATAAGCAATTGTTCTGTGGCTGCTACAGATTTCTGGGACAATGTGTCAGTCACTGTGACTTAGGAAAGATTCCATAAATGGAGCTCTTCTTTAATGGAGCCTTGATACTTTTTCTTTTCCCTCTCTTTTTGGTCTGTGAAAATGTGATCTCACTGCCTGTGAAGAAACTTAATAATTTTGGTTCTTATGAGAGAAAGCAAAAAGAAATCAACATTTTGCGTAAATAAGTGTTTGTAGTAGATGTTATCCATACAGGTTTGTTTGTTTTTTCAAATCAGTAATCTTTGGCTTGGATTAGGTTCAGTTTGCTGTGCTGTTTCATTCTTTATACAAATACTGCTAGGATCCACCATTTGCTTCTACTGTACTTCAACCAATTCCTGTCAAGAATGGTCATGATTCACCTAAGATGAAGTCCACCAAACTGTTTCCCTCCTTCCCTGAAGGAGTCTGTTGCTTGACATGAGACCTGGTGCACAACTGGGCTGATGGGAAATGGGACAGAGCTCAAATTTTCCTCTCATTCTATCCAAACAGCTACAAGTCCCGTGGCCCTTTTTTTTTTTTTTTAATTTGATTTATATGCCGCCCTTCTCCGGAGACTCAGGGCGGCTTACAATGCGTTAAGCAATAGCCTTAATTCTTTTGTATATTTTATACAAAGTCAGCTTATTGCCCCCACAAACTGGGTCCTCATTTAACCTACCTTAGAAAGGATGGAAGGCTGAGTCAACCTTGAGCCTTGGAGAGATTCGAACCAGCAGAAATTGCAGGCAGCTGTGTTAATAACAGGGTGCACTAAACCACTGTACTATCAAGGCTCTTTTGGTACCACGAGCCATGGACTTTCATTCTCTACAGCTGAAGTCCAAAGAAAGTGGAATCTGGTTGGTTCTGGGAGTCAAGGGCATGGCTCACTTTCATTCTGTCAAAATTTGAAACAGTTCCAGAAGTTTTAGTGAGCTCCCTATTACAGCTTAAGGAAATTGTTAAAAGTAAATCCCAAAACAAGTTTTAATACAATTGACTTGCCATCAGATCCCCAAGTAAAATGAAAGCATGCCCTCTTGTGCACCAGCTCTCCAGTTCAAATTGACTCAAGGCTGGTTCCAGGGGTGGGTTTCAAAACCCGTTGCTACCAGTTTGCTCAGTCTGGGTGGGCAGAGCCACCTGCTACTGCCGCTACCGGTTCGCCCAATCTGGGGCGAACCAGTAGCAACCTACCACTGGCTGGTTCACACAGGCCTTGCTGAATAGGGCTTTGGGAGGAGACTATTAATGGCTTCCTCCCTCCGTATGCAAATGAACATGCTGTTATGCCTCACATAGAGATGGCTGGGAAGGCAAATTGGCTCTCAGGCACAGCATTCTGGGAAGCATCGGTAGAGGCTCCGAAGATTTGTAGTCATTTTCTTGCTGAATTTTCAACTGACTGTTTCCATATGCAAAAATCCTGCATTCCCTGAAGATCTTTGTGCTGATGTTGAGCTCACTGTGACTAGAGAGAGGGTGGAAAAGTATCAAGGGTGCCTCTGGAAAGTGTACATGTGGGAAAATGGATATTATGCCTAGTATGACAAAAGATAGCTGAAAGTCTTTTTTACCTTTCTTACAGAAAAGGTTTATGAAGAAGAACTGGATATAAGTGATATTTTATATAGAAAGTCCAATGCCAAAGAGGTTGTAAAAAAAATGCTTTTAAAAGCCTCTGATGATCAGGCAACTCAGCTGGGATCATCAGAGCCTTTTAAAAGCACTTTTTCTACAACCTCTTCAGCTGAAGAGGTTGTAGAAAAAATACTTTAAAAAAAAAAGCCTCTGATGATTGCGCGGCTCAGCTGGGCAGTGGGGGAGGACAGGGATGTTTGCTGCCAGTTCTCCAAATCACATGCTGCCATCACTACCAGATCGGGTGATCCGGTCTGAACCGGGAGCATTTCACCCCTGCTTTAAAGAAGCAGCTGGCAAAGATTACCATTGGTTTAATGGTTAAGATAAATTTAGGTACCAAACATTTGATATACTTCTAGTGAGAGGAGCAGGGCATGGCTATCCAAAATCTGAAAGGGAAAGGGTCAACAAATTCAAGATGGTGGTCATAAGTGGGTCAAAATCCTGCCCCTTTATACATGCATTAAACATTGAGACACATACAAAAAAGTGGATTTTGATTGCACAATTACAACTACTACCTCTTCATGTGTTTTAGCGATTAACCTTTCATTGCTTACAAGCAGTTATTTTTTGTTGCTGCTTTAAGCAACCGAAAGCAGATTGAAACAAATTGGTTTGCCATCAGATCACAAAGTGAAATGCAAACCTGCTATCCTCAATCTATCTCAAATCTTCAGTTCAAATTGACTGACTGTTGCTTTTCACTGGGCTTATCAAAGGGGGCATTGGGAGAAATACATGGGCCCCCTTTCTTCTTCCATATGCAGATGAGCAGCAGAGACATCTGGGAAAACGCACCTGTCTTGCCAGAAAGAATACCAGGAAGGCATGAAAACTTTGGAAGAAAATTCACCCAATAATTATTTGCTAAGTAAGTATATTACTTTCTCTTGTTTTCTAGTCAATAGTCTTGCAGTACCTGAAGGGATCACTAATGATGCTGGGGGTCACTGTGGCTTGAAATAATGTCTGGAAAAATGGGGGAAGCCGAACGTTAAAGGTGGACCTTATTGACAAGAATAATTCAGTGGGGTATCATGTGTTTAGGAAAAAGGGAGTGTGTGGTTATCTATAAAAGGTTAGGAAGTGAAGGTTCATATGAAAGGTTGAGTAATATGACTTCCTCCTTCTTAAGTTCACCAGGAGTTTTCTTGGTCCAGATTTGTTGTTTTTGTATGTTGAAACACACTTTCTGATTACTATTGGCTGCCATGACCTTTTTATACCCCTGAAAAGCAGAGTGTCAGAGTTAATGTTAGATTATATTCCACCAGTTCAGTTGCTTCTGTAACAACAAGACTTAACTCTTGCTTGGTTGAGCCCTCTAAGCTGTTTTAGGCCTTTTCCTGAAAAAAAGGCCATGGGGAGACACAAAAAGGGGGCAAGGGAAAGGATTCCCTCTTTCTGAGGAAAAAGAAATTGAAAATACAACTGATTAATTAAAAGAAATCTGAATCTCAAAGAAGGCTGAATTTTGTCATTAAATGAAAAAAAATCTGCCAAAGTCACTAAAATTTTCAGGTTAAATGAAAGCTAGGCTAGGCTCAGGAATTGCCAAATGGGGCTTTGGGAGAAGACTGCTCAGGGTCTCCTTGGGGGATATGCAAATGAGCAGTGTGCTCCACCTTCTGCAGAGAAGTGTGGGAAGACAATTTTGGGCTTGCCAACAGAAATGCTGGGAAAATATCAAGAGTAGTGACTTAGGAGAAGCTTCTTAAATCTTTTCTCTTTATATGCAAAGCACTAGCTTTCCCGAGTCCTATGGGGAAAATGGTCCCTGTTGCCTGAAAGAAGGTTTGGAAAGGGTCAGGGTTGGGAGTTCAGGCAAGTGCTTTGTGTGTGTGTCTTTGTGTGTGTGTCAGCGAGCAGCCTGCTTCATCTTGTCTGATGATATTTGAGGAGACACCTGGGTCCTTGTTGTATGACAAAATGGCTGGGAAGTATCAAGTGGGGTTTTGTGAGAAAAATGTTAACCTCATTCACTTTTGAACCTACCTTCTGTGGAAGTGGATTGGGGGATACAGTGACACCTGTTGTTGGAGTGAGTACTAGAAAAGTGACAAATCTGATTAGCGTCTTTTTGAATTGGTAAAATGTGAGCTATGCCCCTTTTTCAGGAAAGGTAAATCAATCTATTTGGAACCCCAGCCTAAACTTCCTTCTTATTCTCAAAATAGAATAGCAGGACAACTTTCCAAGTTCCTTTCATTCCTTCTGGGGAAAAGTTTAGGCTGGGTCCCAATAGGTCGGTTTACCTTTCCTGAAAAGCATAGCTCACATTTCACCTTATTCTGTCACAAATTGAAACAGTTGCAGGAGTTTTGATAACACTCCATTATTAATAAAGTATTCCTTCAAACGACCATTCAAAGGGAATGAATGTACCTTTTAATTCCAAATTGGAAACTCAAATGGAAACATGCCCTCCATAGTCTCAAATCTTCCATTCCAACTGAATCAGATTGATTCAACCTGACCTATCAAATGGGATTTGGGGAAGAATGTTAATTGCTTCCTCATTCTGTATGCAAATGAACAGGTGGTTCTGCCTCCTGCAGAAGTAGCTGGGAAGATCCCTGGGCCTTTTCTGTCAGATTGCAGAGGAATCATAGAGTCCAGATTGGGTGGGGACCTTCCTGTTGATATCTATGATAATGACTAGACTGTCTCCCATCCCTTGAAAAAGTTTAGGAAGTTGCTAAAGTTACTATTAGCTGAAAGAGTATGACAGAAGTCAAGAGATAGTTGGGGAAGAAATTATAATAATGTGGATGACTTAAAAGGAGGACTGGAAATGTATTAGAATAGGGAGAAAAGTAGTTACTTGAGTGTCCTGTATATAAAAATGAGGACACATTCCATGTCCTGTAGGTTTGGGGGGGAAGATGTTGAGATTAGTGTCATGGTCTAGTAATTGTTTAATGCCTACACCAGGTCATGGCTAATGTAAAGCCAGCC
Source organism: Arizona elegans (assembly GCA_022577455.1). Lineage (NCBI taxonomy): Eukaryota > Metazoa > Chordata > Lepidosauria > Squamata > Colubridae > Arizona > Arizona elegans. The sequence goes on along the minus strand of JAKOOJ010000001.1, from coordinate 196,747,370 downwards.
TCTAAATGTTTGATGTATTCCTAGAAATTGGGAATGTGGCTAACATTTAAATCCCATTCTGCCTCAAGAGTTTTGATGCTACTCCATTAGAATTGATGTGGAGACCATGAGGATCTTGAATCTCTAATTGTGAACTCAAATGGAAACATCTCTAATTCCAGAGATGCTTTTTCAAAAGGCAACTGGAATTTCTTTGTTTTTCCTTGAAGATGTTTCGCTTCTTATCCAAGAAGCTTTTTCGGTTCTAACTGGATGAGAAGCGAAATGTCTTCAAGAAAAAACAAAAAAAGTCCAGTTGCCTTTTGAAAAAGCACCTTTGGGACAACCATGATCTGGACGACTGAGAATCTCCTTTGACATGCCTAATTCCATCTCAGATCTGAATTCAAATTGAATCAAAGTTAATTTGCAGAGACTTTGTCAGAGTGAAGCTTTGGGAGAAAAAAATGTAATCACAGTCTTAAGGACTTGCCTGGTACTCCTTCGAATAACAATATCTGGGAAGAAGCTTAGATTTTTTTTTTAACACGAAGTATATTTTTAAAAATATTGTGATAAAATCCTTCAAAGTGTGCACTTGCAGTTTAGTAGGGTTAATGTTCTTCATATGCTTTACACAATTTACTATTCTTATCCTCATTTTATCCTTCAAAAAAATGAAGGCATTTTAGGCATTATGATACTTCTCTGTAGTCAAAATAAGTGATTCCTTTTAATAAAATCTTGAAGTATAGTTGGAATTGAATGAATTTGCCCTCAAATACCAGACTTGTGAATCATGCTTATACTCAGATCGCGAATCTTCAATTTGCTTTTTTTTTTAAAAAAAGTGATCTAGTGATTATTGTCTGAATCATTCTTGATTCCAGTGCAATTATTTTGAGCAATTGTATTCTTCAAATAAGAGAGAACTGAATTTTGCATCCTGTTTATAACCTGAAATATGTAACATTAGATGGAAGATAACAGTAGCACTGAAAGAGACGGCTTTATTATTTTAAGCAACTATTTTGCATATTTGGTTATGGGAAGTAATTTGTTTTTGTTGCTATTGTTACTGATGCATCATCTTTATATAACAGAGAAACTAATTGCAAATGTAGTCAACTTTTGAGATGGGCACACTATGTTTTTTCTTCCCCAATCCCTATTCAAGCATTTGTCAATGCCAAGAAATGAGAAACCTGATTCTTTCATTTTCAGTTCTGTGATTTAGAATTTGTAAATTCACTGGACCAAAGAATATGTCTTTGTAGAAAACTATTATTGAAGTTCTTTATTACTGAAGCATAAACTGCTGACAATGGGAAGTCTTTTGATGGTTTTATTTTTGGCCCATTCATTTCCTTCCTGTTTGTTTAGATGACATGAGCAAAATTTTCTATTTTTAAAAGATAAGTGTAAGCACAGAAAAATTTGTGTATTTTTTTAACAGAAGCACCCTCAGATAACACAGTAAATCATACTGCTTGGGGTCCCATACCCCCCCCCCGAACTGTGAGTCATCTTATATGGACATTGTGCAATGTGATTCAAGCTGTTGGAAGAGTCAGTTTGGTGTAGGGGTTAAGGCATCAGTCTGGAAACTGGAGAACTGTGAGTTCTAGTCCTGCTTGAGGCACGAAGCCTGTTGGATAATCTTGGGCCGGTCACTTTCTCTCATTCCTAAGAAGGAGACAATGACAAACTATCCAGAGTCACCTTATAGGGAGATGGGCAGCATAAAAATATAATAATTTTTAAAAAGCCACGTCTGAAACTCTTGTCCAAGAAAACTGCAGGGACTTGTCCATCCATTGTCTGGGAATCAGACACGGTTGAGAAAAATAGCTGTTGAAGCCCTCTTTAGACTTATGAAAATGGTTGTTCTTAGAGTCATCAAATATGTGTCTCTGTATGTTTGTGCTTGTTTATTTTTCTTTTAAACGACAGACCTTTCATTGACACTGCTCTTGAGCTGCTTTTCAGGGAAAAAAACATATCTGAAGCCTCCTAGGATTCAAGGAAGAAGATTCAAAATTCTTTGAGCCTCATCAATTGTTAGAAAATCCCATATTCCCTTATGTTTATCTCCTGTAAATAAAGAAATATGGATATTTTTTAACCTGGTGGCATTTGAAAGAAGAGAAAATGACACAGTTTTTGGCCTTGTTCTCAAGGTAGTAAACATTTCCAAGCTGTATAATTCCAAATTGCAATTTCTATAATATAGATAACTCAATATCAGCAGTACTTTTTTTTCTTCATGCTAATATGTAATGTAGCTCATTTTTTCAGTGAGATTAAGGTCTTGATTTTAGGATATTAAAAATACAATGTAAATCAGACTTATGTCCATTAAGATAAAAGGCATTTATTATGGGCAGTGAGGAAGTAGTATTTTAAAAAAACTAATTTTTTTCTTTTTGTTAGAAGAATATTTAGAGGACAAATAGCAATAGCACTTATATACCACTTTACGATGCTTTACAGCCCTCTCTAAGTGGTTTACAGAGTCAGCATATTGCCCCAAACAATCTGGGTTCTCATTTTACCCACCTCAGAAGGATGGAAGGCAGAGTCAACCTTGAGCCTAGTGAGATTTGAATTGCCAAATTGCAGGCAGCTGGCAGGAAGCAGAAGAAGGAAGCAGAAGAGCCGAGGTGGCGCAGTGGTTAGAGTGCAGTACTGCAGCTATTTCAGCTGACTGCTAGTTCAGCAGATCAGCGGATCAAATCTCACCAGCTCAAGGTTGGCTCAGCCTTCAATCCTTCCGAGGTGGGTAAAATGAGGACCCAGATTGTTAGGAGGCAATATGCTATTTAGTATACTGTCTTCCACTGTGGTGCCATAAAATTGTTTCAGGTGCTATAAGTTCCACATGTTTTGAACTATAAGCTGGTATTTCATCCTGCTTTTGTTTATAAAGTTGCTAAAATTTCAGTGAAAACTCAACATTAATATTCTGGTTTACGTTGGAGTTTCTTCTAATTATATCAACTGTGCATTTTTTTCTACATTATTTGTATTATTTATTCATTTATTTTTTTTATCTTACCTTTATTACTTTATAAGTAACTCAAGACAGTGAACACACCTAATATTCTTTCCTCCTCCTATTTTCCACACAACAACAACCCTGTGAGGTGAGTTGGACTGAGAGTGTGTGACTGGCCCAAAGACACACAGTTGGCTCTCATGCCTATGATGGGACTAGGTTCCTAGCCTAGTGCCTTAACTACTAGACAAAACTGGCTGTCTATAAATTTATATGTAGATTTCTTCTGATTTCTAAGCCCCAACTGGCTCTTATATCTTTATAGCCATCAGCTTAGAACAGTTCTGTACTAGGAACCTTTGTTAACATTACAAAAATAATATTTCCTATTTAGCATTTATATATCTTGCATATTTTGTAGAAATCATGCATTTCTGCATACATATTTCAGATCAGTTTTATCTATATGACATTATGGGAGTTTGCGTGCTGGTGATGTTTTTCCATGGATTAAGCATTAATCATATGTTTTACAAACAGAAGAGAATATTTGCAGCTCAGGATTAAACTGTGGGGTCCTTGGTGCTGTCTGAGCCTGATGGTTTTCTTGTAGATGTTTCAGTACCCAAATGGACTGATGGGGTTTTAATTCTAATTTAATTTTAACTTGTTAGTATTAATTGTACTTTTAACTGTTAAATTATGAGATTTGGATTCAATTTTTTAACTTTTTATTAGATGTTTCTTAACTGTTGTGAGCTGCCCTGAGTCTGGCTGGAGATAGGGGGGCATATAAATCAATCAATCAGTCAGTCAGTCAGTCAGTCAGTCAGTAAATAAATAAGAAAGAAAGAAAGAAAGAAAGAAAGAAAGAAAGAAAGAAAGAAAGTAACATGATCAGTCCTAGAATTGATGAAGTTGTCTAGTTTGGTAATGAAATGTCTGCAAGAAAACCACCAAGCTCAGAGAGCACCAAGGACCCCCACAGTCATATGTTTACCTCAATGCCCCTCAAGCAGCAATGAATTTTTGATTAATGTTCAATTTGGTTCCTTTGGATTTATTGTCCTTACTACCGTTTTGAAATAAGTCAGGAAAATCCAAAATCACAACTTACATGTTCAAATAAAAGCTAAGCATTAGAATTAGAAACAAAGTTTTTATGGGTGCACCCCAGAGCAGAGTTCTAAGTAGAATATTTCTCTGACCAAAAAAAGAGGCAGAAAGTGTTTTGGACCATTCTTCTCCCTCTCTGGAAGATCCCCTGAAAGCCATTTCTTCCACTGAAAGATAATTCAGAAGGTAAGGAAGAGGCACATCCTTTCCATTATCCCATCTCAATGTTCTATCGGAACAGAAAAGAGCCACTGATTTGCTCAAATTCACTGAAACATTTATTTTGCTATTTATACTATTATTTATAGATCTCTTAACTTCAGCATAGGACCCAAGCCAGTTTGTAATTGAGGAGTATGGATGACAAGGAAACAGGATTTCATCATCCAAGGGGGGGGGGGGTTTGCATGACTAGAAACAAAGGATGCATATTTTGCAAGCCCCCCCCCCCACTGCTCAGTTAAAGAAATATGGCATACAAGCAGAGTTCCCAGACTACATGAAGCTCCTTGTACTTTTGAATATGAGCAAAGGTTGCTGGGTTATTGCAGTGTTTGATGGGATAGATGGCAAAATGTTAAAGACAGATGATATTTATATTAACTATACTAATGTTCCATGTTTTCCCCAAAATAAGACCTGGTCTTATATTAATTTTTGCTCCAAAAGACACAGTATAGCTTATATTCTGGTTAGGTCTTATTTTGGGGGAAATACGGTACTAAAGGCTTCCGTCTGGTTGACGATCTTAACTGGGGCTTATTTTTGGGGTAGGGCTTATATTGCGAGCATCCTGAAAAATTGTGCTAGGGTTATTTTTCAGTTGGGTCTTATTTTCGGGGGAAACAGGGTATTATGTGATATTTAAGTAGAAATGTGATTTTATTTATTTAAGACATTTATATGGTCACCCAGCTTTTATATCACAACTCTGGGAGATTCACAACAAGAATAATAAAAATAAAAAAGAAGCAACAAAGACCTATTACCTATTTATTTTTTTTGTCCGGGTGCCACTCATTTTTTTGGAGCCTAGTGTATTACTTCTAACTGAGCATTAAATCATAGTTGTTGTTTTTTTCCAATGCACCCTTTCTTTAAACTTAACATTCTTAAATTGGCCCAGATTATTTGAAGGGCTGTCTTTTCCTAATTACATCTACCCAATCTACCAGAGTGGGGAGACAAAGTATGTTACACATCCCCCTCTCTTAAAATGGCCATCCAGTAGGACAAAAAAGAAATAAGATTGGCCCTCACCTTGATGTTATTTTGAAAGGTCCTGAAGATATGGTTTTGTCAGCAGTTCTGGGGAACCCAGGGAGAGATGGAGTCCATCAAGTGGTTTGTTTGTTTTTTTGTTGCAGGTGGGAGGGGTTTTGTATTTGGGATTTTACTTCTATAAGTCACCTAGAGCCACTATGAGTAAATTGGTCAGCCGTACACATTTTCTTAATAAATAAATGTGCTGTGTGGCATATAAACCTGAAAATAAAATGCATTTATTTCCTGAAGGAGCAATGTATAAAGAATTGTTAGTTCCCACTAATGAGTAAAAGTGATACGAAGGCTGGGGAATCAGCTGTTTATCTTAACACCACCATCTGGAGAGATCTTAGAAATTAGGAAGTTTGCAGATGGCTTACATGATGGTCCATAAATGTTTTCGATAAATATGTAGAACCCATCTTTAAAAAAAAAAGATTGGGAACCTTGATGATACTGAACATGTTGTGATAAGTATCATATCTATTCATTGCTGATCTGACTCTTATGTAATTGTTTCTTCCTACTTGTGTCCCTGGCTTCTGCTGCTGCTTCTGACATGGAAGAGGTGGTGAATAAGGATTCTTCAGAAATGAAGGACTTTAAAAATAATTTATACAAATGCTACCTCTTCATGGCTGACATCAGAACTATACTGATCATGTTCTTTAAGTAAATTGGGTGTACATGGCTTAAGAATTAAATCAGGCTTGTTCTTTCTTACCTAGAGACATAATAATTATGTCTCTAGTGATGTCCCAGTGCCTGGAGGCCGTGCGGATCTGGATGGGGAGAAACAGCCTCAGGCTCAACCTATCCAAGACTGAGTGGCTGTGGTTTCCGGCGTCCCGATATAGTCAGTTGGTGCCATCACTGACTATGGGGGCGAGTCATTGGCCTCCACGGAGAGGGCTCGCAACTTGGGTGTCCTCCTGGATTACGGCTGTCTTTAGAAGAGCATTTGACAGCTGTGGCTGGGAGGACTTTTTATCAGGTCCTCCTGATTTGCCAGTTGCGTCCCTTTTTGGATTGGGACTCCTTACGCACGGTCACTCATGCCCTTGTCACTTCCCGCCTGGACTACTGTAATGCTCTCTACATGGGGTTTCCCTTGAGGAGCACCCGGAGGCTCCAACTGGTTCAGAGTGCGGCCGTGCGGATGGTTATGGGAGTGACGTGGCGATCCCATGTAACACCTCTCCTGCGCGAGCTGCACTGGCTCCTGGTGGTCTTCCGGGTGCGCTTCAAGGTTTTGATTACCACCTTTAGAGCGCTCCATGGCTTAGGACCTGGTTACTTACGGGACTGCCTTCTGCCACCAGTAGCTTCTCACTGGCCCTGTACGCTCACATAGAGAGGGCCTCCTCAGGGTGCCATTGGCCAAACAGTATCGACTGGCGGCCCCCAGGGGGAGAGCCTTCTCTGTGGGGGCACCTGCCATCTGGAATGAGCTCCCCCCGGAGATACGGACGATCCCGGATTTACGCACCTTCCGCCGTGCCCTCAAGACCTTTTTATTTCAGCAGGCTGGCCTGGCCTAACTTCCCTTTTAAATTGTAAATTGTAAATTTGTTTTAAAATATTAGGGGTATTTTCATTTGTTTTGGGCCAAATTATCTAATGGGTTTTTATATTGTCTTTTAAATTTTGTAGTTTGTGTGTTTTATATTTTTGGCTGTTCACCGCCCTGAGTCCTTCGGGAGTAGGGCGGTATATAAATCCAATAAAATAAAAATAAATAAATAAATTATAAAACTGAGCTTCAAGACAACCTTCTGCCGCATAGCTCCCAGCAACCGGTAAGATCTCACAGAGCTGGTCTCCTCCGGGTCCCATCAGCTAAACAATGTCGGCTGGCAGGCCTGCGAGGGAGGGCCTTCTCTGTGGCTGCCCTAGCTCTCTGGAACCAGTTACCTCCTGAGGTCCAGACCATCCCCACCCTATTGGCCTTCCAAAAAGTGGTGAAGACCTGGCTTTTCCGGCAGGCCTGGGGCCGTTGATCTTGCTCATGTGATCTGGCGAGATCTGACCATGAATGGTGTGAATGAGTTTTTAATATTTTTAATGTTTTTTAATTTTTCAATGTCTTTTTATAATGATTTTTTAAATGTATTGTGAGCCGCCCTGAGTCTTCGGAGAGGGGCGGCATATAAATTTAATTAATTAAATTAAATTAATTAAATTTCCAAGTCTGATAAGTGATTGCAAAATCCTGTGCTCTAATCCAGGGAGGGAGAAGGGAGAGCAAAGGAGGGAAGGGCAGAGAGAAAGTCAAGCTATTTTCCAAAGCACCTGAAGGCCAGACAAGGAATAATGGATAGAAACTGAACAAGGAGAGATTCAACCTAGAAATGAGGAGAAATTTTCTGACACTGAGAACAATCAGCCAATGGAACAGAAGTTGCCTTCAGACGTTGTGGGAGCTTCATCACTGGAGGATTTCAAGAAGAGATTAGACTGCCATTTGTCAGAAATGGTGTAGGGTTTCCTGCTTGGGCAGGGGGTTGGACTAGATGACCTACAAGGTCCCTTCCAACTCTGTTAATCTAATCTAATCTTTCTAAGACTTACAGTCTGAAGGCTGGTGTTAAGTTTTCACAATCTATTGCAGAGAATGTTAGATAAAACCCAAAAGCAATGGGTTGTACTTCCAGGGAGACAGGTGCCATCTTCCTTCCCAGGCATTATTCCCTTTTTAATCTTGGTGAGCCATGCTACATTTTAATCACCCTGCTCCTCCCCCGTCACTGGTTCTTTAACTGTACAGTATATGAAGTGACCTTCTTTCAAAACTCCATCCTTCTCTGTGTGCATAGGAATCTGTTCTGGTCCCTGTTGTGTCAGCTGTTTGCTTCCTGCTTTAGTTTGTTAGGGAGGAGAGGAGAGGAGAGAGGAGAGAGGAGGGAGGGAGGGAGGGAGGGAGGGAGAGAGGCAGGCATGGAGAAGGCAGAATAGGTCTGGGACAGTGGTGCGTTCCTCCTGGTTCGGTCCGGTTCGGCTGAACCGGTAGCGGTGACGATATGACGTCACCAAACTGGTTCTCCCCCCCTCCGCCCTCCCACCACCCCACCCACGTTATTCTTACCTTTTATTTGGTCCCACCACCAATCTATTGCTGCCTCCTGAGTCCCAGCTGATGACTAGAGGGAAAAAAGACTGTTTAAACTCTTGCCGTGGGGATTCAAAGGGCCATCCTATAGCTGATCAGTGTTAAAAGCAAACAAATGAGTCGGGTCGTAAGTGCAAGGACTGGTCGTAAGTGCAAGGACCTTCCAGAAATGACTCTGACCAGATAGCCACGCCCACTTAGTCACATGACCTTCAAACCACACCCACAAAATAAGCCACGCCCACAGAACCGGTAGTAAAATAATTTAGAACCCACCCCTGGTCTGGGATCCCTATGTACTTTTGCAAAATTATGTGAAAGCAAGGCAACAACCAGTGCTTATGTGGCTTCTTTTCTGGGTTTGTTTGTTTGTGTGTATGTATGTCTCCCTGTCAATGAAATAAAGCCACCACAAAACTAAGGGGAGGAGACAGAATAATCTCACCAATAGAAAGTGGTCTTTAATAGCACTTGGGTTTAATGAAATCTAACCTGACACATCTGGTCCTTGACTCACAATGTTCCATTTTATTATACTCTGGTGAGTAGGGTATTTGCCAGCTGTGCAAATGTGTTTTAATCCTTGGCCATTTAGTTTCAAATGAATGCTTGCAGAACAGCAAATTGTGAATCTCGATGGAGCAGCAGATTAAATGTCTTGGCTAAGAGGAGAAGGAGAGCAAAACGAAGGAATTAGAGTGCATCGTTGCAACAGCAGGACAGAGTTTTGATTTAATGGTTTATTCTTCAGGGTCCTATTCAGCAGGTTTGCTGTACATCACATATCTCATTAGGAATAAATGTTTCAAAACATGCATTTCCACACCTCTTCCACTGTGTGCTTTTAGCTACTGAGTATAATTTGATGCCAATGCTGTTACTCTTGAACAGCATTTAGTGACTGCTTGATGTCCACCTCCTCTGGGGAGGGAAAATTCTCACCTTAGATGGGGAAAGCTTCCTTCCTTCCTTCCTTCCCCTTATAAGGATGTATCCAACAGAACTTTGGAATTGTAAAATTGCTCTGATTTTGCCACACAATTATTTTATTTAATCTATTTATTAAATTTGTTTGCCTTCCATCATGCTGCAAGGCAAGTCTGGGAGGCTTACAACATCACAACTGATGTGCTTTTATATACATTCGGGAATAAAATACATATATATATATATATAGGCTTCAAATTTCAACAAGTTCCAGAGAAGAATATAAAAAAAGTAGTAAATACGCCAATTCCTCAGTCTCCAAATACACTGTGGAATAATTCAATTTTTACTCTCTTCTGAGAAGCCAATAATGAGAACAGGAAGCTGACTTCCAGAAGGATGCTAATATAAAGTACAGGGCTGCAATTAAAAAGCAATGTCTGTGCCCATTGCCCCCTTATCTGATGAAACTATTAAAAGATTTTGTTGGGAGTGTATCAGGACAAGTTCTGATAGATTCTGGAGAACCGGTAGCAGAAATTTTGAGTAGTTCAAAGAACCAACAAATGCCACCTCTGGCTGGCCCCAGAGTGGGGTGTGAATGGAGATTTTGCAGTATCCTTCCCCCTGCCACTTCCACCAAGCCACACCCACAGAACCAGTAGTTTAAAAGTTTGAATTTCACCACTGGAGTGTATGTACTGGATGGGTCAGGCAGGTCACTTCCATGTGGAAAAGGTCCTGCAAACAGCTAAGAGTCAAGCCATAGGGCTTTCTAGTTTTACACCAGCACTTTGAATTGAATTGTACTTTGAATTTACACCAGCACTTTGAATTGCACACAAAAACCTAGTGATACCCAATGCAAGTGCCTGCAATGTAAGCGTAAAGCTAATTATGGTGATTTCCATTTGTTATCAAATGTGGCATTTTGAACCAATTGCAGCTTCTTGGGGGGAGGTGCTGTTTTTCCAAGGGAAAAAAATGTTCTTTGCGTATAGAATTTTTAGACTTGTTGGAAAATATTTAACGGGATGTTCACGTTTGCCCTCTTCATCTACTTTTTAAAAAATTATTAGAAAAAAAGTAAGTCAGTTAGAAGACTTCATGGCCAAATGTTCACATGGGTATATGTGGCTCCTCATTCTAAATAAATCTTGTCTGCAGTGACAGAGAGATGCTCTCCTATGTTACCGCAATGTATGGAATGTATTTGATGCGTCCTCCAAAAACTTTAAGAGATAAATATGGACTTGTAGTATATACTCGCAGCAAATGCATGAAGAAAAAGAAATAAAAAATAAAACCGAGAAGAAATAAGCTTGCCACTGACATTGGAAGCTGGCAGGAATTCAAGATGAGTTCGCATGTTTGTTCTTTAGGAAAACAGAGAAGCTTCTAGAGCAGGGGTGTCCAATCTTGGCAATTTTAAGACCTGTGGACTTCAAGTCCCAGAATTCCTCAGCCAACAATGCTGTTCTAGAGGGAATAGATGGACTGGTGAAGAGGCAAAAGACAACTGTCGGGAAAGTGGAATCGGAGAAACCTTCATTGTTCACTTAACAACCATGGCAAAAAAGGTCATAAAAGCAGACATGACTCACTTAACAATCACCTTGCTTAGCAATGAAAATTCTGATCCCAGTTCTGGTTGTAAGTCAAGAACTACCTGCATTTTCAAAAGAGCAGATGCAGATGCAGGAACAGCTCTGAAAGATGCTCCTGATGCTTATTTTGGGTAACAATTGATCTGAAATATCCTACCCAGTTGCATCCTGGTTTCTCAAACTCATTCATCCATCTACACCTATGCAGTAGTGGGATTCAAATAATTTAACAACTGGTTCTCTGCCCTAATGACCGGCTAGGTGAGTGTGGCCATGGTGGGCATGGCCAGGGGGAGTGACAGGCAGCACTCAGCCTTTGGGCCGGGGGGAACGGGATACGCCATCCACCCCCCACACCCCGTTTTGGGCCTAGAAGGCTTCCCTGAAGCCTCCTGGGAGCAAAAATGGGCTGGGGGGGGATGCTGCACCCCTCATGCCCCATCTTGGGCCCCATCTTGGGGCATGGGGGCCATCTTGGGCCCCCATGCCCCATTTTGGGCCTAGTTGCTTACCTGGAAGCTAAAATGGGACATGTGGAGACTCCTGGAAGGGGCAGGATGGGGCCAGCCAGCAATTTAACTACTGGTTTCCCAGAACTGGCCTGAACCAGCTGAATCCCACCACTGCACCTATATAGAAAAATATATTTGTATTGGTGTATTATCATGATACACAGTGATGTATTTTAGATTTTTAAAATTCATGCTCTATGATATAATCCGAAAGATTACAATACTGTGAAGCTATTTGTTTCGGTTATGTATCTTTTTGAAAAAGAGAGGTGCTGTTGCCTTTATTACACTGAGTCTCTATCAAATCTTTTATGTTTTATGTCCTGATTCTTCAAAGAAGTTACAAAACAAGCACTGTGGACTGGATCTTCTTAGTAATATTTCAGCGCTGGCATCTCCTACAAAGGTCAAAGTAAATTGTTATTGTAGCCTTTGTTGGCAATAAGCATGAGAAAATGGCATTTCTTCTTCCCCTCCTGAATAGGTTTTCTAATGTTGTTACACACATTTTTTCTCTTGTTTTAGCATCAAAAGAAGGGGGGAGGAACCTACTCCAGAACCTGGATTATTTGCCACTTGAAGACATAAAGCTTTTATACCTGAAAGAGAAAAAGAATTCTTACAAGTACATTTTGAAAGGTTAAGTATAGGGCGACACAGCAAGGAATAATGTGTTACCAAGTAATCCTGAGCAATGATTTTTTGCTTTTTTTTTTTTGTTGGCTGTTCTCAATTTTGTGAGAAAGAACTTGACAATGCTTTTTATCTATATGAAAAAAAAACCAACAAGTCTCAAGAATCATATACATCTGGCCTTTGCATTGTAAGGAAACCAACAAATGTGGGTATGTCTTGTCTTCCATTATATAATCTTCTCTCTAATGGCTCTGCCACCTCCTTGGGTTCTTCTGCTTTTATTAAATTAAAAGAAGACACTATTGCTGGTCATGGAGGCTTCAAAGTGTTAAAAGACAGAATAGAAGTGAAATATCAGGACGTTCCACACAGGGGAACAATTAAAGTAAGGTCAAAAACAACATGTATTCTTAAACACCCTTCCGAAGAAGTTCTATTTGAAAACTCATGGAGGGTGAATTGAATTTCGGAATGATATACTTTAACCTTGCAGAGAAAAGATCCACATGTCGGGGAATATTAAAAAAAGAAAGGAAGGAATTTTTTTCTTTAGAAGCTTTCTGTTAGAAACCTGCCCATTAAAAATGTGTTCCTCTAAAATGGTGGACAGCTAAAAGGAAGAAGTGAAAAGGATCTGCATGCCTGCATGACAGCAGTGGGATCTGTGGGATGGATTGTGACCTTCTGTCCACCCTGAGGTCTGGCGGGCATGGCCGGCAAAGATTTGATATCAACGCAATGGACCAGGACAGATCTTCCTTCCTTTCCTCCCTCCCATTCAAAAGGATGGTGTGGATGCTTGAAGCCTCTGTAATTGTAGCTCCATTAACTCTGGCAGGAGATGGCTTGGGGGAAAAATGAGGCCTTGTGGACAACTGGTTGCCTACTTCTAGGTTCATAGAGAGCAAGTTGATGATTCTGCCTATGCAGTAACTGTGCATTTGTGTTTGTTAGCAAATCCCATTCCGGCTTGCTGCTGGAAAGACAATTCAGGTAGAAAATTGGAAGAGCTTAACCACTGAGGTATGGTCCAGAATCTTCTGCAACATTCAGTCCTGGCTGAGAAGCCCTCATAGTTGCTTGGCAACCATGGGATGTAAATGAGCCATGTCAATAGTGACAAAATGGAGGTGGGCAAGTTTAGCCATTTTCAGCAATTAGACCCCTCCTGCTGATCTCCAATTTGGCCCCAAAACAGAGAGACTTTTTCAAAAGCAGTGAGCTTCCTTAGGTCTCCATGTCTTTCAACTTCATCTCTCTTCTAAAGTTGAATGCCTTTCAACTTTATCTCTCTCTTCTGTTTGACTGCTACTGTAATCAATTCATGATTGTCATTACAACATTTCTGTACATTTACACACACTACTTGTATTGTGGAAGCTAGTATTTGTCACTGTGACCTGGTAGCAAGGATTCTGTGTAATTATTACTTGGAACTGTTTCAGGATTTTACCTGCTAATTAAACTACTGTATACTGGTAATATAAATGCTAGGCTTGTGTAGGTTGGACTGACTTCATCTCTGTGAGATATTTCACACCATGAGAGATGGTGTGATTTTTTTTGGTTAAGGTACTTTGTTTTACTCATGGAGCCTCTTCTGTTACAAACAGTATCTGCCCTGTTTAGAAAGGAATATTGCTTTATGAAACAGCATGATTTCTTTCAAATTACCATCAAAGTAAATCATCCTGTAAAAGTTTTGCACAGCCTTAGGATAGTAGATACCAAAAAAAAGGGTAAAAACTTCCAGGCTGAAAGCTAGACAGGAAATTGTGTCACGAGTAAATGCCTTATTCTCAAATGGAGATAATATATGTTCATAGAACATCAGGGGTTAATCCACCCTTCCTTTCTTAATGTATTCATATGTAACCACTCCTACCTATAACTCCGCCTCATTGTTATAAAAAGGGGATGTACGCACCTCCTGCTTGCTTCTATCTGCAATCATTCAGAGAATATAGAATGCCTACTGTAAATAAATAGTACTTTGTTTTGAATACTTTGTTCCTGATCATTTGAGTCTGATCCTCAAATTTATGCAACAAACTGGTAGCAGAGGATGGTTAACTGACTCAATAAAAATAGACATGCCTAAGAAAGAAAACTCCAGAAACAAAAGAGAAAGACCCAAAACCAGGGCACATAATAAAGAAATGGAAACAGATCAAGAAATGATCGATGAATCTACAACTATAATAACAAAAGAATCTGAAGACTGCACTACAGACATCGAAGAAACTCCAATCGAGCTGCAAATAGAATCAGCCATGAAAACGCTTTTTGCAACCTTTGGCCCAAATCTGAAAATAACAAATAAATCAACGAAAGCTGCCGATCACCTCAACCAGGACAACTTCGGTGAAAGGAAGCAAGCGCCAATCGTCGCCTGGACACCCAAAGTCGAACCGGAGACCGAGTCACCAGAGGAAGAGCGCTACGAAAGAGCCACAGCGGTGAGAACCTCTCCCGACAGCTTCAGGGACGAAATGAACAATGCGCATGCGCAAACATACGCAGACAACTACAGAGGCCATGAAGAACAGAGAGAACCATTCAGACTGATTGCAAGCATTCCTACACCATTCTGCAACTTTCAACATCTACAAGATCATGGACAGCCTCCAGTTGTAAGTAATGCAACGAATAATATTGAGAACTTGCCTAATGATTTCCCAAAATTGAGAACAGACGGTATTAATTTACAAGAATGGTGTCAACAACTTCAGGTTGTTATCCTAAAAGAGAATTTATTATTTTTTATAACTAACCCTCCCAAAAAACCTTGGACTCTAAAATTGGACTGCCTGCATCACAGAGCATTCTACTTATTAATATCTAGCATATCTCCTGCTATGTATCATAGTATTAAGCATAATCTGACTGTCTCAGAAATAATTCATTGCATGTTTAAATTGTTTCATAGTGAAAGTGTAGCAACTACAACGAGAATGTCTAAAGATTTCTTCTCAGCCAGGATAAAACCTGGGACTACTATAAGTGAACATTTAATATCACTAAACAAAATCAGAGCAGAACTTCATTTAAGGGGAGAAATAATATCAGACCAAACAATGAAAAGTGTTATCATTAACTCATTAGACTCATCATGGGATAACTACATATCACATTTAGACACAATTAATTTGGGATACCTATCCATAGAGAACTTATCGAATAGACTAATAGCTGAGGATAATTTAAGAAGAAGCTGCAGAAGTACATACATGGAACATAGACAGACTAAGAGAGTAGTATTTCAAGAAAAACATAGAGAATCAATTGAATGTTATAATTGTGGATCCAAAGAACATTGTAGAAGAGATTGTCCTAAGTTTCTTAGAGAAAGACAAAAACAAGACTATAGAAACAGATATCACAACAGACAATCATCTATTGATAGATACAGGTATAGACACTCACCAAATTTTAGAGAACATAGAGGGGGCAGAGATAACTCAAGAGATAGGAAGTCTGGATCATTAAACGGATTAGATAAACATACCATAACCAACAAACAAAATTCGAAAGATAATGCTTGGCTCATTGATTCTGGGGCAACTAATCACACAACACATGACAAGAAAATACTATCTTCCTTCATAGAAGATAAATTTGTAATCAAGGTAGCCAATCAAGAAGAAGTCCAAGTTATTGGGAAAGGAAGTGTAAATTTACCCGGTCTAGGGAAAATAGAGGGGGTATTATTAATACCCGAAATACCTCATAACATACTTAGTGTAATAAAGCTAAGCAGGGACTCTGACATAAATATAGTGTTCTCAAAGGGAAAAGCAACTCTAGAGAAAAACAAAACAAATTTAGGTAATGTGATTATCAAAGGAGGCCTACCATATTTAATTACAGAAGAAAAATGGCTACACAACATTGATTCAAACATGGAAAATGACATTAACATAGAAAATGAAAACATCAGTAATAGTGACAATGAGGAACATGAAACAAATCACAGTCACGAAAATACATCTATTGGTGATACACTCAATAACAAAAAACCAACAATTGGAAAACCAATTCATGATGAATGTGCACATATATTACATAGAAAATTAGGACATGCTAGCTTTCCTGTAATACAGAAAATGATTGAACATGCTGAAGGTGTTAAAATAAAAAATTGTAAAAATTATTTGGAATGTTCAGTATGTAAATCCTCAAAACTCAGAACTAACCCCAGACCAAAAAAAACAACAAGATCATCTAATCACACTTTTGACCTGGTAGATATGGACCTAGTTGGCCCATTAACCCCATCAATCACATATAGAAAACGGTATTTTCTTACTATTGTAGACGAATATAGTCGTTATGGATTTGTCTATACTTTAAAACACAAAGATGAAACATTTCAAAGATTTAAAGAATTTTACAAACGTGTAGAAACACAACACAATATTAAAATAAAACAAATCATGACAGACAGGGGATCTGAATTCATGTCAAAAGAATTCTCCCAATGGCTAAAAGACAAAGGAATGTTACACTTTACATCTAGCCCATTTTCTGCATTCCAAAATGGAGTGGCAGAACGAAAAAACTCGACACTACAAATCATGATTAGATGTACATTAGAAGATGCTGGCTTAGGAAAACAATTCTGGTCAGAAGCCTTATTATATTCCAATTATACTCTAAACAGAACCTGGTCTAGTGTCATAAACAAAACACCATATGAATTAATGTATGATAAAAAACCTAAAATAACCCACATGCACATATTTGGAGTTACAGCGGATGTACACATACCAAAACAATTGAGACGTATAGGAGATAACGTTTCCAGAAGACTTAGATTCATGGGATATGAAACAGGTACAAAAGGATACAGATTTATTGATAATAATAACAAATTCATAGTTTCTAGAACAGCTGTATTTCATGAACAGGCCAATTGGTCTAAGATACATCTTAATGAAATATTTCCCATCACAAAGACAGACATTAAAAACCAAGATAGGACAGAAAAGGAAGAGCATAATCACCCCAGAATAAAAACAGATTCATTAACTAAAAAGGAAGCAAGATATTTACACGATAACGATAGTAAACCAGAAAAAACAATTAGGAGTAACAGAAATCAAGTACCAAGCAAACATAAGGACTACGTAATGTATATAAATAATGAAGCATCAACATCCAACACATACGAGGAAGTATTAAAACTTCCCATTGAAGAAAGAAAAAAATGGGAATTAGCTATGGCCAAAGAAATGGACAGTTTACGAGAATTAAATGTATTCACACCAACACCTGCACCAAAGGACAAAACAATTATAGGCACCAGGTGGATATTCAAAATTAAAAATCTGGAAGAAGGCAACACATTATATAAAGCTAGATTAGTTGCACAGGGTTATGCTCAAAAGTATCCTGAGGATTATACAGATACATATTCTCCCACTGTAAGGACTGAAAGTGTTAAGACAGCTTTAGTTATAGCCTCCGCACTTAATCTTGATGTCTTTCAATATGACATACAAACTGCATACTTACACGCAAAGCTTGATAAAGAGATATATGTAAGAGCCCCTCATAGTCAATATACAAATAGGAATGAAACTTGGTTATTGAACAAAAGTTTGTACGGACTAAAACAATCTGGCAAACGTTGGTATGAATGTTTGGTCAATGTACTCAAAACTATGAATTTCAATGCTACAACTGCAGACAATTGTTTCTTTGTCAGAAAGGATGGTGATTCATTAGAATTTGTGTTAATTTATGTGGATGACATTTTATATATTGGTAAACATAAAGAGAAAGAGATACATTTGTAACGAAACTGAATGAACATTTTTCTTTGAAATCACTAGGAAAAGTAAATAAATATCTTGGAGTTCAAATCAGCAAGACAAAAAAGGGATTTAAATTATCTCAAAAGGATAAAATTATAGAACTCCTGAATAAATGTAATTTAAATGATGCAAAGCCTTGTGATACTCCAATGCAAGCTGATTTTTTAAGAAACATGAATGAGTCATCCCCTGAATTTAAAAATAATACACTTTACAGATCAGTTATTGGTTCCCTTTTGTATATATCTAATTGGACTAGACCTGATATTGCTCTACCCCTTAATTTATTATCTAGATATGTTAGTAAACCCTTAATGTATCATTGGGAAGCCATTAAACGAATACTAAGATATCTAAAGCACAGCTTAGACTTCTGTCTACTGTTGGAACCCAACAATGTTAATGAACCCATTCTCACTTGTTACGCTGATGCAGATTGGGCAGGTGACACTAAGTGCAGAAAAAGCACTTCAGGCTATGTATTTTTTCTTAACAATTGTCCAGTCTACTGGTATACTGAGAAACAAGATCTAGTAGCCACATCAACTACTGAGGCAGAATATGTTTGTTTGTCTAAAGCCTCTAATAATCTTGTATGGTTTAATGATTTGTTATCAGATGTCTGGAAGAGCCCTTCATTACCTTTTATTATACATGAAGATAACAAAGCTGCTATAGAGATATCTAGGTCTGATGCTATTGGTCAAAGATCTAGACATATAGATATTAAATTCAAACATGTAAGACAATTATCTCAAGATGGATTCATTAAAGCTATTCATTGCGAAACCTCAGAACAAATAGCTGACATACTGACTAAGCCTTTGCAATCAAAACAACACAAATATTTAACTTCAAAACTACAAGTTTTATATTGTTCTGAATCTGAGTGTAATTACTGTTGTATGTCGAATCGGCATTTAGAGGGGAATTTGTCACGAGTAAATGCCTTATTCTCAAATGGAGATAATATATGTTCATAGAACATCAGGGGTTAATCCACCCTTCCTTTCTTAATGTATTCATATGTAACCACTCCTACCTATAACTCCGCCTCATTGTTATAAAAAGGGGATGTACGCACCTCCTGCTTGCTTCTATCTGCAATCATTCAGAGAATATAGAATGCCTACTGTAAATAAATAGTACTTTGTTTTGAATACTTTGTTCCTGATCATTTATTGAGTCTGATCCTCAAATTTATGCAACAAATTGAGAAAGCATTTTAGAAAAATGTTTTCTTTCTTTTCCTTGCCAAGAAAATTGCATCAATAGCACCCACATAGAACTCAGTTGGATGGAATCTATATTTAATCAATGCTAAAGGACTAGCTTTGGGCTTATTCTACCTACAGAGGTTTTTTTCAATCTTGGCAATTTTAAGATCTGTGGACTTCCCGGAATTCTGAGATTTGAAGTTCACACATCTTAAATTTGTCAAGGTTGAAAAACAGTGGCCTAAAATGTACAAAATGTCCATGTGGTCTTAAATTCAATTGTTTACTGTAGACAAAGAATGTTACTTTATGTTCAGTACTTCCTTTGTTTCCTGTGCCAAAATTCCATTTTGCTTTCATTGTAAGGGGAAGAACCACATTTCTTTTGGTAGGGACTTACAGTAGATATTAGTAATCAAGTGGATTAATAATCTAGTCTGTGAAAGGTTTGTGTGTAGAGAAGGCAGCTTGTTAATGCTGTACTGAGATAGATATGTGTGTGATATTTTTCATGTTCTTTAACTATTGCCCAACCATCTCAGCTCAAAGGCTCTATTTGATTATAGAGAGCTAAGTTAAACTGCTGCTGAAACTGTTTAAAATAAGGACTACAGGTAGTCCTCAGTTTACAACAGTTCATTTAATGGCCATTCAAAGTTACAATGGCATTGAAAAAAGTTTCTTATGACCATTTTTCACACTTATGACTATTACAGGATCCCCTTGATCACAGGAGCAAAATTCAGGTTCTTGGCAACTGGTTAACATTTATGATGGTTCCAATGTCCAAGAATCATGTAATCTACTTTTGCAAACTTCTTATAAGCAAAATCAATGGGGAAGTCAGATTCACTTAACAACCATGTTTGTAACTTAACAACTGCAATGATTCACTTAACAACCATGGAAAGAGAGGTGGTAAAATGGGACAAAATTCACAACAAGTGTTTCACTTAGCAGCAGAAATTTTGGACTCAATTATGGTCGAGGACTTCCTTTACTTGAATATTATATTCAAATGTTTCCATTGCTGGCAGACTTAGATGCTGCCCTATTAATTAGAACATGAATATTCAACACTGGTCAGATGATGAAAAGATGCATTTGCAACGCATAAAGCACTCATTTTGCTTTTAAGCTACACACAGACAAAAGCAGAGTTTTGACTCCACCACTCTGAAAATGCTTTCAGAGACTAAGAATAATGTTGGTAGGCCATGCTTTTTGAATCCTTGGTTTAGATGAGTGAGCATTCCCACGGAGCTGCAGGGACTCTGTCTATTGAATACAATGATTCCCCTTTTCATCCTTAGAGTCTGATTTTCACTATCAGACTTAAAAGCATCCCATTCCCAACCTTGTGGTTTTGTTTGTCCCTACTGTCCAAGACAATTCAGTGTTTTGTAGCCTTTGTTCAAAATTATAACTCTTATTGAGTCAAGGTGCAATGGTGATAATGGTTGGCCTAGTGTTATTTATCTAGTTGCTGCCTTACCTAGATTCTCTTTCCTAGGTGTAAGATTGACTCAGAGATCCTTTAGTCTCAAGTCTTGATTCTCACTTTATCCTTTGATAAAACATCCATAGTGTCCAAAACTATTTTCCCCAATGATACAAATGTGTTAGCTTGAAGTGTTCTTTGTTTTATTGTTTTACTTCTTTACTTATAGTATTTCTAGTTATAAACACTAGAAACAACTCAGAGAGCACACAAAGAATGTCCCAGACCAGGAGTGGATTCTACCTACCTTTACTACCGGTTCGCAACGGGAGCGCACACGCGCAGATCCATTATGACATCCGGGCAGGTGGGCAGAGCCTCCTGCTGCTTTTACTACCAATTCGCAAGAACTGAACAGAACCACTATCCCAGACACCATGAGAAGGAAATGCAGGTGCAAGGAAATGCAAAATCTACAATTTACGTGATTGAAAATGAATTATGAAAGAGAGTATATTGATCTAATTGCAACGAAAATTGAATCTTCACATTTAGAGAATATAGATGTTGGATGATCAGACTGTCAGATGCTGAGAGCAAACTTCAAATGGGGGCTTTGTTCACCAAGGCTACAAACTATCTTGATATCATGGTCAATATTTGAAGCTGATTGGGTTATTCTTGCAAATTAATTCCTCCTTCTCTATAACTCAAAACTGGAATACCTGCTGATTACTGCATTACCAAAAGATGGAAGCAGCATTTAGTTTGGAAATTCATATAACTTGGCGTATATTCCCTTATGTTCATTCTGTCCCAAATTAATCTATGATGTTTAAAAATACATGCAAAAGTATACTTAATTAACCATCCATGAGATTATTTATTATTAAAAGTGAAACAGAACATATATACATAAATTAAAATTAGATATTTCCCCCCAAATGTATATTTTAAATAGTTACTGTATATTGCATGGAAATACTTGGATATTGCATGAATTAGTAGATAACTAAGTTCTGAAATACATATTAAATCAAAGATGTAAAACAAGTCAGCCGATGTTTGGTTTGCCAAAAATAGAATCTAAACTAGCATATTTTCTCTATTGGGAATATATTATTGCTGAACTACAGTTCTCTTCATATACCCTTAAACTGCCAGAAAATTTTATCAGCATGAAATTGGATGTCCCAATTACCTATCTACCTGACTTTTTTCCAAGCAAATGGGAGACAAAGCCTTTATCATTTTATTAACCCAGAGGTTGTTCTTGAACAGCCTTGGAATAAGGAGAAAAACATTCAGTATTGGTATAGCTAAAGACTATTTAAACTTATCCCTCTCATGATTTAAGGATGTAACGAAGGTGACATTGTAAAGATCTGACTTGAAAAGAAGTTGCCAGTGCATTTTTCTGCCATGGTTAGATGCACGTGGGGACATGGCCTTTCTGTGTCAGGGCTATTATTATGCATCTGTTCAGAATGCATAGACTTATCAGGGTAGTTGAATAATATAGACATTTTTTCTGGTTAAACACAAAGTGTATAGTTTTTCGATTCAAATCGCATTACAATATTTTAAAACTTACTTGGGCACCGAATGATAAATTAAGATTGAAGTGCAGGTCAGTTATATCCTTGACCTGTGTAATCTCCTGATTATTGCTGTCATCCATAATCCTCTGTTTTGTCTCTGTCAGACTTTTTTTCTTTCCTTTTTTTTTTTTTTTGGCCAATTCTGGCTTATTTTTCTTTAAATAATCATACATTATTTATAATGGTAGAATATAACTTTTTCTCTTCTTTATCTGTTCCTTCTAAATAACTCATTGCCTTGGATAGGTGGGAGTAAACAAACTGTATTCTTCGTCTTACTCTTGTATATTGTAAATAAATGAGTTAATCAAATATGAATGGATCCAGAATATATTTATGAATAGTTCTTAACTACCTATCTACCTTCCCAAATAGTATGAATATATTACGGCCAAATAAAGAAATTTTATGTTATAGTTTGATGCATATGGGATAGTAGTTTGTACAAAGAATACACAAATAGGATAAGATTGGATTCTGTCTCTTCTAACAAACCTTTCTGTATTTCTAGAGAAAGTAAATTAAAACTTTTTACAACATAAGGGAATCCAGATTCCCAATCACATGAACAGTTGGAACAAAATTAGCCAGACACAAATATTGCCATAAAATATATTCACTCCATAAACAGAGAAGATAGACTAGGAACACTTTGTTTATGAATAACCCCAGAAAGATAATTCTTTTAGTTGAATCAATTAAGTCCATCATTATATGCCACTGAAATCAAAAGAGATTAAGGTAGGGTTTCCTGCCTAAGCAGGGGGTTGGACTAGAAGACCTCCAAGGTCCCTTCCAACTCTGATTGTATTGTATTGTATTGTATTGTATTGTATTGTATTGTATTGTATTGTATTGTATTGTATTGTATTGTATTGTATTGTATTGTATTGTATTGTATTGTATTGTATTGTATTATATTATATTATATTATATTATATTATATTATATTATATTATATTATATTATATTATATTATATTATATTATTATCACAAATAATTCTACACCAAATTCTACACCTTAGCAGGAGGGGAAAAAAAGGAGGGAAGCCAATAGACCATATAATATTACAAATTAAGACTTTAAGAAGTAGAGTTTTTTGGCATTAAATCTCTTGGCATTCCCACTCCCTTTATCCATTCAGAAAGCCAGGGATCCAAATGAGAAATTCAAAATGCCCTAATAGTAATGTTTAGGAACAAAGCATTCCTGTTTTCAGTGTTTGCAGGTCATTCAGTGAGACACAGGATTGGAGAAAAGATACAAGGCACGGGAGAGACAGGAAGTATTGAAGAATGAGAAAGATTCCTTGGGTAGGATTAGATCCTTGTGAGAAATGGAAATCAACAGTTTTTCTTCTGAGACTTCTCTATCTGTACCAGAGTAACCATAGCCCCAAGAGGATAGGGCCCTCTGTGATTAGACATCCCACAGTTGTAGAACCAACACCCAAACAATTCCTTTGCAATTGTTTATAATTAATATATGGGTCTCAGAGGACACATCAAGGAAGCAGTCATGTTTGGATTAAGATTTATATCATGATCTTATCTGCATTGGATGACAAATGATCTCGGCTTTAGTCTGCATTTTAGTCTGCATTTTTAAATATATACAGTAGTATACTGTATATCTTTAGAGCAAATCTGTGTAATTGTACTCTACTCTTTTTTTAAATCTTTAAAAATATGTATTAGATGTCATCTATTCACTCTGAATATCAGTGAGCTAGCCATCCATATGGAATCTAGCTGTCAAAGTTTAGAAACAATGGCTTGGATTCTAAATTATCTTTCTGTAAATGGAAATATTCTGGTCACTAGAGATTTATGTAGGAAGAAGTAGCTGATTGCTGATTCTCCTCCACAGGACTTTCTATACAATTTCAGATGGTGCCCTCAACACTTTGGTGCAGACTTCAGGAGGGACCAAAGGATGTAACAGGCAATTGTCAAAAATATATCCTCGAATTATTCAAATGTAAGTGGAATCTGAAACCACTGACTCATGCATGTTTGTATATTTAGTTAATTAGTTAGTTGGTTTCTATAGCTGCCCATCTAAGCAAATGACTGCTCTCCCATTTGTTCAATGAACATATTTTGGTAAGACTCAGTTTACAAATAAACTTGGGTAAGAGTTTAAAAATTCACCATAGAAGAAGAAGGAAGAAGAGAAAGAAATGTTAAACAATAAAATCACAATAGAAGAACTCAAATTGGCTCTTACCAAAATTAAGAAAAATAAAACACCAGGCCCAGATGGTCTCCCGGGGGAAATTTATACAAAATTTGAGGAAGAACTACAACTAGAATTGTTAGAAATATTTAATGAGGTCTTAGTTGGTACAAGAATCCCAGACTCTTGGAAAGAAACCTACATTACACTCATATTGAAAGAAGGTGCTGACCCAAAACAGATAGCAAATTATAAGCCCATTTCTTTGTTAAACTCAGATTACAAATTATTTATTATTTATTTATGATGTGGCCTTAATAAAAGAAGATCCCTTGAAATCTGGCCCCAAATTACTCCAGGAAGTACAACAATATGGAGAAGTCACCGGCTTCAAGCTTAATAAAACCAAAACTAAAATTTTAGCAAGAAACATGACAGAGGCAAATAAGAAAGAGCTAGAAAAGTCCTTAGATCTTCAGATAGTGAAGAAAATAAAGTACTTGGGAATATGGATTACCTCAAGATATTCCTCTTTAAAGGAGGATAACTACATTCCATTATTACAAAAAATAAAGCAGGATATAGACAGATGGAAGAAGTTAAAATTGTCTTTCACAGGTAAGATCTCAGCAATTAAAATGAACATTCTCCCTAAGATTATATTTTTATACCAGTGAATCTTGATAAAAAATATTTCCTAGATCTGGAAAAGAAGGTGCGAGAATTTTTATGGGAAGGGAAGAAGGCAAGGATTGCATACAAAACACTGCAAGGGAAAAGAAACATGGGTGGCTTTGGATTACCCGATTCGGAAGTCTATCAGAAGGCAGCTAAATTAGTATGGATCAAAGAATGAATTCTCTTGTTACAAAACAAGAGAATCTTGACGTTAGAAGGCCACGATCTACAGGCAGGCTGGCACGCTTATTTATGGGACTTAAAGAACAAAAAGAACTCATATTTCCACAAACACAAATTAAGGGAGACCCTTATTCAAACATGGGAAGAAATTAGGCAACGATTTTACGTGAAAGTACTGAACTGGCTTTCAATCATGGAGGCTCTGACTGCCTCTAATAAAAAGAGATATCTTGAAATTCGGCATATATAGAGACAGATGATAATGGTATTCTTAAATCACGGGAAATATTAAGTAATCAAGGCTTCAATTTAGATTGGTGGAGTTACCTACAGATAAGCTCAAGATATCAAAAAGATAGGGATCAATTTGGTATAGAGGCGAAGTACAACAATTTGGACAAAATTATGTTGGGGAGTGAAAAGAAAATGCTAGCGAGATTTTATAACTTTTTATTAGGCTTGTTAGTGTTTAACTTGTTGGAGTCTCAACTTTATTTCAGGAAATCCTTTTCTGAACTGGCCTTTTTATAGCATCCTATGTAGAACATTAGAACACCTTGAAGCTCCATATTGTTAGAAAAGTGTTTTCTAGCCTCCAGAAACAAAGGACACACTGAAAGGTTTGGATGGCAGAAGACTCACAAAGGAATAAGGTTATGCTGGAAAAGTTATTTCTAGTTACACAAAGAGCCTATTATCTCATTCGTTCTCAAGAAACCATCTTCATTTTAGGTGAAGCCTCAAGTACTTCTCATAAAGACTATTAAAAGTTTAATATGTGTACTTTTGCATTGTCCAATGCCCTACATTTGCTTGAGAATAATAAGACTAGGCATCCTTTCCAAAAGTATATCTCATCTCAAGGTTGGTGTATAAAATTCTGTATTTGGAAAAGTTGCAAGTACATTGTGTTTCTTTGGGAAATTTATTTACAAAAATGCACATCTTTATTAATATGACCTAGACAGTGTAGATTACAGATTGAATATTTCTGATTCTGTGCAAAGATGCAGCTTAATTTCTTTTTCATATCCTATTTACCTAAGTAAGGATTTTACGGGAACCTAAAAAGATGGCACCGTTTCTAAACTGTTTGGTTACAGTGTTTTATTTATTTATTTATTTATCTGATTTCTATAGCTGCCCATCTCAATAAGTGACTATGGGCAGTGTACATCATAAGAACAATATGGGAAGAAAGAGCAGCATATCACTTATGGCTGAGCACCTTTTTTCTTAAATAATGATTCTAAGGGTTCATCCTTGCCAAAGTAAATTGGTTGTAGTAAATACTTGGATGGGAAATGTAGAAAATCTTGGGAATGCAGGCTAAGAAGTGCAGGTTAAAACATCTTGAAGGAAGGCAATGATTAGGGACTTTTACAGTACATCATAGTCAAGAAAACTAGATAATGCGTCCATGGAATCAGGTCAAACTCCACTTGAGGTAGACTTTTCTACAATGTATTTTATGGACAGTGCTGCCTGAGAACCCATCTGATACTTTCTCGGTGCACAGGATGAAAATAATAAGTCTTGGGGAAGATGGGAATTTAACCCATGAAAGATGTGAGCAGATTACCTACAATGGACTGATAACCTGCTCCTGTACAGTTAGATTCCATCTTTCAGTTATTTTTTTCTATCTATCCAGAGAGGTTTCTATGAATTGATTTTTTGCTTTGGTCTTAAATTGGCTGAACCATCACAAATGATGGTAGTTAATATGTTCCTAATAGATATTAACCCTAACCATCTCACGATATGTTAACCATTTGTGTTTCTCTATTATTTCTTTTTCTATAAAATGTTTCTTGTGTTGGGAGGCATACCCTGGGTTTATATCTATTCATCATTCTCAATGATTGAGAATAATCATACATCATACAAAAATCAAACATTATTTTTGAAGTCTACATTAACCTTGATTTTATTATATCACAAATATGCCATCCAAATCTTAGGTCAACTCTAAAATTTTAGTCTTTTATTTCACAGCAACACCCATTCTATCATTCAAACCAAACAACAAGTTGCAAAATACAAGTTCAAATCAGGTAAATTCAATCCTCCTCTTTTTTTATTTTTTTATTTTTTGCCTATACCTTATACTTCATTTGTGCCTTTTTCCTTTTCCATACAAACTTAGAAATACCTTTTGACATAATTATTTGGAAATGACATACAATTAATATTTGTCATAGTGATCTCCGAATATTTTACTTTTTTTTCATCCTCTGTTTTCATGTTTTTGTTAACATCTTTGTTTTGTGATTACTAATCTTAAACTTGTTAGGGTATCAAGATGTTTTAATTTTCCATTTGATGGTCTGCTTTCTTTAATGGATCCTCCAAAACTAACACCAAGTTATCAGCGAATGCCCTTAATTTATAAGTTTTTTTTTAACCTTTAATCCTAGAATTCTCTCATCTTTGCTTATATCTCTATTCAATATTTCAAGAACTAAAATAAAAAAGAGGGGAAACAATGGGCATCCTTGTCTTATCCCTTTTTATACCTCACAAGGTTTTGTTATATCTCCTGTGATAATCACTTCTTTCTGTAAAGGGTAAAATATCCTTACCCATTTAATACAATTCTCTCCAAAACATACCTTCTAAAACTTCAAACAAGAAGGTCCAATTCAAATTCTCAAAGGCCTTCCCTGTGTCTGAAAAAAATCAGTAGCTTGTTTTTTATGATTATGCTGCAAATATTCAAAAATGTCCAAAATATTTTTATATTATCCCTTACTGACTTTTAGATAAAACCCACACTGATACTTAGGAATACAGTCTTGCAAAATTATTTTCAACCTCTCAGCCAAAATCATTGTAAACAAATTAAGAGTCATTATTCAATAATGATATCATCTAATAGTTTCCAGTGAAAGTCAAATCTTATACCTCCTTGGGTATTAATGCTATATTAGCTTCTTTTCAGCTTTTTGGACTCTTTCCCCTCCAAATAAAATTCCGTATAGAAATCACCATATTTTGTAAAAGTTCATTCTCAAAGTATTTATAGAAAGAAACTAGTAACCCATCTAATCCAGTCATTTTTTCCTGTTTCAGTCTTTTTTATAGCTTCACAAACTTTCCTTATTCTTATGGATCTGTTATATCTATCACCTGTTTCTGTTTCTTTGTAATCTTCAGTAAGTGTTGATTTTTTAAAAAATATTCATTTATTTTCTTCAGGGAAATTTCTTGTCCTTTATATCAATTGGAATGATATTGAAAAAATACTAAAAGTATTTTTCCTAGTTAATACCGGGGAATTCCTTGGGCCAACTGGGATGTAGTTATGATGCATGTACTATTTCTGCGTCATAGAGTTAGGGTTAGAGTTAATATTTTTTCCTTGGAGGATATTGGTGAGAGCAGTTTTGAGAGGGAATATGGTAAGAAAAGGACATTTCTCTTGCTTTTTCATTTCTGAGGATGACCCCCCAATGCCATTTTTTCACTGAAGTATGCATCAGTATTTGGCTCAGCTCCAATTAACACAACTCAAGCTATTAGTCATCAAATCAATAACAATTCTCTTATCCTGTGCTGTGGTTTGCAAATAGAATCAGCTCAGATGCTCAATCTACATAGAAGATTTATAACTGAACCGCCATGACTCAATGTTTCAGAGCGTTATCATCCTAACATCTTTGAACATGAATAAGCAAGTACATGTGTAAGTTAAGATTACATTAATTGAGGTTGGTTATGATAAACAGAGCCAGTGCTAATTTTAGTGGGATAAAAGGGAAAAATACAATGGATGCCAAACAAATCAACTCCCACTCATGAAAGCATAGCTGCAAGGGATAATTAACATTTTCAAGAACAAAAGAAATAGCCTTCATTTGCAAAGCTCAGCTAATTGTTTGGGTTCACTTCCCTTTCAGACTATTTCCACATGTACAATTAGACATACCTTTTATTTTCTGGCATAAGTGCACAAAAGAATAAATTGACTTTAGTATGGCAGGAAAAAGAAAAGGGAAAGCATGGATTATTTACCTCCATTTAGGGAAGATAATCAGAAGTAATAGATTGCAATGCCCTAAGATAAACAGAGGAACTGGTTTGTGTCAAGGAAATGAAACTAACAAAAAGCTACTAATTTCATTGTGCTGCTTTTGTAAGTACCAGTCAGTACAGTACAGTACATTGAAGAGCAACCAGTCCCCCAAATTAACACCCATTCAAAACACCTTCAACCTGTATGAAAACAATGGCTGCCTTTGTAGATAGCAGTCCTGCTCTTAGAAACTAGGAAATCACTTTAGAAACAAGGAAAATGGAATGGATTTAAAGCAGATAGTGACTCTTCCCTCCACTGGTGCTAGCTTCTTTCAGAAAAGAAAGAAGCAGAATGAGATTCTACCCATGAAACCAATAAGGCAGCCATTTTGAAAGTTAAAATATGAAATGTAGAAATCATTAAGAGAAAGGTAAATTATGGAAGAATCAGCAAGCAAGAATGGAGTGCCCAGAAGAAAGAGAATGAGGCATGCTGGTTATATGTGATAGTTGCACAGTGCCCCATACTAAAATCAGCATGTGCAAATATCATCAATCTATGCAACTGTTCAAAGGGATAGAATCAAGTTAATGTGAAGTGTTAGTACTGCTTTATAATGCCTTGGTAATACCACACTTGGAATACTATATTCAGTTTTGGCCACCACAATATAAAAAAGTAGTTGAGTTTCTGGAAATAGTGCAGAGAAGAGTGACAAATGTAATTTATTTATTTATTTATTTATTTATTTATTTATTTATTTATTTATTTATTTATTTATTTATTTATTTTTAATTTGATTTATATGCCGCCCTTCTCCGGAAACTCAGGGCGGCTTACAATGCGTTAAGCAATAGCCTTCATACTTTTGTATATTTATACAAAGTCAGCTTATTGCCCCCACAAACTGGGTCCTCATTTCACCTACCTTAGAAAGGATGGAAGGCTGAGTCAACCTTGAGCCTGGTAAGAATCGAACCTGCAGAAATTGCAGGCAGCTGTGTTAATAACAGGGTGCATTAAACCACTGTACTACCAAGGCTTATTAGGGGCTAAAGGCTAAAACATATGAAGAATGGTTGCAGGAATTGGGCATCAGTGGTGGAGGCTCCGCCCACCCGCCAGGACATCATCACTGATGCTCTGCATAGAAGCACCAAGCACAAGCAAAGCAAGCGTGTCCACATGCACACTCACATTTCCGAACCAATAGCGAAGGTAAGTGAAACCCACTAGTGTTGGGCATGTCTAGATTCATGAATAGGGACATGGTGGCTCAGTGGGTAAGATGCTGAGCTTGACGATCAGAAGGTCGATCAGAATCAGAATCCCTAGTGCTGCGTAATGGGGTGAGCCCCCTTTACTTGTCCCAGCTTCTGACAACCTAGCAGTTCGAAACCACGTAAAACATGCAAGTAGAAAAATAGGGACCACCTTGATGGGAATGTAACAGTGCTCCATGTGCCTTCGGCATTGAGTGATGCTGGCCACATGACTATGGAGACGACTTCGGACAGCGCTGGCTCTTTGGCTTAGAAACAGAGATGAACAACGCCCCCTAGAGTCAGGAATGACTAGCACGCATGTGCCGGGGAACCTTTACCTTTACCTTAGATTAATGAAAAGAAGGACTAGGAGGTGACATGATAGCAGTGTTCCAATATTTGAGGGACTGCCACAAAGAAGAGAGGATCAACCTATTCTCCAAAGCACCCGAGGACAGGACAAGAAGCCATGGATGGAAACTAATCAAGTAGAGAACCAATCTAAAGCTAAGGAGAAATTTCCTGATACTGAGAACAATAAACCAGTAGAACGGCTTTCCTTCAGAAGTTGTGGGCGCTCCATCACTGGAGGCTTTTAAGAAGAGACTGGACAGCCATTTCTTTGAAATGATATAGGATATCTTGCTTGAGCAGGGGGTTGGACTAGAAGACCTCCAAGATCCCATGCAACTCTTTTATTCTAAGTCTTAAAGAAAAAGAGCTTGAAGAGAACTAGATTTACAGACCAGAATTGGCCCAAATCCTTACTGTCTCTCCCTCCTATATCCCCTGTGCAAAGGATCTTCACCTTCAATTCCAGAGACAGATGGGCATTGTGTGTGTGTGTGTGTGTGTGTGTGTGTGTGTGTGTGTTTCATGAGAAATCTGTTTGAAGTGTTTTTGAAATCCAAGTATACAGTATTAATGGGGGCAATGTTTCCATGCCTCTTGACACTCTCAAAACATTCCAGAATGTTGGAAAGAAAGACCAATAAGAATTTATTCTGATTTTCTTTTAGCAAGGCTGGTTCTTCTACCCGTCCAGTGGCTGCTGTTGCTCTGTAACGTTGGAATACAATGGCATTCACATCATTAACATGGAAATATTTATCCATAAATCTGCTGTTTGTACTCATAGATAAGCCTTCAGTGGGTAAGGAAACCCAATTTTGGAGATGTATTTTGAAAACTAATATTTTGGCTTATCTGCAAACATATATGCTACTTATGTTTGTTACAATATTACTCTAAAAAGAAATAAGTAACAGATTTGACCAAATATAATAAACATTTCCCCAAATTACTTATAGTTCCAGTGTAGAAAATCTACAGTCAACTCTTTTTGATGCATTTTTGAGGCATTCAATAAACTCTGAATAAAATGAATAAATTATACAAGGAATTTCATCAAGGGACTTCAATGCATTAGGTCTAAGTTACATATGGGCAATGTTTATGCTGACGTAGTGAATTTGTTTTGAGGATATTAAAATATCAGGAATCTAATAAATAATACCTAATTTAAAACAAATGGAACAAAAAGTTGAATTTTAAACAACTGAGAATTATATTTATTGAATCTTTAATTTACATATTTTTCAATTCTATAAATGTTACTGCCACTTACTGACTACAAATGGTGAGGAGGAGAATGGATATCCACCAGTAAACTTTCTATGTATTTGTACCTAGGAGTTTTATATTTTTTTCTTTTTTGCAGAAGCTTAAGCAATACACACCTCATACTCAAGATATATATGGATTCCATACAACTTGTGGACTAATAGAATTTTGATTAAGTAAAAAAAAAACCTGTTTGTCATTTAATATCATCAGAAAAATGATCATCCCATTTTAAGAAATAACTTAAAATGGTATTAACTACCACTAACTAGTTGAATATTTTTGAAATGAAATATTAATGCAAGTCAAGAATGATCTGAGATCATGATAAGGTTTATTCTTGAATCAAAAGATTATGAAGTGAAGAAAAAGAAATTAAGAAATAATGCAATCTAAAACATATTCTGGGAACATAGAAAATAGAAGCGTATTTTGTAGGATGGTGTAGCCACAAAATATCCTTCAAGTTAGATTCTTACATATAAGTTTGCATCATCCTCCAATTTTGATTGCAAATACATTTTGAGAAATAATATTTCTGTCCAATTGAGAATCCGTAATAAAAATTTAGATCTCCATTTAGATCTAAATTTTGCTTGTCCCCAAATGTTCCCCAGTGTCTGAGAAACATCAGTCCCACTTCCTGGCCCCACCATCTCAACCATATCCTGAGACTTCTCAGCTGTTCCTGTCTAGTGTCCCTGTGTGTGGAAACGGTAGCATTCCTGAGACACTATTTTGATGGTCTGCAGCTTCTAGGACTAATTGATTATGAAGCAGTTTATCTAGATGGCACATTTGTTGTGCAATCTTTGCAGCAGACAGGGAAGTCACCATGCAGTTTTCACCCTGCTCTAACCGTGTCTGTCGCATAACCATCTGTCTGCTTTTCTAATAATTTATGAAAGTCAATGGATGAGCTGGAATGTATATATTTGCTATTATAATTATTAGGCATGATATTCAAATAAAAAGACAAAACATATAGCCTCAAAATGATACATTTGTAGAATTTCTACAATCAAGATTCCAAATGTGCCCTGAATGAATTCATGTAGCATCCAGCAAATGGTGGAGCATCTCTGACAATTATTCATTTGTAAATTTTGTGTGCTGCCAACCCAGGGTCACAGTTTTAAGAATATCAATGTTAATGTTTTGCTGTGAAACTGGGAAATAATAATAATCTAAGGGGATACGTAGTAGTAGTTCTCTTTTTTTTAAGCCAATTGCGATCACATTAGGAACATTTTGAGACTGAACCAGGGGTAGGCTGCTGGGGGTTCGCAGGGGTTCGAGAGAACCTCTAGCTAAGATTCTGTGCAGTTCGGAGAACCCCCAAATCCCACTACTGGCTGGCCTCTCCCACCCTGTCCCGCCCCTCCCAGGAGTCCCCACACGGCCCATTTTGGATGCAGGTAAGTGCAGGGTGCACATTGAGCTCAGGGAGGGCAAAAAATGGGCCTACCAGAAGTTCGAGAAGGCCGGAAACATTTATGGCCTCTAGAGGGCCTCTGGAGCCTGGGGAGGCTGATTTCGCCCTCCCGGAGGCTTGAGGAAAGCCTCTGGAGCCCGGGGAGGGCAAAAATCCCCCCCCGCTGTGGTGCAGGAGGATGACTAGGCCACGCCCACCCAGCAACCAGGCAGAGAACCCTTTGCTAAAATTTTTGAAGCCCACCCCTGGATTGAAACTCTAGCAAATCATTATCAGTGTGTGTTAAAGCAAAACTTTTTGTAAACGTTTCTTTTCATGCTAAGAGAGTCAGTTAGATGGAGAAATAATTTTATATAATGTAATATCCAATTGCAGGTACTCAGCAACTTCGCACTGAATGCTTAAAATTTCCAAAGATATGAAAAATAAGTATTCATTAATTAAAGGAAACAATGGGGTTTTCATAACAGTTCTGAAGACAAATATTAAAACTAATGTCAGAATTTCAAGTAACACTCCCAATTAAATAAGCTCCCATGTTTTCCCCACCCAAAGGAAAGTCAAAGTCCCTTCCCCTGCACCCACAAGTCCATCACATGGTCCAATCAATCCACCATCCAAACTGGAGATGTAACATTTTCCCAGCTTGGTTAGCATCAACAACTAAAACATATTTGGGAGGTTTTGGGGAGGTTCTAAGAAATCTCCTTATATATATATATATATAAAACAGGAAATATCACATTAATGATTATTATTGTTTGGAACAACTGACTGATTTCTCCTTGAAATGAATCAATAACCTTAAAAGTTACATTCCTTTGCCACACACAAATATATCACATTGGATCATTTTCCTCAATAAATTAATGAACAAATATAATGCCTTTGAATAGTGTTTAATTGGGTCCTCTTTATCTAGTTTGGAAAACAAATTGTATTTATGCAGAAATACTGAATATTCAAAAAGGGCTCAAAAACTTTTAAGAACCACTCTATTTACTATGTGATTACTGTAAACCATGGTTGTTAAGAGTCCTACTAATCACAGCGGCTGGTGAAATTTATGATGGTTAAAGGAATTTAAAATCAAAGGACAATGGATATATTATTGAGAAAATGTCAGTTATTACTGAATTATGTTTTGCCCAAATACATCTAATTTGGCAATGACTTATTTAATGATTTTAGACCAGATTTGAGTGGAGCATGAGCCAAGGGCCATCTATTCAACTTTGAGGGACAAGCAAATCAAAATGGTCTATTGATCCCCATCCCTATGCCTCCAGTTGATTAATGAGAGTTGGCAATGATTTGAAAGTGGCAAAACATTAACAGCATTTGTACTTAGGTTTGCTCTGATGTTCTATAATTATTATTGTCTCTAGGGAGAACTCCTATTTCTGGCACTGGCCTCTAGTAATTTGCCATTATATTTCCTTTCTATACACTTGGAAGACATTTGGGGGACAGTACTTTACACTCTGTTATGGACTGAGTATTCAGATGGGGCCAACAGTCTAGTTTCTGTCTCCTTTGTAAGGTAATTGTTTTCTGCCAACTTTCTTTAACTGCACCTGACTGAAATAATCCTATGTATATTTTTGAATGAATAAAATATAATTATGGGTTGATCAGCATTGTATTGCTATGTTCAGATTACCCTGCTTAATTCAGAAGAGTTAACAAATATAATATAGCTATTTGCCTTTCCCCTCCATTATTTCAGGGGTGGGTTCTACTTACTTTTACTACCGGTTCACATCGCGCCCGTGCGCGTACACTCTTTGCACATGCACAGAAGCTTCTGCGTATGCAAAGATCACCTATGATGATATCCGGGTCAGTGGGCGGAGCCTCCCGCCGGTTTTACTACCGGTTCTTGCAAACCGGTCCAAACCAAGGGCAACCCACCACTGCCTTATTTCCATGAGTATGCTTAGCAGAGTGTCATATTTATTCTTCCAGATCATCCTCCTAATTATTTTCCTTCATTCAGTAAAGTTTCCTTTTTTTTGGGGGGGGGATCATGTGTTAATGATCATAATGCATGTTAACAATGCAGGCAGAGAAAGAACAGACTAGCAGTATTCATTTCATTATACTTTTACCGTGGAATTATTTCATTTACCAAGTAGTCATTAAAGATTCAAGAAAGAAGTTATGATTTGTGCAAAGCTGTGATTCAGTAGAAATAATGTCTTGTCAGAATCAGGCAGAGGTGATCCTTGATGTTGTTATAACTGGGGCTGGTCACTTTTCTTCCTGCTCTACACTCCAAGACTCAGTCAAAAGCCAAGATTTCAGGATACCAGTGCCTGTTTTTGAATGAATCTTCCTATCCAATCCCACACAATACCATTCTCCAGTTGAACTATAAAACTGTTATGTGCAAATGTGCCTAAACACTATGAACCAATTCAGAAGCCTTATTAGCATGGCAAAAGTTAGCATCTGGCACTAAGGTCAAATTCAGAATTTCTATTCTTACCTGGCTATCATACTGGAGATTCTCTTCTGTTAGCTTTCAGAGATAGGCCTTCCATTTCCAGTTCTCGATCCTGACCCTAATTATCTTCATTAGTTATGTAAAACACTACTGGTTTATAGAAATGAAAACAATGATATACTGCAGCTATTTTAACAACAGGTTAAGATTATCAATATTAATTGCACTGCCTCAGTTTTTCTAATATTTTTCTACCTTGTCATTGCATTCCATACAGGGGGAAAAAACTGTAGAAATGTTTTATGGTATTAGAATTTTGGAAAATGTTCTGTCTTGGAATATTCTGAATATAATCTAAGTAGTTTCAACCTTACAAGTAATTCCAAAGTCTTTCGGAATCAAGTCATTTCTGAAATATTCATGAAGAGTTGTTTTGAGATCATGCATTCTCTCCTGGAACTTTTTCCAGGAGTAAAAGTATAAGTTTCAAGTTTTTCTTCTAATTCAACCAGACTTCAAATTATATCTACTACATATTTTCTGCTGTTAAATAAATGTCAGTCACAAAGAACAAGCGACTAGCTATCAGGCTGCTTTATTTGACATTTTAATTTGTCCTGAAATGTCTCTTAGTTATGTTTCTTCAGAAAGTTCAAAGGCGTAAGAGGAATTATGTGAAGTAGTTATATTTTATTTCCAAACTAAGTGATTAAGTTAGAGATGCATGGAGTAATTTGCTGGCTTTGTTTTTGGGGGTGAATTATGGAAAATCAATGAACATCTTAAAGTTTGTTTTTTAAATAATCTCCTGTGAACTGAGCTTTATTCCTTAATTATTGTCTTAAATTCATGCTGGAATTAATTGAAAGCTAGAATTGAAAATCACTCTGTCTCCAAATTGTGCAGGCATTTAGTTAAGAACACTAATTCAGAATGAACCACTTAAGACAGAGGATATATTTTCTAGATTTCTGGAATGTATTTGTTTATTATTAAAGAAGGTCTGAGACCGAGGGAGGCTACTGTTCCTCAGACGGCCGGCTGTGAGTCCCTCCTCGTGAAGTGGGGTCATGGGGTTCAGATGGGTTTGCTGATCGCGTATCTGGGTCCCTGCCACATGGCAACAGCCGTGCCCGAGCTACTCAATGTCATCGCCGCGGTGGCGGTTGATACCCCCAGGCTTATGGTCAACCTGCCGTCCGTGGGTGAGGTGTCTGAGGTAACTCGGGTGTTCATGGCTTTCATGACAGCCATGGACCTGACCCAGTTAATTCATGGCCCTACCCACACGGGGGGAAACACGCTGGATCTGGTTTTTGTCTCTGGACAGTGGCTGAGTGATCTTGAGATAGGGGATATAGTTACCGAGCCCTTGTCATGGTCAGATCACTCTCTCCTTCATTTTGACCTTCAAACCGCTGCACCCCGCTGCAGGGAGGTGGAGCCGGTAAGATGGTTCCACCCCAGGCGCCTGATGGAACCTGATAGGTTCCAGATGGAGCT
Organism: Arizona elegans; assembly: GCA_022577455.1. Lineage (NCBI taxonomy): Eukaryota > Metazoa > Chordata > Lepidosauria > Squamata > Colubridae > Arizona > Arizona elegans. The sequence goes on along the minus strand of JAKOOJ010000001.1, from coordinate 196,709,805 downwards.
TAGGCCATTTCCCAAGGCTCTGGCACACGCCTCGACTGGAGACCTAGTGGCCGCCTGGGATAGGGCAGCCACTGGAGCTCTGGATCGGGTCGTGCCTTTGCGGCCTCTGACCCGGCGCTGATCTCATTTGGCTCCTTGGTTCACTGAGGAGCTGAGGGAGTTGAAGCGCAGGAAAAGACGCCTAGAGAGTAGTTGGAGGGCCAGTCTTTCTGAATCGGACCGGACACTGGTAAGATCCCATATTAGGAATTACTTAGTGGCAATAAAAGCAGCGAAATATAGTTATTTTGCTCCTCTTATTGCATCATCAGATAACCACCCGGCCACCCTGTTTAGGGTGACCCGCTCCCTGCTCCACCAGGAATCACGGGAGGATGATTGGAGGGTAGAGCCGAGGATTTTGTTCAGTATCTGTATGACAAAATCACGCAGATCCGGGAAGATCTGGACTCCGACTGGGTAGTCTCAGGGGGAGGGACTGGGGCAGGTCTTGAGAATGTTATCTGGGATGAGTTTGATCCTGTGACCCCTGAGGACATGGACAGGATTCTGGGCAGACTGAATGCGACCACTTGTTTATTGGACCCGTGTCCCTCCTGGTTAGTGCTGGCTTCCCAGGAGGTGATGCGAGGCTGGCTCTAGGGGATTAGAAATGCTTCATTGGGTGAGGGTGACTTCCCCGCCGCCTTGAAAGAGGCGATGGTGAGGCCTCTCCTCAAGAAGCCTTCCCTGGACCCGGCAATGTTGGTTAATTATTGTCTGGTCTCCAACCTTTGTTTTGTGGCGAAGGTTGTCGAGAGTGTGGTTGTGCAACAGCTTCCCCAGCACCTGGATGAGAAGACTTATCTAGATCCGTTCCAGTCGGGTTTCAGGCCCGGGTACAGCACAGAAACGGCATTGGTCGCGTTGGTTGATGATCTCTGGAGGGCTCGGGACAGGGGGTGCTCCTCTGTCGGGGTCCTGTTAGACCTCTCAGCGGCTTTTGATACCATTGACCATGGTATCATGCTGCACCGGTTGGAAGAGTTAGGGGTGGGAGGCACTGTACTACGATGGTTCTCCTTTCTCTCCGGCCGGTTGCAGTCTGTGTTGGCAGGGGGGTAGAGGTCAACCCCGAGGCCCCTCATATGTGGGGTGCCACAAGGGTCGGTCCTCTCGCCCCTTTTGTTCAACATTTATATAAAGCTGCTGGGCAAGATCATCCGTGGTTTCGGGGTGAAGTACCACCAGTACGCTGATGACACCCAGCTGTACATCTCCACCCCGGACCACCCCAACGATGCCCTTGAAGTGATGTCTCGGTGTCTGGAGGCCGTGCGGATCTGGATGGGGTGGAACAGGCTCAGGCTCAACCCATCCAAGACCAAGTGGCTGTGGTTTCCAATGTCCTGATATAGTCAGTTGACGCCATTGCTGACTATTGGGGGCGAATCGCTGCCCCCCACAGAGAGGGTTCGCAACTTGGGCATCCTCCTGGACTCACAGCTGTCTTTAGAAGAGCACTTGATGGACGTGACCGGGAGGATCTTTCATCAGGTTCGCCTGATTCACCAGTTGCGTTCCTTTCTGGATCGGGACTCCCTACACACAGTCACTCATGCCCTCATCACCTACGGCCTGGACTATTGTAATGCTCTCTACATGGGGCTCCCCTTGAGGAGCACCCGGAGGCTCCAACTGGCACAGAGTGCAAACGCGCGGGTGGTTATGGGAGCAACATGGCGCTCCCGTGTGACACCTCTCCTGCGCGAGCTGCACTGGCTCCCAGTGGTCTTCCGGGTGCGCTTCAAGGTTTTGGTTACCACCTTTAGAGCGCTCCATGGCTTAGGACCTGGCTAATGACGGGACCGCCTACTACCACCAACAGCCTCCCACTGGCTGGTACGCTCTCATAGAGAGGGGCTCCTCCAGGTGCCGTCACCCAAACAATGTCAACTGGCGGCCCCTAGGGGGAGGGCCTTATCTGTGGGGCACCTACTATCTGGAACGAGCTCCCCCCGGAGATACAGAGGATCCCGGATCTGTGCACTTTCCGCCATGCTTTGAAGACACTCCTATTCCAGCAGGCCGACCTGGCCTAATTTTCTCCCCTTCTTTTAAATTTTTAAATTAAAATTTTAATTTGTTTTAAATTATTGGGAGTTTTAATTGTCTTGGGCAAAAATTATTTAATTGGGTTTTAATCATGTTTTTTAACTTTTATATTTATGTGTTTTATTTTGTGCCTGTTCACCGCCCTGAGTCCTTCGGGAATAGGGCGGTATACAAATTTAATAAAATGAAAAATGAAAAAAAAAATGAAATGTTTTATTGTACATTCATTATATATACTATTTATAATCCATCAATCACAATAGAACTGGAAGGGACCTTGGAGGTCTTCTAGTCCAGCCCCCTACTCAAGCAGGAGACCCTATATCATTTCAGACAGGTGGCTGTCCTGTCTTTTCTTAAAAATCTCCAGTGATGGAGCACCCACAACTTCTGAAGGAAAAGCTGTTCCATGGGTTAATTGTCCTCACTGTTAGGCAGTTTCTCCTTAATTCCAGATTGTTTCTCTCCTTGATTAGTTTCCATACACTGTTTTTTGTCCTTGTATAATGATGTATTATATTTATTTATTTCCAGTCAATCAATAGAGCTACTGAATTTGTTTCCTAATACTGAACAATTCTAGTGCTCTATGCAAATTCCATAGTATACAATAATAAACAAATGAATAAAACTAAAGAACTAGTATAACTAATAATAGCATTCTCTGTTGTCTCAGCATTCATTATTCAAACAATATTCTATTGTATTTTCCTCTAGCTGGCACAATGAGCATTTTCTCTTAATCAGGTTATATTGAAATAATATCATCCAAAAGTTGTGCAAAAATCAAATGTCCTTTTAAACAAGGGGTAAGATTTTCTACGTCATTGGAACATGAGGGGATTGTCAAATGACATGAACATTAAGGTTAGTTTCAAGGTAATGACAAAATATAATTTGTACAGTGAATTATTGATCAAATGTAAATTATAATTATAAAATCATGCAGAATAGAAAAACTAATAATTGATTATCTGTAATTTTGCTATAAAAATGTTAAACATAGTTATTTTCATAGATGAAAGTCAACAGCATTCTTTGACTTTCCAGATATTGATAAGTTTTTATTTGTATTTTTCAAGAAGTATTAATTAAGCACAGAATAGTAATATTAATTTAGTATATCTTTCTATTGTGACTGGTTGACTTGTCCTAATACAATTCAAGACCTAACTCTTTTTTAATCTTCCCTTGAATATCAAATGGAAATAACTTTTTTTTCTTGCATGATAACATGGACCAAATTACTATTTTTAAGAATAGTATTTTTAAGAATAGTAATTCCTTAAGAATAAATAATATTATCTTATTTCTCATAAGTAGGCTCAGGGATTATTTTGTTAGGAATGGAGAAGCTTGCCATGGATAGTTCAACGTAAATAATATTTAGAGTTATAAACATTTGTGAGTGTTTTTTTATGTAAACTTGCCAAAATAGATAAGAATAGGTTCAAAGTACAAGAGCATCATTTTAACCAGCTCAGAAAAGGGCATTTTTAGTTCTGCATGTTTCTCTTGGGCAGTTTTGGTGAAAATGGCAAGTAAGGTAGAAGAGGATCCAGAAAAAATTAGATAATCAATGCAATGTTTTTAAGCTGCCTTGCAGAAGTATGGGAGCAGATGGGGAAAGATAAACTCAGTATTTTTATCAATTTATATTACAGTGGCATATATTATAAAAAGTAAACAAAGAAGGATTATTGAAGGGATAGATAATAAGTTGTGGTAAACGTTCCTCCAGGATTTGTTGTGGTTTCCTTGTTTGTTTTGCATTCTGCTGTTTTGGTTTTAAAAAATGGCAATAGGATAGTGATGAGTGATGGACGTAAAACTAGAAGGGACAAGGTTAAAATCTGGAATCTTTTCTCCTCTATATTATCTTTTTTTTTTATTGCAAAAGTTTTACAATTACATTTTCACCCCATTTCCCCCCCCAACCCACCCCAGACTCCCCAACCTCAACCTCCCTAACCCTCCCTAACCCTCCCCTCCCCCCAGACTTCCACAGAATATGCTCACATCAAAAAAAAAACCCTTTATGTAAGACTTGAACCCCTCCATCCCCCATATAATTTTTCATCTTGACTAAATTAAAATATTTCTATCTTAATATAACATTTTCAATTAAAAGCTATTTGATACTTCCTTGTCTGATATTTGTTCTGCACATAATCTATCCACTTTTTCCATTCCCACTCATAAGTCTCTTGTAAACAATCTTTTAAGTATGCTGAAATCTTCGCCATCTCTGCAAAACTGGCCATCTTCAAAGTCCATTCCTCGATAGTGGGCAAAGCTTCATTTTTCCAGTATTTACCTATCAATAATCTAGCTGCTGTTATCATGTACAACATCAACTTTGTTTCACCCAATGTAAAACCCTTAACTATACCCAGTAAAAACAATTGTGGAGAAAATTAAATTTTTTTCTTCAAAACATTCTGCATAACCCACCAAATTTTTATCCAAAAAAGCTTTAACTTCCTTGCAAGTCCACCAGACATGATAATATGTAGCATCTAAACAATCACATCTCCAACATTTTGGCTGAACATTAGGGTACATGCATGACAGTTTCTTAGGATCTTAATGCCATCTATAAAACATTTTATAAAAAATTTCCCTCAAATTCTGTGACTGTGTAAATTTAACATTCTGAACCCATATTTTTTCCCATGTTTCCAACATCACAGATTCCTCAAAATTCTGTGCCCACTTAATCATACAATCTTTAACCAATTCAGTTTCTGAATCTCTTTCTAACAAGACATTGTAAAGCCTTTTAATATGCATTGGACCTTTCTTTTTTATATGTCTAACCAGTTCTTCCTCATGCAACATAATACCAGTTTTTTGGTCCTCTTTCCATCTCAGTTGAAGTTGATTATATTGTAACCAAGTTAAGTTAATCCCTTCATCCAACAGTGTCTCTAATGTCTTCAACTGCCATCTGCCCGCATCTGTAAAAAGAACCTCTTTGTATAAAAACCCCCCGAGTGACATTATATTTGTATTCCAAATAATATGACCAAGATCCAGCCATAGCGGTATTTTATAATCCCATTTGAATCGGTGCTTCTTCCAAACTCTCATCAGGGAGTCTCTAAGTATATGACTTTTAAATACTTTATCCACTTTCTTTCCCTCCAATATCAATACTATCAATAGTCCGTATACTCTGCTTCTTCCTTAATGTATAGGCCAACCATCTGCCCAGTTTATTGGCATTACAAAATGTATTGTGCCTCGCATATTGTAGATTTGTTGCAGCTTGTTCCGCCATAAGCATTTGGAATTAATCTTTCAAAAGTTTTATAGCACCACGTATTCTTTCATCTGTTGGATTTTTAATAAGTAGCTGTTCTTTATTCTTTATTTCTACTTCCAGTTCAAATCTTTTCTTTTGTCGATTCAGTCTATGTTTAGAATTCATATAAATGAGTACCCCTCTCATGTAAGCTTTGCTCACATCCCACACAATTTCAATTGGGATACCCTTATTCAAGTTTATTTCAAAAAATTCTTTCAGCTGCTTTTTAAGTTCTGTTATATTTTTTTCATATCTGAACAAGTTTTCATTTAATCTCCATGATCGTCTCTCAATTTTACCCATCTCAATTTCTATCCATACTGGGCTATGGTCGGTCAGAGTTCTTGGAAATACCTTTGTTATTTTTGTCTTAACAAGTAAATCATCTGACAACAAAATAAAATCAATCCTAGAGAAGGACCTATGTCTTATCTGAAAAAAAAAGTATAATCCAATTCTTTTGGGTTATGTATTCTCCAAATATCTTTAATTCCAAATCTTCTTTCATATCAAAAAAAGTCTGTGGTAATCTGATTCTTGATTTCGCCAAACTCTTTTTATCTAATTTAGAATCAATTACTCCATTCCAATCTCCCATAATTAAAATAGATCTATAGTCCCATTGCAGTATTTTAGTGTGTAACAGTTTATAGAAATGATCCTGTTGTTGATTGGGAGCATAAATTCCAATCAAAAGAATTTGGCCATTTACTGTAAGCAATTCAATTGCTATAAACCTACCATCTTCATCTGCTTCTATAATTTTGGCTGTCAATCTTTTGTTTACATAAATAACCACACCATTCTTTTTTTGCAAAGTTGAAGCTATAAAATGTGTTCCTAATTTAGAGTTTATCAAGTATTTTTGATCTTGAGTTCTAATATGAGTTTCTTGTAAACAAATTATATCATTATTAAATTGTCTCAAATATGTGAATAACTTCTTCCTTTTCTGTAATGAATTCAACCCATTCACATTCCAAGATAAGCACTTAATTGTCATCTTCATCTTTTTGAAGCGACGAGCAGAATAGCTGAAGATCTTCCGAGATCTTCGGTTTTGCTCCCCCCTTTGCTCAATCTCTTGTGTAGTACTCTTGGCTCCCTTTTTGTATTGTCTTTCCTGTTGTTGCTTTTCTTTAAGTTGCTTAGATTTTGCACAAGTTACACGCTGGTCTTTGACTTCAGCCATCCGAGCCGGACCCAAGATTGGAGAAGATTCTAACAGGTGCTCCTCCAGAAAACCTCCTGCAGCACCCTGCATTTCCTCTGGCTTCGCCTGCTTAGACTGTTCTTGCACCTCTATATTATCTTAATTGATATCCATCAATAATATTTATTTGGTCAATGAGCAGCCATTATTTTTAAAAAATGAGACAAATAAAACAGAATATAACATTCATTCCTCTTACTATATTACTACAGTGGATAAGTAATTAGTTTCATAAATTTGTTGTACACCAACCAGAATCACATTCATGAGATAGGCAGCTATATTAAATGTGATAAATAAAATAAACAAAGAATCCCAGCGTTAACAGGTCTGTGACTTATTCCATCAACATCTTTCTCACAGAAAGAACTCTTAGGATTGGAGGAACCCTGGTAAAACCTTTCATTGTAATTAGAAATTTGACCTATTACAAATCCCAAAATTAGGCAGCATAGTAGCACAGTGGTTAAGATGCTGGGCTTGTCGGCTGGAAAGCTGGTAGCCCAGGTTCAGGACCTGAGCATCACGTGATGGGGTGAACTCCTGTTCCTGCCCCAGCCCCTGCCAACTTCGTTCAAACTGCCAACTGCAGTTCGAAAGCATGTAAACGTGAGTAGATAAATTAGGTATCACTTCAGTGGAAAGGTAACGGACTCTGTGATGTCATGTTGGTCACATGACCACGGAAATGTCTTCAGACAACACTGGCTTAATGACTTTGAAACCAAGATGAGCACTACCCCCTGTAGTCAGCAACAACTAATGAAGTGAAATCTGCAGGAATTCCTGTTACAAATCAACAGTCCATCTCCTCCTACCACCAAACCAGGTAACTTCTACTTGTAACTGATACTTAGCTCTTCCTTTCTATTTTAGACTTTTTCCTTCTATCCAGCCCTGCATGACCAAATACTTGTAATATCAATCGTTTGCTGTCTTTTCAGTATGTTTAATTTCACTCTCCTGTTGCTTTGGGAGATAAATTTTGCTGCTGCTTCACCTCCATTATCTTCATGGCCTTTTCCCCAGTTCATTCAGGTGCCAAACATTACCACTTTCTCTTTGCAACATTGCAAAGTTAGATAGCATCCATAGTCACTAGGAGGATTTAAATGAATTAAACCAATGGCTTCAACTAAATACGGTGTTTGTTTGCTTTAATTTTTATCCTTCAAAATGACAAATGTATCAATATTCCTTCTTCCTCCTATTTTCCCCACAACTAACCCTGTGAGGTGGGCTGGGCTGAGAGAGAATGACTGGCCCAAAGTCATCCAACTGACTTTCATGCCTAAGGCAGGATTAGAGAACTGAGTCTACTGGTTTTTATTTAGCCTGTGGCCTTTAACATTCGATCAAATTGTCTTTATGTTTACACTTTTTATAGTTTTTTTTTATGTTTACACTTTTGAAGTCTGCATCTATATAGGTTATGAAATAAAATTTACATGTATGTGTATCTGCATATGTGTGCACATTATTTTTTTTCCTGTCCATGTACTTGTTCAATGTTTACAATTTATGCTATAGAAAGGAAAAGGTGAATATAATATTCACTTCGAAGAGTAGAGAAGAGATGGTGCAAGATAACATTGGCCATATTGGGAACATAACACACATACTTCATCACATTCTCTGTAAGTCCTTGGGCAAAAATAGATTTGAATTAATCTTCATCAACTTGATTTTGTCCAGAATGATAAACCGTGATAATCATTACATCTGACTTGCATAGCACATAGACTTGTTGCTTTTGGTTAGCTAGTAGAAACTGTTAACTGATACTTCTCTAGGGTATTATGCTAGGGAAGAGAGATGTGAGTGAATAACAAATTGTGTCTGTGGATTCTTGCTTCTTTTTGACACACATTCTGTGCATCTGAGGGCAACCATGCAGATACAAAATGGGGTCTTTCAAAACATGAATGGTATCCCTCTGAAAGTTCCCCATAATTCCTGCTTAGAATCCTGCATTCCTGCAAGTGTCTTTAGTAGGAAGAGTGGTTCTTTCCATTCCTTACAATAATTAAAAAATGTATTCATTAAAAAATAGTATCTTGAAAAGAAGGAATTCCTTCCTTCCTTCCTTCCTTCCTTCCTTCCTTCCTTCCTTCCTTCCTTCCTTCCTTCCTTAGCTTAATTTAATTAAATTAAGAGTTTAATTAAACAGCAGTCCATGCATACATTCTGGAATTTGGAATGTGCTTACAAGAAAAAAAAAACCCACATCAATTCATTCACAACTGCCAGGTGATATTTAGTAGCATCTATCATCAAATTATTTTTTTAAATTTTGCAAAGATCACATTTTGTTTGCACTAACATTTTTTTTCTTCCTGATGCTACATCACTGCTGCTAAGGGAAGCAATAAAACCTCCACTCTTCAGTGTTACTGGAATCTTAATTAACATTTTCAAGAACCATTGAAATCAGCTACATGGCCTCCCTAGTTAAAGTCTGAACTTGCCAGTTTCTGACGCTTTAAATTAGCATTTCATTTCAACAGACTGCAGAGCGGCTTGTTTGCTGATTCACCTCTGTCTCAACAGCTAAGTAGGGGGGAAAGAAAGCTTTCCATAACCCCGAACCTCCAAATAACGATGTGTCCTTTCTGATTCTCCCTTCCAATTGGACAAAAACCTAAACTTACTTTGCCTTTTCCAATGGAAAGTGCTGGAGTGGCATGTTGGGCTGAGGAAAATTTAGCATTCCTATACATAACTGTAGGTATCCTGCAAGCAATGTAAAATTACAAAGAGCTCTGCTTTGAGGAGATGGCCTATTTTTTTTTCATAAAAGTAGCATCCTCAGCCTTTGAGCATAATTAAAATGCAAGCTGGCAGTGTCAGTAATCTGTTCCAAATTTGCCGGCATTAAGCGGCAAATGCTCCTTTATTGCACAATGGGTACCATTTTAAAATATTTATCTCACTCCAAAGATTGGCAACCAGTTAAATCTCTGCAGAGCAGGGCTGTTTTTAATGGCTCCTGCTCTTTAAAGAGTTTCAAGTCAACTAAAGGGAAAGAAGAGAACACAAGGGCCCTGGGTACTTTGCAACAAGCGTTTGGGACTCTTCCATGTAGTCCTTAGTGCCATATTTTAAATCCAAATGCCTAACTTTAGATCTTGCCATAGTTATAGACAGAATAATATTGCATATTTATACTCACCTATTGTCAGCCTCTTCCCAAGAACCAATAAAGATATGCGGTGTTATTTCTGAGTACACACAGTCCTCGATTTTCAACCATTTGTTTAGTGACTGAAATTACAACAGCACTAAAAAAAAGTGACACAACCATTTTTCACACTTACGAAGCATCCCCATAGTCACGTGATCAAAATTTGGATGCTTGGCCACTGGTTCATATTTATGACAGTTGCAATGTCCCGGGGGTCATGCGATTTGCTTTTGCGACCTTCTGACAAGCAAAATCAATAGGCAAGCCAGATTCACTTAACAACCATGTTAACTGTTATGTATTGATACTTTTAAGCGGGAGTTTCAAACCTGCCTACGTTTCTGATTGGCTGACAGTCTCTCCAGGATTGTATATAAGGAGGACTGCAGCCTCTGAGTTTTTGCTGAAGTCTCACCATATATTAAAGAGCTGTTGTCACTTGCTTGCTTGTGCCTCTCGTCATTCCCGAACCACTTCATTGGCGACGAAGGTGGGATTGAGGCTACAAGAAGCCAACCAGTGAGACCACGAGCTTCAGCTAGGCGACGAGGCGAACCACAGGAGACATACCGGACATGTCTGCCTACGTTCCGCCCAAGCCTTTTGATCCGACCCGCGAAAAATGGGTCTCGTACCTAACAAGGTTTGAATGCTCGCTAGAAGCCAGCGACATGCAGGGCCTCTCGGCTAATCGAAAGAGAGCCCTATTCCTAAGCCACTGCGGACCGGACGTGTTCGAGATGGCCGAGTCACTGTGTGAGCCAACGCCGGTTCAAACAGTCTCATGGGACACCTTGATGGCAACTCTCCGGGCTCACTACGCTCCCGTCCCCTCCAAGTTCGTGCAGCGATACCAACTAAGGCAGCGCGTCCAACGAGAGGGAGAGCCGGTCAGCGCGTACATGGCCAGCCTGAGAAAAGCCGCAACTCATTGCGACTACAGAGACTTGGATGATGCGTTGCTTGAGCAACTGATCTGTGGTGTTCGGGACATTAGGCTGCAACGGCGTCTGCTCGCCAAGCCTGATCTGACGCTTGCCGGAGCCCTTGATGAGGCCAGGGCTCACGAAGCCTCCACAAAGGCCGCTGAAACGCTACAGCGTCCGCCGACCAGCAAAGACAGCCCCAAGTCTGCCCCGGTGCACAGAGAAGACGCCGGATCCAGCTCGGAGTCCGAGTCGGATGAGGACGTCTTCCGAACAGAGCACCGGAGAAAAGACACTGGCAGCCCCCGGCGAAGCTGTCCCAGCTGTGGCGGGCACCATGATAGACTGTCCTGCAAATACAGAGAGGCTATTTGCAGGCGTTGCGAGAAGAAAGGGCACTTGGCGCGAGTCTGCAGAGCCACTCTGCCCAGAAGACTCAAACCACGTGAGCGCCGCAGCCAACCGGAATCAGCGCGCCAGAAGCAGCCAACGAGAGAAGGCGGCGCGAAAAAACGGCGCGAATTTGAACCGCGAGATGGCCGCAGCATACACATCGACCAGGCCAGCACAACGGTCGAGGACAAAGTCAGCACGGTGGTCGAGATCAACGGAAGACCGTGTTCGATGGAGATCGACACCGGATCAGCTCTCTCCATCATGTCGTGGACAACCCTAAAGACCCTCCTGCCGTCGTTCCGGAAGGATCAACTCTCCAGACAGAGACTGCGCATCCTAGACTACCAGGGGAACCGAGTCCCCCTCGAAGGCGTGGGCACGTTCCGGGTCACCTACGGAGACTACGAAAGAGACCTGCCGCTGACCATCGTCACGAAGCAGCTGCCGAGCCTCCTGGGCATGGGGTGGTTCCGAGCCCTTGGCATGGGTTTCACCGGCGTCCACCTGATGTCCAAGTCAACCCTGAAAGACAGCCTCCTGTCCGAGTTCCAGGACGTTTTCGGGGACACATTGGGCAAGTATGTGGGGACCCCTATTTCACTAAACTTAGACCCCAACGTAGCCCAAGTAAGACTAAAGGCCAGAAGAGTGCCGTTCGCATTGAAACCAAAGATCGATGCAGAACTGGACAAACTGATTAAGCAAGGGGTGTTGGTTCCCGTTGACCATGCCAAGTGGGAGACCCCCATAGTCACCCCAGTTAAGTCCGACGGCTCAATCAGAATTTGCGCCGACTACAAGTGCACGATCAACAAGGCCTTGCAGCCGAGCGCCTATCCGGTGCCGATCGTGCACCATCTACTACACTCCCTGGGCCCCGGAAAAATTTTTGCCAAATTAGACCTGGCCCAAGCCTATCAACAGTTACCGGTCGACGACGCCACGGCAGAGGCGCAAACGATCGTGACTCATAGGGGTGCATTTAAATGCACCAGGCTCCAATTTGGGGTGAGCGTCGCACCCGGCTTATTTCAAAGCACCATGGAGCGCCTGTTGCAAGGACTTCCGGGAGTAGTCCCCTATTTCGATGACGTCTTAGTCAGCGCCCAAGACGAACACCAGCTAGGGGACAGGGTACGGAACGTCCTGTCCAGATTCAGAGAAGCGGGACTAAGACTTAAAAAGAACAAGTGCAGGATAGCGGTCCCCTCGGTAGAATTTCTGGGGTACAGGGTGGACGGCACAGGCATCCACCCTACCGAAAGCAAGGTGAGGGCCATCAAAAGCGCACCAGCCCCCAAATCCAAAGCTGAGCTCCAAGCCTTCCTTGGACTACTAAATTTCTACTCAATGTTCCTAAGAGATAAGGCCACGGTCGCTGATCCCCTTCACAAACTCTTAGGGAAGAATGTACCATGGGTCTGGGGGAAACCGCAAGCGGCCGCGTTTGAGGCAGTAAAAAAACTCCTATCTGAGGACAGTTTCCTGATCCAATACAATGCAGAGCTGCCGCTCGTCTTGGTTTGCGACGCCTCCCCCGTAGGAGTTGGTGCCGTCCTAGGCCATAGACTGCCGAACGGCCTAGAGGCACCCATTGCCTTCTACTCCCGAACTCTGTCCAGCACAGAACGAAACTATAGCCAATTGGACAGAGAGGCTCTGGCTGCGATTGCGGGGGTTAAAAAGTTCCACGAATACCTCTATGGCCGAAAATTCGAACTTGTGACTGACCATAGACCGTTGCTAGGACTGCTAGCAGGCGACAGGCCAACCCCCGCTGCCCTCTCCCCCCGTTTAACTAGATGGGCGATTTTCTTATCGGCCTACTCGTACCAGCTCGTCCATCGGCCTGGGCGGACCCTGGGTCATGCGGATGCCCTTAGCCGTTGCCCCCTTCCCGACCTGCTGGACAACCCAACACCGGAAACCTCCGTCCTGTTGTTGGACACGTTAACCTTGGGGCCCATCTCCTCCGGCGAGGTGGCGAAGGCATCAAATAGAGACCCTGTTATCCGGACTGTTATGGGTTGGGTTTTGAAAGGGTGGCCGGACAAGGTGGTCGGGGAGGAGTACCAAGGTTTTGCCAACAAACGAAATGAACTGTTTACGCAAGGGGGGTGCTTACTGTGGGGTGACAGAGTGGTAATTCCAGCAAAACTACGAGATAGAGTTTTAGAATTATTGCACGAAGGGCATCCTGGCATCGTTAGGATGAAGTGCTTAGCCCGCAGCTATGTCTGGTGGCCCAACATGGACCAGGTCATTTCCGAGTGGGTGGGGAAGTGCAGACCCTGCCAGGAGTCTCGCCCCGATCCCCCAGTAGCGCCCATCCGAGAGTGGGAGAAACCAAAAGGCCCATGGGGGAGGATCCACATTGATTTTGCCGGCCCGTTCCATGGCCAAACGTTTTTAATAGTAGTGGATGCCTTTTCAAAATGGCTCGAAATTGTATTAATGCCATCCACAACGGCCGAAGCGGTTATCAAGGCCCTAAGAAAGTTGTTTGCCACCCACGGCCTGCCGGATACCTTGGTATCGGACAATGGTCCCCAATTTACAGCAACCCTTTTCGAAGGCTACTTGGCCGGCCTGGGGATCCGCCATGCCCTATCAGCCCCATTTCACCCGGCTTCCAACGGATTGGCTGAACGATTTGTCAGGACAGCCAAGGAAGCACTGTCCAGATTAGACAATGGGGACTGGCAGGCCAGGATAGATCAATTCCTTGCGGTTCAGCATGCATCACCATGCACAGCAACTGGGAGAAGCCCAGCAGAGCTCCTCATGGGGAGAAAGCTCCGGTGCGTGTTGGACAGGCTTCACCCTAACTATTCGCACGAAAACTTTAAGGGAGAGACCTGTGGCTTAAGGCAGTTTCAGGTCGGGTCCCCGGTGTTCGCTCGCAATTATGCCAGCGGTCCTCTGTGGGTTGCAGGAACCATAGTGGGGATAACAGGCCCAAAATCATACACGGTGGATGTGGGGGTAGATAGACTCTGGAAGCGCCACATAGACCAACTGAGGAAACGGGTGGTTGGCGAGGCAAACATCAACGCAGACATGTCCGAGCCTAACTATGACCACTTCTCCAAAACAGCTAACTCAAGCCCGGGGCCGCGAGAATACTTAGCTGACAAGCCCTGGTTCCAGCGCCGCCCCAGCGAGTCGCCACTCCCAGCCGGGAATAACCACGCCCCGGACAAAATCCAGGAGGTTCCATTGGCGGAGCCGGGAGAGACAAAGAGTCCCTCCGACCAGCTCGACGCCTCACCAAACACTGAACTGCGCAGGTCAACTAGGGCGAGAACTCAGCCTAAGCACCTGCGAGACTTTGTTTGTACATATGTTAATTTTTTGAGTGTTAGTGCCTTCTGGGAAGGGAGGGGTGTTATGTATTGATACTTTTAAGCGGGAGTTTCAAACCTGCCTACGTTTCTGATTGGCTGACAGTCTCTCCAGGATTGTATATAAGGAGGACTGCAGCCTCTGAGTTTTTGCTGAAGTCTCACCATATATTAAAGAGCTGTTGTCACTTGCTTGCTTGTGCCTCTCGTCATTCCCGAACCACTTCATTAACTAACTTAACAGCTGCAGTGATTCACTTAAAAACTGTGGCAAGAAAGGTCGTAAAATGGGACAAACCTCACTCAACAACTATCTCGCCTAGCAACTGAAATTTTGGGCTAAACAGTGGTAAGTCGAGGACTATCTGTAGTATCTTTTATTGTTCCTCATCTATAGACAGAATCTTGCCAAACTAAAGCCACTACTTGCATAACTGTAGATATACTCTGGGAATTGCTAGGGAGGAACTTTCTTAACCCTCTCCTGACAAAACTCTCCATGCTTCACTGACTCTGCCCTCCGGAATGTTGCCCTTCCCTACTGGGAAGCCAGACTACATTCCACCACACTTCTCTGGGGGTGGGGAATCCCATCAGATTCACTGGTTTCTTTCATAATGATGGCGAGAGAATTAAACTTTATGTAAATTCCAGAAGCATCCCAGTTCTTTCAATGTCATTATATGAATGTCAATAACAGAAAATATCTTACAGCTTTCATACATTGTTCCAGGGTCCTAATAAAGAAGTATAGATCAACACATCTAATAAAGCAGTAGTCGTGAACACTTTTAAAGCCAAAATTTAGGAACATTTCATAATTTATTGTTGTTATTATTTCTTTATAGTGTTGGAGGAATTAGATATTGTGTTAGATGAGGTTTTAGCTTTGTACCTTTGAAAACCCTCATAAGAAATTGCTATATCTGTTACAACTTTATGTGGTCCACTAGAATTTGGGACTTCATCTTTTTTTTTAAATGTAACTTTTATTTATTTCTGTCTCAAATTGATACCCCCCACAATTAACCAGGCTCTCAGCTCTTGAGCACACATAAGAACCTAAACAAGATCACCAATGATACTCTGAAATATCCACAATAAAAATTAAACTAAGAACTCATGCAAGAACTAGAATAAAAATAAAAATAATCACACAGCTGAGAGCACCCTATCACTTTCTATAAGCCCATTGAAGAAAACTCAATTTTAATAGCGTTTGGAAAACTAATAGTATGGGTCCAAGTGTGATTTCCAGAAACTAGCGGTAGGAATAGCACTTAGATCTTATATATCACTTCACAGTGCTTTTACAGCCCTCTCTAAGGGGTTTACAGAATCAGCCTCTTGCCCCCAACAATCTGGGTCCTCATTTTACCCACCTCAGAAGGATGGAAGACTGAGTCAACCTTGAGCCTGATGAGATTCAATCTGCCAAACTGCTGGCAGCCGGTGATCAGCAGAAGTAGCCTGCAGTACTGCACTCTAACCACTGAGCCACCGCAGCTCATTACTGTAGCACAGGCATAGTGACTGAAAAATGGTGCCTGTCAGTCTCAGCCCTACAAATGTGGGAGAGAAATATGTGCTTGCAGCAATAAAGACTGATCAATAACTGGGCTGCTGAATTCTGGACAAGCTGAAGCTTCCAAGTAGCTTTTAGGGACAGCCCAATGAAGAATACATTGCAATAGTCCAATGAAATCAAGACAAGGAATTAAGTCACTGTTGTATAAAATTCACATTCCATGTAGGGCTAACCCCCAACTCTTCCACTTGTCCATAAAGCACTCCAGGTGGACCTCCAAATCAGAGGCCTGCTTTTTTATGCTGCCCCATCAAAAGACAACACTGCAGTTGTTTGAGAATCTTGAAATAATTCTATCTCACTGGGATTCAATCTTACTCTGTTTGTCCCATCTGGATCCTATCCACCCCCCCAGATAATGGATCATGGCATTGCTGGTATGATCCTGAGCAATCCAGGGTCTGTGTCAACTCTCAAAATGACTCTAGCTGAAGTCATATTTTTCTTGCTTTGTTTCTTAGTTGCCATATTTAAGGGGGGAGGAAGGGACTTTTGGAATGTAGGATGTCTTCCTCCAGTGTGCCAGACATAACAACGATAAGGCTTCTGAGAACCAAGGCCAGATCAGCATGCCCTAGCAACAGCAGGAGAGAATGCTGAGAAATTCACCATCTGCTTGGTTGGCTAACGTGACCTGTGACACAAGGGGGGTAACCAGTAGCTATTCTTTAATTATACCAAAAACGCAGGAATTATTCAGTGTTGGTTTCACATTTGACCATGCCGATATGATATACCCAATAAACAGGATTTTTGAGGAGTCCAAGGCCTCAGAGTCTTGAATTGGTTGGGTGCCTTACTCAGAACCATGACAGTACGTTTATATGTACAGTATGTGCTTATTTAATCAATTTACATAGCCATCCTCAATATATGACCCAGGGCAGCTTAAAGTTAAAACAGTAACACAATAAAAATAAGTTGTTACAAATACAATCACATAGAAAAGTGACTCTGGGTGATGAATGGAATTTAAAACTAAAACAATAATGTAATAAAATGCAACATATAACCAGAAAAGAAGAGAAATGGCAGCTGAGAATAAAAAAAAAAACCCAAATACAGTAATGGCAAAACATCTGAAGCTTTACTAACTTCCCAATCCCTATGCCTGAGCAAACAGCCAAGCCTTCAGGTCTCATTCATTGAAACCTTGATGAGCGCTAATCAAAATGACACACAAAATGTACAAACTCCAACTGGTATTAAAGTATCATCCAGCGATGGATTTTTTAACCCTGCAGTGACCTGATTGTGGAACTACTCCTATAGACCAGTGGTGGGTTTCAAAAATTTTAACTACAGGTCCTGTGTGCGTGGCTTGATGGGCATGACATTGCTTGAGGGGCGTGGCATGGTGGGCATGGCAGGGGAAGAATACTGTAAAATCTCCATTCTCTCCCCACTCCAGGGGTAGGTTACTGCAAAATCCCCATTTCCTCCCGATCAGCTGGGACTTGGGAGGCAGAGAATAGATGGGGGCGGGGCCAGTCAGCATTTTTACTACCAGTTCTCCAAACTACTCAAAATTTCCACTACTGGTTGTCCAGAACTGGTCAGAACCTGCTGAAACCCACCTCTGCTATAGACCCTGGTGCATATGATCCTTAGGAAGTATGGGACAGATAGCGGCAGAATATGATATTACCTGCAGAATTAAAACCTTATTATTGGAAGTCCATTGCAAATTGTGTAAATTGTGTATGTGTGCCCTGAATACTGCTTGCTGCAGTCCAAGTGTCTCTCAGAAAAAGGAAAAGGACTGATAAAATCCATATTAGATGTGAAGAAGTACCTTCAATTGTTCTGTCTAACAAAGTGGTAAGCAAGATGGTATTTTTTAGATGTTTAGAATTTTGACTTCCATCAACCCAGACAAGAAACTGTGGGAGTTAAAAATTCAAAATAACTCAAGGACTGAAAATTTGCTAGTTCTATTATAATAATGCTAAGTTACAGATCTCTCCAGATCTCAAGACTTTTAAAATGCAGAACTGGATAGAAGGGAAGAGAAGAAGCAGGCCTAGAGCTGCCCAAGTTGCTTACTTTTCTACGAATTTACTCTTTTTCTTCCAATCATGGCACAAATTTCAACCAGAAATCCTATTCAGAAATTTTCACTCTCCTACTTTCATCAAACATTGGCAATGGACTTCCAATAATAAGGTTTTAATTCTGCAGGTAATGTCATATTCTGCATATATATATACAGTATGCCCAGGAAACAATAGGGAGGCAGAGAATAGATGGGGGCAGGACCAGTCAGCATTTTTACTACTGGTTCTCCAAACTACTCAAAATTTCCACTACTGTCTTCTCCTCCTAAGATTGAGGAGATTTTATTTTGTATGTTGACTCCTTTCAAAGTAAGATTATAAATTGTAGTGGTGGTAGAGATATTTAGAGTTTGTTTTATTTAAAAGTCTGGAGCTGCTTTTCTCAACCAAAATAATTCTCAACCAATGTAGGTGTTAGATCGAAGGATCTAGCCCAATAACTCTCAGTACAATACAATAGTTGGTATAGCTTATTTATTCATAAGTGAAGGTATGATATAGGCCTAAGCATATATGTATCTGACCTTACATCTATGCCTTACAAATATTCGACTGGATCTGAGGGAGGTGCCCTTGTGGATGGACTCTTATACCCGGAGGGAGGAGTCAAAGGTAAAGTGGGGTTGTGGGGATGATGGGTTTGAGTGAGTTAACCCATGCTGAACCATGGTGTGGGGATCTGTACAAGAGTTAGACATTTTATTTGAGAGTAGGGATTTTGCTTTCTTGGAATAGCAATACAGTGTTCATGACAGCTAGAGAATACCAAAGTCCACATACCTGGAGAAAGTCCAATTTGAGGAAGGTTATACTAAAAGGAAGGAAGGCAATCACATTTCACATTTTACTTTCTCCCTGAAGCACTTTCTATGAAAAAAGGTGTTCTGGAAAATCCTCCAGATCAGTATATGAATTAGTCCAGTTCACTTTTTTTCTTCCAAGGATAACCAAATCTTGATCACAGAGATAATTTATCCACAGAAGATCTTTAGAAATTTAACTTTCCAGTTTGATTTTGATTCTGCTATTATTCAGATGATTGATACTGAATGACTAGTTGAGATAGATGATTGATTGAGATAGATAGACATGACACACACACACAGAGAGGGGGGGCAGGCAGGCAGGCAGGCAGGCAGGCAGACAGACAGATGAAGCTGCCCTGAGTTATTTGAGGTAAGGTGGGCAGCCTATAATTTTATAAATAAATAATAGCAATTGCACTTGCACTCTTATATACCGCTTCACAGTGCTTTACAGGCCTCTCTAAGTGGTTTACGGAGGAGGAGGAGGAGGAGGAGGAGGAGGAGGAGGAGGAGGAGAAAAGAAGAAGAAGAAGAAGAAATAGATAGATAGATAGATAGATAGATAGATAGATAGATAGATAGATAGATAGATGATAGATTTTTTCCTGAACATTTTCTTGCTTGTTTCAAAACTATTTTAAATATTACCATTTTGAAAAATGCATTTATATTAGCCTTGGGTGTCTGACTGAAATCTGAGGAATGATTCCAAATAAAATAAAATTGCCTTGCATAATACTTAATTGAACTCAAAGTAAAATCTCTGATAATTTAAAATGCAATATACATGGAAAGTCAACATCATTTAGGCAGACTACTGTGGGTCTCTCAATGCGTAATATTTTGTTTCTACTTCTTTGATGAAGCATAAATAATTAGAAATTGCAAATTGCATATTGAGTTGTATCCTGAGGTCATTTTTCCAATGCTGTTATTTTCCTTTTTTTATTTGTCAACAAGGGGAAATATATTCATATTTAAGAGTGATACTAAATATCCTTTTCTCCTGAGGTCATTTTTCAAGGGCTATTTATTTCTTTTCTTCATTTGTCAACAAGGGGAAATATTTTCATACTTAAGAGCAATGCTAAATATCCTTTTCTCTAGCTCGTTCATACACTGACTTAGGAGAACCATAATCATTCACACATGATCCAGATAAAATGCCCCCTCACCTTCACTGTATTGCACACATGACAGATGGAGCACAACTTCTCCCTATCTATTTCTTTTTTTTTTTTTTTTAACAGACTGGGACTTATGGTGTGGGGAAACAATATTTTGAGATGGGGACACATTTGAAACTTTGAGGTGTGAATTCACTCACCAAACAGCTATCATAAGAGGCATACCTATTCACAAGCTCACCGTTGACTTCCTTCATAAAGTATTTACCATATTAGGAGACAAACTTCTATTTACCAAAAAAGTGAACGAGAGCCCCAGGATATTCAACCATCCCATCTCATAGGATTGTTGACTCAGGGAAAAAATAGGAGAAGGAAGGTGTGTTGGATAGATTTGGTGCCTTGAGTTATTTGTGACAATAATAAAGGTAGGATGCAAACAAACAAATAATTCATCACTTCTCCACTTTGCCTCATGTGAGTTGACTTCCAAAGCATGTATTTTTTTGTGTGTATGTGACAGGGGTGAGTTCTACTTACCTTTACTACCGGTTCACATCGCGCCCGCATGCGCAGATCACCTATGATAACATCCGGGTCAGTAGGCGGAGCCTCCTGCCGGTTTAACTACTGGTTCTGAATGGGGGGCAACCCATCACTGGTGTGTGTGTGTGGGGAGGAGTAACAATACATTTTTGCTTGCAATTTCCATCATTATTAAATACAATTTAGAATGAATGACCGAGCGTCTGCTTTGTAGCACCAAGATTGGGAGAGACGTTAGCTTTGTGTGCAGAGCCTCAATCATTCGTTCTAAATTGTATTCAACTTTTATATGTAGCATATAAAATTCATGCCTCCTGAACCTGTGTTAAAAACTGTGCTTTAGTATAAAAAATTTGTGATGTCATTCAGGAAGCTATTAAAAAATCTGGTTGTTCTGCCCAGGCCTTCAGGATAGACTTATTGTGGAGTCCTCTTTTTTTCATTTTCACTTGTTTTGTTTCGATCTCTTCTGTTCTGCTGTAACTTTTATAAAACATTTTTAAAACATTTTTTAAAACATTTATATATATAAAAAAAATTAATAGATATGTTGATTCGTAGTTGAAAGCTGCCCAGAGTCGTATGGGGGATGTAATGGGTTGTAAATGAAAGAAAAATCCTAAATAAATAAAATGTACTTAAAAAGTAAAGTATTCCATTAACTGGCACTGTGCTTAGCTCTATTTTGTAAACTTAGCCAAAGATTTTGAGGTGCTGAATAATAAATCAGAGTGAAAGTCTATTAAAATGTGAGAAGGTATAGTATTAATATCAAAGTCATTTGTCTTTTTAATAGTAAAACGGTCAATATCAAGGCTTTAGTAATGATTTGCTGCTTTCTTTGAAAATGTTGGAAAGGAGCTGCTATACTGACTAATGGCCAACTATTATAGCAATTTGGATGAATGGGTCTCATGATTCCTGAGAGTTGAACCAAAATGTGACTTGGCTTTAATTCTTCAAGCAGTATAACTCCAGGCATTGAGTTATTGGCAGGAAGTTCCATACTATACCAATGTTAGTATTCGTATATAATACAGATAGTCTTTGACTTACAATAGTTCGTTTAGTGACTGTTCAAAGTTACAATAGCACCTAAACATGTACTTAAGACCACTTTTCACAGTTAGGACCTTTGCAGCATCCCCATGATCACATAATCAAAATTCAGATGCTTGGCAACTGGTTCATATTTATGACCATTGCAACTCGGTCACTAAATTATCAACTATAGTGCTTCACTTAACAACTCTGGCAACATAGCTCATCAAATGGGGCAAAGCTCATTTAACAAATGTCTTACTTAACAACAGACATTTTGGGCTCAATTGTAGTCGTAACTCGAGGAATAGCTGTAATTAGCAACTTATTTCAGAAGTGTGTGTATTTATTATTACACAGGAAATCAACATTATTCATATGGCTGAAGGTAACTGATGAAATGATTTTGTCAATGAAACTCTTACCCCAAACTAAGAATCTATATGCAAATAATTATTTCATCAGTGTCCATATAATTGGTTATTTTATTGATAGTTGAGCCGACTTCATTTATTCCCTTTCTTCATTGAATTCTAATGAATGTTTCCTGATAATTTGATGGATGGTTATTATTAAGACTCCAATAAAATGGTCATTAAATCAGAGGGAGAAATTCTCCAAGGGTTTCCAGCACGTTGCCTTGCAAAGTGGTAAAAACCCACAATTGGCAGATAAAATATTCCCATTTCTCTAACAAAAAAGAGGGGTATCTGTAGAATATAAACACAGGACTTGTTTTAAACAAGCATATCCTAAAACATTTACAATATAGCACACAAACAGAATTAGCCTGTGTGTGATGAGTTGAGGGTTGTACTTCAAAAGCAATGAGCAAAAACTAAATTTGATTTGCTTTAACTGACATTTAATTTATTAGGTGTTATCTTAGTTTTATATATCATTCCTATAGCTTCCCTAGAGATGGTACTTTTATATAATTACATATCTCCTAGAAATTTTATGTATACTCTGCATGTATATGCTATGTTAAATAATAGTTTTATAGTAAATATAAATTTATATTCATATTCAAATATATGAGAGCTCATATCTTGATTTCTAAGTCTCTGTAGGGATGTGGTGATTTCCACTGTAAAAATGCAGTAAGCTCCCTAATTTTATATGTTAGCTGGTAAAAATTAGTCATCTTATTTTCTATATGCATCAAAAAAAAAGACCTCTTTCCTCTTACTTTCTAATCATATCTAGCTAGCAGCCAATTAATTAATGTATGTATCTATATAGAATGGTGATTTGTATGAGAAATTAAGATCTGCACGCTATCTTGGAGATATCATTTGGGTGAGTTGAGACACCTTCTATTTCCTAAACTTTTCAGTTGGATGGTAAATGAACACTTCTCTTTCAGTTCTGTATGCTAATTTTGTCCTTTTGTTTTACACTCTGTATTTCAAATGCATGAATCTTCTAAAAGTAATTCTATTTTTATCATTTATGTTCCAAACCATGGGTTTCAAACTCACGGCATCACGTTGCCATCACATGACGTTTTGTTATGTTTTTCCCCTTCACGGAGCTGGGGTGGTGTGGTCTGCGCCAGTGGTGGGTTTCAAAAATTTTTACTCTCAGTTCTGTGGGTGTGGCTTGGTGGGCGTGGCATGGCTTGGTGGGCGTGGCTTGGTGGGCATGGCAGGGGAAGGATATTATAAAATCTCCATTCCCACCCCACTCCAAGGGAAGGATACTGTAAAATCTCCCTTCCCTCCCGATCATCTGGGACTCGGGAGGCAGAGAATAGATGGGGGAGGGGCCAATCAGAGGTGGTATTTACAGGTTCTCCAAACTACTCAAAATTTCTGCTACCAGTTCTGCAGAACTGGTCAGAACCTACTGAATACCACCTCTGGTCTGCGTGTGACACATCCGCCCCGCGGACCGCCAGTTTGACACCCCTGTAAAATCTAAATCATCTCAAGGCTGGACCAACTATTGAAATAAATTGTGCACTTAAAACATGATTTAAGAATCACCAAGGAACCAGCACAAACATTCATAGCCTGGAATACGCTTCTCTTTCTGCCTAATATAGGAGTCCCTATGTGTATTCATTTTTGTTAATTAACTCCTGGGCAAAGACAAAGAGAAGGTAATGGGCACTGCCAATAAATGCCAGTATCTAATCTGTGATGCCAAGCTGCTTCTTTGATGCTGTGCAGAACTGTAGTACAGTGGACTAAAGCACTGTTATTAACAGATTAACATCTGTTGCTTGCAATTACTGCAAGTTCAAATCTCACCAGGCTCAAGGTTGACTCAGCCTTCCATCCTTTCAAAGGTAGGTGAAATGAGGACCCAGATTGTGGGGGCAATAAACTGACTTTGTATAAATATACAAAAGTATGAAGGCTATTGTTTAACACATTGTAAGCCGCCCTGAGTCTCCGGAGAAGGGCGGCATATAAATTAAAGCAAAAAACAAAAACAAAAAAAACTAATCCCATTTTTATTTCTGGGGGAAAAAAACAGAGACAGGAAAGAAATGCCAAAATGTTGTTTCACAACAATCATCTTAAAGATATTTGCAAAAAAGAAACAAACACAGCATTTAGTTCAAATGATGTTTTGATGTGAAATAAGTGTGTATGTTTATGTTTTAGGATGGAACTACCATCCAATTAAGCATAAGAACTGCATCCCATTTTCTGCATTTCCACTGACAGAAACCTGTGCCTACATAGCAACAATTATTTGAATGGATAATTGGGAAATCTCTTAGTATCCTCTGGCTTGCATGAATGGTCCAACCTGAACTTCTAATTAACTGCTATTTAAAATATACCTGTTTTCTGAGTCAAGAAAAGAATTATACAGATTCTTTGTTGATATTAAAAACTAATGCATAGATGAGCCAAGATATTATTTTTATGGTTAGAGAAGGTTTCGTTGCTAAGAGAAGGTGGAAATGGAACAATTTGTGTTGTCAATAGCAGAAAAATGGAAATTCCAGTAAGGATCTACTTAGGTTGAGGCTGCCTTGCATTCTCTGCTGAATATAATGTCAGTTTACCAGTAACATTTTGGTGATTACTGAATATTTCACCTCTAAGTAAAAAAAAATGATTGAAATTGCGTGTTCTGTCATGTAAGTAGGGGAAATATTGAAATTATATGAATCCTTCTTAGGGTTAGAAGTTAGCTTTCATGAGGAATTCTGATTGAATTTTACTTCAGAATGAGGTTAAGGGTGAGTTTTTATATTTAATTAAAGTTTCTTCACTAAGCCGTTTGTGATCTGTGTTATGTCCTAAGGAAATGTTGAAATTCCAATCAGAACCCTTAGAGTCACACTCTGTGCTGCCTGCTTGAAAGTGATGTCAGAATGAAATTCATTTTATGCTTAGACAAAATTTAATCAGTGAGTTGCAGTTGAAAGCTGAATTGCAGTTCAGTTGAACGAAATTCAAATTATTGTTGAAATAACAGAGGAAATATAGAAATCCCCTTGAGGGTCCATTTAGGGTTAAGGTTAGGCTTCCTTGAAGAACTCTGCTTGAAAATGAGGTCTCCAGTGAATTTTTATGTTGAGTGACATTTTCCTTATAAAGTTACAGTTGAAATATCATTTATTTCTTAGATTTTTTAAAATCCCACCTTTATTAAGTGTTTTTCTGGTGAAAAAACACTTAGGGTTAGGGCAGAGGTGGGTTTCAGCAGGTTCTGACCAGTTCTGGAGAACCGGTAGCGGAAATTTTGAGTAGTTCGGAGAACTTGTAAATATCACCTCTGACTGGCCCTGCCCGCATTTATTCTCTGCCTCCCAAGTCCCAGCTGATTGGGAGGAAATTGGGATTTTGCAGTAACCTTCCCCTGGGGTGGGGAGGGGATGGAGAATTTACAGTATCCTTCCCCTGCCACGCCCACCAAGCCACACCCACAGATCCGGTAGTAAAAATGTTTGAAACCCACCACTGGGTTAGGGCAACCTGGTCTACTCAAATATGGGACGGAGCAAACTGCTTTTGCTTCTGCCTTTCAGCCCCAAACCAGGAGCCTTCGCAGGCAGTTGTTTTTGTGACAAACTATTTTCTGATAAATTTAAATTTACTGACAAAGAAACCTCCCACCTTCATTATTTTTATAACAAACTCAAGGCAGCAAGTAAACCTAACATCCCTTCTTCCTCCTATTTCTCCCACAATAACCACCCTGTGAGGTGAGGTGGGCCGAGAGAGAGAGTGATGGTCCAACGTAACCCAGCCAACTTTCGTGTCTAAGAAGTGCCTGGAACTCAATAGCCTGGTGACTTAACCGCTAGACTTTTTCCTCACCACCTTTTGCTTCAGATAAGATATACGTATAACACTGAAACAAATTGAAATGGTCTGAGGTAAGAATAAAGATCAGTGGTGAATACCTTGAAATCTATCTATCTATCTATCTATCTATCTATCTATCTATCTATCTATCTAATTATGCAAGGATGATAAAATCAATTACTAAAAGATAAAGAATCCCATATAATGATATAAAAATATGATAATATTTTTCTCCTAGTTCTGCTTATTCTTTATCTAATTCTGTTCAAATGGGGGAAAAAAACATTGTTCATAAGCATACATGATATCAACATTTTAGAAACTGGTAATTTACTGAGTTCATATTTTATTTATCATTGCTTGATAAAGAGAAAACTAAATCTTTTCAAGCACAATGCATAATTAAATGAAATCTGGTTTATGTGTCTGTGCTCATGGGGACTAAACTCTTTGAAAATTGTGTTTAAATAATAGCTCTCTTTTTTTCTATAACAATGCAAGTATGCACTTAGTATTATCTTAAACGAAGAGAGAGGCATCTCTGGTTCTACAGCTACCAGAAAATACAGGTAACTTGTCCAATATTGAGGAATATAGTAGTTCAGGAACATCTGCAGGTCCTTAGTTTTTCTACCATTATATAAATCACAAAGGAATTATATAAAGATATTTAGATTCTTTCTTCCATGAATATTAATAAATAGGCTGATGTAAATTCTTCTGTTAAAAGAGGTAATAAGTGGTTTGTAGTATATTATTTATTTAGAAGTTCTACCCTACTAAATGGAATTTATGTTCAAACTGAGTCTGGAACATTGGATGAATAGTGAGGTGGCCAAATTTGCTTACGATGCCAAAAAAGTATAGTGAAGAGTTTTCAAAGAACTTTTCTGAAGTAGGTGAAGGCACCTTAAAATGGCAATTGCAATTCAGTTATTTTACAACCTGAAAGTAATGCATGATAACTCCGAAATCCCAGACTTCATATATATATAAATGAGATTTGAGCTAGCAGTAAGTGATCATGAAATGGTTCTTGAATACCTAGTGGATAGCCAAATGAAAATGTCAATGCAGTGGCTGCAGAAAAGACAAATTCAGTGCTTAGAAGCAATAGGAAGCTGACAAAAGAAATAAAATTAACACGATACAAACAAAGATATAGACAGGTGTGGGGAGACAACAGTCACTATGCAGAGGTCTGAATAATACTCCTTAACATAATTCTACAGCTGGCAAAAATGCAAAGAAAGGGGGCACCCTAAATAATTGGAAAGTTAAGAGCTCTTTGCCAAGGAAAAAGACTACATTGCTTAGGGACCTTTAACTTGGAGCCAAAGGGCACATAAGAGAGATACATAAAATCATGCACCATATGAAGGAATGTCCACTGGAAAAAGTTCTTGTCTTTCTTGTCTTCCTCCCATTAAAAAAATGTCATTTTCAAATCCTAGTGACTACATACTGTAGATAGATTTTACAGTAGAATACAACAAAATAAAAGAGTTGGAAGGGACCTTGGAGGTCTTCTAGTCCAACCCCCTGTCCAGGCAGGAAACCCTACACCACTTCAGACAAATGGCTATCCAACATCTTAAAAATTTCCAGTGTTGGAGCATTCACAACTTCTGCAGGCAAGTTGTTCCACTTATTAATTGTTCTAATTGTCAGGAAATTTCTCCTTAGTTCTAAATTGCTTCTCTCCTTGATTAATTTCCACCCATTTTCTCCAAACAAATTCTCCCTAACTTAGTATTTCAGGTTTTCCAATGTTGCACTCATTGTCATTGTAACAGAATCTATCCATCTTGCTGCTGGTTGTCCTCTTCTCCTTCCTTCCAACTTTCCCAACATTAAAACTTTTTCCAAGAGCAAAAACTTTTGGATAATATATCCAAAGTAGAATAATTTGAGCTGGTCAATTGTGCCTCAAGTGGAAACTCTGGCTTGATTTGTTTGATGATTCATTGATGTGGGGTTGTTGCTGTTTGTTTGTTTTTTGGTGGGGGGGCTGTCCATGCTATTCTCAGAAATCATCTTCAGCACCAAACTTCAAAGGTGTCAATATTCTTCCTTTCCTGCTTCTTCAAAGTCCAACTTTCACTTCCTCAGGGGGAAACTAGGTTTGCATTATTCTGAACTTCCCATGACTACAACGTGGAGTTTTAAGTCAATCACTGAAATTACATGCTGGAAAATTCAAGATTAACAACATAACTTTTTTACACACACAGTATCAAAAAAAAAAAAAAACCCTAAGAAATTTGCTACCATCACACATGATGAAAGATACCAATTTAGATGGGACTGTACCATCGGTGGTGGTGGTGTTCAAAATAAGCAAGATGACCTTTGACCTTTGTAATGTCACGATGTAAACCCTATCATTTTGCACATGCATAGTGTTTGTACAAAAGGGGTATGGCTTGCATCATGACTCCCTGCCCATCATCTTCCTGGTTTTGCCCATGGACACCAATGGACTGAGCTGGCAAAATCAGCTACCCAGAGTCTATTAGCAAAAGCAACTGTAGGAAGCTCAAAAAAGTCAACATGGCAGCCATGATCAAAGCCCTATCCCTTATTTATGTGTAGCATGTGGCCATGTAACATACATAAGAGGGAGCAGGACTTTGATCATGTGGTATGGCTGCCATCTGACTCAACAGGTTTGATCACAGGTAGCATATCATATTATACAGTAATAGAAAAAGTGTCTGTCCTGTCCATGTTTTTAAGCCACTTGAATGCATAAGGTTGGCTGTTATGATCCAGAATGGATTTATCTTATCCTCTTATCGTGTTGTCATGCAACATTTCTATTCATTGATTATGTGCCATTGAATCAGATAGACTCTTAGATAGATTTACTCCTTGAGAATTGGTCCCTAACCTGTTTTTTCTATATCACTTCCCATTAAAGATCTCTTCATCTTCACATGCAGGTAGTCCTTAACTTACGACCACAATTGAGCTCAAAATTTGGGTTGCTAAGCAAAATAATTAAGTGAATTTTGCCCCATTTTATGCCCTTTCTTGTCACAGTTGTTAAGCAAATCACTGCAGCTGTTAAATTAGTAACCTGGTTGTTAAGTGAATCTGGCTTTCCCATTGACTTTGCTTGTCAGAAGGTAATGAAAGGGGATCACATGATCCCCGGGACACTGAAACTGTCATAAATATGAGTCAGTAGCCAAATATCTGAATTTTGATCAGGTGACCACGGAGATGCTGCAACGGTCGTAAGTGTGAAAAATGGTGATAAGTAACTTTTTTCAATGCTGTTGTAACTTCAAACAGTCATTAAACGAACAGTTGTAAGTTGAGGGCTATCTGAGAGGCAGAAAGGATATCTTTGCATCTGTTGGTTGTAAACATAGTAAACGTGAATGTCTCTGTTCAGATACGGTTTTGTGGCGCCAGGAAAGAAATACGATTCAAACACATACATCATGGCAAGTAATCCATAAAGCAGTCCATAATCATAATTAAGCCTCATTCCATTGTTCTAGTTGGGGCTTATTGTTACAACTAGCTTTACTTAGGTTGCTCAGAGTTCAGTATAGGTATAGCAATAAATTCTTTGCAAAATCAGACTGCATTCAATGATTTAAGATTTTTTTTTTTTAATGACATCTTCAGAGTAGACGGAGTAGGATTTGATGCTGAACAAAAGCAGTACATTGGTAGGCCATGCACAGCACAGTGTATCAGAGAGCAAAAGTTTATAAATGGGGAAAAAAAAAAGCCCACATTTTCTCAGCTCTGCCTGGTTGCTAGGCAACAGGGTTGTAGTGCAGCTAATTAGGTTGGTACTCTGGGTGACCCTTAGTTTGCCTTTTCTTGATGGGATTCCCGGGCATCACTAATCCAATGCCGACGAGCTACGGTTTCTCACTTCATGCATTGTTTATGGCAGCTGTTCCTGGGGCATACCTTTCACACAGTATGACAGCCAGACTTGCTTTCCACACTGGGCTGGGGATGCCTATGAATCAAACCTTTGCAACGGTGAAGGTACATTATTCCATATTAGATTCCTTGTTCTGTCTTTTGTACTATGCTCAATCCATTTTGTAATGATGCATCTGTCTAGGCAATTATCTCTTGTTCTTATCCTCATTCTGTTTATTCCCACCCCCCTCCCCCCTTTATTGTTATATGTCGCCCTGAGTCTTTGGAGAGGGGTGGCATATAAATTGAATTAATTAAATTCAATTAAATTAAATTATGGGTTGCTCATTGCACCCTATGCACCTCCTATTTTCTCTCTCTCTCTCTAACCAGAAAATTAACATTTACCTAAGAAAACTTTACAAACACAAAAGAACAAAAACATCTTGCTAATAAAATTAACAAACACTTCTGTGTTAATAATGAATGTACTGCGAATACACACATAAATGGGTAAGAAAGGGCAGACAATGGATGGGATTTATTTATTTAAACAAAATAAATGGATGGAGTGATGCTGAGGTGTTGGGATGAGGAGGGCTTCCACACAGAAGAGAATTTCCGACATTTGGAAAGCAAAATAGAGATTGTCAGTCTTCCCAAATAGAGTTAATTTTCTTTTTAAGGTACCTGGAAGTCTGCCAAGATTTCAAGTGGATGTCTAGGTTCAGTTGGGATTAAGGAAAATGTTTTCAACCAACTGAGGAATAATGGAGACTCTGAAAAGTTGCATTTGCTCATCCAAATATCATGTCATTGGTATGCAATATAGGATCCTTTCAAACAGAGTCCTTGGGCAAAAATCAGAAGATTTCCGTATTTATGCAAGTGGCATAGCCACTAGAGGTAAAATATATGCTTCACAATACCTGAGAAGGATTTTCTTTTCTGATTTTTTTAAAAAAGCATTGTCTTCCCTTTTGATTAATCTTATTGCTTATATCTCTCTCTTCTCCTGCTTGATTAATTTCCTAGTCTCTTCCCTGATATCTTGGATTCCACAATGTCTTGCAATGTCCCATTTTAATGTGGTTTTACTATTGGGTACCACTTCCTCTTCTTCTGGTGTTGTGCTTCTGCGGAACCCTAATCTTGCCTGGGAAATAAGCAATTCATTGACAGAGAAGATAAGCTCCTTTGTAGAACAGTTGATGTTAGGCTGTAACAAAAACTCATCTGTGCTGCATTTGGGTATTTGCAAGATTCCTGTATGTTTTAGGTAAGAAAAATGTCTCCCTCTATAAGAGAGAGAGAGACAGAGAGAATACAATGCATTTAATTGGGGGAAAAATGCCACACTGTACACATTGGTACACAACTGTGCTCAGATCTTCAGATTATATGAATATAATATGTAATCACAAAAATTCAGCAGCAGCTGGTCAACTCATCCATTTTATATGAGTCCTTGTTCTTGAGCATGCAGACTAATGGAATGATGGATTGTATGGCAAACTTATGCAAGAGTGTATTTCCTTAAATTCATGAGTATGAATTAGATGAGCTTCCTAGGCAAAGCAGGATAAATAAAATGCGACTCAACCAGCTGATTATGAATCAGATCAGTAGAATTAATGACCCAGCAACTTGGATGGCCTGCAATTGTTATTCACCATGTAAAACATTCAAAAGGTTGACAAAAAGCCATTTGCATTATTTGTATTTTTTGCCAATTGTACAGGGGGAGAAGGACTGATTCCAAAGCAGGCCATTTGTTTGTGCTCCTGTCGCACCCTGATATTCAACTGATAGAAACGATAGATTATCATCAGTTGATAGGTTACAAATGCTGAAGAAAGAAGACAAAAGATAATTTCTGAGCTGTTGATGAAGATTAACTTGATGGTGGTTTCCAACTCTTAATTTCACTGTTTTTCAACAGTCGAAACTTGGATCTCTCAATATGTTAATCTCCAAAACATACACAATAAACACATCATTTGTGTGTTGAATTATATAAATAAAGGAATGCCAAGGTAGATTAGGTAGAGATTGATAAATGAATCAGTTATCAAATTTCTTTTGCTGGAAGAGATGCTGATAAATCAATTGGGCAATTAGAATAGTTTTTGTCACATTAAACAGATTTTGTCTATATTCTAAAAGGTCTTGCCTGTTTTGACAGAAAAAAACAATATTTTTAAAACTTAAGGTGGCATACTTTGCAAAAATATAGAGGATAACTTTTGGCAATTCCCTATATGTAATGAAGATTTCAAAGCAGAATATTAGATCTGGGTTAATAATGCAAGAACCTGCCTATTCCAGATAGGAGGACCCTTGAGTTGGCTGGAATCGCATCAGAATATATACTGAAATACTTTTGATTGATAGAGGAATTATAAACTTGAACCTACACTGAACCATCAAGGCAGTTATGTTAATAGATATTTTCCAGAAAGTTAGAAGAGTTTTCTTGGGTTGAGAGGACAGTTCCTTTCCAGATCAATCATAAGCAAAACATAGTGGTTTTGTCTTCACATTTCAAAACCTGTTCAAATCTTGACAGGGAAGACTTGCTTTGAAACCCTCATTCCTTAATAGCCTTAGGAATCCTCTGGCTTCCTAACTTTAGCATTGCATTGGTTATGTCTTTCTTATACAAATGTAAAATTAGGGATGCAATTGTATTTACTTATTAATTAAAAATGCATTGTCCCCTTACATGCAGTCTGCTTTTTTCTCCTCCTGTCTCTCTCTCATTGGAGCTCCAGCACCACTCTTTGAATCTGCCACCTGTCCCTTTTGGGCCCTTCTCAATTCTCATTTTTGAATGAGAATTCATAGTAATAATAATTTTAAAAGCCTGCAGATTGCATTAATGTCCTGCTGAATAAACAGATAATGTCTCCTTTGAGTCATACTCAACTCCTACTGACCCCATGGACATGATCATGACATTTTCCAGACTCACAAGGAAATGTTTGGCCCTTAGTTTCTTCCTGGATTTTTAATTCAACTTCCCAAATCTGGACTACAGTCTTCAGATTTCCAGCTGTTATTCCAGGGGTGAAATCCAGCAGGTTTTGACGGGTTCTGGAGAACCGGTAGCGGAAATTTTGAGTAGTTCAGAGAACCGGCAAATACCACCTCTGGCTGGCCCCAGAGTGGGTGGGAATGGAGATTTTGCAACATCCTTCCCCCAGGAGTGGGGAGGGAATGGGGATTTTGCAGTATCCTTCCCCTGCAGTGGGGTGGGAATGGGGGTTTTGCAGTATCCTTCCCCTGCCATGCCCACCAAGCTATGCCCATCAAGCCCTGCCCACAAAACCGGTAGTAAAAAAATTTGGATTTCACCACTCTGTTATTCCAACCCTACTTAGAAACCAACCAAAATCAGCTAGAGATTTTCACAGAGTCCTTGCAGTTTAGCAAAACTCTGCTCAACAAAATTTACACATCAGCACATGTAGAGAATCCTGAAAGATGAATTAAAATTCAGTAGGCAAATTGATACTTTTTTTCTGTTTTGCAGAATTGTGATTATTTGATTTCCACTGCTGGATGAAATTTATTTTTTATTTATGGCTTACTTTCCAAGAGAGCTTATGATGCCTATTGCGTTTCATTTTTTTTGCAAAGCATATAAATGACATGGTAGGCATATTTCAGCACATGGGCTTGTCATAATTATTATTCTGCTCCAGTAATGAGAACCTAAATCAATATTCAAGTGATTTCTCAAATATAGGTATAAGAACATTTGAATTCAAGTTTATAACTGTTCGGCTTTTGATTCATTTATCATGGATAATTCTGTTTTTTCTGGTTGTGTTTCACAAGGTAATGAATTTTTGACAGAGAGGACAACCTGTCATGTCATCTATTAATCATGTGTGTGACTATATTGGTAATGTTTGTCGTAAGATAATTTAAGGGACAAACCTGTTATTTTTCTCAAATGGTAGTCAAAATATGAAAGCCGTTTTGGTGTCGTGATTAAAGCATCAGGCTAGAAACCGGGAGAGTTGTGAGTTCTAGTCCTACCTTGGGCACAAAATCAGCTGGGTGATTTTAAGGCTTTTCTCTCAATCCTAGGAAAGAGGCAATGTTGTGACCCTGGCCCCGGAGGCTGATTTATCTTCGCATGCTGATTCGGAGGATGATATGGAGGAGGAAGCTGTCACGAGCTATGTGCCAGAGGGGCCAGGGACCCCAGCCAAATTGAGGAGGAAACAGAGGCTGGTAACGATGAGGGGGAGCCCCTATTGGATGCAAGAGAGAGACACAGGAGACTTTGTAGAGAACAGATATTGCCACGTCCCAAGAGGTGTGGTCAGGAGACGTAGGGCCACACTCTACAAAGTATAAAAGGGGTGTGACTACAATGATTGCATGGGGGAAAAATGTGGGTCATGGGATTGACTTAGAGAAATGGGAAAAATTATGGTCACAGAATTATAAAATGACAATGTCAACAGCATATAAGGAAAACCTGTATAAGATGTTTTACAGGTGGCATCTACCCCCGGTGAGAATAGCCAGAATGTACAAGAACAAATCGGAGAAATGTTGAAAGTGTCATCAGACCCCGGGCTCATACTACCATATGTGGTGGACTTGCGCAGACGCTAAAAAATATTGGACTAAAATCCACAGGTGGTTGGAAAAAATGACAAAGAAACATATTGACTTTAAACCAGAGATATTTTTATTGGGGATTTTACCAGAAATATATAATAGAGAAATGAGATATTTAATTGTGAATATTTTAACGGCAGCTAGAATTGTATTTGCTAGAAACTGGAAAGGTGAGAAGATACCCACGGATGACGACGTTATCAAGAAAATTTTGGAGTGTGCTGAAATGAGTAAATTGACATTTGAAATTAGGGAACAAGAAGATAAACAATATTATTTGATATGGGGTTTATTTTATCAATGGTTAGACAAGAAAGAATGGAAATGAAATATGAAATGAAATGGATAAGATAATAAAATATATAAAGGGTTTTTTTTCCCCTTATAGAGGATAATTTACTGTTAAATAATTGGTAAAGGAGAATAATAATGTAATAAACTGTTAAATAAAAAAATGTGGGATAGAGGATTAAGCACAAAAGATTCATAACCGATCAATACACTTTCTGTAATTGTAATGGGGAAAAAAGGGGGGGTGTGACTGGGCTGGAAAGGCGTGGTGAACAATTTGTTGGCGTTTTGGATGCTGTTACAACTGTTAGTTTGGAGTTTTTGACAAGAGTCTGCATTCCTGCATTAGCCTGCTGGCCGTCTGCCAAGACCTTTGGAACATTGCCTGGTAACTATTGGAGTGATATACACTTTGGAAGAGAATTATTTATTAAAGGGCCAGCTTCAGTCTCTCTAGCCTGTGTTTGTTACTGCCGGGCTATTTGAGTCTCTGCAAGGCCACTCATGGGAGGGGACAGAACAGGCAATAACAAACAACTTCTGGAAAACCTTGCCAAAAAAACTTCAGGGACTTGTCCAGGCAGTCTCCAAAAATCAGATACAATTGAGCAGAAAGGGAAGAAAAAAAGGTGATAATACATTCCTCTCAATCACAGGATTTTTTTTTTTTTAAGCACCACCATTGATTACCTAAAACTCAGTGGAATCATCACCCAGTCACTGGCTCATATCTGCCTGTCTCTTTCTCTCAATCTCTGAATTAAGTCTCTTCCAATTAATCTGGGTCTATTTCCCATCCCCTCACAATTTTTTTAATGGGGTTGAGAGGCACAAAATTTTATTAAAAATATGAAAAGGTTGTACAGAGCCTCTCTAGGCAGGCAACTGCATTCCCAGGGCACGATCTTTGTAAAACTTTCATTTTTTAATGTTCATGCCTCATGTTTGATTCAGAAACTCAAGGCAGTACTTCTCTTCCTGATTTTCATCACAAGGACACCCAAAAAACTTTTGCTGCTAAGATGGCCTACCACCTCAATTTCTCTAACACTAGCCCAACATCTGGCACCACACCACACTGACTGCAGGTCTCTCTCTCTCTCTCTCTCTCTCTCTCTCTCTCTCTCTCTCTCTCTCTCTCTCTCTCTCTCTCTCTCTCTCTCTCTCTCTTATGTACACCTTGTTTCTCCAAAATGAAGGCCGGGTATTATTTTCTTTTGACCTCCGAAAAAACAGCTAGGCCTTCTTTTTGGAGGGTCCTAATTATTGACTCAACTTGCAGCGGTGGCATCGATAGCCCGCCCAACAGGAGCCCGCTGCTGGCCCACTTCTTCTGTGGCCACTTGTCACCACTTGCTGTGGTATCACCGGGGTGGGTGGAGTCTTAATTAAGGCTAATTTTGTGGGTGGGGCTTAATTTGATTGCATGCACTCAAAAATGTGATCGGGCTTCTTTTCAAGGTGGGTGGTCTTTTTGAAGAAACATGGTATATATATATATATATATATATATATATATATATATATATATATATATATATATATATATATATATATATATATATATCCTCTTCATAAACCTTTTTTTGCATCCAAAAAAAATTATGCATCTCAGTATAAAACTCCAGGAAAGAGATGCCAAAGTAAATGTTGGCCAAATATTTATTTTTGATGCTAGTTGCACTCCAACAGCTTTTAATTCCCTTAGTCTTATTTAGTGTTTCTGTTTTTTTCCCTTTGAATTATAATTCTTTCAGCTTTGTTCCT
The DNA here is from genome assembly GCA_022577455.1 of Arizona elegans. NCBI lineage: Eukaryota > Metazoa > Chordata > Lepidosauria > Squamata > Colubridae > Arizona > Arizona elegans. The sequence goes on along the minus strand of JAKOOJ010000001.1, from coordinate 196,673,303 downwards.
GTGGTTCTGTGCTTTTAATTTTACATTGATTTCTTTCTTCAGTAATGGTAAATGGTGGGGTTATTTTTTGTGGTTTCAGACCTCAAATTTTTTATTTTCTAAAGCTAGGCAGCTTATCATCTAATGGATTTTGCACGCTTTTTCCCCCCTGAATAACTTAGCATTCTGCTTATACAAAATACCTTTCTTGTTTCATTAGTTTTGGAAATTACTGGTATGCTTCTCATTTAGTGTAAAAAACCCACCTTGAAATACTTTGTTTGGATTGAATTATTAACTTATTATTACCCCTTCAGCTATTACATTTGATTTTCATTCCCCTTCCATTTCTATGTTGTTTATCTCTGTTGCTTTCCTACAATGTGCCATAAAATTGACACATCAGCAGCAGCATCATTTACAAAGGACACAATCCAGAATGAAAGGAAAGAATAATTAACCTCCAGTTTCTCACTGCAGGAAGGAGTACTTGACATAAGCAGCTGGCATTTAATTTTGTCCTTGCAGCAATCATTTTAGAGTTTACATTGGGTAAGAATCTGGGCCAGGAATTAAACTTAGACTTAGAATAACTTTATTGTCACTTTGAATGTACACTAATCGCCATACATTACAATGAAATTTTGTTCCATACAGCTCTCAAAGGGTCACCACCTCCATTATACACTATATAAACATGACTAAATAAATAAAAAAAAACACAAAAGTATGCATATATCCTCATATATTATATGACAGTGCAGTCTAGTTCAGATGTATACATGTACATGGTGAGAAAAATGAATCTTGTGAGTTTACCAGGGAACAAAGCTGTCACAGAATCTGGCAGTCCTACTAGAAATACTTTGAAACCTCCTCCCAGAGAGGAGCAATCAAAACAGACTGTGAAGTGGGTGTGTGGGGTCTCTAACAATGCTTTGGGCTCTAAACACATAGCGCTTATAAACAGTTTCATGAGCTTCTTATAATCTTCTCAGTTGTCCTTACCACTCTCTGGATGGACTTTCTATCTGAGGCACTGCTACCAAAACAGTGATGCAGTTTGTTAAAATGCGCTCAATTGTACCTTTGTAAAAGGTGGCCAGGACAGTAGGAGAAAGATGTGCTCCCCTTATCCGATGCAGGAAATGCAGACGCAGGTTTGCACACTTCACTAAGGATGACGTGTGGAGAGAGCCAATTTATAGCTCCATCAAGCTGGAGTCAACCAGTGTCCTTCCTTCTTTCTTGGAAACTATAATCCAAATTATAATACTTCATTTCTATTTGATAGAAATGAATCAAATCCTACCATGTTAGCGAAGCATAAAAGTAAAGTAAAATAAAGTAATATTTTATGGTCAAGTTAATTCATTTCTGTAACCAGAAGCAATCAATTTTCCAACCAGAATAAATTAGTGCTTGAGCAAAAATAGCTTCCTCCCCACCTTGTTTTTAATGTGTTCACTCAGTTGAATTGCTTCTATTTGTATTTCTATCTATAGTCTCCTCATGAGGAGATGGGCAGCAAATAAAACAAACAAACAATTTTTGTTTCTTAAGAAAGAGAAAACTTCAGAGAAATTGTCATGGGCAGGTTACAGGTTTGAGAGCAAACAGTGAATCTCTCGGCTTGATTTGCCGTCTCCCTGGCATCTCAAGAGTTCAGGAAAACATTAAGAATGGGGAAACTATCCCAGTGAGATTTTCAGGTTGAGAAGCAAGAACAGCCAAAGAAGATGGAAAGGATTGGTGTGACATGCAGAAGTAAAACAAAGGCAATCAAATTCATACGCATCCATCTGTAATAACAGTGAGACTGAAATGACACAATAGGTGCCATGATGTCAACATGAGATTCTTTTGAGCTTCTGTTAGGGTGCATGGTTCCCCCCCTCCCACATATGTCTATGATTATATTTATACCCTCTGCCATCTTGCACCAATGGATGTTCAACCATGTCACCCAAGAAATTCTCAAGAGAATCTAAAGCGCCTTGCAAATATGTTTGGAAAAATAGTTTCTTTCCCAGAGGAATAGCAAAAATATGGAAGACAGATTTGGGCAGCTATCAGTTTCAATGATGCAATTTTCACTTTACTGAAGTCCCATCCACTGATGATTCCTTGGCCACTCTGCTGCTTCCCAATATTAGGTTCCCAGGAAACAGAGAACATTGAAACTAGAGCTGAGGCAGAAAATTAGAATTGTCTAACTGCCAGAACAAGAGTGAATCAAAATGGACATGTGGATATTTCAGGGGCAAAATATTTCAAACAGTTTCAAAGAATAATATCTATCAGTGGAAAGATAGTACAGGTAGTCCTCGACTTTATGATCACAATTGAGCGCAAAATTTCTGTTGTTAAGCGAGACATTTGTTAAATGAGTTTTGCCCCATTTTATGGCCTTTCTTGCTACAGCTGTTAAGTGAATCACTGCAGTTGATAAGTTAGTAACACGGCTGTTAAGTGAATCTGGCTTCCCCATTGACTTTGCTTGTCAGAAGGTCACAAAAGGTGATCACGTGACCCTGGGAGACTGCAACAGTCATAAATATGAACCAGTTCCCAAGCATCCAAATTTTGATCACATGATCATGGCGATGCTGCAAACATTGTAACTTTGAAAAACGGCCATAAGTCACATTTTTTCAGGGTCATTGTAACTGTCACTTAATGAACTGTTGTAGGCTGAGAATTACCTGTTTTTCTTTAGCTTCTCTCTCTCTCTCTCCCTCCCTCCCCCCCCTCCCTCCCTCTCTCTCTCTCTCCCTCCCTCCCTCTCTCTCTGTCTCTCTCTCTCTCTCACACACACACACACACACTCACAGGTCATTAAATGGGCTTTAAGTGATCTCTCTCTCTCTCTCTCTCTCTCTCTCTCACACACACACACACACACACACTCCCACTCATAGGTCATTAAATGGGCTTTATCTCTCCCTCTCTCCCTCTCTCTCTCTCTCTCTCTCTCTCACACACACACACACACACACACACACACACACACATCATTTAAAGTCCATTTAATGACCACATTGGATTCTCTGGCATGGTGGATGGAGGGATGAAGGAAGAGAGGAAGGAAAGGAAGGAATTTTTAAAAATAATTATAAGCACTATGTGAACTGTTCAGAAATTCTCCTGAAAAATCAAATATTAATCTCCCCTTCATTTTTCCAGCTGCAAGTCAAATGAAGAATTTTGGCAGGGATATACTATATGTGGGCCTTCTCTACCTTAAACCATAGACTCTACTGCTTCTATAGCTGGGACTGCAAACACGCTTTTTCATTAGAAACTAATTACTTTTCTTTCTTTCTTTTTTCCTTTGAGGGATATCGGATGCAAGTACCACCAAAGCTAAATTATAGCCTTGAAATCATGTACACAAAAACAGCATTGCCTATTTCCCTGATTGAATCTTGGGGGAAAAATAATTAAGTACAAGAAAGGATTTGTGTTTCAAAGTTGATAGACGAGAATATATTTTTAAAAGATGCCCAGAAAAAGAGGAAAAATACTTTAAAAATAAAAATTGGAGTTGGTTTATAAGCTTTCTTTGCCTGAAGGTTGAATTGCAATTATGATAGCTATAAACAAGTATATTTAAAAAGTGAATTTCTCATCAGTTTGTTACATTTTACAACCTGGTCTCAAAAGCATAAAATTGATGAGGTCTTTTACTGGGCCAAGTCTTGTGGTGGTACCTTTTATTGAATAATCAAATTCCAAGTTAATTCCATCTCATAACATAGTAAATGATGGGTTGGAGAACTGAAATCTTCAGTTTAACACAAATATTAATAATATATTATAACTACTGTTTGGTGCAGGAGTGATTCTGGGAGTTGGATTCCATTGTTGAGAGTACACAAAGTTGGGGGGAAATTAAACAGTAGCGGAAGAATCATTGCAATGACAGTATCTTAGCTAATGTCATAGCAGAATTGAGGACAATATGACAAGCTGCCAATAATCTCATAGCTGATTGTGGAAAATGAGATATGTCATTGTAGATTGCCCTCCCTCTCACTTATAACCTAACCACAGGGGTGAAATCCAGCAGGTTCTGATAGGTTCTGGAGAACTGGTAGCAGAAATTTTTAGTAGTTCAGAGAACTGGCAAATACCACCTCTGGCTGGCCCCAGAGTGGGGTGGGAATGGAGATTTTGCAGTATCCTTCCCCTGCCATGCCCACCAAGCCATGCCCACAGAACCGGTAGTAAAAAAATTTGGATATCACCACTGCCTTACCACTTGATAACAGGACCAAGCAAGGCACTGGGATTTATGATTCAATACTGAATTTATTTTTCAGTCCAAAGTCTTTGTAATGTCTTGCTGTACCAGTGGTGAAATTCAATTTTTTTTACTACCGGTTCTGTGTGCATGGCTTGGTGCATGTGGGGTGGCTTGGTGGGCATGGCAGGAAAAGGTTACTGCAAAATCCCCATTCTCTCCCCACTCCTGGGGGAAGGATATTGCAAAATCTCCATTCCCACCCCACTCTGGGACCAGCCAGAGATGGTATTTGCCGGTTCTCCGAACTACTAAAAATTTCCACTACCGGTTCTCCAGAACCTGTCAGAACCTGCTAGATTTCACCCCTGTGCTGTACCATGCAAAATATAATGTTGGGACTAAAAGTGTGATTCCACAAATGAAAGTCAATGAATTATTTCCTCTGCCAGAATTCATTCCATGGGGTTTTGTTGATGGAACTCCTTCTTTAAAAAAATTGGAACTGATTTCCCTTTCTGCAATTCACACATGCTATCAAAACTTGCCATAGAACATTGGCATATATACGTATTAGAATTTTGGTCCCTCTTTCCTTCCTCAATGTGCATTCATAAAAATCTATTGAGGTTGCATGCATATTATCCTGTCCAGGTACTTTAACCATGTGGTTCTTTGAAACAAAAACCATAATTATATGCTGAATTGCTTTTAATAGCAGAACTGTATGTGAGATGGCAGCTATATAAATTTGCTAAATAAATAAATAGGGCCCATTTTCTGTTAGTACCATGGCAGGAAAAGAGTTGTTGAGGTTTAAGAGCTCCAGGTATAAGAACCCTAAAACAAACATTCAGGTTGAGATTTTAAAGTACATGTATTAATCCTTTCAATAAAATTATACTGTTTATGGTCAAATGAACAAGGTTTGGCCACTAATACCAATAATCCATCTTCTAACTAAATGAATTTGCAGATCAGATATGAATTGAAATGAATTAAGAGATGCAGATCAGCTCTAATTCAATTTGAATTGTTAGATGGGTTTGGAGTCAGTCCATTTTAATCCAATTCAAATTGACTGAAATACAGGTAGTCCTCGATTTACAACACTTCAATTAGTGACCGTTCAAAGTTACAACAGCACTGAAAAAAGCGACTTATGACCATTTTTCACACTTACTGTACAACCACTGCAGCATCTCCATGGCCACGTGATCAAAATTCAGATGCTTTGCAACTAATTTATATGTATGAGGGTTGCAGGATCCTAGGGTCATAGGATCAACTTTTAGTGACCTTCTTACAAGCAAAGTCAGTGGGGAAGCCAGGTTCACTCAATGACCGTCTTACTAACTTAATAACTGCAACGATTCATTTAACAACTGTGGCAAGAAAAGTTGCAAAATGGGATAAAACTCACTTAACAAATGTTTCACTTAGCAACATAAATTTTGGGCTCAGTTGTGGTCATAACTCGAGGACTATCTGTACTGAAATCAGTTTGATTCAGTCCTTTTATTCAATCTGGTCCTCAGGACTATTCCATTTTTCAAATAACTTTTTTAAAAAATTCAATTCAACAATTTGATCTGAGTCATCAATTCCAAAAAAGGAGAATATGTGTAGCTCAGAGCTGACATGACGGGTCCTTGATGTTCTCTGAGCTTGCGTGTTTTCTTAGAGATGTTCCATTACCCAAATTAGGTGACATCATCATCATCAATCCCACTTGGAAAGTTCAGACTGTTGACCAGATTGTGCCTTTGAACAGTACTTCCAAACTGAGTCTTTGAACAACTTTTTATATAGCCTTTTTTTTTTTAAAGGCCAACCATCTAGATCAGGGGTCTCCAACCTTGGCAACTTTAAGCCTGGAGGATTTCAACCCAGCCAACTCAACTCTACTCAACTCAACTCAACTCAACTCAACCCAACCCAACTCAACTCAGCCAGCTTTGCTGGCTGGGAAATTCTGGGAATTGAAGTCCTCCAGGCTTAAAGTTGCCAAGGTTGGAGACCCATGATCTAAATCATGTGCCTAAACTTTTATTTCTGAGAACTGCAAATGGCACAGAGCATGATGTCCACCAAAACCTGATATAAAATTTCTGGGGTCCAACTTGAGCACCTCTTCTTTTTTTACTTTGAGATGTACTCAGAGAACAAAGTCAAGAAGTTCAGGATTTCACACAACAGTAGACCATGAGTACAATTCTTAGATAATAAATGAAATTCTTCACTTAATTCTTACTTTCTTAAATTCTTAAATTGCTTAACCAGTTTCAATAACCAATTCCCTTTCATTCTCCCATTCACTCATGGTTATGTACTATCTTTCAATCAAATGATATAGGTACTAGTTAGGTGTTTTGGGCAAGACCCTACATGTAGTAGATGAATGATTCATGTCAGAAGTCTCCTAGCAAGTCTCATAGTCTCATCCAGAAGTGCTATTCATCTGATTCAGACCGGTTTGCCTGAACTGGTAGTGGAAATCACGGGTGGGCCCGGCCCCCTGCCCCACTCTATGCCATCCTATTTTGGCATGTTTTTGAGGCCACGTGCATGCGTGGAAGGCACACGCGCGAAGTGAGCGTGCACATGCACTGCAAACTGTTAGTAACAAAATGTGAAACCCACCACTGGTCCCATCCTCCAAGCCTGTACAGACTCACACACTTTCTCTTTGAGTAAATTCTCCCTTCTCTGGTAGAATTTACTGTTGAACAGTTTGCCTTTAAATGCATACTACCTTTTCCAACAGAATGCGGTTTTACTTCCATTTACTTGCCTAGACTCCTTCCTGTTTCTCAACATCTTAGAATGATTGATCATCTATTGGGGTAAATAATGTTTAGTAGCTTCTCTTGGCATCTGCCTTCCCATGGTCACAAATGGTATCTCAGGTCATTAATAAAAAGTTGTCTTATTGGCCTGGGAGTTTGCTTTCTTGTATACAATTGCTGGAACTCTGGAGATAGCCCAGGTATCTCCAATCTGCCTTCTTGGCAAAGGTCGCTATAGGTTTTTGGAATGCATGTCAGGGGTCAGGCAAGGTCAATTAAATTTATGTTATTTTATTTTCATTTCAAATCCATTTAATGATACTACAGCCATGATGGTGAACCTATGGCACACGTTCCACAGGTGGTACGCGTAGCTGTATCAGTGGGCACACAATCTCAGCTCTGGCGTGCATGCACGCGCTGGCCAACTGATTTTTGGACCTTCTGGGCCCACCAGAAGTAGGGAAACAGGCTGTTTCCTGCCTCCGGAGGGCTTTGGGGTGGTGGTGGAGAAGGCCTGTTTTTCTCTCTCCCCAGGCTCCAGAGCCTTTCTAGGAAACAGGCTGTTTCCTACCTCCAGAGGGCCTCCAGGGTGTGGGGAAGGCCATTTTTGCCCTCCCCAGGTTCCTAGAAAGGCTCTGGAGCCTGGGGAAAGCAAAAGTGGCCCTTCTGGTCCCACCGGAAGTTGACAGATGGGCTGTTTCTGGCCTCCGAAGGGCCTCAGGGGTGGGTTGGGGAAGGCCGTTTTTGCCCTCCCCAGACTCCTAGAAAGACTCTGGAGCCTGGGGAGGGAGAAAAATGGGCCCACCAGGCCATCACGTGCCAGAAGCGGGGGGGAGGGAGTTCACAGACACAGGCATGGGGGCAGGGCACATAGAATTATGGGTGTGGGCACACATGTGCACAACCCCCCTGCACCCCTGTCACACAATGGCAAAAAGATTAGCCATCACTATACTACACCAAATATATATCATGTTTCCCGAATATAAGACCCTGTCTTATATTTTTTTGAACCCTGAAATAAGTGCTTAGCCTTATTGCCATGCACTCAAAAGCCCGATTGGGCTTATTATCAGGGATGTCTTATTTGAGGGGAAACAGGGTATATATCAACATGTATTCATTCTTTTCCTTTTCTGTCAGACAGGAAAAATGATTTAGTGGAAAACTTTCAAGAGGCTTTGGAGACTATTCTGTGGGAAACACGCTGCTCCCAGGTAAAGGCCATGAACATTGGAGAATACCTAAGGGAGCAGACTCTCTGTGCCAGGCAACGCATAAACTCTGTTGCTCCCTGCTCTTCTTGCAGCAAATTGTCATATGTTATTAATGTACTTATATTCTTTCTCCCTGGCTGCCTAATGACTCATGGCTGAAGCTATTAGGGAAAAGACTTTTGAGAAATAATGAGGACCACGAGTAGGAAACGCTCCCTGAGTTTCTGCTTGGTTCCCCCTCCCCTTTTCTTTCTTTTCTTTTTGGCAGAGTTGCTTTGCATAGGGACTCTTGGTTGGGCTTTCTACAAAGCTTCAGTGGCATACTTCAATTCAAGGAAACTTTACTCAGATAACCTCAGACTGATGAATTAAAACAGGAACTCACCCTGAAACATCAAACTGCTTTTACTGCTGCTTGTGGGATTCTTGTAGATTATCTATAGTGTTAGAACATCACTTCCTTAAACAAAAAATGTCAAAGGAAGTTGGGTGTTGAGTTGGGATTTCAAATCAGTCACTCACCGACTTTGATCACCTTATTAAACTCTCTACTCCTCATGATATTTTGGGATTGCAAGGCTAATCCTGCCTTGGGCTTCATGTAGTGTTTCAGCTTAGTTTCTTGAATGTGTCCAGTCCAAACTTTAACTCTGCCCTCTCCTGTCTTTTGGGAATGGTACATTTCAGTGAGGGTCCCACCGATACAATTGGGAGCTCAGTTTAGTTCTAACAATCTGAATATGGGCTCAAGGCTGCCCTTTTCTTTTAACATCTGCATGGTACATGCAAGTTTAAACCTCTTGACAATGAATGAATAGTGGACAAAGTAATGTTTAGAAGTGCTGGCTCAAATTTCTACTAGTTCAAAAATAGGTCACAAATATCCACCTCATCCACAAATTTGCAGTATTTTGAAAGGCTATGAAGTCTCTCAAGTTCACCTAACTTGGTTTCCTGCTTTGGAACAATTCCCTGCTTCAATTCATCATGGAGCGATTCAATCAAAACTTGGTTGATCTGAAGGGCTCCATTGCAACTTCAGAATGCCATTTTCTTTCTGTCTCAGTCTATAACTGTCATTCCTCTTTTGCTAAAAAATAAACCATTTGGGAAGATATTGATCCCATCCTGGTAGGGGATGGGATGGGAACTGCAACAACAAAGAGAAAAGAGGAACTTTGGAACAGTCTTTGGAAAGCATTTTTCAAAAGGAAGAAAGAGCATTGCTTTTGATACTATCAATTTAGAGGACTATCTTGGGTGCCTGCAGACTTCTTGCCTGCTCAGACAAAACCCCTTGCAAATAAATAGATAGCACAAAAATGCACAGTTTTCTAGGATTCCTTTTGCCCTGTTACCTTGTGGGCAAACACCTGCATCCTCTGAAATGCCAAATAAACCATTAAACATCAAAAACCTCATCCCTATGAAATTAGGTTGCTCTACTCAGCCATCTGACAATCCCGGCCAGAACTCGAAATGGAATCCACAGCTTTCTTTTCAGAGCTTGCACTGTTGGACATTAGATCAATTACAACTCAAGATCAAAATATTTATCCAGCTCAAAGAGAATAAGAAAGAATTCAAATTGCACGTATACATTATTAAAGCTAACTAATTTGATCAAGGAAAGAAGGGATGAAATCAGAAAGATTTCCTTCCCATTGGGAGAGGTGGGATGCTGAATGCCAGTTTGAACATCACAGGTTACCTGCCTATTCTGTTCTAGACAGAGGCGTTGGGGCTCAAAGAAAGATCCACAAAGAGACAAGATGCCTTAGGCAGGCTTGAAGCAAAAGCTATAGGAATGCTTAGTTACTTCAACAAAACAGAAGTTCTGAGAAAGGCATGTGCTTCAGAACCTAGATCTATAGTGGGGGAAAAAAAGGGGTTTAAGACTAACTAGGGTTTCCAGGCAAAAGGTCAGAAGGCTCAGGCTATGCATGGTCACATTAAGCTTCGGTGCGTACCCCTTGAAATTACTCTAAAATGATATAATCCCTTGAAGTGTTTTAGTAGTTTACACTCAACTTCTGCATGAGTGAAATCCATTCCAGCATTGGAATAATTGCATATTTAAATAGTCAAGAATTTCCACTGCAACCCTTCCTCTAGCCATATTCTCCCATGGCTTGTTGGAGGTAGTTTTTGGGTAGAAAGTGTTAAACTATAAAACAAAGAGCCACGAACACTGTGGCATCATGTAAATTAACACATACTCTATATTGCTACAAAAATTTTTTAGACAGGTAAGTTCATCAGATAAAGTACAGCTGAACTCTTCATTTTTATTGTTTTTTGTTTATGATGGGTAGACAGCCTAGAGTGATTTCCATTAATGACCACCTATTGACAGCTAACAATACAATACATGAGTTAAAGTCCCTTTGAGAGAAACATGTTAAGGATTCATTATACTAATGACTATAAAGAGAAGGTATGGGTTAGTCTTAGGGTTACCCTAGCATCGGGTGCTTTTATTATTATTTATTAATATTTTTTTTGAATAATACCTTCATTTTGATCTTTAGAAATTTTAATTTCCTAATGCTAACATCAAGCAGCAGAGTTGGATGAAGTTTCAAAGCCATGCTTTGAACAGTCAAAACTTCATCTGAATCGCTCCCTCAAAGCAAGTAAATTCAATACAACAACCTGAATTGCTAATGCTCTGAACCCTTGCCATGTGATAGCTTTCTTGCTTAAATATATACGGTTGCATCTTGAATTCCATAAATAAAGAATACCCAGAAGGAAGGCAAGTAATATTTAGGGATGACAGGGCTAACTGTGTCTTTCAATGCTCAAATTATTGAATATGGCTAGTCACAAGCCTCAGTTTCTCTCCCTCCTCTCTCTCTCTCTCTCCCTCCCTTTCTCTCTCTCTCTCCCTCCCTCCCACTCTTTCTTTCCCTCCCTCTCTCTCTCTCTCCCCTCCCTCCCTCCCTCTCTATCTCCCTCCCTCCCATTCTTTCTCTCTCTCTCTCCTCCCTCCCTCCCTCTTGGGTTTCCATGCTGTCTTGTCAACGCACCTAAGTATTCCAAGGCTGCTTATTCCTGTATATATCTTTGCCTCAAATCTTACTTTCTTGAGTAGGGCATCTTTGGGACAATCATGACCTGGATGATTGAGAATCTCCACAGACTCTTATTTTATAGGTGCTTTTCTACGGCATTGAAACACACTGTACCAGCCTGTTCCTCTTGCCTCAGCTAACTTACATAGAGTACTGCCAGCAAGCCAGTTGTGAGCCAATTCTGTCCTGCCTAAAAGAGACCATGGTTTGTTAATATTTCCTGCCTTGCCTTGCACCCCAAAATGGCTAGTTATGAAGGTGCGTCATTTATACAACTTTCCAATCAATTTTGCCAACACTCCTGGTGTACCACAAAATCCAGGGATCAGAGACAATGCGTAACACGATCCCACAAGGCCACATCAGTAAGCATGCTGAAAGTACCATTCAAAAAGCAAGTGAAAGCATGAAAAACTAGTTTGTTTATTCTTTATTCCTTGATCGGAATAGGACACTTTCTACACTGGTTCAATCAACACAAACTCTTTGCTGGCTAATGTGAAGACTCTGCTACCTTCCCTCATGCCTGTTATCACTACAGGAGGTATATTTCAAAAATTTGTAGTGATGAAATTCTCAGAAGGTATCTGTCTGAAAGCAGAATTATTGTCTATCAAAAGAGTTGTCTGTTCCCAGTATATTTTTATCCCATTCTTCCAAAAGATAAATCAGTGAAAAGTTTTGACACTGCCACTTTATAGCAATAAATCTTTTTCTTTCTTTGTTTTTTTTAAATCTTAATTCAATTGGCTTGCTTTTAAATAAGAAAAGAATGACCTCAAACTGGAATTGTGGTTTCTTTGAATCTCATATGTCCAATTTGAATTGAATCAGGGCTGATTAATGAGAAGTCTGCTGTATTTATTAAGCAATGCTCAGTAAGAAGTCAGATTTCCCCCCCTACTCAAACTGTAAATTATACTAGACATATAACAAGAGGACCAATCATCAATAGAAAAGTTTCCCCTAAATAATAAACTGTTAGAATTTTCGGAGCAAATGATGTCCTATGGAACCCAAGTGGGTTATTCAGTATTATAAAAAGATGATGATGATAGATAGATAGATAGATAGATAGATAGATAGATAGATAGAGATAGAGAAAACAGATAAATATGTTAATTAATATAACCTTTTAAAAAGATAACTGTTATTTGAATTATGAGATATTTGTGTACTATACTTTGCATAGAATTGAACATAAAAAGAGATTATGTATACAATGTAAATCAGCTGCTCTACCATTACTTCATCCATGGTATCCTGAAATAACCAATGTCAGTCAATAACATGATGAGAAGACAATCAATCCAACCAGCACTAAAGATTCATTGCGAATTGTGTTCTGCTCATCTCATTGCAAATTAACCAACATTGTTAGTGTTTTGAAGTTTTAACTGTGATTATACAGTAACAATGAAACTGCAATTGACATGAATTTGCAAAAGACAATAATCTGAATTGAAGACAATTAAGCAAGCCATCTGGATCAAGTTCTTGATAATAAGAACATGCCATATTATTTAGATGAGAAGAAAACACTTTTCTTAATCCAATCACGTACAATCCTGAATGCCATATGTTAAACTCATCCCCCTTCAATCCATGCATCAGTGTCACTTCCACGAATGATCTTTTCAGTCAATCCTAGATAAGAAGAGGAATGGATATTTTTGTCCTTCCCGTAATAATCCAGTAAGTAGAGATATGATAATGAACAAAGCTCAGGTACAAAATGTGTATAGTTACATTTATTTGTACATCTTTTTTTGAATCAGTATCCAAATACGTACGCTGTGAAACTGTCCTGGAGAGTAAAATGCCAATTGCAAAGATGTTTAAAACCTTTTTTGAAAAAAAAAAATTGCTTTACAACATGTTAATAAATCCTCATAAAGTTCCTTAATATACATCAATGCCTTCTAATCTACTAATCAGTTATACAGCCTATTTAGTTGGCATCATTTTAATGGGTCAAAGACTTCAAGGAGAAAAAAAAACCCCTAGAACATCTTAATAGCTTTTCTATGCAATTTTTGGCATTTTCCTATGAAGGATAAACACTATCCAGATGTATTATGTCTCCATCAAGCTGACTACTCTCAACATGCACCAGTGTTCCCCCAAATAATCTAGCTGCAAACACTTTGCGATTTGATTAAAAGCCAAACATTAAAAGTGCATTCATTAAGCAGAAGTCCTATTCACCGTCTGCAGTGTATGGTAAGAATGTCCCCCAAGTATCCAATAACTTTGCTTGTTGCCAAAATTGATTATTCTGATGTGCCAATCTCTATCTAGAAAACTTGAGAACAATTTGCATTTTGATGTTTTCATCTACTATAGACTTGAACTGGTTGTTCTGATTATGCAATGTTTTCTGCCAATAAATATTTGTACATTGAACGTAGGAATCTGATCCAGTTAGGTTCAAAAATCCTTCTGTGCTATTGCTGTATAGTCACAAGCAGACCATTCTCAGATTTCATTTTTTTTTTTTTTTTGGGTGGGGTGGGGAGTCTGTCTGCCAAATGGGGATATCGGATATTTAAGAAAGTAATTGTGAAATTAGAATCAATGTGATTATTTTCTTGAGAGCTCATATCAGGAGAGCTTTAACTTTATCATTCCATGAAACACAATCGCCAATATATTGTCCTCTGATCTTGTTCAATTTACTCTGGGCAAGATAAAATGCTTCAAGAGATGTCAGGCTGTGTTTCTGAAACAGCATGGATAATTAAACTCCTCCAAAAAACATCATTTAAAACTTGTAATGTGATTTGGTGTTACAGGCTTTTTAGCTTTTTGTGGTAGTATTTTAGAAATTGGATTGTTTTTATTTTGCTTAAAAGAGGGTTGTAGTTGCAAATAATTACTTAAGTGAAAAGTACCTAGACAACAGACATATTTCACTGACACAAAGTCACTGATTTGCATTCAGCAGCATTCACTGTTTCTTTAAATGTGTGTGTGTGTGTGTGTGTGTGTGTGCGCGCGCAAGTTTTGGTGTATTCGGGTCTTTTCCCGTGTAAGATTGAGAGTATCTTGGCGACGTTTCGACAAGGTCCCACTCGTCATCTTCAGGCTGGTGTCTTTGGCTTCGTGCTTGTGTGAGGAAAGCGTGATCAGAGCTGCCGTCTCTCTATAAATACTGGTGGGGAGGTATGGGGTGCTGGCTTTGTTGCTGTGAGCGGGTTGGTTGCCTGTGTGGTAACATCTTGATTGGTTGATGGAGTTGATGTTTGCAGATTAGTCAGCTGTTTCGTAACATCCTGTGTGAGTGAGGTCCTTGATGTGTGCCCATTAGTCTTTTGTGTTTTAACGACCTGGGTAATGGGCTGTGTGTTAACATCCTGATTTCTAGTGTTGTGATATCCTGAGTTTTTTGATGTAATGTCCTGAGCAGATGCCTGTGATGCCACATCCCAGGCCTTGGTCTGGCTCTGAGTCTGAGGTCTTGCCATGTGTTCATGGCGTGTGTCAGTTTGCTTTGTGTGGGGATCGGAGGTGGGTGCAGCAGCTGGTGATGCCACTGTGGTCTGGCTTCTGGATGGCGGTTGTATTTCGTCTATGGGATGGGTTTGGGTCTGAATCTGGTGAGGATGAAGCTTTTTTCCTTGGTGTTCATTTTGCATTCAGAAAGACTGTGTTCTGAAGTAGGAGATAAAATACCAGGCAGTTTTACACCAGGCATTGCTGATGTCTTTTCACTTATCGGTGTCAAAAGAAAATGTGTTTATCAAAAAGTGTTTCACCATTACTGTTTAAAAGAAATTGAAATCCTGCCAGGCCCATAGTCACTCAGAAATTGGGGATAGCCTTGGTGATGCAGCAGACTAAGTGCTGTTAAGTACTAGCACTTAGCTGCCAGCTGCCTGCAATTAGTGCGAGTTCAAATCTCACCAGGCTCAAGGTTGAGTCAGCCTTCCATCCTTTCGAGGTAGGTAAATTGAGGACCCAGATTGTGGGGGCAATAAGCCAGCTTTGTATAGAACAACACCACTTAGGGGGAGGGGGGGCAAAAGCCCTAATAAGCAGGTATATACATAAAAGTATGCAGGCTATTGCTATAATGCATTGTAAGCCTCTCTGCGTCTACGGAGAAGGGCGGCATATAAATTGGACTAATAAATAAATAAATAAATAGCTACTGTAGAAGATGGATGAATAGGATAGCACTGGGGATAGTATTCTCTTTAGCCATGTTAACTCCATTTTCTCTTTAAATGAGGATACTTATCCTGGCAGAAGGGAATGATATCAGGGGTGGGTTCTACTTACCTTTACTACTGGTTCGCAACGGGATCACGCATGCGCAGATCACCTAGGATGATCTGCGCATCCATAACATCCAGGGCGGTGGATGGAGCCTCCCGCTGGTTTTACTACCGGTTCTTGCGAACTGGTCCAAACCGGGGGCAACCCACCACTGAATGGTATCCCTGCAGGGACTGGATGTGGGTAACATCAGAGCCAAGTATTAACTGCTGCAGCTGAGAATGAACAAATTCCTCAAACCTAAAAGCTAACCACCCTCATTACAAATAGAATACTTCCTGGTTTCTTGGTGTAGATGTTTGCAATAGCCAATTTTTTTTTCTTAATTTCCATGATCTGAACTGCTTATATAATTTATATAGACTTATATAAACTTATACTTGTATAAGTTTGCTTGCCCTTGTGCTCATGGCCATGTTTTATGTGTGCTTGACCAACCTCTGCACTTTTAACCAACAATTCATTGTTCACTCCCTATATTGCAGTGATGGCTAACCTTTTTGTTATCATGTGCCAGAAAGGGGGGGGGGTCACACGCGTGCATGCCCACATCCATAATTCTATGTGCCAATGGGACCAGAAATTGGCAAACAGGCCGTTTTTGCCCTCCCCAGACTCCTAGAGAGCCTCTGGAGGCTGGGGACAGCAAAAAAAACGGGCCTGCCCCATGTCCTGAGGCCCTCCAGAGGCAGGAAATAGCCTGTTTCCCTACTTCTGGTGGGCCCAGAAGGCCCAAAAATCAGTTGGCCGGCATGCACATGCGCACCAGAGCTGAACTCACATGCCCACTGATATGGCTACTCATGCCACTGTGGTACGCCTGCCATAGGTTCGCCATCATGGCTATATTGTAATATAGGTAGTCCTCATTTTGTGATCACAACTGAGATTGGCAACTCAGCCACTAAGTGGGAAATGATGTGTTTTGACTGTGCTAATAATTTTAATTTAGCTTTTCTTTTTCCTCATTTGTCCTTCCTTGAGAACGCTAAGATAATTAGCAAGAAGGGCATTAATGTTTGTATTTATGTTTATAAGAGAAAGGGATCACAAGATAATAATAAGGGAATACATATAGAAAGGAATGTGTTGGTGTCAGCTGTCTGCATAGCATGCTTATGGCTCTGAACCTCAAGCCACTTAGGAGGCAAACAAAAACCAAAGGTGTGATAGTAATTAAAGTCTTGTTGGTTACAGGCAGCAGCTGCACGTTGGTTGATGTTAGATCGGCGCAGGAAATGGAAGACGCGACCAGCTCGTTACATTAGTAACCTTTATTGAGTACAAGAACAGAAGCAAGACTGCCGTGCGCTGCCGGAGCTCTCCTTATATTCGCTCCGGCAGACACACCGCCCCCTGACAGGGATTCAAACTTTCTCGCCCGGTGGCTGGCAGCCAATCCGGGCGGATGTCCTTATAAGGACATAACACTCCTCCCCCCTAGTCCAAAGAAAAAAAGTTCAGTGTTCGTCAATAAACTTGACGTAGTCCTGCAGGTACGTAGGACGCCTAGGCACCCTACTTGACCTGCGCAGTCTCATTTCTCCCGTGTCCCCGCCCTGGACGGACGGGGTTCCTGTGGCTCCTGGATCCTTCCCCGGAACCGGGCTCGGTTCGGCTGGCGAGTGTGCGGGGTCACCCTCAGCGCCTCCGGCCGGACCGCAGACCTTGGATGGCTGGTTCTGGTGGTCTTCCTCCTGGCCTGTGGATCTTTCGCCTCGGCGGTGCTGTTCGGTTCCGACCCGGGAAGAGCGTCTGAGTCTTGGTAAGACCCCGGCTGTCACTTGCTCTTCCTCGGTCTCCCGGTGGCTGCGGTTCTGCTGCGGCCCGGCCCGTTGTGGTCTGGAGGGTGGTTCGGGCCAGTGCCCTTGGGTCCGGTCTGCCCGCTGTGGGTGGTGTTGGCTCGGGTAGCGGTGTCCGACCTTGCAGGGTTGGCACAGGTCTCCTTGGCCGGGCAGGCGTTGGCCTTCCCCGTCGGGTTGGTGGTGATCGACCTGGTCGGGGTGTCGTTGTGGGGATACCTCCTCGGGTCGGTGGAGGTCTCCCCTGCCGGGGTGGCGCAGACCTCCCTGGCCGGGTTGTTGTCGGCTTTCCCTTCCGCCTAGTCCCTGGTCTACCGCCAGTTGGTGGTTGGGGTCGTCTGGGTTGGGTTGTTGTTGCCGGGTTGTTTCTTGCGTTGGGCGGGGGTCCCTCTCGCCGGGGAGTCGTGTGCCACCCTCGCCCATGTGCTGTGGTGTGCCCATCTGCGATGGTCCCCGGTCTACTCGCCTTGCGTTGAGGTCTCCCTGGTAGGGCTGCCGTGGGTTGCCTTCACTGGTAGGGTGCGGTGCTTCCCTTCTGGGCAGGTCCCGGTCTACCTGCGGGCTGGGTCGGGGGTCCCTGGGCCTGTTGTGCCGGGTGCCCACCTGGCCGGGTTGGTGTTGCCATCCCCCGTGCGGTTTGCCCTCGCTGCACTGCCGCCGTGACAGTGTCTGGTAGTGTGCTGGGCCGACCTCGTCGGGATGGCGTTGCTCTGCCTCGTAGGGGTGTGGTAGGCCTACCTCGTCTTGGTATGGTAGGTCTACCTCGCTGGGGTGTTGTAGGCCTACCCCGTCTGGGTGTTGTAGGCCTCTCTCGTCAGGCTGGTTTTCGTGTGCTCCCCCCACCTTTTCCGGAGTTGGTCGATGTGACGTCTCACGACCTGTCCATCTTCCAACTCGACGGTGTAGGATTTGGGGCCGGTTGTGCTGGCAATCTTCCCTTTCAGCCACTTAGGAGAGCCGTTGAAATTCAGCGCGAAAACTGAATTTCCTTTGCTGAAGGCGCGAAGCGGCCGGCTGGCGGTTGCGGTCACTTCCGGGCTGTATTGGGGGTGCAGCCGGTCCAAGGGTGACCTCAACCTTCTGCCCATGAGGAGTTCGGCCGGGCTCTTGTGGGTGGTGGCATGCGGCGTGATGTGCTGGGTGAGGAGGAAGTTGTCGATGCGTTCTTGCCAGTCTCCCGGGCCCATCTTGGTGAGGGCTTCTTTTGTGAGCCGGACCATCCGTTCCGCTTGTCCGTTTCCGGCCGGCCTGTACGGAGCGGAGAGGGCATGGCGGATGCCCAGTCCTGCCAGGAAGGACTCCATGGCCAGGGATGTGAGCTGGGGGCCGTTGTCCGAGACCAGCACGTCCGGTAGTCCGTGTGTGGCAAACAGGCGGCGCAGGGCTCGGATCATCACTTCTGTTGTGGTAGATGCCATGGGTACCACCTCGAGCCACTTGGAGAAGGCATCTACCACGATGAGGAGGTGTCGCCCCTGCATCGGGCCCGCGAAGTCAATGTGAACCCTCAACCAGGGGTTGCTGGGGGTCTCCCAGTTCGTGACTTCGGATTGCGGTGGCGCGGGGCGGACTTCTTGGCACGGGTCACATCTGGAGACCCATTGTTCGATGTCTCTGTCCAGTGAGGGCCACCAGACGTAACTCCGTGCCAGGGCCTTCATGCGTACGATGCCCGGGTGCCCGTTGTGCAGTGTCTCTAGCGTCCGCCGTTGCAGAGTGCTTGGAATCAGCACCCTGTCTCCCCATAGCAGACAGCCCTTTATGGTGGACAGCTCCTTCTGTTTCCTGGTGAACGGGCTGAACCTCTCTTCCGTCTGTTCCGATGGCCACCCTCTGAGGATCCAGGACCTTACTTGGCGGAGGGTGGGGTCTCTCTGGGTGTGTGCGGCCACATCTGCGGAGGAGACTGGACAGCTGGCATCGTCATCTATGTGGAATAGATGGAGCGTGGGGGCTGGGTCTTCCACCGGGTTCTTCGATGGGCATCTACTGAGTGCGTCGGCGTTTCCTATGGCTGTGCCTGGCTGGTGCACGAGCCTATAGAAGTAGCCGGCCAGGAAGATGGCCCATCTCGTCATCCGCGGGGACATGAAGGTTGGGGTGGGTTGGTCGCCTGCGAGTAGTCCCAGGAGTGGCTTGTGGTCGGTGACTATGGTGAAACGTCTTCCGTACAGGTATTCGTGGAAGCGCTTCACTCCTGCCACGATTGCCAGGGCTTCTTTGTCCAGCTGACTGTAGTTCCGCTCTGCGCCGGACATGGTTTTCGAGAAGTAGGCGATGGGGGCTTCCGTGCCGTTGGGCAGCTCGTGGCTGAGAACTGCCCCCACCCCGTATGGCGACGCGTCGCAGGTCAGCTTGATGGGGAGCGTCTCGCTGTATTGGATGAGGACGCTTTTGGACGTCAATAGTCCTTTGATGGCCCGGAACGCTGCTTCCTCTTCCTGGCCCCACTTCCAGGACGCCGATTTCCCCAGCAGGCGGTGGAGTGGCTCAGCAACTGTGGCTTTCTGTTTTAAGAAGATGGCGTAAAAGTTGAGCAACCCAAGGAAAGCCTGAAGCTCCGTTTTGTTTTTTGGGCTCGGCGCTTCATGGATTGCTTCCACTTTTGATTTGGTGGGGTGGATGCCCGTGCTATCAATGAGATAGCCCAGGAACTCGACTTCCTGTACTCCTATGATGCACTTGTCCCGCCTGACTCTCAAACCCTTGGCCTTGAACCGCTGCAGGACAAGCCTGAGCCTTTCAAGGAGTTGGGCTCTTGAGTCCCCGGAGATGAGCACATCGTCGAAGTAAGGCACCACCCCTGGAACGCCTTGGAGCAGGCGTTCCATCATGGATTGGAAGATGCCGGGGGCAGCGCTGACTCCAAATTGGAGGCGGTTGCATTTGAATGCCCCCCTGTGCGTGACAATTGTTTGTGCCTCCGCCGTTTTTTCATCCACTGGCAATTGCTGGTAAGCCTGGGCCAGGTCCAGTTTAGCGAATATTGAGCCAGATCCCAGGGAATGCAGCAGGTGTTGCACTACTGGGACTGGGTATGCGCTCTGTGCCAACGCCTTGTTGATGGTACAACGGTAGTCGGCGCAGATGCGCACAGACCCATCATGCTTCAGTGGGGTCACAATGGGGGTCTCCCATGAGGCATGATCGATCGGTTCCAGGACGCCCTGGGCGATCAGCTTATCCAGCTGTTCGTCTACTTTAGGCCGCAGGGCGAATGGGACTTGGCGGGGCTTAAGCCTAATTGGGGTGACTCCCTTATCCAGATTGAAAGAGATTGGCCTCCCCCAAATTTCCCCAGTTTACCATCGAAGACTTCCTTGAACTCTTCGATGAGGTTGTCGAGTTCGTCCCTGCAAATTTGGTTGATGCCTTCGATTGAAAGCCCCAGCGGCTTGAACCACTCCACTCCTAGCAGGTTCGGTCGGCTGTCCTTTACGACGGTGATGGGGAGCTTGCCTTCGAACTGCTTGTAGGTGACTCAGATGTTGGCTCTTCCTAACACTCCGATGGGGTTTCCCCCAAAGTCGACGAGCTTGGAGTGTAGTGGCTTCAGCTCTCGCTTGGTGATGCTGGGTTGCAGGCGCTTCAACTGCTGCCAGTCCATGATGGAGTAGACCCAGCCCGAGTCTACCTCCATTTTGCAGGGTGCTCCCTCCACGTGGATGGTCACGTGGAACTTGGTGGCATTGTCGGAGGTCGTGTGTGCGATGGTCGTCTGGTGGACCGCTCCGCTCCGGGGGAATTCATCGTCTCTGCGTCTGGAAGGGCCAGAGGACCGTTTGGATGATCTCTGGGAATCCTTCCGGTTCTCGCGGGGACGGTGGCTGGAGGGCTCTGGGGCTGGTTCCTCAGCTCTGCAAGCTTCGGCGATGTGACCCCTTCTGTTGCAGCGTCGGCAGGTCGCATCTCTCCACTTGCAGGTTGCTCTGGCATGGTCCCCTCTGCAGCTGGCGCAGCGCTCCCCCTTGTAGTTCTGTTGGGCGGTTTCCCGCCTTGGGGGTCTGGATACCTTGCGGACAGTGGACTCTCCCTCCGACTCGGATCCAGCTGTGGAATCCTCTGTTGATGATTGCGCCGTGGAGCGAATCTTGTGGATTCCCTTTGCTCTGCTTACCGCGGCAGCTGCTTTCTTCGATATTTCGGATGCGGTGGCTTCCTCCACCACATCCTTGAGCACGAGTTTCTTCCTGCTCAGGAATTTCTTTTGCAGGCCTCTGTCCCTCATGCCGAAAACCACGCGGTCAGCGATGGCATTGTCCACGTGGTCGAACTCACAGCTGGCTGCGATCTGGCGTAGGGCGGCCATGAATTCTTTGATGGTCTCACCTTCCTTCTGATCCCTCTGATGGAAGGTGAAACGGTTCGCCACTGGTGTTCCCGTTGGGGCATAGTGGTCTTCCAGGATCTGCAGCAGGTCTGCCCATGGCACTTCCTCGATGTCTCGTGGTGCTACGAGATCGATTGCCATGTCGAGGACTTCGGAACCGCAGTTGGCCAGGAAGATGCCCTTCTTTCGGTCATCGTCGGCGTCCCTGATGTTGTTGCCTCTCAGGTATTGCCGAAATTTGACCACGTAGGATTTCCACTTGTCCTTCCCTGGCCGGAAAGGAGCAAGGGCTGGCAAAGTGACTTCAGCGGATGCCATGCCTTTGGAAATGCCTACTGTGGTTCCAGGTGCCGGAGTCTTGGTCTTGTTGGCTTGGTGCCACGAGGTTCGTCTCTTCTCTCTAGTCCTTCGTCGCCAGTGTTAGATCGGCGCAGGAAATGGAAGACGCGACCAGCTCGTTGCATTAGTAACCTTTATTGAGTACAAGAACAGAAGCAAGACTGCCGTGCGCTGCCGGAGCTCTCCTTATATTTGCTCCGGCAGACGCACCGCCCCCTGACAGGGATTCAAACTTTCCCGCCCGGTGGCTGGCAGCCAATCCGGGCGGATGTCCTTATAAGGACATAACAGTTGATAAAGTCACAGAGTTGAGCTTGTTAACTTGCAGTTAGCATCTTTTGGAGAAATGTTGCACTGCAGAGAAAAACAGCTCTGGAAGAGATGGTTTGTTTAAGCATTCTTCAAAGGGCAGTGGGAGACAAAGAAACAAATCAGACCAGGACAATCACCTAACTAACTTATTGCAATGATAAACAATGTGTGTGTGAGAGAGAGGGAGAGGAAGAGAGGAAGGGAAAGAGAGGAAGAGAAAGAGACAGAGAGAGTGGGGAAGAGAGAAAGAGAGGGAGAGGGAGGGAGGGAGAGAAAAAGAAAGAAAGAGAAGAGGGAGGGAGGGAGGGAGGAAGGAAGACTGGAAAGATCATAAATGCATGGTCACACATTTTCAGGCAGTGGTTGTTAAAAAAAAAACTGGCTCTGTTGAGAAAAAAATTCCTGAGTTCCTCCAGCATTCTTCTCTCTTCAAAAAAGATCTAAAGCACAATAACATGGCATTCTCAAGATAAAAAGTAGAGAGATTCCTTTCTCTGGAGACCAGCTGAGAATGACTTTTTCCTTTGTCTGTTAACACTGATAGCCGCCAAAATGTAACAAAGCTAAACATGTTTTGCAAATCAGCTATATGACAGATATATTTGAATTTCAGCAGTTGTTTTTAACTACAGGTATCAAATCATTTATACTACTAATAATATTATTTTCAAGATTTGGTCACTTGGGGGTCATGGATAATGTACTATATGGCAACATTTCAGAATTAAGAAGCCATCATTATTCTATCTTTTGAGGTTCATGGTAATTTATAACATTCTACTTCTACTGCCTTAAAAATTAAACACCTGGAGCACATTATTACACATACATTTTCATTGCAGCTTCTTACATAGAAGTGATATTTTTAAAAAATGCCTGAGAACCTTTCATTTCTTAAGAGGCCCCAAATGACTCATTTGCCCAAGACCTTCAAAATCCTCAGTCACCCGTTTTCAATGTTTTAAAGATGTTTAATGCTGGGCATATCCTTAGAGATTTGCACCACAATCCTGCCTATGGTGAACTATGAACTTTGAGCCTGGAAACTTTGAGACTGAAGTACTGCTAGTATGAATTTAGCAGCTTGGAAACAAGGCAGGGTTTTTTTTTTCATTGATAATGATGCTGGTTTTTTTGCTCAGTCTCCCAGGTAAAAAAAAATCTCCTTGTAGAGCATGGGTGTCAAACTCATGTTGTCATGGCGGCATCATGTGATATATCACAACTTTTTCCCCTTTGCTAAACTGAGAATGGGCTTGGCCAGCATGTGACGCATCTGGCCCGAGGGCCACAAGTTTGACTGCCCTTTGTAGAGACTATAACCACGGACTGATTAGCTTCTTCCATTATCATCATTTCTTGTGCATTTTGAGAGCACACTGTTGTAGTTACTGGGTTGCCTCCTTAAAGATCATTAGATTACAGGCTGAGGAACTTCCTTCTCTGTTTGTAATGAAATGTCATGGTAGATATATAACACACAATTTCCCTGAGTGAACAATAACATTTGAGAATGCTGTGAATTACATCTCCACTTTAACAAATGTAGAACGATCCACTGCATGTTTACTCCAGAGTCCCACTGTGTTTGATGAGAGATACTTTCCACTAATATCTTTACAATCACAGTCAAACAGTGAGATCTGATTCATGTCTAGTTAAATTAATTTCATCAGGTCCGTCTTCAAAGAAAAGGGAATGTATCTGACTACTCCAGCTCCATTCAGGTCCTTCTTGTGTGGAGAAGGATCTCTATCTCTGGATATGTTCCACCTGATTTTTCTAATAGAAAACTAGAAAATAAGTTGGTGCGATCTTTAAAGGGACTCTATCATGGTATAAGAAGTGCATGACTCATGGAATCCTATTTTTCCTGGCTTAAAAATGGCATTAACTGCAAGGCGGAACATTGAATAAGAAAAAAAAAATAGATTTCATGTGTCCATTAGTTGATTTGTTTTTAACAAAACTAGCAGGAGAATGTTGAACTTTGACAGATGGATGACAGATTCAGGACTAGAGCTTGCAAACTCTTCAAAAAGGGGTTCTTTGATTTCAATGAAGCTTGAATTGAATTGTCCCACTGAAGTAGCTTCATGAACCAAAGTGGGGACTTGCTTTAAAGAAACAAAGTAAGTCAGGTGTTTTGGAGGAAATCGTAGCCTTTCAAAATGTTTTGAAAGTTCAGAAAAAGAATCTTCTGCTATTTCCAAAGTTGTTTCAGACAATAAGCAATGATATACATATAAAGGGTAACGTTGCTTAAATACTACTTATTATGGAATGGGAAAGTGTTTGACTGAAGCACACACTCTCTAGGGCCATGATGGTGAACCTATGGCATGCGTGCCACAGGTGGCACACGTAGGCCTCTCTGCCGGCATGCGAGCCGTTGCCCCAGCTGAGCTCTACGGGAGCGCTTCCCGCTGGCTACCTGATTTTCGGGTCTCTGCATTGCTGTTGTTTAATCAAAATGCAGTTAAAACACTATACAAGCCATCGAGAATATAACTATATACATCCAACAGGAAGTGCCTCACAGGAGCAGATAGAGGTAAATCCTAGAGAAGCAGGAAATGCATCACTGAACAATGGAGATGAATGCTAGAGAAGAATAAAGCTGCATACAAGGCTGACATAACACCTGTAACAGCATAGGTAGGCAGGGGGGAGTGCGGGGGGGGGGGGCAGTATGCCCACCTGCACCACGTCTTTGGTCCTAGGAGGCTTCAAGGAGGCATGCTAGGCCCAAAATGGGGTGTGGGGGGTGGGAGGTCATGCGCACATGTACGGAGGGTGGTGGTGTTGTGCATGCATTATATTATGGGCATGTGTGCACACCCGCTCTCATGCACGTGCACGCATGTTTGGCATGCAAGGACCAAAAGGTTAGCCATCACTGCTCTAGGGGTTGCTGCTATTTGGATCTGGAGTAGGAAAAGTGCCCATTTATCACTGTCCTGTTAATCCTTCTTTTGGGATTTTGGAGTAGCCTCCAACAGGCACAGCATATAAGTCTGCACTGAATCCCGAGGAACCTTTCCAAGAAAAGAAACTAAATCTAGTCAATGAACACAATTCAGTAGAACTTTTCATAACTTGTATCCCTTGCTAATGATCTTTGCTTTAACCACATTCTGCCAATGATGCAGGCATTGCCTTTTAATCTTCATGGATCTCACTTCTCTCTTTTTCGCCATGTCCATTCCATCCAACCATGACCTCCTTTGTCTTTCCCCCTTCCTGTCAATCAATTCATTCTTCTCTCATGCATTTGGTCTGCAATTGGATCCTTGTTTGTTCTGTCTCTCCAACCAAATCACTTCAACATACATCTTTCAAGCTGGTGACTCATTTTTTATTTTTTGTATTCAGTCTACATTCCTTCAGCGTCTATTCATTCTTGATTCTATTTCTTGTTTTACTATAAATAAATAATCCATACTTATTGCATCACCTTTTATGTTTCTCCTGATATTTCCAACTTTCCTAAAACTAAGTGGGCAGACACAAACATATATACCGATATACACATACAGATACATACATATACATATACATATACATATACATATACATATACATATACATATACATATACATACACACACACACACACACACACACACACACACACACAGAGGTAAGCATGCATGCTTACTTTTTCTGGCAACCATCCATCCCTTGCAACAGACCATATTGTTGTGGTCCGCCAGCAGCCTGTGGAGCTGGCAGCGGAGTCGGACAGCGATGTGGCTGAGGAAGAACATGGGCCAGGCCTGGAGGCTGGGGAAGGCCTGGATGAGGGCTCTGCGAAAGAGGCAGAGATGGGGCCAGGGCCATCTGGGAGTGATGTGTGGGCTCCTGAGCCTCCAGAGGCTGATAGCAGAGAGGCAGAGGAACAGGAGGAGCCTGTTCCTAGTGCACACATGAGAAAAGCTGCCAGAAGGCAAGAGTAGCTAAAGCAAAGAGGACAACTCGGGAGTAGGGCCAGGAGATGATTGGCCCCTCCCATAAGGCTTAAAGACCAGCAACAGCTCTTGGGCTCTTTGTCGGAAAACAACGTTGATAGATTTGTTTCTTGTCTTGCTGCATTTATTTCTTGCTGGCGTCTTCTGCTTCTGAACTTTTGCCAAGAAAAGCCTTTGACAGGTTGCCTAATTAGACCAAGGTTGGTGATAAGGCTGAAGAATTGTGTTATGAAGAATTTATTTTGAATTATTTGGACTACACTGAGAATGAGTTAATTCTCAGCTGTTCTAATAAAGTCTGTTTGTTTTCAAACTGATTGCGTCTGATAATACCTACTTGGGCCTGGGTCACAACACATATACCAGTAATCGTGAACCTTTTCGGCACCAAGTGCCCAAACTTGAACATGTGGGCCCATGTGTGCACAAGCACGTGTGAGCGCCAGAAACCCAAAGAACAGGTGGCAACAGCGTGCATGCCCACAGAGAGGTCCTGCGTGCCACTCTGGCACTCATGCCATAGGTTCATCATCACAGCCATATACAAACAACCTTTCTATCAGCATTTATATATGTTAAAATGTATCTATTTTTCTATATTTAATATGCATTCTACCAAGATAATCAAATACACCGTCTTGTCTAATCTTATGTACATCTTGAAAACATTCAATCAATTCTTCCTATCAAGCATAACTGCTTATGAATGCTTCTCCAAAATATTTTCATTTCCACCCTCAATTTTCCCCTTCTTGAAATATTTGAAATCCACTCGTTCTCAATGGAAAACTTCTTTCAATGTCCATGAAGTTTCTAGAGTTTTGCCCACCCCAACATCCACAGACTGCATTTTAAGACTACAATACCGTGTTGAGAAAAACATGTTGCTGGATTGTTGACAAAAATAAATGCCTTGTTTGGTTTAAGAAACGTATAAATGGCGGAATTGTGTGATAGCAGAATGATAGTGGAATGAAAGGCTTCTCTGCCAATACTTCTATTAGTGATGTCTACAACGTGCTGCTTCGGTGATAGTCAGAACTCTCAACAGCAACCTTGTATTAAAATATTGCCCTCATCTAGACAGAAGAGCCTCTGCCATACCAAATTTGCTGCTTGATGTGATTAACAGGATCTGCTTTAAAAGCCAGGACATTAATTGCACATCTGCCTGGATGTATGAGGCAGAAGATGTGTGGTGATCTGACAGGCATGAGTAAATCTGAAATGTTGTGTTTAGACCAAACGAGATAAGGCTTCTCATGCCTTTCTGGCATAGACAATCCTGTAAGCATCTCCAATAGGCCAAGTTGGCTTTGGCAACAGCTGGTAGATTTGTGATAGTGACATCAATCTACATTCTACAATGTGCCACAATTCGACTTTCTCTCCGCTGACTGTCCACTCACCCTATCAAAACGATCAAGTGCATATCATCTTATTTTACTTTTATATCATCACAAGTAATTTCCCTACCTAGAATTATAAAGTTCTCCCTATGAAATAAGAATGGATGACACTGGAACATTTAGGAAACCTGATTTGGTTATTAAAAATGCATCACTGCGCAGCTAATTTAAGGCTCAGGCCACTCTTATCATCACATATTTACCATTAGATTCACATGGATGCCCTAGGAATACAGTTATCTACTTACTATTGATAGACAAACTATGTCACAAAACCATCTCTAACCAGTAGGGATAGAAAGGAAAATGCAATTGCTATCTCAAACCATAAGTTAACTTTTCTTTCCTTACTACCTGCATAGCAAAAGAGTCAAAAAGGATTGTATTTAACTAAAACAAATAAATAAAGCATTACACAGGAATGCATCAGAGTTCAAAAGGATTCAGTCAGTGGCAGCTTCTAGCTCTATTGCAAACTTGTCTGTGGTTGGAATCTGTCAGAGGTGATTCTAAACTTTTCCTGGAATGATTTCTGCAAAATGGCTAAATTAAGACGATTAGTTTGAATGTTACAACATCTTCACTGTGAATGAGGAATGTGACATTATGCAATATTCACCATCTCTTCCCCAAAAAATATTCCAGCTGACAGAAACTTTATAATCCCTCATTCTCTCTAAATACTTCCCCAGCAGCAGTATTGTTAAAAACCCTCACAAGGATCTATTTAAATGGGCAACATATCAGTCCTAAGTGATTTTATTTTATGTTATACTATTTTATTTGTGTTAATACTTTCAAGCCTAGGATCATACAGCAGGCAAGCAGGCAGGCAGGCAGGCAATGTTTTACAATAACCAAGCTTTCTTTCTTGTGCAAATGCAGTTGCCAAATCTTTAATTCACAATGTGTTTTGTGGATACTACCTTAACACTGAACGT
Organism: Arizona elegans; assembly: GCA_022577455.1. Classification (NCBI taxonomy): domain Eukaryota; kingdom Metazoa; phylum Chordata; class Lepidosauria; order Squamata; family Colubridae; genus Arizona; species Arizona elegans. Next base: position 196,644,607 of record JAKOOJ010000001.1, on the reverse strand, counting down.
CTGGTAGTTCCAAGGTAAATGGTAGATTTAATTCAAGAATTTCACCCATACACACATCAGACTTGTACATCCCCCAAGAAGTATCCGAAAGTTTAGCTAAGGGAAGGAACTAGCTGCAAAACTATTTCATTATTTTGTTTTAACTGCCAATTGCTGGCTTGAATGAAACACAAAATTTTAGTAACTGTTTACATTTAAAGTGATTGTTTCTGGATTATTAAACAAACATTAGATAATGTTTGTAAACGTAGAGCAAACCAGAGAGAGAATTCACCCAATCTGTGACATGTGAACAAGAGGGCAGCCAAGCATTTATTTTGAACTTCAAAAACTTGAATCTGCCAGCTTTAGTTTCAATCATTTCCTCACTTTTCTTGTCTTACCAGCTGGACTTTATTTCATTGTCAAAGTCAGATAGCAAATTTTAAAAACATGCACCATTTCTATTTTTTCTGCCCAGCTTACAAATTAAATAGTTTCTTGATGCACACTTTCTATTACAGCTGTATTTTTCAAGCAATTTTCTCTAACAAAGTGATATGTAATTTTTACATTTTTCCCCAGAAAATTGAATAAGTTTTTGAAAAGTACAACTATTGAACAATAATTTCAGTTCAATTCATATATATATATATATATTGGGAAGGGGAAGTTAAGTTGGCATTGATATCAACATGGAGCAATGTTTCCTCCCTCCCTACTGGAAATCAGTAAGAACTTAATTTTGCTCAATGTTAGCTGAATATTTTTAGCTACTTTAGTTTCTATTTCATGATTAATTTGCCTTTAAAATTATTACTGGGAATATTGTCAATATATACCTTCTTTCTCCTCCTCCCACATTTATTAGTAATTCAGTGCCAAGGTGTTAGAAATTCTGTTTATGTAAAGCATCACACAGAGCAAACAAAGAGTACAGTCACCATGTGCTTTACTACTCAACTTTGTACCTGTAACAGGAAATAGGAAACTCTAGAGCAGTGATGGCTAACCTTTTTGCCGTCGCATGCCAAAAGTGGGGGGAGTGCGGGGGGGGGGTTGCTCGCGTGCATGCTCACACCCATAATTCAATGTGCCCCGCCCCCCCATGCATGCGTGCACGACCCCCCCAATGCTCCCCCCGCTTTTGGCATGCAATGGCCCAGTGGGCCTGGTAGGCCTGTTTTTCACCCTCCCCAGGCTCCAGAGGCTTTCTTGGAGCCTGGGGAGGGGAAAAAACGGCCTTCCCCAATCCCTGGAGGCCCTCTGGAGGCCGGAAACAGCCCATTTTCTGACTTCTGGTAGGCCCGTAAGACCCAAAAATCAGTTGGCCAGCGTGCGCATGCGTGCAGGAGCTGAGCTAGGGCAACGCTCTATGACAGATATGTCATAGGTTCACCATCACAGCTCTAGAGCATAGAGAGCATACCATAGATCCAAACTTGTAAATACTGCCATCTACTGGCTAAATACTATTATAGTTGTTGCATATAAATACATTCCAACAATGAATTCCAACAAAAGGTGTCTCTCAGTTTCTGGAAAGAAATCCCCTTTAATTTTTATGACTAGAAAAATTTCTGACCTGGTGGAAGGATCTGCTAAAAGGAGAAGGTTTTAGATACAGGTTTATATAAACCTATAAAAGCTGCAGGTGTCTGAAGATACAAGGAAGGAAAAGTTGCTTCTGTTTTCCACTATTGTACTTGTAAAGCACTGTCTTATGAGATTAGAATCCTTCCACATTTTTAATGTATTTATTTTTAAGTATAGCCAAACAAAATATAAGTTGGAATTAATATCATGGTTTGTAATTTCATCTTGCTGCATCTTAGTCAAGAAAGAAATAAAGAAGGAGTAACAAGATGATATCAAAGATAATTGCATTCTGCTATTTTGAATGTGAACATCCTTCCTTCCTTCCTTCCTTCCTTCCTTCCTTCCTTCCTTCCTTCCTTCCTTCCTTCCTTCCTTACCTCCCCTCCCCTCCCTTTCTCTTCTCTTTTCTTTTCTTTTCTTTTCTTTTCTTTTCTTTTCTTTTCTTTTCTTTTCTTTTCTTTCTGGTGCTCTTTCCTGTGATGATGGCTTTTCCCTACTATACTTAGCCTTACAGCAAACCCTTCCCCTCTGGTTTTACGGTTGGAGTTGGACAAGCAACATATCATTAGAGTCCGAGCCTCCTTGGAAGAGAAAACTAAGGATTCTACATCTTATGTTTGCATTTGGGCAGTTAAAATACCAGCTGCTCACTGCTGGAGGCAAGATTGAGTTTCTTTCTTTTTCCATCCCAGTGCCTACCACTTCCTCAGAAGGCCTGAGGAACAATGGGCATTAATACAAATGTGAAGTCAAGGAAAAGATTAACTGTGAAAATCTCCATGTTGGTGCCAGCAATATCAACAGCCCCCTGTGATTTAAGACACCTTTCTGACACTTTGGGTTAAGATTAAAATCCACAGACATACTTTAGGAAAGTAAATAGCTGGACCTTGGCTGATCTCTCTGGAAAGGAAAGAGAAATCAGAGAAACAGGAGTGGTTTCTACTGAATAATAGCATTTCTATTCTTTACTATGGGACCTTAGCAACCCAGTCGTTTTTTCATGACAAACAGCCATAGCTTGCTAAGGCAATCTCAGAATACATTTCCTTTACAGTTTTTTTGAGGTAAAGAATATCGGACTATGTAGTTTTTATTTATTTATTTGTTTATTTAGCCTTTATTATCATTGTACATCATGTATACAACAAAATCGGTAAGCCTCTACTGGTGCAATCCATAACAACAACAATAACAACAACAAAATACAGGACAACATGAATAGTATAGGGCCGTGATGACGAACCTATGGCATGTGTGCCACAGATGGCACGCACAACCATATTGGTGGGCACACGAGCTCAGCTCCGGCATGCATGCATGTGCCAGCCAGCTGATTTAAAGTCCTTCTGGGCCCACCAGAAGTAGGGAAACAGGCTGTTTCCTGCCTCCAGAGGGCCTCGGGGGGTTGTGGGGAAGGCCCATTTTTTGCTGTCCCCAGGCTCCAGAGCCTTTCTAGGAGTCTGGGGAGGGCAAAAACAGCCTTCCCCAACCCCCCCTCCCCGGAGGCCCTCCAGAGGCCGAAAACGGCCCATTTGCCAACTTCCAGTCCCACCAGAAGTTGGCAAATGGACCATTTCTGGCCTCTGGAGTGCCTCCGGGGAGGTGGGGAAAGCCATTTTCACCCTCCCCAGACTCCTAGAAAGGCTCTGGAGCCTGGTGAGAGGAAAAAAACGGGCCTACCAGGCCATTGCATGCCAGGAGAGGGGGGGAGCAGGGGGGTTGCAGGTACATGCACAGGGGCGGGACACATAGAATTATGGATGCAGGCATGTGCGCACGTGACAACCCCCACCCCCGTCCTGGCATGTGATGGCAAAAAGGTTAGCCATCACTGGTATAGGGAATAATCCTTATACAAGTAATTGGGGGAGGGGGAAAACTGACCAAAGAGATCTGCAAATGCTTAAGAATGTTTACATAGTCCACCTTAAGGATATATTTTTCCAATTCAATTGTTTGCCCCCCAAAATCGAGACAATTCCACACAGATTCTTTTTTTCAAGCTGTGCACTATGGTCCTATGAGGCATTACCTATGGATGCCAAACATGTACTATACAAAAGATTAAGCAGTTGACATTTTACCTAGGGCTCTTTAGTCAAAGGAACAGTTTATCATTTTTATAATCATTTAGAGAAGGATGGTACATTGAAAGCCAATAAGAAGAAAATCAAAATCCAGGAGGGAGGAGACAAAACTACAAGATCTGTTCCTAAACTTTGGGGTCCATATCCAGAATTCAGATTACTGGATAAGTTATTGCATAATGAAGGACAGGATCATTACAGGTAGTCCTTGACTTATAAACCCTCCCCTCTCCGGAGAGGGGCGGCATATAAATTTAAGAAATTGTTGTTGTTGTTGTTGTTGTTGTTGTTGTTGTTGTTATTATTATTATTATTATTATTATTATTATTATTATTGAACCCAGAATTATGATTGTTAAGTCATACTGGTTGTTAAACGGTTACCATGTGACTGTGCTCAATTCTGCAACCTTTACGGGATGTCATTAAGTGAATCACTGTGGTTTAAGCATAGTCCTATATACTAAGGTGACCAATCGTCCTCCTTTAGGGAGGACAGTCCTTCTTTTGTAAATTCTGTCCTCTCTCGAAAAGTGTCCTCCTACATGTCCTCCTTTTCGATATTTGAAGACTAATCTGTAAATCTCCATATTCGATCGATGCAGAGCCGATCTGTTGTGTGTGATGTGATGTATTTGTATTTGACATGACGATTCGTCAAGACTTGGCACAGTGCGGCGAGACGCGACTATGAGATGCATGCACTCCACACAGGATGATTGTTTTGAGAGAATGTGCTCTGCTCAAGAGTGCGCCGTGCGCAAGTGGCTTTATTTCTTACCGAAACACGACACGGCACACACACACACACACACACTAGATTCATTGTTGCAATGAATAAAACGTTTCTTTTATTTATATTTTTTTCTTCAATTTATTTGTGTCCTCCTTCTCATTGTAAAAAAGTTGGTCACCTTATACTGTATATACCGCCCAGGTTCCTTCTTTGAGAGAGATGAGTAGAAACATGAAATATAAATAAGTAATCAAATAAATGTTACAGTTATTAAGTAAACCCATTGTGCACACTGGAAGTAAACACTGGCTTCTACCCAAAAAATAATCATAGTCATGTGACCAGAGGGTACCACAAATGGCTGTAAAAATGAACTGGTTGCCATGTGTCCAAAAAGTAATCATGATCACAGGCAAGAAATGGCGGCCATCAGAATTTTAAATCTTAAATTAAAAGGACTATGTGTATACATACCCCTTTGTCATACATTGATTGATTGATGGATTGATTGATTGATTCATTCATTCATTCATTCAGTCAGTCAGTCAATTTTCTACATTCTTAGACCAGTACAAACGATGTGTTCATGAGTGCTCTTTTGAGTACTTATTAACCTATCTTAATATTAAATAAAATTTAAGTTAAAGTTAAATTTATTCATAAAACAATCTGACTAGACTCCATGAGTGAGCTCCAAAAGGAGCAATCTATTCTAGGTTATGAAGTAGTTTCTAAAATTATATAAAATGTGATACCTAAAATTTCAAAAGTGTGATAGTGCCTAAAATTTAACTAAAATGTGATAATATATGTTGAAAATGTGATAAAAATTTGATTAAAAAGAAAATACCTAAGCTTGCATGGAATACATCTATTTGGCAGAAACTTTGCTCATCAGAGTCCCGTGGTCTTCCATGATGCTGAGCCAAACCTAGCCACATGTGTTGCAATAAAAGGCAGTTCATCTGTGAACATCATCTGGGCATAGGCTGAGTCTGAGTGACAGGGATATTTGCCAATCAGAGGAAGGATCAATCTGGTCCAAGTGTCTCTGTAAAAGGAGCAGTGATGAAGGACACGTTCTGTTGTTTCCACCTCTGAAGAATCACAGGAGCAAAGCCTTCTGGGAAATAGGATATTTTTATATTTGTCATCCAATATTGGAGAAGGGAGAACATGGCATCGGACAAGACAGAAAGCTTGTTTTGCTTGTCAGTGTTTCTAGCTGTGTGGAGTAGCTGGCAGCAATGACAATACATCTGTTGTGTGCTGATAACAAGAAGGCCGGGACCTTCCTTAGATTTGCCTAAACACTTCTGTATCCTTTATCCTTTGCTTTAGGGTTTGTTTTGCCTGATCATGTTCCATCTTAAGAATCAAAGAGGGAAAGAAGCTCAGATTAAGAAATTTAGATTCAACACCCTTAATCCAGGTAGATTGAAAATTGTCCCATAGAATGAATGGCATTAGGCCTTGGGGATAAAAGTTAAGCTTTAATCAAAGATTAATGGAAACAAGACAGATTCTTGTCTCAACTTTTATAATGCCTGTCTACAGATGCAGATGTGCGTTTGAGCATAACAAGGTATCTGAAGAGCTGCTCTGAGGGATTTGAATTGTACCGTCTCCAAGCCAATAAAACAAGAAGCTGGAGGACCAACCAAAGTCTCATTGAGGAGCTGGGCTGGTTTTTTAGCTTGAAAATGCTTAACAATCTTAATCTTTAGTCCCTTCAAATAACGTCCTTTCCATTTCTTTCCATTTTTTCTTTGTCCCTTCTCACAAAATTTTTCAAAGCCTCTTTTTTTAAACCCAATATAAGAAAATTCTCCAGATCATTTTTGTTTGTTATTTATATCTACATTTTAATTATAATTAATTACATTTTATTATCAGCCAGTTTCTTTTGTATGTCCAGTGTAGCATCTTTTTCTATATCAGTCTCGTAGCCTTTCATTCTTAAATCCAATTTTAGATCACTCTCAATCTTGTCTGCTAAAAGTCTATGGAGATTCTCAGTCATCCAAATCATGGTTGTCCCAAAGGTGTTTTCTTTCAAAAGGCGACTGGACTTTCTTGTTTTGTTAGAAGACAAAAAGATTTTGTCTGCTAAAATTTATTCTTCTTCCCTAACATCTTTTGAACACAGTCTGTCTGTAGACTGTAATCTTAAAATTAACCTATTGATCCATTATTCAGAAATTTCCTATATCCAGTGTTAAAATATTTTGCTCCATTCTGTGTTAGACAGTCAATTTTCAGTATTTGTCTCCTTTAATTACAATCCTTACTTCTTTTAGTTCTCTCTAGTGTCCAACCTTCAACATCCTGTCATTTAAACAAAAAAAGAATTCAAAACAAAAGCATTTTCCAATGGAAAGGATTCTTGTTCAGAGAGGGATTATAAAGAGCCATAGTATCATTCCAACCCATTTCTACAGAAGGTAAATTCAAAAGTGAATGAGGTAACCATTCTTCTCACACAGCCCCACTTGATGCTTCACAGCCATTTTGTCTTACCAAAAGGACCCAAGGTGTCTTGTCAGATATCAACAAAGCAGATGAAACAAGCTGCTCACTAACATAAAGATAAAGGTATAGGTTCCCCTCACACATATGTGCTAGTTGTTCCCAACTCTAGGGGGCGGTGCTCATCTCCGTTTCAAAACTAAAGAGCCAGCGCTGTCCGAAGACGTCTCCATGGTCATGTGGCCGGCATGACTAAATACCAAAGGCACACAAAACACTGTTACCTTCCCACCAAAGGTGGTCCCTATTTTTCTACTTGCATTTTTTATGTGCTTTCGAACTGCTAGGTTGGCAGAAGCTGGGACAAGTAATGGGAGCCCACCCCGTTACGCGGCACTAGGCAGTGGTGAAATCTAATTTTTTTTACTACCGGTTCTGTGGGCATGGTGTGGCTTGGTGGGCGTGGCAGGGAAAAGATATTGCAAAATCTCCATTCCCACCCAACTCCAGGGGAAAGATACTGCAAAATCCACATTCCCTCCCTAGTCCTGGGGGAAGGATATTGCAAAATCTCCATTCCCACCAGACTCTAGGACCAGACAGAGGTGGTATTTGGTACTACTGAAAATTTCCGCTCCCAGTTCTCCGAACTGCTCAAAATCTCCGCTACCAGTTTTCCAGAACCTGTCAGAATCTGCTGGATTTCACCCCTGGCACTAGGGATTTGAACCGCTAAACTGCCAACCTTTCGATCGACAAGCTCAGCGTCTTAGCCACTGAGCCACCGCATCCCTGCTAACTGATATACAAGAAAGCAAATCTAGCATTTGGCTAAAGCCCCACCTTGACCCTTTCCAAATCTCTTTTCAGGTAACAGGGACCATTTTTCCTATGGGATGCAGCACAGCCTAGTGATTTGCATATAAAACAAGGAAGAGTTTTAAGAATCTTCTCCTAAGCCGCTGCCCTGAGGTTTTCCCTGCATTTCTTCTGGCAAGATCCAAGTTGTCTTCCCAGACCTCTCTACAGAAGGTGGAGCACAGTGCTCTTTTGCCTATCCCCCAAGGGACCCCGAGCAGTCTTCTCCCAAAGCCCCATTTGGCAATTCCTGAGCTCAGCAGCCTAGCTTTCATTTCAATTTAGCCTTCTTTGAGATTCAGGTTTTATTTTAATTATTCAGTTGTATTTTCAATTTCTTTGCCCTCAGAAATCTTCCTCCCTTCTCCTTGTGTCTCCTCAAGGCCCTTTTTTCTGGAAAAGGCCTAAAACAGCTTTGAGGGCTCAATGAAGCAAGAGTTAAGTCTTGTTGTTACAGAAGCAACTGAACTGGTGGAATATAATCTAACGTTAACTCTGATACCCTGCTTTTCAGGGGTATAAAAAGGTCATGGCAGCCAAAAGTAATCAGAAACTGTGTTTCAACATACAAAAACAACAAACCCGGACTAAGAAATCTCCTGGTGAACTTAAGAAAAAGGAAGTCATATTACTCAACCTTTCATATGAACCCTCACTTCCTAACCTTTTATAGATAACCACACACTCCCTTTTTCCTAAACACATGATACCCCACTGAATTATTCTTGTCAATAAGGTCCACCTTTAACTTTCTGCTTCCCCAATTTTTCCAGACATTATTTCAAGCCACACTGACCCCCAGCATCATTAGTGATCCCTTCGGGTACTGCAAGACTATTGACTAAAAAACAAGAGAAAGTAATATACTTATTTAGCAAATAATTATTGGATGAATTTTCTTCCGAAGTTTTCATGCCTTCCTGGTATTCTTTCTGGCAAGACAGGTGCATTTTCCCAGATGTCTCTGCTGCTCATCTGCATATGGAAGAAGGAAGAGGGCCCATGTATTTCTCCCAATGCCCCCTTTGATAAGCCCAGTGAAAAGCAACAGTCAGTCAATCTGAACTGAAGATTTGAGACCAAGAATAGCAGGTTTCCATTTGACTTTGATGGCAAACCAATTTGTTTCAATCTGCTTTCAGATTTCTTAAAGCAGCAACAACGAAAATAATTGTCTGTAGGCAATGAAGAATTAATCACTGAAACACTTGCAGATGTAAAGAGAATAATAATAATTAACAAAAAACAGTTGCAACGGGGCAATCAAAATCCATTTTTTGGTGTGGGCATCAAGATTTCATTCATATTTCAAGGGAGAGGATTTTGACTCAGTTACGGCCATCTCCTTAATGTTTTTTGACCCCTCTCCCCTTTAGATTTTGGACGAATGGAATGAACGTGTTAGCCATGCTCCCCTCAGAAGAAACATATCAAATGTTTGGGACCTGAATTTATCTTAACCATTAAACTGATGGTGGATTTTTTGCCATCTGCTTCTTTAACTAATAAGCTAATAGATACAATACTCAAGAATCTCTTAGTGGATGAAACAGGCCTGATGTTGCCTTTTTTGAGAAATGCCTTCATTACAGCCAAAATTAGACTACAGAGATAATTGCAACTCCATTCTCAAATAAATTAAAAGAAACTTTTCAGATTTGCCTAACGTTACGCATGCCCTATCCCATTTTCAAATAATGAAGTAATAAGCAGTGGATTCATTTGAATATAGAAGAACAAAAAATAAAAATAAAAAAATAGAATCTTCTCCCAAACTTCCATCTGGCATTTTGCCAGCCACCCTTTCAGATAAATGTGCCAACAATTAGATACCAAAATGTTCAGTTTCTATCAGAAAGAAACTAAAGCCTTAACTAACAAAGGAAACATAGTCAATGTTTCAGAGTAGTCTGACATGAGTTATCTTCTTATACTCCCCAAAAACCAACAAGGAAAAGAAATATTTGCAGGTGATACAGCATTAACTAGTTATAGTTACTTCAAGGAAGAAAGATGTCTTCAATCAAATTTCAGTGACCGGTTCCCTTGCCAGCAATTTCTGAAGGGTGCAGAACAAACCACCTATTTGCATACTGAAGAAAAACTCTGGTTCAGCCCCTTCAGTTCCATTTGAACTGAAGATTTAGGTTTGAAGAGAATAAATTTCCATTATATTTGAGGATTTGATGCCAAACCAACTTTATTCAGGGTCCTTGGTGCTCTTTGAGCTTGGTTAGCTCTTTACCCAAGTTAGCTCTCTACCCAAGCTCAGAGAGTACCAAGGGCCCCTCATTTCAACCCCAGGCTATAAATATTCTCCTTTGCTGGCAACTTGATTCATTCTGTCTTGAGATTTATTTTAGAAATATTTGTTCATAAACTGTAACAGAGCGATTGCTGGATCTGTTTCAAATGTTGGCAGAACGGGGTGAAAATAAGCCATGCCCCCTTTCCCAAAAACAACTCAATTCCAACCTCTTTGAAATTCAGCTGTCAAGTAAGATTAGTCCACAGCTGTCAAAATGTCTTGCAGCTGCAAGTTTTGTGGAATCAAATGGATATTTTAACTGTGCCCTCCACTTCCAGGGCAGAACGAGTGAATATTTGTCTCACTTCAGCAGTGGGCTTTCTGCACAGCAGCACAAAAGAGCCTTATGGGTTGAACCGTTGGTGAGCCGCAGCTAGTTGTGTGGAACTAATGGTGTAAGTAGCCTTCCCCAAATTTAAAAATTCCTTAAAACATAAGCTTTTTATTTTCCTTTTTGACTGGAATGCCAGATTTAAGATGACCCTAACAAGTGATGATGATTTTCCTTTGTGGTTCCTGATTTTGGCTCTGATTGCTTGTTTTTCTCCACAGAGATGTGCTGGCAGAAGTAGTTGGCAAGCCTGGCTCCTTCTAGTAGGATCTCCTCATAAGTGCAACATTTTCTTTGATCAGGGTTATTGCTTGCTAATACTACTCTATATTTATTAATTAGCAGAGGTCAGTGGTATGATGCCACAGAGAACAGGCCATAAATAGTAGCTGGCACTGAATGAATAGAATATATAGCCTTCCTAAAGGTAAAGGTTCCCCTCACACATATGTGCTAGTCGTTCCCAACTCTAGGGGGTGGTGCTCATCTCCGTTTCAAAACTGAAAAGCCAGCGCTGTCCGAAGATGTCTCCATGGTCATGTGACTGGCATGATTAAATGCCGAAGGTGCACGGAATGCTGTTACCTTCCCACCAAAGGTGGTCCCTATTTTTCTACTTGCATTTTTTACGTACTTTCGAACTGCTAGGTTGGCAGAAGCTGGGACAAGTAACGGGAGCTCACCCTGTTACGCAGCACTAGGGATTCGAACCGCTGAACTGCCGATCTTTCAATCGACAAGCTCAGCATCTTAGCCACTGAACCACCATGTCCCTTTTACATAGCCTTCCTAATCTGTTTCTTAAAAAATTGTAGGCGTTAGCAAACCAGATACTCATCATCCAAGAAAATGCATCTGCCCCCAGTCTTGCAGGATTTAAAAATAATCGGACTTTGGTTTAGGAATAGGTGGTGGGCTCATCAGCGTTATAAACCCATTTACCATACGCTAGCAGATTATTGGAATTCTCACTTGTGTTGGCAGGATTAACATGGAAATACACTGCAGCTCTTAAATTGCATGCCTGCTAACTTTCCATTTGCCAGGAAAGTTTCAGAGTTTTCAGTGACATCCTTCTACAGAACTTTCAAACTGGTGCTTCAATTAATGCAGTTTATTACGTGATATTTCATACTGATACTCTGTATTGTGAGTAGGATAAGAGCCAAATATATTATAAACACGGCAGATAGAAAGCAATTTAACTGTCAAGTTTGGGAAATGGTAAGTAACAGATTCTTGATGAGTACCATTATCAGGATGACAATGTATTGTACGTGTGAGGAAATGCCACCATCGGAAATTTTCACTAATGGCAAGAATAGATGCAGGATTCCTGATAGGCACTAAATGGTTTAGTGAGAACTGAGAGAATCTGACCCAAATGAATATTGGAGCAACCATCTAAAACAAATATGAAGCATAACAAGGAGATAATGCAATGTCCAAGCTGTAATCTGTGTGCATGCAAAATCAATAGCTGCCAAATGCCATGAAAGATCACAATTTTATGTTTAGCCATAGCTGAATAAAGTCCCAAAATGTTGCACCATTTCATCTAAATATGCAATGTTTTCCTATATACCCAGGAAATATATTGCAACACTATTCTATGAACTTCTATGCTACTGTAGTTGTTTTCTTTTATATCACTAAGTTGTATCTTTCATCATGAAAGAACTTAAAACAGTCAAGCATATATACTGTACATACCCCAACATCTCCATTGGGTTGCAGCTTTAAATGGGAAACCCCAAAGATTCGAATGAACAATCCTAGGGCTGGATAGCCATCATATAACAGACATTTAAAAAGCTACAAAGTGATTGTCTTAACCCTTTTTCAAACCCACATAGCAATTCTATAACAGTCATTATGATTGTTGCTTTTCTATAGAACTTTATCTTTCCCAGATAAATGTATTAGTGGCTTTTCTGATCTTTGCTTACTATTATCATAACCCCAATATTTCTTTCATCTGAAAACCTTATCTGTTTCTGCCAAGATATTAGGAGAAGAAGTTCTAAATACTAATGTTCATACATTTTGAGCTACTAAGATTTGCAATATGTTTCAGAACATGATGGTTTAACTAAATATGCCACAAACTGATATGACTGATAACCGAAAAACTGATAACTGAAAAATACATTAGAAACACAATGTACGCATATATGTGAGCCAATCAATTGCTCCATCCATCTGGCTAGGCAATACTTCCAAAGGATGGAAAATGAGATATAGGGATTCTTCCTATCTCTTATACCTCATCCGCTTTTCTTATAGCTCCCTACCAAATGGTTCAGTTAGTGCCAAATGGCTGAAACCCTCTACAAATAGTATCCAGCTATTTATGTCACTATAATTTAAGAGTGAAAAACAGGCAAATGTGATTCCACTGAGTTCTTCAGTGCTTAACTGATGACAAACTGAAGAGACTGTGGTGCTGGGCCTAGTTATTTCATTTATTTTTTACTGTCATTTGTATACAGATGATTTACAAGGCTTAAAAATAACAATATAAGCAAATTAAAGCAAGAATAGAAACAGTCATGTAATTAACAACTCAAACAACTCAAAAAATAGCTTAACATAACATCCTAGCACGCTGCCTGTGGAAACAGCCAGGTCTTCAAACTTCCCTCAAAGGATAGCAAGTTCAAGATTACATAGTAGTATTCAGGAGCAATGTTGTTACAGTAGTAACAGAGAAAACACACTTCATGATTCCCACAGGATGACATTGTTTCATGGATAGGACCTGAAGAATACCATCTCTGTTGGTTTTTTTGGGGGGGCAGACATGAATTGTTATGTATCTAATAATCCAAGGTAGTACAATCTCTGATACTGAGGGCTTTGTAGTTTATATCACAGAGATGTCTAGCATAATCATAACGGCCTTTGGTTGCTCCATAATTTCAGTGTTGTTTTAATCACTAACACTCTGCCTTGACACTTTATCTGGAGGTTGTTATTGTAATCTCCAACGCATCATTTATTTATTATTATTTATTTATTTTATTTTATTGAATTTTTATACTGCCCTTCTCTTCCTGGACTCAGGGCGGTGAACAGCCAAGAATAAAAAACATCCGATACAGAATTTTAAATTATTAAAAGAATTAAACAAATTTTGGCCCAGATATTAAAACATCCCAAACTAAAATCCATTACAATTAAAATATCTAAAGGGGTGGGTGGGTTACGCCAGCCCAGCTTGGTGAAATAGAAAAGTTTTGAGGGCATGGCGAAAAGCACAGAGATCTGGTATCCTATGTATCTCCGGGGGGCAGATTGTTCCAGAGGGCAGGTGCTGCCACAGAGAAGGCCCTCCCCCTGGGGGTTGCCAGCCGACATTGCCTGGCTGACGGCACCCTAAGGAGTCCTTCTCTGTGGTAGTTAACTGACCAATGGGAGGCTATTGGTGGCAGAAGGCAGTCCCGTAAGTACCCAGGCCTTATGCCATGGAGCACATCTATCATTAACTGTTTAATATTTTATACCAGAATAGGATCTCTCATCATTATCTCTCATATCATTATATGTTATGATAGGTTATACCAGGGTGGGATTCAGCCAGTTCATACCAGTTCAGGTGAACTGGTAGTTGTGACCTGCGGGTAGGCCTGCCCACCTGCCCTGGCGCTATGCTGTCCTATTAGCTGTGTTTTTTAAGCCGTGCGCATGCATGCAAGCGCACGCATGAGCAAAGCGCATGTGCAGAAGGCATGTGTGCACTTACATTTTCAGTGCTGGGGCAAACTGGTTGTTAAATTATGTGAATCCCACCTCTGGGTTCTACCTACCAGTCCCATCAGGTTGACAGGAGAGAGTTATATTTTGTCCCCTCTATGAAACAAGATGGCTTGACGGGGCCCAGAAAAAGAATTTTTTCCGTTGTGTTGGCTGTACTTTGAGCCCTTATCATCCCTCAGAACTTAGATTTGTCCCGACTCTACTGGGCTTCTGGAAAACTCTGCCATCATGTTTGGAGACTTGGTCAAGGTATGAAGTCTACTAGATGGCTATTCTAGTTGTAATGCATGGCTTGTAAATGCCACTGAGTATATTTTTATGGATTATCCTCTGGTTTTTAATCTGGATTCATAGTTTATTTTTATTATATTTTCTTTTGGTTTTCAATTTTGTGAGTCATTAGAATCACATATGAGATGGACAGCTATATAAATTGACTGACTGATTGACTGACTGACTGACTGATTGACTTGCTCTTGTTTCCTACTGAAGATCCAGCGCCTTTTTTGCCTGAATTACCTGTTGCAGTTAGTTTTAAAAATGTAGAACTCTGAATAATTTAATTCACCAGAAAAAGATCAGGACTCCGCTAGACATAGAATGCAATAGCTCTGCTTAAGGCTAGAAGAAGAAAATGCCAAACAAGGCATTTATAAAGCAACAAATGAATTGGCTTCATTTGCATATAAACAAAGGACCAGTAAAAGAAACATGATGGAGATACTGAAGGCAGAGGATAAGTAATATCTTCAAATGTCAGTCCTTTGTAAGGAATCTTTGAGGGTCTGGTGTTAATACTTAAATTTGTTTCTAAGTTTTACTTCTAAAGCTGCTGAGGGGATATCCTAATTATAAAAATGTATAAGAACTAAAGTAAGTAAACATTTTTGGTTGTTATCAAATGGTGCACCAGAGACTCTGAGGAATAACAAACTTAATTTGTTACTAAGTTTATATGACATTGGAAGAAAAAGTTATGGTGTTCATTCACATCTTTTGTACAATATATTTTTCCCATAATTCCTAATTAGTATAATATTATTTCTAAATCATTTACGCTTTATTCAGGCAAAAAGAATCTTGTTTTTGTTTTTATCCATTTGTTCATTTCATATTGGAACATGATAATACAAAGTTTATATTGACTAAAAATTTTAATTTTGGTTCATTCTTTGAATAATTTCTCATTTCCAGTCCATTGGACTGGACAAAATAAATCCAGCATTGAGTTCAAACATTGTTCCATTTATGCATGCTTTTGTTTGAACTTGTTATTTAAATGAGAAATTGAATAAAGAGGACAACAAGTTTGGAAAATATTTGACTGGAAAATGTTCTAATGTTGTTTTGGGTGAGAATGAATATAAATGAAGGATGGTGGGGAGGAAAGACAAAAAAAGTAAAAATTATCTTCTTTGGATGGTGAAGACACCAGACAACCAATTTTTTATTTTATTTTATTTTTTAGTTTGTTATTTAGGAGTGTTCTTGAGGCATTATGCATTATGCATTATTCCTAAACCATCCCAAACAGATCCCATTTCCCTGGTCCAGTGTAAAGTTACTTTTACATGACTAAGAATGTTGTGGCCTGTCGATAGCTGGCCCCTCCAGCAGCCAAATCAGATGGGGAGGCAGCATGGGAGTCACAGCTAGCATCAAGGCAACTTAAGAGCTCTGAGGGGGAAGAGGGAATGGAGCTGTCAGAGATAGAGATAGAGGTGGAGCCTGGGCCATCCATCAGCCCTCAGATGGAGAGTCAACAACCCCCAGGTCTGGAGGTGGCTGATAAGGAAGAGGAAGAACATCTGGGTCCAGTGCCTGACGCATGGATGCGCAGAAGGCAGAGGAGAGGAGAGCAATGGAAATCTATTGGCCGATTCTTGGAACATAAGAGCCACCACTGCTAGCGAATCCCAACCCTAGCTCTGGGGATAAAAGGCAGGGGGCGGAGATGAATAGGTGTGGCAGACAACTATTCATCTCCCTGCCAGACAGTCTTGTTAGCTTGCTAACAAGAGAGAGAGAGACTTTTTGCCAGGGCTGTTGGTGCTCTTAATAAAGGAATCATTGATTTAACTATAGAGGGTTTGTCGTGTTTGGGAGCTGGGTCAGAACAAAGTGTATAGACTGCATTTGTCTACGATAGGACCAAAATGATCAAAGAAATCTATTTCTCTGAATAAATGACATCCTGTAGTAGAGGCAACTCTGTCTTCCTTCACACCCAAATTGTCTGCTATCATGACATGCCATTAAAAGATTGTCCTTGTTACCTAGCTCAGAAGCAATTTCAAGGAACCTGCCACCATATTACATAGTCCGTGGGTTTATTGGTTCATTAGTATATAAGTGATTTCCTGTTCAACAACATTTATTGAGATAATGAATTTCCTGAAGTATCAAGGTGTCACTGTTTCCTCGCTTCCATTCTAAACATACTCCTATTACAGTTCCATTTGTGAAGCCATATTTTAAAGTTAAGAAAAATAGAACAAACTGTATCCCAATATTTGAAGGGCTGCAACAAAGAAGAAGGAAGGTCAACCTATTTTCCAAAGCTCCAGGGGGCAGGACAAGAAACAATGGATGGAAACCAATCAAGAAGAGAAGCAATCTGGAATTAAAGAGAAATTTCCTAACAATGAGAACAATTAACTAGGTGGAACGACTTTCCTCCAGATATTGTGGGGCCTTCGTCGCTGGAGGTTTTTAAGAAGAGACTGGACAGCCACTTATCTGAAATGGTATAGGGCCTCCTGCTTGAGCAGGGGGTTGGACTAGAAGGCCTCCAAGGTCCCTTCCAACTTATTGTTCGTGTTCTCCACGACACCGGCTCCTTGAACAAATTTATACCAGCATCTTTACCAATCTCACTTTTTTCTTCTTCATATCCTCTCTGGCATTAGGCTGTCCATTTCTGAAATGAGATGGCTGAAATTTGTTACAGGAGTTCAGCTCTACTATACCTATTTGCCAGGGTATTTTCAATTCCTTCTCTAATAATCCATAGCTTGGATTTTGCATCTTTCGCCACTGCTGTGAATCAGCATTAATTATTTACAGATGTTCTTTCAGAATTCCTTTCCTGAGAACTCCAAACCAATACAAACACTATCAAGTTGTTTCTTAAACAATATAGTATATCTTTGTGCCTATTGGCCTGTCTTTTGCATATTAATCAAGGAAAATAATTCTTATCCTTAAATTGGTGGAAGCACCACGGAGAAAAAAATATCTTTGTAATCTGGAAAGGTGAAATTGTGAATAAACATGGACATAAAGGCTTCCACACAACTAGGTCAGCTTTGCCTTGTATCAGAGAGAAAGTGACTTCTTTGGGTGCTGTTCATGGGGTAGGCAAAAGATAAAGGTAGGAACTGGCACTTGTCTGATAAACAGTATTTCTTAAAATGCTGGCCCTTTGCTAAAGTGGATTTTAAGAAGTTACACGTCTGATTGCAAGATATCTTAGGGCTAACACTGCCTACAAATCTTTTGCAAATAGCTTACCTCAGGATAAATGCTCCTAAGAGAAACTGGCCAGCACAACTTAGAGTGAATAAACCATATTGAGTCATAGCTCTTGAACTTTAAAATTCAGCTCTGCATTCCTCCATCAAAACAACCACACTGAAAACTCTGAAAAATAAGACTGAAATTGTCATTACTTTAAATGTCTGAGACACTTCTCTTTCCCCCCCCCCCCCCAACCTTAAAACCAAGTCTGTCAAAATCACTTCATTACTTACATTTGCAGGCAGTCGTTGTTTAACAACTGTCTTGGCCATTGACCATTCATTAATACACTGATAATAAATGGTAATAAAAAAAACTTGAATAATGGATACATTTAGAACAACAAAGTATGGAACTGATTAAGGTCCGGTCAGTTTCAGGCAGCAGCTGCTAGCCATCTGGAGGGTTCTACTCAACTAATCAAGATCACAGAACTATACTGTGGAGAAAAGCAGCTCAGGAAGAGACACCTTGTTTAAACAATTTCTCTGCCCTGCAAGGGGGAGAAACATGGAGAAAAAAAGAGTCAAGCACATGATAATGTAGAAGAGAATTTACTGATCAGCCTCCATTTACAACTACAGCTGGGACTGGCATTTCATTCACTAAGTGATGTGGTCATTAAGCAAGTTATCACATGACCACACCCAATTTTATGACCATTTTATCACAGTTGGACAAAGCGACGTTATGCAAATACTGTTGTTAAGTGGTTGTTAAGTGAATCACGTGGTTGTTAAGCAAATTTGGCTTCCCCTACTGATTTCACTTGTCAGAAGCCAGCTGGGAAGGTCGGAAATCATGATATTTTAATTGCAGCATACTGCAACCAGTTGTAAATGTAAAGCTGGTTACCAAGAGTCCAATTGTGATCATATGATTGCAGGGGTAGTGTGACAGCTAAAACGTTGAGGAGAAATCATAAGTGCCTTTTTTTTCCAGGTTCGTCACATCTCCAAACCATTGTTAAATGAATGATTGTAAATTAAGAATTACCTTTATATGAATGAGACAGCAGCAACCACCATCCCTTTCTCTCTCTCTTTCCTCTCCCTCTCTTCTCCCTCTCTCTCTCATTTTCCTCTCTCTCTTTCTCCTCTCCTTTCTCCCTTTCACTCTCTCTCCTCTCCTCTCTCTTTCACTCTCTCCTCTCTCTTTCTCTCTCTCTCTCCTCTCTCTCTTCTCCCTCTCCCCCTCTCTCTCATTTTCCTCACTTTCTCTCTCCCCTCTCTCTGCACACCTCTCTCTGCACTCCTCTCCTCTCTCCTCTCCTTCACTCTCTCTCCTCTCTCTTTCACTCTCCCTTTCACTCTCTCTCCTCTCTCTTCTCCCTCTCCCCCCTCTCTTTTTCCTCACTCTATCCTCTCTCTCTCTGCACTCCTCTCTCTCTGCACTTCTCTCCTCTCTCCTCTCCTCTCCTTCACTCACTCTCCTCTCTTTCACTCTCTCTCTCTCCTCTCTTTCACACTCTCTCTCCTCTGTCTTTTTCACTCTCTCGCACCCCTCTCTTTCACACACACATACACACAGCCATTTCACCACGACCAAAACTCAATAAATGAGGACTACTTGTACTGCAAAGAAGTATCTATGTTGTAGCAGCTGTATCTAAACAGGAACAAAGATTCTGAGAAGTTTGCTTGAACATTTTTTAAAAAGTTAAAATTGGATTTTTAGTTATCCATTATGGAGATGCCCACCTGTCCATATCTATGCTGATATTATTACTGTACACATACATTTATGTATGTGTAAGCAGAGATGAAGATAATTTCAAGCTTATAGACTATCCTGGTTACCCTGTTTATCACATTGATTGATGGGATCTATACAAACAGGATGGCTAAACAGCAGCATCCTGTAAAAACTATAAAATTACAGTCACTTATCACTAAATAAGCATTGAAATAAATGGCTGAAGGAGCTTCAGGCAGAAAGCAGATGATCAGAGGAGAAGGCAATCTTCCAGATGCTTTCCCCACACCATTTTACAAGATAAGAAGATATTATCTACTCTCAGAGAGATTTTAGCTTCTGGCATATACAGATTGGTTTGAGCCATAATTCAAGTGATGTCTTATTTATTCTAATCTGTGCAGTTCTCTTTCTGAACTAAAGTTTTGCCATTCCTTCACAGGTGCCTTTACATCTCAGTTTTCCAGACATTAAATAGTTCAAAACCTTGCAGAGAATCAGCTAGAAACCAAGAATCATTCCTTCAAGCAGGGGTGAGCATCCATTTTGCAGATTAAAAAAACCCAACACTTCAGTAAAACAAATTTGTTATGCATATCAGAGTCTTAACATGCATACTTTACTTATTTTTCTTTTTTTAAATCAACGCTGCTTTTGTGAGTGTGTTTGTATTGTTTGGTAATTTGCTGCTCTGGGACATTAAAAAAAGGAAGCAACATGTAACCTGTGGTTTGCCCTTGATTTTTCACGGATGGACACCATTTGCAGAAATGTAGCCAGGAATTCAATTGTGTATTTACAAATTTCCTATTCCAAATAACACACATTAGAGACTTATTCAGATCAGTGGATAAAAGCCAGTTCAAACTTTAATTATTGTTAAATATTTTGTTTTTGTACTTGTTTTGTGATTGTAATTGTTGATCATACTGAGTCTTTACAAAAACATTACACAAATGGTATAGATAAATTAGAAAAATAAAACCCACTGTTAAACATTTTTAAGAAGGAAACATTTGAAGTAGGAAACATTTAGGAATGTTCATTTGGAACCAGATTGGTTAACAATTAACAAGAAACAGGGTAATAGGCTTCTAAATATATGGATATGTATGTATTCTAAAGGAAGAAAGGAAGAAAAACAAAAGGCTTTTGAAAGAAACAATTGATTTTAGCAACAGAGTTGCATATATCTTTCAGAATTTTCTACTGCATAATAAAATTCCACCTGCTTAATTTGTTCCACTAACCTACCAACAAAGTGGTAATATATGTCAATTTGGGCATAATCAAGTCCTTTCAAAAGGTAGCAAAATCTATTTAAAAGCCAAGGAATGATTTGCAGAATGAAGCAAAGCACATGAGATCCAACAAAGATTGTGACAGACTGGCACAAAAGCTGGTGGGAACAGGGCACTGGGGTAATATTGGTGCCCAGATTTTGAAGAGCACTCATGTTTCAGAAGCTGGTTTCACATACATGAACCCATCAGAAAATAGGGAAAAAAAACAATTAACTATGCATAGAAAAAGACTTTCTGTGGGAGAGAGAGGGAGAGGGAGGGAGAGACAAGGGAGGGAGGGAGGGAGGGGAGAGCGAGAGTGAGAGCGAGAGCGCTATTTGAGATTTACATGTCTGATCCTGCCACTGAGAGCTGTCAGGTCAAAGTTGAAATTCTAGGAATTAGATGTTAGCAAAGAACAGCAAAAATTCAAAACTTTATTTTTCTGCAAAACAGCAGATGACTGACGGGTCTGGATTAAAATAAATAAATGATATCTTTTTCAGGGAGAAATCAGCTGGCAAAGTTAATTGTTAGAATGTGCTGCTCACCCTGCAACATTGGTCCCTATCCAATAATTGTATGCCTTATTGCTTCTGAACTTTAGCTACTTTAAGATGTGTGGATGCTGGATGGGAAATTCTGGGAGCTGAGGTCCACACATCTAAAAGTGTCTGAAGCTGAGAATCACTGCTCTAATGTCTTTTTGAGCATAGGGTTTTTTTCACCTACTACTAAATGTCAGGTAAGTCTCAGGTGTAATTATGTAATGCTGTACACAAGCCAGATGGAAGCATTCAAAAGCATCCTTTAACATACAATAAGGCAAAGTTTCTATCAATTCAGGTTTGCTTCCAGACGGTTTCATGGACACATCTCTATTACTCTCCTGGAAACAATTTTGGGTATATTTTGTGGCTTTGTTTTATTTTTGCTTCCATTCTAGCCTATCATCCTGTTCTCCCACTCAGATCCTAACTTGGTTTAACATTAAACCCAGACAAAGTTGGCCTGGGCTGCGGGAATGCAGCCCTAAGTGGTTTTCTTAGGAAATAAGAGGATAGTTTGCTCTAGAAATGTGTACAATAGAAATACATTAAGAAGAAGCTTTTGGAAAACAGGAGAATAAGGTGGAAGGAGATAACTTTATGTTGTCTTAGAGAATACAGCAAGACAATGAACCTCTTCTAAAGATGATACTCTCCCATGTTTTTTTAGCTCAAAAATGACATAGAGAATAGAAGAACAGTACATTTTGGACATGCAGAAAGTAAGGTGTTTTTTTAAAAAAATAATAATACTAAAGAAAATATTAGCTCATCAATACTTCATGGTCTCCTAAAAAGAATTTAAAGACATAAAGACCTTATAGTATACTAGAGGATATTGAAGCAGAACTAAGATGTTGAAATTTATGCCCAAGTGTGTAATATGTCTCCCAAGCAAAACAAAAACAAAAAACCTCTTGATGGTATTTAAGGAATAAAGTGGCCTCTTATACAATTTAACAGTGATAAGAGGCTTAAAGGAAACAAAATGGCTTCCCATAGCAGTTAATTCTGAACCATATAAAATGTCAATACAGTTTCAGCAGGGGAGAGCGTAAAGTAATAGAAAATAGGGCTATGGCCCCTATTCCTCCTGATTTTGCCGCTGGGGGTGAGGAAGCCACTGTGGGTTCCCAGCATTGTTTTACTCGAAGACCCCTGCTGCTCCCAACTTTGAGTCTTCCTTAAATTGTACTTGAAAATATAACAGGGAGATCTAAGGTAGTTTCTCATTACCAAACTCTGCATGGTGTTCGGCCGAAACTCAGGACTGAAAAAGAATGATTTTTGATGAATGGAAAATGTGATTTAGTTCTGATTTCATGGAACTCTGAAAAGAAAAAGACCCAACAGATTGCATGAATGATAATGACCGTAAAGCATGACTGGCAAGAAATTCTTTTTGTTGAGGGCTTCCATTCTATCATAGAGCATTACTTTTGCACATGAATGTAGAAACGTTTCTTAGGAAGCAGCCTAAGAGAAGATGGAAACACATTTCAGATTTTTTTTAAAAAACTATGTATGTTCTGTATTGCACAGAAAATCAAGTTTTGAGAAAGTTCTGAAGGAGAAGTCAATTTCATGTTGGATATCCAGGCCCACTCCCCAGCAGTCCCAAAGATTTGGCCTTTCTGAGTTTAGAAGATGATGAAAGTAAATATGGTTAGTGACCAAGCAGTGGATAACCTTAGAAAAGTATTGGAAATGATCCAAAATAATAAAGAGATTTAGACTACTTTCAGTGCTGATCTGAATTTGTGGCCACCCATTGCTCAATCAACCCAGCCTGATCGGTATTAAATTAAAAGCATGCTTTGGATGTATCTTTTTTTTTAGAGTTAGAGACAAATATAGAGATTGAATCAAATAGATTCTAATCACATAAATGACATAGATTAGAAATAGACTACATTATTAGTTCATAAGAGATATTAACATAGCATCAGCTCAATTAAGTTATGAATAATCTTGTATCATTCAAAATGTTATTCATTTAGCTTTATAACATAAATGTGGTATTTATTAATTACCTCATTATACACAAATTGCTATTTATTAAAAATTAGTCACACAGTAATGCAACCCTAATAGTACCAAAACTTCATTGGTCATTAGATAAGATCATCCTATTGCAGTGATCTCCAAACTACAGATATTCCTCGACTTATGACCACAACTGAACCTAAAATTTCTGTTGCTAAGTGAGACATTTGTTAAATGAACTTTGCCACGTTTTATGATTTTTCTTGCCACATTTGTTAAGTGAATCACTGCAGTTGTTAAATTGGTAAGACCATTGTTAAGTGAATCTGCTTTTCCCATTGACTTTGTTTGACAGAAGGTCACAAAAGGTGATCACATGATCCCAGGACACTGCAACCATCATAAATACGAGTCAGTTGCCAAGCATCCAAATTTTGATCGCATGACTATGGGGATGCTGCAATGGTCATAATTGTGAAAAATGGTTATGTCACTTTTTTCAGTGCCGTTGTAACTTTGAACAGTCACTAAAATGAACTGTTGAAAATCAAGGACTACCTGTAGTACGTATACTAGGATGGAATACTTTATATTATATTGTACATGTGATAAACAAATACCTGATATCTCAGATCAAAACAAATAAGGAAGAAAACAGATTGACTCAATGCAAGACAAACTAAATCAAAAACAGAGAGGTAGCAGAAATGGAATGTTCTCCTCATAGTAATGTTTACTTTGCTCCAGCTGTGAAGAGAAAGTGTTCTAAACAGACATACACATGAGTAGACACACAAATTTCATTGCTATAATTTATTTCCTTGCATTATGAAGTTAGAAATAAACTGCTAAGAAAACTGTGTATAAGAATCCCACAGGCTATTAAAACCATCCAACAGGGTAATTTAACAACTGAACAACTATAATGTTCCTTTATTTATTAATTAGATTGCGCTGCTGGATGAGATTCCCCTTCTATGAAAATTTTGCTCCTAAAGCAGGGAGGAATGGAATGGAATAAAGCAATTTAGGGCCAAGCTCATAAGGCTTGTTTCAGAGTAGGCATCTGCTGAGTTAACAGTATGATATATGGTAGCAAAAGGATACCACAACTACTTATAGGTTTACATGCAAGCCATAAGGTAGAACCTGATCTAGTATGTCACATATATTTCCCTTAGTAGGAATATTTTCTAAGAAGTTGTCAGAATCAGCAAAATAAATTCCAGGGGGTTGATTACTTGCCAACTGAATATTGCAATCTAAACTTCATACTAAAGATGAAGTTTTACAAATAATGATCTTAAAAGTAAGCAATTCATGAATGTTATGATATGGAGTACATCTTTGAACACACCCATACAGCATGTTATCCTTATGAAATAGTCCAGGCAAAAGGCACAAACAAGAATATTTACTCTGACTTTACTGTAAGATTACATTAAAAAGCATCTTGCAACTTTGAAAGTACAACTTTCCTGTTTTGCCCTTATAGTCCAAGAAACTAGAAAGGATCCCTTCTGAGACATTTGCCAAACCCTCAGGGCTTCTTGGGCTCAGCTGCCTCTTATCTGACCATTGTTGGTAGCTCTTCCTCCTGTCTCCCAAGGTCATTTATACATACCATGACAAAACATTAAACTATTGTCGTAATCATTGTTTTAAGGGAAACAATGGAAAATAGAGACGCAAATGAGTATACAAGAGACTGTTAGTTATTAATGTTATAAAGTGACCAAAATTTGCTTCAGCCAAAATAATTTGAGCAGCTACTTACCCGTATTTTTCGGAGTATAAGACACATTTTTTTCCCTCACAAAAGAGGGAGTTATGTATTGATACTTTTAAGCGGGAGTTTCAAACTTGCCTACGTTTCTGATTGGCTGACAGTCCCTCCTGGATTGTATATAAGGAGGACTGCAGCCCCTGAGTTTTTGCTGAAGTCTCACTGTATATTAAAGAGCTGTTGTCACTTGCTTGCTTGTACCTCTCGTTATTCCCGAATCACTTCTTTGGCGACGAAGGTGGGATAGAGGCTACAAGAAGCCAACCAGTGAGACCACGAGCTTCAGCTAGGCGACGAGGCGAACCACAGGAGGCATACCAAACATGTCTGCCTACGTTCCGCCCAAGCCTTTCGATCCGACCCGCGAAAAATGGGTCTCGTACCTAACGAGGTTTGAATGCTCGCTAGAAGCCAGCGACATGCAGGGCCTCTCGGCTAATCGAAAGAGAGCCCTATTCCTAAGCCACTGCGGACCGGACGTGTTCGAGATGGCCGAGTCACTGTGTGAGCCAACGCCGGTTCAAACAGTCTCCTGGGACACCCTGATGGCAACTCTCCGGGCTCACTATGCTCCCGTCCCCTCCAAGTTCGTGCAGCGATACCAACTGAGGCAGCGCGTTCAACGAGAGGGAGAGCCAGTCAGCGCGTACATGGCCAGCCTGAGAAAAGCCGCAACCCATTGCGACTACAGAGATTTGGACGATGCGTTGCTTGAGCAACTGATCTGTGGTGTTCGGGACATTAGGCTGCAACGGCGTCTGCTCGCCAAGCCTGATTTGACGCTTGCCGGAGCCCTAGACGAGGCCAGGGCTCACGAAGCCTCCACAAAGGCCGCTGAAACGCTGCAGCGTCCGCTGACCAGCAAGGACAGCCCCAAGTCTGCCCCGGTGCACAGAGAAGACGCCGGATCCAGCTCGGAGTCCGAGTCGGATGAGGACGTCTTCCGAACGGAGCACCAGAGAAAAGACACTGGCAGCCCCCGGCGAAGCTGTCCCAGCTGTGGCGGGCACCATGATAGACTGTCCTGCAAATACAGAGAGGCTATTTGCAGGCGCTGCGAGAAGAAAGGGCACTTGGCGCGAGTCTGCAGAGCCATTCTGCCCAGAAGACACAAACCACGTGAGCGCCGCAGCCAACCGGAATCAGCGCGCCAGAAGCAGCCAACGAGAGAAGGCGGCGTGAAAAAACGGCGCGAATTTGAACCGCGAGATGGCCGCAGCATACACATCGACCAGGCCAGCACGACGGTCGAGGACAAAGTCAGCACGGTGGTCGAGATCAACGGAAGGCCGTGCTCGATGGAGATCGACACCGGATCAGCTCTCTCCATAATGTCGTGGGCGACCCTAAAGACCCTCCTGCCGTCATTCCGGAAGGATCAACTCTCCAAACAGAGACTACGCATCCTAGACTACCAGGGGAACCGAGTCCCCCTCGAAGGCGTGGGCACGTTCCGGGTCACCTACGGAGACTACGAGAAGGACCTGCCGCTGACCATCGTCACGAAGCAGCTCCCTAGCCTTCTAGGCATGGGGTGGTTCCGAGCCCTGGGCATGGGCTTCACCGGCGTCCACCTGATGTCCAAGTCAACCCTGAAAGACAGCCTCCTGTCCGAGTTCCAGGACGTTTTCGGGGACACGTTGGGCAAGTATGTGGGGACCCCTATTTCACTAAACTTAGACCCCAACATAGCCCAAGTAAGACTAAAGGCCAGACGAGTGCCGTTCGCATTGAAACCGAAGATCGATGCGGAACTGGACAAACTGATTAAGCAAGGGGTGTTGGTTCCCGTTGACCATGCTAAGTGGGAGACCCCTATAGTCACCCCAGTTAAGTCCGACGGCTCAATAAGAATTTGCGCCGACTACAAGTGCACGATCAACAAGGCTTTGCAGCCGAGCGCCTATCCGGTGCCGATCGTGCACCATCTACTACACTCCCTGGGCCCCGGAAAAATTTTTGCCAAATTAGACCTGGCCCAAGCCTATCAACAGTTACCGGTCGACGACGCCACGGCAGAGGCGCAAACGATCGTGACTCATAGGGGTGCATTTAAATGCACCAGGCTCCAATTTGGGGTGAGCGTCGCACCTGGCTTATTTCAAAGCACCATGGAGCGCCTGTTGCAAGGACTCCCAGGAGTGGTGCCCTATTTCGATGACGTCTTAGTCAGCGCCCAAGACGAACACCAGCTAGGGGACAGGGTACGGAACGTCCTGTCCAGATTCAGAGAAGCGGGACTAAGACTTAAAAGGAACAAGTGTAGGATAGCGGTCCCCTCTGTAGAATTTCTGGGGTACAGGGTGGACGGCACAGGCATCCACCCTACCGAAAGCAAGGTGAGAGCTATTAAGAGCGCACCAGCCCCCAAATCCAAAGCTGAGCTCCAAGCCTTCCTTGGACTGCTCAATT
Source organism: Arizona elegans (assembly GCA_022577455.1). Lineage (NCBI taxonomy): Eukaryota > Metazoa > Chordata > Lepidosauria > Squamata > Colubridae > Arizona > Arizona elegans. The sequence goes on along the minus strand of JAKOOJ010000001.1, from coordinate 196,617,249 downwards.
TCTACTCAATGTTCCTAAAAGATAAAGCCACGGTTGCAGATCCCCTTCACAAACTTTTAGGGAAGAATGTACCATGGGTCTGGGGGAAACCGCAAGCAGCCGCTTTTGAGGCAGTGAAAAGACTCCTATCTGAGGACAGTTTCCTGATCCAGTACAATGCAGAGCTGCCGCTCGTCTTAGTTTGTGACGCCTCCCCCGTAGGAGTTGGTGCCGTCCTAGGCCATAGACTGCCGAACGGCCTAGAGGCGCCCATTGCATTTTATTCCCGTACCCTGTCCAGCACAGAGCGGAACTATAGCCAGTTGGACAGAGAGGCTCTGGCTGCGATTGCGGGGGTTAAAAAATTCCACGAATACCTCTATGGCCGAAAATTCGAACTTGTGACTGATCATAGACCCTTGCTAGGACTGCTGGCGGGCGACAGGCCAACCCCCGCTGCCCTCTCCCCTCGCTTGACCAGATGGGCCATTTTTTTGTCGGCCTACTCATATCAATTCGTCCATCGACCTGGGCGGACCCTGGGTCATGCGGATGCCCTTAGCCGCTGCCCCCTTCCCGACCTACTGGACAACCCAACGCCGGAAGCCTCCGTCCTCTTGTTGGACACGTTAACTTTGGGCCCCATCTCCTCCGGCGAGGTGGCGAAAGCCTCAAATAGAGACCCAGTCATCCGGACTGTTATGGGTTGGGTTCTGAAAGGGTGGCCGGACAGGGTGGTAGGAGAGGAGTACCAAGGGTTTGCCAACAAACGAAACGAACTGTTCATGCAAGGGGGGTGCTTGCTATGGGGTGACAGGGTGGTAATTCCAACGAAACTACGGAATAGGGTTTTGGAGTTGCTGCACGATGGGCACCCGGGCATTGTTAGGATGAAGTGTTTAGCCCGCAGCTATGTCTGGTGGCCCAACATGGACCAGGTCATTTCCGAGTGGGTGGGGAAGTGCAGACCCTGCCAGGAGTCTCGCCCCGATCCCCCAGTAGCGCCCATCCGAGAGTGGGAGAAACCAAAAGGCCCATGGGGGAGGATCCACATTGATTTTGCCGGCCCGTTCCATGGCCAAACGTTTTTAATAGTTGTGGATGCCTACTCAAAATGGCTCGAAATTGTATTAATGCCATCTACAACGGCCGAAGCCGTTATCAAGGCCCTAAGGAAGTTGTTTGCCACCCACGGCCTGCCGGATACCTTGGTATCGGACAACGGCCCTCAATTTACAGCAACCCTTTTCGAAGGTTACTTGGCCGGCCTGGGAATCCGCCATGCCCTATCAGCCCCATTTCACCCGGCTTCCAACGGATTGGCTGAACGATTTGTCAGGACAGCCAAGGAAGCACTGTCCAGATTAGACAATGGGGACTGGCAGGCCAGGATAGATCAATTCCTAGCAGTTCAGCATGCATCACCATGCACAGCAACAGGGAGAAGCCCAGAAGAGCTCCTCATGGGGAGGAAGCTCCGGTGCGTGTTAGACAGGCTTCACCCTAACTACTCGCACGAAAACTTTAAGGGAGAAACCTGTGGCTTAAGGCAGTTTCAGGTCGGGTCCCCGGTGTTCGCTCGCAATTATGCCAGCGGTCCTCTATGGGTTGCAGGAACCATAGTGGGGATAACAGGCCCAAAATCGTACACGGTGGACGTTGGGGTAGATAGACTCTGGAAGCGCCACATAGACCAACTTAGGAAACGGGTGGTTGGCGAGGCGAACATCAACTTAGACATTTCCGAGCCTAACTATGACCACTTCTCCAAAACAGCTAACTCAAGCCCGGGGTCGCGCGAATACTTAGCTGACAAGCCCTGGTTCCAGCGCCGCCCCAGCGAGTCGCCACTCCCAGCCGGGGATAACCACGCCCCGGACAAAATCCAGGAGGTTCCATTAGCGGAGCCGGGAGAGACCAAGAGTCCCTCCGACCAGCTCGATGCCCCACCAGACTCTGAACTGCGCAGGTCAACTAGGGCGAGAACTCGTCCTAAGCACCTGCGAGACTTTGTTTGTACATATGTTAATTTTTGAGTATTAGTGCCTTCTGGGAAGGGAGGGGTGTTATGTATTGATACTTTTAAGCGGGAGTTTCAAACTTGCCTACGTTTCTGATTGGCTGACAGTCCCTCCTGGATTGTATATAAGGAGGACTGCAGCCCCTGAGTTTTTGCTGAAGTCTCACTGTATATTAAAGAGCTGTTGTCACTTGCTTGCTTGTACCTCTCGTTATTCCCGAATCACTTCAGGGTGGAAATGTTGGTGTGTCTTATATAGTGAATACTGCCATTTTTGGCCTCCCAAAGCCCGTTTTTCACAAAAACAGGGTGCGCAGAAGGTTTGAGAGGCCTTCAGAGTGCTTCTGGGGGCTGGGTAGGGCCAAAATGCCCTCGTTTTTGCAAAAAACAAGCCTGTTTTTTGCCCATTTTTCACAAAAAGAGGAACATTTTTGCCCTCCCCCAGCCCCCAGGAGCACTCTCCAGTTAAGATCCTTAACCGCGACATCATCTTGGCAATTTTTGCATATCTTACACCACCACTACCTCCCTGTAGGCTAATTTCAATTGCTTATCAGCATAGTGTTTCTAGTTTCTGTATAAAATCATTCAGAACAAAAAAAATGAATGTAATGTAAATATGTTATTCACACTGAGAATTATATTTGTAAAGTGGCCAAATTGCAGCCAGAAACAATAGACAGCCCCAAATGTTTAAAGTCATCGGATCCCCCTCCCCATTTAAAAAAATGAAATAATAGCAATAGCATTTAAAGTTATATACTGCCCAATAAGTCTCCTTGTTGGTGTTTTAAGGTTCCCAAAGGCATTGAGCTCCTTCAAAATATCCTAAAACAGGCTGAATTTTTCAGGCTTACCTTTGCTGATGGTATCATTGTATCAGCATATTGCCTCCTGCAGGCCTTGAAAGCCAAATAAAATTAAAGTAAAATAAAATGCATCCAACAGCAAAAAAAAAAAAAAAAAAAAAAAGTTGATTGTCATGATCTACTTGATGATGGCCTTTATAATGCTAGACTTCACAGCTCATCTGTTCTCAAGGCGTTGATTATTATTGCAATCATTCACCTGGGCTTCCTTACAATATAATAGGTGCAGAAGAAATCTTCATGCATTTTCTTGAGAGGAAAAAGACATGATCATCCAAAATGGAACTTGTCAGATATAAATGAACTGATTCTAATAAGATGTTGATTGACAGACACTCCAAATCTGTGTAAACATAACATCCACTTCAGTAAGATGCATATTTTTAAAAAACCAAAACCCTGTGTATCTGGTAAGGTTGCCTATAACAATAAGCTGCTGTGCATTTTTAAACCACAGGACATTATAATTAGGTGTTTCTGTTCCCAAATCTGTTCAGAGAAGTTTGAAATCAACTTGCAATTTTTACTTCTCCCAACTTCAAATACAGAAAGTATGCAGAAAACACTTTGAACAGTAGGAGATGGCCCAGAATGTAATTTACTCAGTGCTCCACCTCAAGATGGGTTAGGGTTAGGGTTAGGGTTAGGATCCTGGAGTAGCAAAAAAACAAAAAAACAAAACCCTCTTACCTCCACATCATACAAAAATGAAATTTAATAAATTGCTAGTCCCCACCTTCATGTTTTTAGCTCAAATTTGGTCAGAGGTGGGTTTCAGCAGGTTCTGACCAGTTCTGGTAGTGGAAATTTTGAGTAGTTTAGAGAATAGGTGAATACCAACTCTGACTGGCCCCGCCCCCATCTATTCTCTGCCTCCCGAGTCTCAGCTGATCAGGAGGAAATTGGGGTTTTGCACTATCCTTCCCCTGCCACACCCACCAAGCCATGCACACCAAGCCATGCCATACCCACAGAACCGGTAGTAAAAAAAATTGAATCCCACCACTGAGTTAGGTATGTTTGTCTGATCGTTTGCAAATACCAAAGCAAACAGTGGCTAAAAGAGGGGAAAAATGTTTGGATGCAGAGAGGTCTTTTGTCTTGCATGAAAAAGGCCCTTGCAAGCTTTTGTAGTGAAATATTAAGGCATTTTATTTTTATTTTTACAAAGGGTGAAACTATGTCTGCATGTATCTGTAGTGGCTGGAATAGGAGAAAGAGGCAGAAACTCTCTAAACAATTCAGGAATGAGACAGAATTACATGGTAAACATAATTTTTAAAAAATAATAATAACGATCTTTGTATGTAGAATACAAAATGTAGAATAGCTGCCGGCTTTGTTTTTTTTTATCAGAGGTTGCAATGACTGAAGTGGCAGACAGCATCTGTGGCACTGCCGGCGAAGAATTTCTCTTGGTGGGGAAACTAGGATAACTACAAGCTTCACAGAAGCAAAATGTTGCAAAGAAAACACCAACTTTGATTCAGTTTCAGGAGCCAGGAAAAAACAAACACAGCATTGAAAAAAAATGCACTGACATTGAGCATTCACACAGGAGTAGTTTAAAAAATAAAACTAAAAAATTCTATTCTATTCTATTCTATTCTATTCTATTCTATTCTATTCTATTCTATTCTATTCTATCTAAACCAATATGAAATCCTCAGGTGAAGATGTCCTGGAATCCAAGGTATATTTTTTTTGAATGGTGACTAACAAGATCTCAGGCTTCATCATCTCTCTGTAGTGATAGATTGATTCCCCCTCACTGTAACACAGGATTGTTGTTTTCAGCTTTATGTTGCTCTTCCAGGAATCCATCTCTTAACAAACACATTAAGGTGTCATTTTTGCAATATTCAGATAAGTTATTTGCATTGTTCCCCCTATAAATCAAATCAACTGTGTGTAAATGCTGAGGAATAACTCAGCTCTGCTACAGAAGCCACTTTCCTGTGCGCTTTAGCAGCATATCTGAGAGGTGAAAAGGTCCTTGGTCATCTATTAGCCCAATAATGTAATGAGATGATACATCAATGTTAGGTTTCTGCCTCAGCACAAACTACACCCAGGCATCAGCAATGAAGCAGATATCACAAAGATGCATTTTTTCTAAAGGCAACTTGACTTTGTTTTTTCCTTGAAGACGTTTCGCTTCTCATCCAAGAAGCTTCTTCAGTTCTGATTGAATGGCGGAGGATGGAAGGATTTATATTCCTTGCAGTCATCTGGTCTCCTCAGTTCTGACTGAATGGTGGAGGATGGAAGGATTCCTTGCAGCCTCGTCTAACAACCAGATGACTGCAAGGAATATAAATCCTTCCATTTTCCACCAGTCATTCAGAACTGGAGAAGCTCCTTGGATGAGAAGTGAAACGTTTTCAAGGAAAAACCTTGAAAAACCGGTTGCCTTTTGAAAAAGCACCTTTGGGACAACCATGATCTGGATGACTGAGAATCTCCATAAATGAAGTAGATACTTTTTGTTATGTGTTGGCATGATCAGGCTGGGTGAAACTTTGGTTCAAACAAAGAACTCTTTCTAAGCTGCTTCCCAAAACAGTATGATTCAGCAGTATGATCCGGCAGTATATGATCCACAGTGGTGAAATATAAAATTTGTTACTACTGGTTCTGTGGGTGTGGCTTGGTGAGGGGGTAATGTGACTGGGTGGGCGTGGCCAACTTTTTTAATTTACTTTTAAAAGTATTTTTTCTACAACCTCTTCAGCTGAAGAGGTTGTAAAAAAAAAATGTTTTTAAAAGGCTCTGACGATCCCAGCTGAATTGCCTGATCGTCAGAGGCTTTTGTTTTCTTTTAAAAGCATTTTTTTGGCCGAAGAGGTTGTAGAAAAAATGCTTTTAAAAGGCTGTGATGAACCCAGCTGGGCCACACGATCATCAGAGTTTTTTTTTTTTTTTACTTTTAAAAGTATTTTTTTGGCGGAAGAAGTTGTAGAAAAAATGCTTTTAAAAGAAAAAAAAAAGCCTCTGATGATCGCACTGCTCAGCTGGGCATGGGGGGGGCCAGGGATTTTTGCTACCGGTTCTCCGAAACACCCGCCGCCATCACTACCAGATTGGGCGATCCGGTCCGAACCGGGAGCATTTCACCCCTGATGATCCAGCAGTATGATCCAGTAGTATGATCAAGTAGTATGATCCTCTTCCTTTCAAAAGAGAACAGAAACAATCAAGTTGCTTCTCCTTAGTTTCCTTCAGGATCGCTTTAAGCCTTCTTCTGCAGAGCTCACTAGCTGAAGTTTATCCAGATTTGGCATCATTGGCAAATGGAGTGGGGATTGCTCATCAGTTTGTGCTAAACCTGTTCAGCCTGCCAGGGCTCACCCCAACGGTATTCCAGACTGTGGGCCTTAATTAAATGTAAACATCATTCAAACAGATCACTTCTTCCTTGGCAGGGGCTATGTGGAAAACCCCAAAGCTCAGCAAGGGCTTTGTGTGTAGAAGGTCTCTCAGGCTCGGTGTCTTCTGGCAACGCATCTCAGGCAAACCAGAGGCTGCTAGTCTCACAAAGATTCTCTTTCTGCTTCGTATTCTCTTTGTGATTAAAAAACAACAACCCTGAATTTTCATGTCGATACTCCAGCTAACTTTGCTAATAAGATTTCAAAATTAAATTTCTTATCCTGGTTCATCTTCGAGAGATTAAGCTTTAAGTATTTTTTTTTTTAATGTATGCTAGAAGATTCAAAGATATTGGGCGATAGTCTTTCCAATCCATTTGGATAATGATCTTTCTACTGCAAATAGTTTGCTTTATTCATAAGGAAGGTGTTTCATAAGCCTGAAGACAATTCTGCACCGCTAAGCTACTCTCAAGCTGCTCCTGTCGTTAAGCAAACATCAGAAATGCCAGCCTGGATTGCACTGGGTTGACAAGACTAAGTCACTGCAAAAGCCGATCAATCACACTCCTGCTTCCTGCCCTTCCCATCCATGCATGGAAGTTAAGCTGCACTAGCTAACTCCTATCCACTGATGCTCAGCGTAGCTTTCTAGCAATTGTTTCTGCTTCATTACTCCCAATTCTTTTTCTTTTTTCTTTTTTGCTTACCCAGCTGTTTTTGCATACTTGAAAACCTTCCTCTTTTTCTTTCCATGTTATCCTAAAGCCAATCAGAGCTGGGTTGCATCTAGGGTGGAATGAAGCACTGGAGTTCATCTGCCTTGAAGGCCTCAGGTTAGAAAACAGTAGTTTGAATCACAGCTGGAAAACACAGTCACATCATGCATTTGCAATGGGATGGGAGTGTGAGAAAGAGGTCATTCGTTTCTGCGTTCGGGAAGTAGTGAATGATGGGTAAAGTAGAAAGGATGGCTCTGCATTTAGAACATTGTACTGCTAAGAACTTCTAGCCAGACGAGCTCTTGCTAAAACATTTATTTCAAAAGTCAATCAAAATCCATTCAAAGATTCAGTAGTTCTCTTTTAATTCATTTTTAATGACATTTATCAGCAGAAAGCAAACTTAGATTGCCATTTTAATTTTCTTTTTATATGATCCTGAAAATAGGTTTTGTTTTCTGGAGCGGATCTAATTGGCTGGTTTACCTCTGAACATATCAAAAACCCAAGTCAAACTCCAAGTCATGAAACGAAGTCCAAATATCGTCATCCTTCAGAGCAGATATGTTCAGAGAAATTGCAGATTCCAAAGTGGCTGAAGAGAAAAAGGAAAAGAGATCAGCAAATTCCCTATTTGTGAATATTCAGGGGCTCCTTTCCACTATTTGTGAATATTCAGGGACAATTATGGCTTTGGATGTTGTGGGACAATTATTATCATGCTGACCAGTGGTGGATTACCCCTAGTTCGGACCGGTTCACAAGAACCGGTAGTAAAACCGGCGGGAGGCCCCACCCACTGCCTGGATGTCATCATCAGCGATCTGCACATGTGCAGAAGCAAGCGAAGCAAGCACGTGTGCACGATCCCATTGCGAACTGGTAGTAAAGGTAAGTAGAACCCACCCCTGATGCTGACCCCATGAATGTGGAAACATCTTCGGACTGACCTTGGCTCAATGGCTTCAAAACAGAGATGAGAACTGCACCGTACAATCCCCAACAACTAGCAGACTAAAATCTGCAGAGATGCCTTTCCTTCCATTCCTAATTCCTGAGAAAAAAATACTTTTGCAGAAAGATGCATACTGAGATTTAGCCTCATTTGTGGCCCTAAGAAGACATTTGGGTGATTCTTAATTCACCTAATCCATTTCAATTTGCTATTGGTGAAAGGGAAGGAGGTAGTTTTGGCCCTTTCAGCTTTAACATTTATCTCCTATGCTGTACCACAATGTACTGACATCCCTTTGGATGAGATTTGTTTTTTGGGGAGGAGGGCACAGAAAACATAGAGATAAGCAAGAATGAGTTTAAATCACTTTCTCCCTTCCACAACTTGGAGCATCCAGAAAGCTTACACAAATTTATGACCCAAGCAATGACTTTAATATTCACTCTATCCTCACCACCATCTAAGTGACCTTAGAGGCAGACAGTTCATATTATTTGACACATGTACACTGTTGCAGTGTAATCCATACCTGGATTAGTACTGCATTGCCTGTGTTTCTGTTTCTAATCTAGCAATTGAATTCATTATTGTACTGGGATCTTATCTGTGCCAACCAGTCCGTAGTTTTCCATGCTCTGTCCTTTCCCCAAACTGGCCAATGAATGGCTGTTCTTTCTACCAGGTTGTAGATTCCCTTCTCCTTTTCATCAGGTTATGCCTGGATTAACAAAAAGTGAAATCTTCCTTCTGCAGAGAAATGAAATTGAATAATTTGCAATCAGCTTCCTTCCTATGCTCCCAAATTTCATCTAATATATGCAGCTATATTTCTGAAGCCCTGAAAAAGAAGCAAGTTATATTGAATAAGTGAGAACGAATTCCTGAATAAAAATAATAGCGATGATAATGCAGAGGGATTTCTCTTCAGGAATTTTGAAATATCCAAAAATCTGACTGCTGTTTTGAATAGGTGCCAAGCAGAGGTGGGCTTCTACCTGTTCAGACCGGTTCGTGAAAACTGGCAATTCCGACCACCAGCTGGGCCTGCCCACTTGCCCTGACACTATCCCATCCTATATATCTCACTCTCTGGCTCACTCGCCCCGTCCACACAGCCCAGTTGATTTCCGCGCCTCACCCGCTCTATTCACCACGGCTGCCCGAGAAGGTGTGCTGGAAGCCGTGCACATGAAATCCCCATGTGTTTGAAGTTACGTGCAAGTGCGGAAGGCGCACTCACAGTTTCAGTTCTGCATTAGGCAAACCAGTTGTTAAATTATGTGAAGCCCACCTTCGATGCTAAGGTACAGTAGTCCTCAACCAGTGGTTGGTTCTAACCGGCTTTACTACCGGTTCTCTTCGTGCGCGCGCTTTGTGCAAGCGCGTTAGCAATATTCCCAGCTGAGGTACAGCAATCCACTCTGCTGCACCTATCAGCTGGGCTAAAAATAAAGAAATATAAGGTAGGAATAACGGGGGGTGGGCGGGAGGGCCCAACTCCCAGACAAAGAGAACTGGTTCGGTGATATCATATCATCAGCGCTACCAGCTCGGCTGAACCGGGCCGAACCAGGAGGAACCCACCACTGTCCTCAACGTACAACCACAATCGAATCCAAAATTTATGATGCTAAGCGAGACAATTGTTAAGTGAGCTTTGCTCCATTTTACCACCTTTCTTGCCACATTTGTTATGGGAACCACTGCAATTGTTAAGTTAGTAACATGGTTGTTAAGGGAGTCTGACTTCCCCGTTGACTTTGCTGGTCAGAAGGTCACAAAAAGTGATCCACATGACCCCCAGGGCACTACAACTGTCATAAACACATGGCATGTCTCCAAATTTTGATCACTTGACCACGGGGATGCTACAACAGTCATAAGTATGAAAAATGATCATGTGGGTTTTTATTTTCCCAGTCCTGTTGCAACTTCGAACGGTCACTAAATGAAGTGTTGTAAATTGAGGATATGAAGGATATTTCAGCACATCCCAACTAAGATTCAGGAACCAAAATAATATCCAAATCATATTCCGATTGGCAAGTAGGACTTGGAGAAGCTTTTCAGTTCTTTGGTGGGTAAAAGCCAAATGCTGCTCCTGCTGGAAATGGCCCTTTCTTTCCAGTGTAAATACTTGAAACGATGGGTTCCCCTGGGTGTAAAATCATAGATGTCATCTTTCTAAACCTGCTTTAGCTAAGCACATCAAGTATAATCTGCTGCTTATTGGAATGGAAAATTATATTTAAATAGAATAGGTAGATTATCAAGATGGAAATTATACACAGGAGACATAAACAGCAATACCAGGAGAACGACAGCGGTTGCTAAATTGGCTTTGAACGGCTGACCTTGGGAAGAGTAAAATTACGTTTGAAAAATTCAGCAACATGGTTGGCTTGCCCTTTGTGATTGCAGTGCAGAACCATGGAAGCGCACAAGAACAGTAATAATCAATCATGAAAGCTCAGCCATGTTGAAACAATCATTTTGTGCGATTGGGATGGATTCAGACCTGAACAGTGGCAAACAGACATTCATAAAATCCAACAAGGTGCAAATCATACTCTCTGTGTAAATTAATACAGGTAGTCCTCCAATTTACAACCACAATTGAGCCCAAAATTTCAGTTGCTAAGTGGGATGGTTGTTAAGTGAGTTTTACCCCATTTTATGACCTTTCTTGCCAGAGTTGTTAAGTGAATCACTGCAGTTAAGTTAGTGACATGGTTGTTAAGTGAATCTGGCTTCCCATTGACTTTGCTTGTCAGGTTGCAAAAAGTGATCACATGACCCTGGGATATTGCAACCATCATAAATATGAGCCAGTTGCCAAGCATCTAAATTTTGATCAAGTGATGGTGGGAATGTTGCAATGGTTGTAAGTGTGAAAATTGGTCCTAAGTTACTTTTTCAGTGCCACTGTAACTTTGAACAATCACTAAATGAACTGCTATAAGTCAAGGACTCCCTGTAATGCAATTTAAGAGCATTCGTTGTAATTATTGTATAAACATCACCACAATTAAAGCAATGCTAACAGTGCTATTTTAACTTTTCTACATTGATTCACATTATTTCATATCTTAATCCCCATCAACAATCACTAGGTTAGCAATAGCAATAGCACTTAGACCAGGGCTGAAATGCTCCTGGTTCAGACCGGATCACCCGATCCGGTAGTGATGGCGGTGGGTGGTTCGGAGAACCGGTAGCAAAAATCCCTGCACCCCCCATGCCCAGCTGAGCCCTACGATCATCAGAGGCTTTTTTTTTTACTTTTAAAAGCATTTTTTCTACAACCTCTTCTGATGAAAAAATGCTTTTAAAAGTAAAAAAAAAAGCCTCTGATGATTGCGCAGCTCAGCTGGGATTGTCAGAGGCTTTTCAAAGCATTTTTTTCTGCAACCCCTTGGCCGAAGAGGTGGTAAAAAAAATGCTTTGAAAAATCTCTGACGATCCCAGCTCAGTTGCTTGATCGGCAGAGAGGCTTTTCAAAGCATTTTTTAAAAAGCCTCTCTGACGATCCCAGCTGAGGTGCCTGATAGGCAGAGGCTTTTCAAAGCATTAGAAAAAAGGCTTTGAAAAGTTAAAAAAAAAAGTTGGCCACGCCCACCCAGTTACATTACCCACCCACCCCCAAAGCCATGCCCACAGAACCGGTAGTAACAAAGTTTACATTTCACCCCTGACTTAGACTTATATACTGCTTCATAGTGCTTTATAGCCCTTTCTAAGTAGTTTACAGAGTCAGCTTATTGCCCCCCAACAATCTGGATCCTCATTTTACTGACCTTGGAAGGATGGATGGATGGCTGAGTCAATCTTGCACCGGTCAGGATCAAACTGCTGGCAGTGGGCAGAGTTAGCCTGCAATACTGCATTCTAACCACTGCGCCACCAGGGCTCATGCTGGAGATGGGTGTTATACCATGTTAGTAAGAAAAGCTCATTTTCCCAAAAAATGTTAATTTATTTGTTTGCAGGAATTCCATTGTATTTATTCTTTAGAATAAATAAATTTGTCCTATTTTCCCTTTTTCTGAGCCCCATCTTCTGTATGCATGCCACTAATCTGCTACATAGAGTATGTACTACAATCCTGTGTATCAGTGGCTATTAAGTCTGCAACAACTCAATAGGGATATCATGGTGACGACTGACTCCTGCAGAAAATGGCATTCTATCTCTCTATGTCTTTTATTCATCAAATATGCCATTATTAAAACAATGATGCTATAATATTGTCATACATACAGAGGAAGTATGCATATCATGCTCCCTGAGGCCAACTGCCTTGAGTGTTGGGATATGCAGATTATAAATTCAGTAGTAAATAAATCTAGTCATTAATGCCACATTGCCACAAATGGCAACAACCCCTCTGGGGTTTCAGGCAAGAGTTTTTCTAGTCCTGATGAGATTAGTTCAAGACCTTCTACACATAAATCAATTCCTCAGTTACTGAATTTTAGGAACATGAAATTAAATGACAGGGATGGGGAAAATTAAAAGTATGGCTGCCAGTTTGAGCAGTAACTATAAATCTCTTTCAACCTCTTATTTCAAGCTCATTGTATAGAATCAGTGAACAGTCTGGAGATGCATATACTTCTCAGAAATCATCACATGTGGCCTATGGAGCTTAGCAGGCAACTTTCCAATAGGACAAATGGATCAAATCTGACCTTCCCCCTTTTTTTACATGCTACAAGTAAATATGTGATGAAAGTTAGCCAGCTCTCCAAATCGGATCCTTGAAATATAAGCACTTAGCTGCCTTTGACAATACACAGCTGTCACTCCTGGAATTTGAGCTTTAGTCATGGTGGGTTGTGTTATTTATTTCTACCTTTTAGGACAAATGATATCTCCATTGATCTGTAACCAAACTTTTGGGGTGGGGGAACCAGGCCTTGCTGAAACTTCATAAGAAGTATTTTGTTACGGTGTAATTCTGATACTTGCAAAAAGATGTCCTCTTAACAGAGAAGGCAAATGAAGGTGATGAACTTCTCAATTTTTTACCCTTGGTGGATAACTGATGAATATCTAGACCAGTGATGGCTAACATTTTTGCCATCGCGTGCCAGAAGGGTGGATGGGGGGGGTGGTCACACGCATATGTGCCCACAGCCATAATTCTATGTGCCGGTGGGACCGGCAGTTGGCAAATGGGCCGTTTTCGGCCTTTGGAGGGCCTCAGGAGGGGGGAGAGGAAGGCCGTTTTCCCCCTCCCCACACTGCTAGAGAGGCTCTGGAGGCTGGAGACAGCAGAAAACAGGCCTTCCCCCCAACCCAAGGCCCTCCAGAGGCAGGAAATAGCCTGTTTCCCTACTTCTGGTGAGCTCAGAAGGCCCAAAAATCAGCTGGCTGGCATGCGCACCGGAGCTGAACTCACATGCCCACTGATATGGCTACCCATGCCACCTGTGGCACGCCTGCCATAAGTTTGCCATCACGGATCTAGACAGTCTACAAGAATAAATAAATACTATGATTTATTTAACCACAGGGTACTTTGAATCTTTATTGTCTGTAGCTGGAAAAAAATTGCAAAGAACTAGCTTCTCAGGGGTAAGTCTCAGTGCTAAATAGTTGTTTGTCTCTTGAGATGCCTCTGAAGTTGAAAGTCTAGAGTGTAGAGTCCCACAAGAAGAAAACAAAAGCTTTGATATCCAAGCCTGGGTTTTGCTGTTCTTTTCTAAAGATCTACTAGGCACAACCAAGAAAGAATGTTTTATCTTAGACAATAAAATAACGCATCTCATTCATGTACAGATGAAAAATTACCATCACCATCCTTTCAAGTGAAAAACCAAAGCATCTTTGAAGTTGAACTGCAATTCCAGAAATAATTTGCAAAGGAACACAATACCTAAATTCGTGTCTGTGTTTAATCTGTATGAAAAGCAAACAAGTCAAATAAATAAATCAACGCGCAAACAAGCTGGATGAAGAAGGTTTGAAATGCAAAGCCAGCTTCATGTGGATTTATCAAGGTCCAAGTCACACAACCATAAAACCTAATAGTTGTTTGTTTTTTCTTAAAACCAAAATCTAGCAGGGTAATATTAAGGGGAAAAAAGGTGGGGGGGAATGGTATCCTTCCTCATAGTTTTATAATGATAAAACAGACTAAAAAAGAAAAAGAAAAAAATAAGTGCAGAAAAGAGAAGAGAAAAAAAATAATAGAATGAAGAAAAAGAAGAAAAAAGAAGAGTATAATAAAGAAAAAGAAGAGAATTATATAACGAAATTAGTTTCCTCTTCATCACAAGGGCTAAACAACTCCAGGAACTTATCACCTTCTCTTAAAATACAACCAATGATCTCCTTTTCCACATCCCACCTCTTATCCAGAAACAAATCCTTAATTCCCTCATTGTGTGGAAATCCTAGTCGTTGTTGTGACCTAGGCCCAAGTAGGTATTATCAGATGCAATCAGTTCTAAACAAACAGATTTTATTAGAACAGTTGAGAATTAACTCATTCTCAGCGTAGTCCAAACTAATTCAAAACAAATTCTTCATAACACAATTCTTCAGCCTTATCACCAACCTTGGTCTACTTTGGCAACCTGCCAAAGGCTTTTCTTGGCAAAAGTTCAGAAGCAGAAGACGCCAACAAAAAATAAATGCAGCAAGACAAGAAACAAATCTATCAACGTTGTTTTCCGACAAGGAGCCCAAGAGCCGTTGCTGGTCTTTTAAACCTTCTGGGAGGGGCCAATCATCTCTTGGCCTTACTCCTGAATCGTCCTTTTTGCTTGAGCTGCTCTTGCCTTCTGGCAGCTCTTCTCATGCATGTACTAGGAACAAGCTCCTCCTTTTCCTCTGCCTCTCTGCTGTCAGCCTCTGGAGTCTCCAGTGTCCGCACATCTCTCCCAGATGGCCCTGGCCCCATCTCTGCCACCGACGCAGAGCCCTCATCTGGGCCTTCCCCAGCTTTCAGGACTGGCCCATGTTCTTCCTCAGCCTCCTCACTGTCCAACTCCGCTGTCAGCTCTGCAGGCTGCAGGCAGACCACAACAGTCGTGTGCAAGCATGCCTCTTTCACACAAGTTTCTACGGAAACAAGGATGTATTTTAGCTTTATTTATAAGGGTGCGTAAGAACACGTGGCCTCAGAGAGGCTAACTTCTTCATTTAAAAGCCACTTCAAGGAAGCTGTTTGTGCAAACTGAAACCCTGATTTTTCCAAAAGTTGCTATCATAGTAAAAACCAAAAAAAGCAACACACGCTATTAGCATCTTTCAGTTTTTATAACACTATATGATTGCTCTTCCCTGTTTTGTATGCATGCTGAGTGAACCTTCAGAATAATAAAGGGTGTTAAAGAAATGCTCTATTTCCTAGTTCTAGGCCACTTAAAAGAGCAGCATTTGGTTTTTATGGTATTAAAATCCAATTTGCATAGGTAGGATATGCCTCATTGGTTTCCATATTGAATACAGCATTTAAGTGATTGGTATAATCAGTTCCTTAAGTACTATTAAACGTGTATTTAGTACCAGTGGAAAAGTAATTCCTCCTTCAGTCTTTTGTTTCTCCCCTCAAACCAATTCATACAATCATCTTGGTGGGTTAATGCAAAAGTTTGGCACAGAAGCTCTTCTGATAGCTTATTTCTCCAGCCACATTAATTGAGAGCCCAGACTATATTGTTTCCATGAGACTATTAACAACTTTAAATGGAGCTTTTTATAGATTTCTTTTTAGCAGACAAATACCTCTACACTACAGGCAGTAGATAGAATGGTGTACTAAGGCCCATTCTGTGCAGCACTCAGGGTATTCTCTCTTTCACGAATGAAGGTAAATATACATGTCCCAGGATAATGTTGCAGAATCCAATCTGGGTCGGACACTGGGACCAGATGTTTAGTCTTCTGAGCTTTTAGACTTGTGCTGGAGCCCAACCTCAGGGAACGTTTCTCTAACAAAATTGTGCTTTGGGCTACTCTATGCATTGTATTTATGTGGTGCCTTCCTATTGGTTGATTGATGTGTTGATGGCCTGTGATTGGCTGTTGTTTCCTTGTGCTGCTAAGTACTTGGCTCCTAAGTACCCAATAAATCAGCACTTCTCTTAACTGACAAGAGGCCTGTTTCCCAGGCTTCAATCATTTCCCTGGCTATTTTTGTACCTGCTAGGCCAACAATCTTAGTAGCTGTGAAATTGAATCTATGTCCTTGTTCACCGCAGTGTGAGGCTAGCAATGAGTTCAGGTCTCCTCATCTGACCGTTCACTTGTGTTTTTGCAATCTGGTGGTTAGCTTCCTCCCCACCAGTCCTACAGAAACACAGAGGCAATCCATGCAGGGGATCTGATAGATTACATTAGAAGTATCTCCCACCTGCAAGCAATCTTTGCAATGCATGATTTCATAAATGCATAATTCCCTCTTTTATTTTCTGACAGAAGCCACACTTAAATTTAAGTTCTCCTTTTGCTTCTGGATGCCTTGCAGCAGGTCTGTAAATATAAACATCATGACAAATCAGGTAATATAAACATATAATAAAATTAAAACAAGGATCCCCAGGAATAGACCTTTATATGTTTTGTTGTAAACATCTTTAAGTGAAGTTGAGTCTATAGTTGTCAACTCAGTTCCAAATCCTCCTGTTTCCATCTGATACCAAGATGGGCTGATGGTAGAACAGGATCTACTTATAGTCTTCTAAGGTAATTTGCAGTTGATCAAGAACGATTTTTTAAATCAGTTATTGAACAATGCACTGTAACTTGTTTCATATTCTAAAATATTGCTACTTAGCTTTTTAATAAATAAATAAAACCTTGAGATGAGAGGAAATGAAACAGAGGATTTTACATCCAGGGCAGAGCTATTAAGTAGATCAAGGGTCTCCAACCCCCAGTCTATGGACTGGCACCGGTCCGCAGCATGCCAGAAACCAGGCAACACAAACAAGCAATGCCCCATTCGCGGAATGCAAGCAGCATGTGAAACCACACCCACTCCAGTCTGCGTAAAAACCTCTCTCCACAGAACCAGTCCCCGGTGCCCAAAAGATTGGGGGCTGCTGAACTAGATCTACTAGTCTAGACTATAAACTCTGGGTAGCCACTGGGTGGCAGCCAACAGTTGCAGTTTTTCTGTTTCTCTTCACTCCCATCTAGTGATCTGTGGAATTTTGCAGTCTACCAGGCAAAGCTTTCTAATAATTCATTATCATAATTTCCAACTTCATTTTCAACAGCTGCCAGAACTGAAAATTGAATTGAAAACATGCTATCACTTGACAATATCCAAGGTTTTATGCCTTGTTGATTTGCTTATTGATTTATGGTTTATATGCCCTTCAATTATGATTCTGAATGGCTTATATACCATTACAGTAACCAGGCAGAATGTACAACAATAATTTAATAAGAATAAATTTCAGCATAATCAAATTATTCCTTATATCGTTCTATTTATTCAGTTCAAAACTCACCTGAAGAGCTGGTTTGGTGCAGTGGTTAATTGGTTACAAATTGGGAGGCACAAAGCCACCTGGGGTGACCTTGGGCCAGTCTCTCTCTCTCAGCCCTAGGAAGCAGGCAATGGCAAACCACTCCTGAAATCTTGCACAGAAAACTGCAGGAATTAGTCTGGATGGTTGTCAGAAGTCAACACTGACTTGAGGGCAGCAAAAAAC
This sequence comes from Arizona elegans, assembly GCA_022577455.1. NCBI lineage: Eukaryota > Metazoa > Chordata > Lepidosauria > Squamata > Colubridae > Arizona > Arizona elegans. The sequence continues at coordinate 196,599,659 of JAKOOJ010000001.1, read as the reverse complement.
AAAACAGAAGTTTCATCTGGTATTCCATTTTAGAAGTTATGTTATTGTCCACCTTCCAAGTTAGAATGGACAAGAAACATGACCAGGTGAGCTCCTTTGACTTTATTCTAATGATACATTAGCAAAATCTTACACATCTGATAACAGATTAACAGAGTTGGAAGGGACCTTGCAGGTCATCTAGTCCAACCACCCACTGCCCAAGCGGGAGACCCTATATCTGCCTCTACCTAGGATCGAACTCACAGCCTCCCCTTGACCCCTTGAGCTCAAAACTAGGGAAGATCTTTGCTGAGTCTCTTGCCCTACCCATGATCCTTCTGAGAGCTAAGCTACATTTTATCTACCATATTTTTCGGAGTATAAGACACACCTTTTTCCCCAAAAAAAGAGGGTGAAAATCTGGGTGCGTCTTATACTCTGAATGTAGCCCCACCCAGCTTTTCAAACGGAGGTTTCAGAGGTTGAAAAAAGCATCAGAAACGAAGCTTCAGAAAAGAAGCCCCCAAACAGAGCTTCAGAAAAGAACCCACCAAACAGAGCTTCAGAGGCTTTTTTTCTGAAGCTCTATTTCAGAGGCTTTCAGAGGCAGGAAAAAAAGCAAAAAAAAAAAAAAAGCAAGGCATAGAGCTCACAACCAAGGAACCTGTCGCTAAAATTCACTTGTGGGAACAGCTGATTGGGGGTATTCCAGGAGGCCGATCCACCTGCCAATCAGTTTTTTTCTTATTTTCCTCCCCAAAAACTAAGGTGCGTCTTATACGCCGAAAAATACACTAACTGTTCCCTTAGTTGTCCCAAAGGTGCTTTTTCAAGAGGCAACTGGACTTTCTATATTTTTCCTTGAAGACGCTTCACTTCTCATCCCAGAAGCTTCTTCAGTTCTGATTGAATGGTGGGGAATAGAAAGACTTATATTCCTTGCAGTCATCTGGTCATTAGCATTCTTTCTCAGAGTCATTGAGTCCACCAGGAGGTTTATTTGTGTCCACATTCACAATCACAATCACACAGTTTGTTTTTCACTTTCGTTATCTAGAAGGCAGCTTTAGCCCATGAGAAGATTGGTGGTAGATCTGACTTGACAGTGTTGTAACATCTTGGTGGTCTACTATATTTTATGTTTTATGTGCTGTCTTTGCAGGTATTCACAATAGTGCCTCAATGGGTCTCTTTATTGCTAAATTGGGTGTGTTAAGGCTAAAGTTTTCCCCACTTGAAGCTCCTGTCAAATGAAGTGTGATTTACTGGAAATTGCAGCAATCGTTCCTAAAACACATCATGGGAGATCATGCCATCTATATGTCACATGGCAGGACACCAATCCATTGAAAATTCTACTTTTGCTCTTCAGGGTCACCTGAATACTGCAAACGGGTATGGAACCTTTTTTGAACTGTGGAACTGCTTGTTGCCCTGTCTGTCAAGGTCATTCCCAGATACCATTACATCTATCCACATTTCATCAAAGACCGTTTGAAGGTTTCAGGTCATGATCCCCTCTCAAAATGTTAGCAGGGATGGATAGGGCTTCATCTTTGGGAATAAGCTATTTCAAAGGAGGGGCAGACAGAGAAAGTTCACCCTTGGACTCCCTAATGATATTATTTCCTAGAGTTGAGGATCCAAAGTAAACCTTTCTTGCTGGATCTCATCAAATGGGCAGATTTTATTTGCTTTTTAGAAAGCAAAGTAGGTACTGAAATGCTGACATGATATGAAAAATCTTTTTATTCATGGGATAAATGGGATTATTCCCCCCCCCCAATTAAGTTATGTGATGCAACACTGAGCCATGTGCTGATTCCACAAAGACAAATTCTCAACTGTATGAAATTCATATAAACAATTTCAAATGTATTGACAGAATTTTTAACCTTGCTATTTAACATTTGCAACCATGCAAATGAAGAAAACTATCAGCGGAATCCTGGAAATTATGTTCATAAGAAGATTGCATCTAATATTCTTACTGATTGAACCTGAAAGAATGAAAAATTATGATATGCTAATGCTGCCACCTAATCCAAATCAATGTGAAGAGACTGCAATAGTTTGCCTATTAAATGGGATTATACTTAAGATTCAGTCATTCCTGTTGATGGCAAGAGAATAGAAGAGATAGAATCTAGCTTTCTCTCAACATGTTCAGTCATTTGCCTCAATAAATTCAACTGCATTGCTATGTTACTTTAAGACCACCCTCCACTGAAGACTTCGGTGCTGTCATATTTCAGAAGCCAGCATCCTGGCAGTGCTAAATATTTCAAAGTTCTGACATGGGTAAATACTTAGCAACCAGACCTTGAAATACTTACAGGCTTATTGATAACCTGTCAGCTTGTACCTTTTTTTCTTTTTTAGATTCCTGGCATTTCTTACTTAGTTTCCCACAATAGATATTTCTGTAGGATAATTTAATTTAAGAATCCTTGCACTTTTGTCTATGGAGGTTCTCAGCCATCCAGGTCATGGTTGTCCCAAAGGTGCTTTTTCAAGAGGCAACTGGACTTTCTAGTCTTTGAAGACATTTCGCTTCTCATCCAAGAAGCTTCTTCAGCTCTGACTGGATAGCGAGGCAAAGCTGAAGAAATTTCTTGGATGAGAAACGAAATGTCTTCAAAGAACAACCAGAAAGTCCAGTTGCCTCTTGAAAAAAGCACCTTTTTGCACTTTCGATTCATATAATATTAGTTTTGTTCTGTTATCTGTGGCCATGCTCTTCAGTATTAATTCCCTTCTTGAAACCACGCTGGCAGCTTTTATATTCCACGCAAACTCAACAGCTCAGAATCAGAAAAACTTGAGGGTGTCACTCTCCAGTTACAGTGGATGAACTCTCAGGTTTCTGACATCATCACTTCTCTATTTATGCAGCTGATCAGATAGCAAAAACCGGGCTGAATCATAAAGACCAAGTCTGCAACCTCTTGCTCCATTCTTTTAAAGTTAACATGGTAGGCATGGAATGAAAGACAGGCAAGATTGGCAAATATAAGAGCCGACACTTCAGATTCATTCTACTTAATATAGAAATGCTCCAGTAGACTAAGTGGCAGTACTTGATGTTTAGTAATGCTAAGCTGGATCTCCTTTATGAGGCAGAAAGTGAAAAAGACTGCCGCCTGACCTCTACTTGAGATAATATATTGTTTTTCAAATATTATTTTATCAATAGTAGGTTATTTGCAAAATAATAATGAAATGTTCCAAGCTCCAAAACAACTGCCCTGAATGTTTTAAGCACGAGGCAAAACTTATGTTTTGAGAGACCTATTTGAAAACAAAATGCAGTTTCACTCCAAACATGAATTAAAATCTGACTACTTTTTGGGAAGCATATTTTTGCATAGGGATTTGCAAAAGTGGAGCGAATGAAGAATTCTCAGTCGCCAAATAACAGTGGCAATTTTCACTCCACTTTGAGTGTTTCTTCCATTTTTGCCCCCTTGTGAGTGATTTGGTGATTGACTATTGATTTATTGATCAACGGGGTGCTAAATCAGTAGCATACCATCCTTATATGGGATTCTAGATCAGTTGGAAGGCAAAAAATTGGAGATTAAAGCATACATGATCCACCACTTCCAAAACTCAGCCACCACATTCCAACCTCAGCAGGACATGCCATTGCTTCTCCCATCCACACAAATACTTCCTGATATTTCATATTGATTTTATTTATTTATTTAATCTGTTTATCTATTTACATTTTTTATGATTGTTGAAGTCTGATGAACTCTGGGCAACATACAAAATCCCCCATGAATTCCATAAAATTCCATATTTTAGTTTCCAAGTAAAATATGAAAGCACACCAACAGCCTGGCCTAAAACAAACTCAGAGCAATACAAATCAAATCAAACAAACCCTGTCCCCAATACAACAATACAGATACAATATTCTTCACTCCTGGTTCCCATTATAAGAAAATTGGCTATATCATCTTTGAACTGATAAAGCTAAGGAACCTGAGTCTAGAGTTCTTTCAGGTGTTCTAAGCTGTCTGTCATACCTATTTCCAGGACTGTCTTGGTGGAAATGTCTCCAGATACCTCGGCTGACTGAAGTTAGGAGGGCTGTGACCAGGGATAGAGATTCTGAATGGTGGTGGCCCTAGAAGCAGGGGTGAAATGCTCCTGGTTCGGACCAGATTGGGCGATCCGGTAGTGATTGTGGCAGGTAGTTCGGAGAACCAGTAGCGATGATGGTGTGAGGCTCCGGCCACCCACTCAGGTGTCGTTCCTTCCTGCTTTTAAAAGGTAAAAAAGGGTTCTGATGATCGCGCGCCACAGCTGATCATCAGAGCCTTTTTTTTTTTTACTTTTAAAAGCATTTTTTACAACCTATTCGGGTGAATAGGTTGTAAAAAATGCTTTTAAAAGGTAAAAAAAGGCTCTGACAATCGCAGCTGTGGTGCACGATTGTCAGAGCCTTTTTTTTAACCTTTTAAAAGCATTTTTTTAACAATCTATTCACCCGAAACCATGCCCACAGAACGGGTAGTAACAAATTTTACATTTCACCCCTGCCTAGAAGGTTCATTTTTTAAAATTCCCGATCCATGATGGGATGGTTCTTCCCCATTCTTGAGATTTTTCTTTCTTCTACTTTGCAATCCATCCATAGAAATTTAATAGCGGGGTAGTTTTTTTTAAAAAAAAAACTGAAATGAAACTAATTAGAAGTATCTACAATGGATCTAACTTGTGAAGCATCGCTGACATTGATTTGGGAATTGAAGCATCTTCAAAATTCCTCCCAAAAAAGACAAAATCTCAGTACATTTATTTTTCATTTGAATGGTTGCAAGCCTATACTCTGTAAAGTTGGCTTTTGCTGCACAATCATTTTTCCTTTTTTGTCCTGTTTATATCACATTTGGCAAACTTTCTCCTTCCATATGAACTCTTACTATTAGGCTACAACAGCTGTCATAACTGTGTTCTGTGAAGCTTTTGGTTCATGCCTAGCGTGAATTGGTGCTGGAATTCTCATTGCTGATAAAATGGACAATTTTGCTTATTCTGTGCTTCACAGGCTCAAGCTATTGAGTGGTTTTTTGTTTTGTTTTTTTCCCTGAACTTGATGAGGCATGCCATGACAGAATATTGAGCTCTCAAGTTTAATTAAGGCAATAGATTAAGAATGTCCTCCTTCAAATTCCATTGCTCAAAATCCTATTTGCTCAAATGTAAAGAGAATGTACATTTCTTAATCAAAGTCAAACACTTCTAAGTTCCCTTGATTTCAAAAAGAGTTTAACTGCATTTGGAAACTCAATGAGATTTAGATCTACTCTAAACAGTTTCACTAATCAGAGATATATGTTCAATCTCAAGTAGAATCTGGACACACAGGGGGTTTCACAGTGTGATTCATTAAGCATAATTCCTCTCTTTGCACTACATAGTATTCTATGATGCATGGGAAAGCTCTATATCCTTTCCCCCATAGTGATTATCATTTTATAAAATCTATTTACAAAAACAAACAAGCTTGAAGAACATTCAGTCAATAGATGGCTAATCGGTCAACAGAATCAAAATTTAAATTATATCAGCAAGACTTGCCTCTGTGAAGCAAACCAGTCTAATGGGCGACACATTCCCAAATCACATCCCGTGTGAATTTAATGCTTACAGCAGAAGGCAAATAAAACAGGGTACCAGAAAGGTTTTTCAAGGCACGGAAATGGAAAAGAGGTGACTTTGCTATGGCTGGTCCAAAACAATAAGCTTTTTTTTTTTTAATGCATTCTGAATTTTCACAGCAGCCCAGGATAACCAACAGGGCTTTGCATAAGCTGCATTGCTTGGCATCGCTAGAAATGTAACATTTCTAGTGGGGAAGCTGACAAGCTATCTACTGCCTATGATAGTTGTGCTGTTTTTAAAAAAGTTCCTTTTTAAAAATAAACAAACATGGAAAATGCTCTTCTATCATGCAGATCTTTTCTATCTCATTAGCAAAATGTTTTTTTTTAAACCTTCCCCTCCCCCCCCCCCCAATGGCAATCTTTCTTATATTTGCAGGTAATGGGAATTTTAATCCAGTCCACTCTTCATCTAAAAAAGGGGTAAAGTGGATCAGATCTGGTTAGAGGACCAAAAAATCCCATGGCTGTAATAAAATGAAATTGAAACCTCTGAGTTGTAGCTAAATTGGGGATTTTTTTTAAAAAAAAAAAACACACCCTAGAAGAAGACAATGCAAACTATTTATATATTATTCTCAAGCAAACAGTATAGATGTATCCATGTAATTACTAGGAGTTGAACTGACAGGATATGGGAGCCATAATTAGTCACAGGTGAGGGAAATTTTAGACATGCTGTTGTATAAACTACAGATGCACACCCTCCAGCCCCAGACTGACAGAAGCTTGTTCCTGATTTAATTGTAGTCAAACCCCAGAACTGTAATTTTTTAAAAATGTGACAGATGGAAGAAAAATACCAAATGGTTTTGGCTTGCATTCTAAAAATTTTGTTTTAGCCCCATCCATTTTCCCCATTTAACACGGCTTCTTATCCAAAGGCCAAATACAGCTTTCAGATTAAAAAATGTTGGGCAACGGATGTATCTGTCTCTCAAATGAGATCTAGATTGTATCCCACTTACTCCTCTTTGCAGAGGAGAACCTACCTTCAACCTTGCACCCATGCCAAGGGTGTTTTATGCAAATTATTATCAGAAAATGCTTGTCATACAAATATAAAATGTAGACATACAAATAGGTTTGCCTACATTTAACACTGAAATCAATAGGATTTTGTTTCATTTGGCTCCTTCATTTTTCAGAAGGGGAAAGAGGGAGGAGAAGGAAGGAAGGAAGGAAGGAAGGAAGGAAGGAAGGAAGGAAGGAAGGAAGGAAGGAAGTTGGGATATTTCATAACAATACTGGAAAAGATAAAAAGGATTAATTAGATCCAGAGGTACTGGGTTTACTCTGAATCCCAAGATGCCTTTCCTAAAAGTTATTTCTTTGCCATTAATGCTAATGAAATGTGCTTTGCTCAGCAAAAAAACTGTTCTGCTAATTTCAAATATTCAGTGACATTTCTGTCATTGAAAGGTGATGTGCAGTCATTATTTTGACACATGGTTAAATTAGCTAAATATATACATATTTCATGTTTGTTATTTCAAGATTTCTTTCTGTAGCATGATGTGGCTTTGAAGTATTTCAAAAGTTTAATCATGTTTGAAATTACTCTTCTAACAGAGCTCTCAAAGGCTTCATAGAGTCATCAAAACTGGCAAACTTAGATTGTTTTATTAATGAGATTCTTCAGGTTAAATTATGTTTTGTACTACAATCTCCAAAACTCTCAAATCTTCAATATGGTAATTTAATATATCTGTAAGACATATCTCACAAGCACTACAAAAATCCCTTTGTTAAATTTGCATATTTTAATTTAATACAACATTGTACAGTTCAGTGTGTGGGACAGGATGTCAAATGGTACAATACTGCAGCACTTCATAAAGCAAATAAAAACTGGTAGCACCATATTAAATATACTGCTAAAGTTCAACACAGTAGTTATTCACAGAACAATCCACTGCAGAGTTGGCTGCAGTCACTTGCCAGTAAAGCTCAATCAACTTTAGCAATAGCGCTTAGACTTATATACTGCTTCACAATGCTTTACAGCCCTCTCTAAGTGGTTTACAGAGTCAGGCCATTGTCCCCAACAATCTGAGTCCTCATTTTATTGACCTTGGAAGGATGGATGGTTGATTCAACCTTGAACCGGTGAGGATCAAACTCCTGGCAGTCAGAAGAATTAGCCTGCAATACTGTATTCTAACCAATGTGCCACCAGCTCACTGCTAATGCTGCCAACTCACCACAGGACAACTCCACATGGCCAACTCACCGCAGGGACAACTTGCCATGGGTGGCCAGAGAGAGAGGCTGGTGGGTGGGCAAGCAAGCAGGTAGACATAACGCAGAGTGATGATGGCTGGGGGGGCTTCCCATTTTTACATTCCTTGCTGACACCTTACATTCCTTTGCTGAACCAAAGAAACTGGGGAAGGTGGTGGTTGAGGTGAGCAGTGGGGAGGTGGTGGCTGGGACGTGCCCCATTTTCACACATCCCACCGTCGCCACTGCTGCTGTCACCACACCAAGCTCTGGGTTGAAGAAGCTAGCACTGATGATGTTGGATGATGAAACATCTGCAAGAAAACAATCAAACTCAGAGGGTACCAAAGACCCCTCAAAGAATCTTCGGCCAAGTCACTGCAATTTATTCAATAAAGCACAATTATGGCTTAATTTGATACATGTGCCAAATCTCCATTTTAGATCATAAACGACATTTTCTGTAGTGGAATAAATATTGTAATTTTATGACCACTGCAAAGCTATGCCCCACAAGAGAATCAAACATTTTCTGCTTGAGAAGTGTTTTCCAGCAGGAAACGGATAGGACTTTACTCCCACTGCACATCATATTACATTTCCACATATGTATGAGACATCAGTTGAGGTATGTATGTAGGATGCTTTCAAACAATGCTGGGAGCAAAGCACACCCTGAGGCTGCTTTTCAAAGCCAGCTGCTGCCCACCCAACCCCAACACCAACCCCTGCTTCGAAAATAAAATTCCCCAAAAGCTGCTAGAAGAAACTTCAAAGCTGATGTAGAAACATCTTCTAACCAATATTGAGCCATGGTGGTTCACTGGTTAGAGTGCAGTACTGCAGGCTACTTCTGCTGACTGCCGGCTGCCTGCAATTTGGCAGTTCAAATCTCACCAGGCTCAGGGTTAACTCAGCCTTCCTTCCATCCTTCCGAGGGGGGTAAAATGAGAACTCAGATTGTTTGGGGGCAATATGCTGACTTTGTAAACCACTTAGAGAGACTGTAAAGCACTGTAAAGCGGTATATAAATTTAAGTGCTATTGCTATTGCTAATAAACTTGCCTAAGGTTTTATGATGCAGAGCACCTTCATGAGAAAAATCCAAAGTCAATGAAGCTTCAAGGTAAATTGTATCACCTCTAAAGTGCTAAATCCACCCTTGAGACAAAACACAGCCGCCCTGTGCTTCCCTCACAGAGTGCTCAAAGATGTACTTGAACGGGAGAAAGCAAAACAACTGTAAACCAATAGGCCTACGTTGCCGATTAATACAAATCAAAATAGGTTTCTTGGATAGCCGCTGAGAACCTTATGAAAAATGAAGCCATTGGATTGACATCCAGTATCTGCTGAGGCTGAAAGGGGGTGGGGGGCGGGGCAAGGATATTTGTATGAATAAAATCTGGCACAGCACCTCTGAGCATTAATTTTATATCACAGAATATAATGGGTGATTCCACTTAGCATCTTCCCACTATCCATGGATCTTGGTTTCTCAACAGGAACAGGCATGCAAAACTATTTGAAATTCAAATAACAGCACCGTAATTATTCCATGGATAATTTACACATTTATTATTTTGAAGGCTTAGAATGGGGGTGAAAGTTGCTAAGGACATCTATTCACACCGTGATACTCTTTCTCTCCCTATCAGCAACTTGCAGAAAAAGGCCAGGTGGTTTTTAACAGAAGTATGAACTTACTTTTTCATGGAGGAGGGGGGCATTGTCTATATATTATACTATTGAATTTTAACACATTTCCAATGTCAAATAGTGCCTCTGATCAAAATATTTTTGAGTCACTATCCTCCACATGTATCTCACCCTTGAGCTCGTTCATTCCACTATAATTCAAAGCACCGAGTTCCAGAAAACATATTAAAAAGTTCAATTCTCCGTACTTTTTTATTTTGAATGTTTATGCTGCATCTGAAAATTCAAAAGCAAATATTTGAGCGATGCTTATAATGAAGCCTGAACTACATCAAACAGTTGGCATTGAAAAACCTTTGTGGAAAAAGGAGTGCCAATTGCTTTTTTTATTAAAGAAAGAAAACAAAGAAAAAAAATCCTAAGAAATGATTCACTTTAATATCTGCCCATTGTTTGTACAGAGCCTATAGCAGAACTGGAGCTGTCAATCATTTCCCATGCAGATGAAAAAGAAATGACCTGATGGAGGTCATTGCCCTTCGCTCACATAATGTTGTCAACATTGTCACCATACTTTTTCTTTTATTAGATTCTCCTTTGTAAAGAGTATTCCCTCCATCTTCTTGCAAGGGTTAAAGGTGTAGCAAACTAACAATTAGTAATTTCCATTGGATGGAAACAGCAACTTATTTGAAAGAGATATAGAAACAGGCATGATTGTATACAGGAAGGTGTGGAAGGAGAAACAAAGCTCTTAATCTGATTGAAATTGACATGTTTTAGAAGAAGGAGGATGGGGATGGAGGGAGTTTGAGGATAAGGATGAGGAAGGGAAAGAGAAGGAGAGGGGAGAGAGGAGGAAGGAAGGAAGGAAGGAAGGAAGGAGAGGAGGAGGAGGAGGAGGAGGAGGAGGAGAAGGAAGAAGGAGGAGGAGGAGGAGGAGGAGGAGAAGGAGAAGGAGAACAGCAACAGCAATAGCAACCTAAGGCAGCAAACTTACCTAATCCTCCTGCCTTCAACATTATGAAGTATACAGATTTGAAACCCTTCTTGATAATAATTAATCATCCAATAATACTTTCCACCAATAGCCTCAGTGCTATAGATTTAACTGTCCTTGCCTTTAATACTCTGGCAGGCCTCTTGAACAACTCCTTTGTTTATCTAAGTTCAGAAGGAGGGCTTTGACTTTGGAGATTCAAATCAGGGTTGGAGTACTCTGTCAATTTCTGAACCTGATTTATTCAATGTTTAAAACTTTTTTTTTTTAATTTGATTTATATGCCGCCCTTCTCCGGAGACTCAGGGTGGCTTACAATGTGCTCAGCAATAAAAAAAAACTTTAACATCAAGAAGACTTTGAAACAAACATGCCATCAGCAAATACATTTTATTTGAAATATATTCCTTCCCATTGTTAGCAGTCCTTACTTGTATTCATAATTTAAGCATCAGAGACCAGTAGAAATGACTAAGGATATGTGGAGTTTCTATAGATAAATTTAAAATTCACAATGTGTATAAATACAGTTATGCTTTCAAATATATAATTCTAATGGATTAATAGCCCTAAATTCTGTATTTCCAGGGGAGGCATGGAGAACTGAAATTATCTCTGCAAAAGTAGACGGCAGTGGTGAAATCCAGATTTTTTTACTGCCGGTTCTGTGGACGTGGCTTGGTGGGCATGGTGTGGTGTGGTTTGGTGGGTGTGGCAGGGGAAGGATACTGCAAAATCTCCATTCCCACCCCACTCCAGGGGAAGGATACTGCAAAATCTCCATTCCCACCCCACTCCAGGGGAAGGATACTGCAAATTCTTCATTTCCACCCCACTCCAGGGGAAGGATACTGCAAAATCTCCATTCCCACCCCACTCCAGGGGAAGGATACTGCAAAATCTCCATTCCCACCCCACTCCAGGGGAAGGATACTGCAAATTCTTCCTTCCCCACCCCACTCTGGGGCCAGCCAGAGGTGGAATTTGCTGGTTCTCCGAACTACTCAAAATTTCCACTACCGGTTCTCCAGAACGTGTCAGAACCTGCTGGATTTCAACCCTGGTAGATGGTATGTAGACTGCTTTCTGGAACCTTTCCAGGTAAGCAGAGATAAGGAGATCACTCACATATGCTCTGGATGGCTGGTCCTCCTGAGGAGACTGCAGGACAGCAGTCTTCCATAGGCTTGAGCATTTGGAGAGAGAAGGATCAGCTACTTTGCTCACAATTGCAGAGGACCTTTTAAAGGATAGTAAATTCACAAGAGAACCAGGAGACTATGAGTTCCACTCCCGGCTATGCACAAAGCCAGCTGGGTGACTTTGGGCTAGTCACTTTCTCTCAGTCCTAGGAAGAAGTCAAGGGCAAACAATTTCTGAAAAGCTTGCCACAAACCTGCATGGACTTGTCCAGGCAGTCTCCAAGAATCACACCTGGAAAAAAAAGTTTGCATGCTCACTTTTTAATCAGTTTTAGAAATTTTTTATTAACCATCTTAAAGCTTAACAATAAGATGTTTAATAAGCAATTTCAAAACCACCAGGAGAGTTTAGCTTCAACTCTGAATAAAAATAAAAAAGTACAAGCTTAAAAACTTAACAAATTTGAAATAAACAGCAAAAAGCTAAGATTTTGATCAAAGAAAGTTACAAACGGAGCAAGTGTCCTCTGATATTTGGAATATTGACTTTTGATACATGATTTTTGAATTAATTTTTTTTAAAAAATTATTATGAGAACCAAAATTATTTTGGCTGTCTTCACAAAGATAAGTGATTTCATGATTTTAGAAACTGGACATTAGAGGGGCTAAAGATTCTAAGACTAAGTAGAAAGGGAAAAAATACAAGCCTGCTGTAGGTATCCATTAACGGGGACTTACAAAATGGCATAAAATGTCATAACATTGGAAGTATTAAACAAGATCTTTGAAGAATGAAATTAGAAATTAGTAGTCAAGTGTCAACTGTCAGACTACTGAACCCAAAACAAGGAAGTACTCTCGGAAGATTTGAATTCCCAAAAGTAAAACTTTATTGGATATATCATATTGGTACTGAAGAAAAAAAACCAGTTCTGGTTTTCCTGGACAAAAACAATATGTTAAACAATAGCTTCCTCTCTCCCCACCCCTGGGTGATCACATTATCCAATTATGAGATGTCCTTTTGTAATGGGAACAGTCCATTTCTTTCTCAAGCACCTGCAGTGGTGACCTTAATGGCTTCCATGGTCTCACGATCTCTCTCCCCCCCAGTTCATTGGCAAGATGAAAAGCATTAGGGTTTGAAAGAAGCAAAGCGATTCAATCTTGACACCAAGATATTAACAGCATCAGTCCGTGCGATAAGATGAAGAATTGAAGAAAAATCAAATACTGCAATAATATTTGAATGAACTAACGATTACCTCTGTTAGTAGTGACAGAAAGAAACATACAGTTAGTTTATTTGAGCAAGTTTAAATAAGACATTGGGGTTTTCCCCCCCAAAGTTTCAGCAATTTTTTACAGACTTTTTGCTGACACCGTGAAAACCTGAAAAGTTGATGTTTTACAGATTTACTTATACTGTAGATAAGGAATGGGATATGGAATGAAGAGATGTCTGTTTGTAACAAGCTAGTAACTAAAGTACTATCTAGTGGACAAAGTTACTAAATTTGTCTATACTTTTTATAATGAATCATTTCTTCAAATATTTGTTTTCTTTTTATTATATTATTTCTTTTCTTTCTTTTTTCTGTTCGTTCTTACTATTCTTTTTTTAAGTTTACTTTCTATCAGTTTTTACTATTGCAATCGAAATTCCTAATAAAATTATATACAAAAAAGTAGTCCTAGTTGAATGAGAGCCTTGGTAGTATAGGGGTTTAAGGCACCCTGTTATTAAGCTGGTTATTAAGACCAGCTGCCTGCAATTACTGCAGGGTTCGAATCTCGCCAAGGCTCAAGGTTGATTCAGCCTTCCATCCTTTCTAAGGTAGGTGAAATGAGGACCCAGTTGTGGGGGCAATAAGCTGACTTTGTATAAATATACAAAAGGATGAAGGCTATTGCTGAGCACATTGTAAGCCGCCCTGAGTCTCCGGAGAAGGGCGGCATATAAATCAAATTAAAAAAAAAAATCATTTCCGTATTATGTGTAAAAGAAATCGTTAGTAAGTTATTATTAAAAATGTTTTTTTTAAATTGAGAAATAAGAGCCAGTTATTTAAATGAGGCATATTCCAGCTAAGCATAGGTAAGACTACAATTATTAAAGGCACATCTATAACAATTTCATTCAATCAAACTTTTGTTTCATCAGAGTAATCATTGCACAGATTTCTGTGAAGCTGATTGAGAGCAATTATGCAAATAGGTACCTTGTTGCTATAATTGTTATTCCAATTCTATGTTTATAGTAGTGCAGCTATAATTATATAAAAATAATATAATTTATCTTTCTTTCTTTTTAAAAAAAGAAAACTTCCTTAGACTGTAATTTCCTATTTAGAATTTTTGAGGCAGTATAATTTATATTAGGCTGACATGTAATATGTGTCTTTTTATAGAAGTGATCTTAAAAATGTGCAAAGTTCAAAAATAGACGAGTCCTCTCCCATCTACTCCAAGTTCAGCCTTCATATCATTCAGTCTAAATATTTTAAATGGCCTCTTCCAATAGATGGAATTTATGTAGTCACTTCCACAAGATTCTTGTGCTGCTGGCATCTCTCCCTTCCATTTGGCTGGAAGGTTATTTATATTGGTCAATTGATCTCTTTTTTGTTCCTTCTGGTTAGTACTTGGTATGAAAAAAGAGTACAAATACTATCTATCATATTTGATGATTTCAGTTTACTATAAAAAATTTGCCAGTGATGCAGTAAAAAGGGGGAAAAGGCAACAACAATTATGACTGAATGTTGCACATTTTCCCCTTCTATGTTCGTTTATGAGATATAATTAAAGCTAATCATCACTGCTTTTGGTCCAAATAACAGCTACAATTCTGACCAAAAGAGGTTTTCCATCTACTGTATCACTAGAATACTTTATTGCTTTTGACAGCATGGAAAAATAGATGCATGTTCTTGACTCGGTCTATTCCTAAAAGAAACATTTTAAAAGGGAAAAAGCAGGCTGCAGGATTGGTCTTATATTTCTTCTGAGATTTGTGAAGACTTTTATGAATTTACTGTATAAAGTCTGTGTAGACACTTTTGACAAAAGCTTTGAAATATTTTTTTTCCTATAAATACATTAAGGTTCAGCTATTATTATTGTTTGAAATACTAGCTGATGATTTTGTGCTCTGCTGGTACAGAGAAAGGATCAAACCACAAAGAAAAGAAGATAACTGAAACTCAGGTGCAAGAAACTTGGAATTGTATAGAAATTAGTAGGACTGTTCCATTCGGACATCTCAGCAGGGACTACTAGCATGCAAGCAAGATCTTTCAATTAAAGCACTTTTTTTTTAAAAAAAAAAAACTCTGCAGCAAATATTGATTTCAAAAATGAGGACCATGTCAGAGAAAAGAGCTGGGTTTTTATCCATGAACCAGACCAAAAAACCATACATCAGGAAACAACAATGAAGGGAAAGTAGTGATCACTGGATTTGGGGCCAGAGCATTTAAGAGGAGGGAATATGAATCTCTGGAGGCTAATGAAGGAACACTATGAATATTGCAGTGTTTAGGGATGGGGAAAAGTCTGGGATCTGCTCTCTCCAAGCCATTTTCTTGGCTCTAGACAGAAGTTTGGGCAAGCAGGAGAGAGGAATGCTGGTGCCCAAGCTTTTGTTGGAAGTCAAAGGTTCAACAGCAGCAGCAGCAAAAGGCAAAAGGAAAAGGGGGACTGAACTGTGAGCCTGTAAGTAAGAGAAGAAAGGAAAAGGGAGAAGAAAGCTGAAAGCTATGTAGATAATAGAAGATGGAGAAGAGGAATAAGGATCTAAGTATCATTTGATGGTTCTATCCTACTTAACAAGGTCTTGAATTAATGGTGATGGTGATGGTGATGGATAGAATCTCTAGCAGCTCACTGAAAGATAGATGGAAGGGAGGGAGGGAGGGAAGGAGGGAGGAAGGAAGGAAGTTATGTGACCAAGGCCCAAGTAGTGATTATCAAACACAATTGAGTCCTCAACAAACTTATTTTATTAAAACAGCTGAGAATTAATTCATTCTCAGCTTAGTCCAAAACAAAATTCTTAATAACCAGTCCGTCAACCTTATTGTTATGTCCTTATAAGGACATCCGCCGGATTGGCTGCCAGCCACCGGGCGGGAAAGTTTGAATCACTGTCAGGGGGCGGTGCGTCTGCCGGAGCGAATATAAGGAGAGCTCCGGCAGTGCACGGCCAGTCTTGCTACTGTTTCTTGTACTCAATAAAAGTTACTAATGTAACGAGCTGGTCACGTCTTCCATTTCCTGCGCCGATCTAACACTGGCGACGAAGGACTGAGAGAAGAACGAACCTCGCGGCAACAAGCCAACAAGACAAGACTCCGGCACCGGGAACTACAGTAGGCATTTCCAAAGGCATGGCATCCGCTGAAGTCACTTTGCCAGCCCTTGCTCCTTTCCGCCCAGGGAAGGACAAGTGGAAATCCTACGTAGTGAAATTCCGGCAATACCTGAGAGGCAACAACATCAGGGATGCCGATGATGACCGGAAGAAGGGCATCTTCCTGGCCAACTGCGGCTCCGAGGTCCTCGACATGGCAATCGATCTCGTAGCACCACGAGACATCGAAGAAGTGCCATGGACAGACCTGCTGCAGATCCTGGAGGACCACTATGCCCCAACAGGAACACCGGTGGCGAACCGTTTCACCTTCCATCAACGGGACCAGAAGGAAGGTGAGACGATCAAGGAATTCGTGGCCGCCCTACGCCAGATCGCAGCCAGCTGTGAGTTCGACCACGTGGACAATGCCATCGCTGACCGCGTGGTCTTCGGCATGAGGGACAGAGGCCTGCAAAAGAAATTCCTGAGCAGGAAGAAGCTCGTGCTCAAGGATGTGGTGGAGGAAGCCACCGCATCCGAAATCTCGGAGAAAGCAGCTGCCGCAGTAAGCAGAGCTAAGGGAATCCACAAGATTCGCTCCACAGAGCAATCATCAACAGAGGATTCCACGGCTGGATCCGAGTCGGAGGGAGAGTCCACCGTCCACAAGGTATCCAGACCCCCAAGGCGGGAAACCGCCCAACGGAACTACAAAGGGGAGCGCTGCGCCAGCTGCAGAGGGGACCATGCCAGAGCAACCTGCAAGTGGAGAGATGCGACCTGCCGACGCTGCAACAGAAGGGGTCACATCGCCGAAGCTTGCAGAGCTGAGGAACCAGCCCCAGAGCCCTCCAGCCACCGTCCCCGCGAGAATCGGAAGGATTACCAGAGGTCATCCAAACGGTCCTCTGGCCCTTCCAGACGCAGAGACGACGAATTTCCCCAGAGCGGAGCGGTCCACCAGACGACCATCGCTCACACGACATCAGACAGTGCCACCAAGTTCCATGTGACCATCCACGTGGAAGGAGCACCCTGCAAAATGGAGGTAGACTCCGGCTCGGTCTACTCCATCATGGACTGGCAGCAGTTGAAGCGCCTGCAACCCAGCATCACCAAGCGAGAGCTGAAGCCACTACACTCCAAGCTCGTCGACTTTGGGGGAAACCCCATCGGAGTGCTAGGAAGAGCCAACATCCGGGTCACCTACAAGCAGTTCGAAGGCAAGCTCCCCATCACCGTCGTAAGGGACAGCCGACCGAACCTGCTAGGAGTAGAGTGGTTCAAGCCGCTGGGGCTTTCAATCGAAGGCATCAACCAAATTGGCAGGGACGAACTCGACTACCTCATCGAAGAGTTCAAGGAAGTCTTCGATGGTAAGTTGGGGAAATTTGTGGGGAGGCCAATCTCCTTCAATCTGGACAAGGGAATCACCCCAATTAGGCTCAAGCCCCGCCGAGTTCCGTTTGCCCTGCGGCCCAAAGTAGATGAGCAGCTGGATAAGCTGATCGCCCAGGGCGTCCTGGAACCGATCGATCATGCTTCATGGGAGACCCCCATTGTGACCCCACTGAAGCATGATGGGTCTGTGCGCATCTGCGCCGACTACCGTTGTACCATCAACAAGGCGTTGGCACAGAGCGCATACCCAGTCCCAGTGGTGCAACACCTGCTGCATTCCCTGGGATCTGGATCAATTTTTGCGAAACTGGACCTGGCCCAGGCTTACCAGCAACTGCCAGTGGATGAAAAAACGGCGGAGGCTCAAACAATTGTCACGCACAGGGGGGCATTCAAATGCAACCGGCTCCAATTTGGAGTCAGCGCTGCCCCCGGCATCTTCCAATCCATGATGGAACGCCTCCTCCAAGGCGTTCCAGGGGTGGTGCCTTACTTCGACGATGTGCTCGTCTCCGGTGACTCAAGAGCTCAACTCCTTGAAAGGCTCAGGCTTGTCCTGCAGCGATTCAAGGCCAAGGGTTTGAGGGTCAGGCGGGACAAGTGCATCATAGGAGTACAGGAAGTCGAGTTCCTGGGCTACCTCATTGATAGCACAGGCATCCACCCCACCAAATCAAAAGTGGAAGCAATCCATGAAGCTCCAAGCCCAAAAAACAAAACGGAGCTTCAGGCATTCCTTGGGTTGCTCAACTTTTATGCAATCTTTCTAAAACAGAAAGCCACAGTTGCTGAGCCACTTCACCGCCTGCTGGGGAAATCGGCATCCTGGAAGTGGGGCCAGGAAGAGGAAGCGGCATTCCGAGCCATAAAAGGACTATTGACGTCCAAAAGCGTCCTCATCCAATACAGCGAAACGCTCCCCATCAAGCTGACGTGTGATGCGTCGCCATACGGGGTGGGGGCAGTCCTCAGCCACGAGCTGCCCAACGGCACGGAAGCCCCCATCGCCTACTTCTCGAAAACCATGTCCGGCGCAGAGCGGAACTACAGCCAGCTGGACAAAGAAGCCCTGGCAATCGTGGCAGGGGTGAAGCGCTTCCATGAATACCTGTACGGAAGGCGTTTCACCATAGTCACCGACCACAAGCCACTCCTGGGACTACTCGCAGGCGACCAACCCACCCCAACCTTCATGTCCCCGCGGATGACGAGATGGGCCATCTTCCTGGCCGGCTACTCCTATAGGCTCGTGCACCAGCCAGGCACGGCCATAGGAAACGCCGACGCACTCAGCAGATGCCCATCGAAGAACCCGGTGGAAGACCCAGCTCCCACGCTCCATCTATTCCACATAGATGACGACGCCAGCTGTCCAGTCTCCTCCGCAGATGTGGCCGCACACACCCAGAGAGACCCCACCCTCCACCAAGTAAGGTCCTGGATCCTCAGGGGGTGGCCATCGGAACAGACAGAAGAGAGGTTCAGCCCGTTCACCAGGAAACAGAAGGAGCTGTCCACCATTAAGGGCTGCCTGCTATGGGGAAACAGGGTGCTGATTCCAAGCACTCTGCAACGGCGGACGCTAGACACACTGCACAACGGGCACCCAGGCATCGTCCGCATGAAGGCCCTGGCACGGAGTTACGTCTGGTGGCCCTCACTGGACAGAGACATTGAACAATGGGTCTCCAGATGTGACCCGTGCCAAGAAGTCCGCCCAGCACCGCTACAATCCGAAGTCACGAACTGGGAGACCCCCAGCAACCCCTGGTCGAGGGTCCACATCGACTTTGCGGGCCCGATGCAGGGGCGACACCTCCTCATCGTGGTAGATGCCTTCTCCAAGTGGCTCGAGGTGATACCCATGGCATCTACCACAACTGAAGCGACGATCCGAGCCCTGCGCCGTCTGTTTGCCACACACGGACTACCGGACGTGCTGGTCTCGGACAACGGCCCCCAGCTCACATCCCTGGCCATGGAGGCCTTCCTGGCAGGACTGGGCATCCGCCATGCCCTCTCCGCTCCGTACAGGCCGGCCGGAAACGGACAAGCGGAACGGATGGTCCGGCTCACAAAAGAAGCCCTCACCAAGATGGGCCCGGGAGACTGGCAAGAACGCATCGACAACTTCCTCCTCACCCAGCACATCACGCCGCATGCCACCACCCACAAGAGCCCGGCCGAACTCCTGATGGGCAGAAGGCTGAGGTCACCCTTGGACCGGCTGCACCCCCAATACAGCCCGGAAGTGACCGCAACCGCCAGCCGCCCGCTTCGCGCCTTCAGCAAAGGAAATTCAGTTTTCGCGCTAAATTTCAACGGCTCGCCTAAGTGGATGAAGGGGAAGATTGCCAGCACAACCGGCCCCAAATCCTACACCGTCGAGTTGGAAGATGGACAGGTCGTGAGACGTCACATCGACCAACTCCGGAAAAGGTGGGGGGGAGCACACGAAAACCAGCCTGACGAGGGAGGCCTACAACACCCAGACGAGGTAGGCCTGCAACACCCCGGCGAGGTAGGCCTACGACACCCAGGCGAGGTAGGCCTGCAACACCCCGGCGAGGTAGGCCTACGACACCCAGGCGAGGTAGGCCTGCAACACCCCGGCGAGGTAGGCCTACAACACCCAGACGAGGTAGGCCTACCACACCCCTGCGAGGCAGAGCAACGCCATCCCGACGAGGTCGGCCCAGCACACTACCAGGCACTGTCACATCGGCAGTGCAGCGAGGTAGACCGGAGCCAACCACACGGGGGATGGCAACACCAACTCGGCCAGGTGGGCACCCGGCACAACAGGGCCACGGACCCCCGACCCAGCCCGCAGGTAGACCGGGACCTGCCCAGAAGGGGAGCACCGCACCCTACCAGTGAAGGCAACCCACGGCAGCCCTACCAGGGAGACCTCAATGCAAGGCGAGTAGACCGGGGACCTTCGCAGATGGGCACACCACAGCACATGGGCGAGGGTGGCACACGACTCCCCGGCGAGAGGGACCCCCGCCCAACGCAAGAAACAACCCGGCAACAACAACCCAACCCGGACGACCCCAACCACCAACAGGCGGTAGACCAGGGACTAGGGGGAAGGGAAAGCCGACAACAACCCGGCCAGGGAGGCCTGCGCCACCCCGGCAGGGGAGACCTCCACCAGCCCGAAGAGGAATCCCCACAACGACACCCCGACCAGGTCGACCACCACCAACCCGACGGGGAAGGCCAGCGCCAGCCCGGCCGAGGAGACCTGCGCCACCCCTGCAAGGTCGGACACCGCTACCCGGGCCAACACCACCCACAGCGAGCAGACCAGACCCAAGGGCACCGGCCCGAACCACCCTCCGGACCGCAGCGAACCGGGCCGCAGCAGAACCGCAGCCACCAGGAGACCGAGGAAGAGCAAGTAACAGCCGGGGTCTTACCGAGACTCAGACGCTCTTCCCGGTTCGGAACCGAACAACACCGCCGAGGCGAAAGATCCACAGGCCAGGAGGAAGACCACCAGAACCAGCCATCCAAGGTTTGCGATCCGGCCGGAGGCGCTGAGGGTGACCCCGCACACTCGCCAGCCGAACCGAGCCCGGTTCCGGGGAAGGAGCCAGGAGCCACAGGAACCCCGTCCATCCAGGGCGGGGACACGGAAGAAATGAGACTGCGCAGGTCAAGTAGGGTGCCTAGGCGTCCTACGTACCTGCGGGACTACGTCACGTTTATTGACGAACTCTGAACGTTTTCTTTGGACTAGGGGGGAGGAGTGTTATGTCCTTATAAGGACATCTGCCCGGATTGGCTGCCAGCCACCGGGCGGGAAAGTTTGAATCACTGTCAGGGGGCGGTGCGTCTGCCGGAGCGAATATAAGGAGAGCTCCGGCAGCGCACGGCCAGTCTTGCTACTGTTTCTTGTACTCAATAAAAGTTACTAATGTAACGAGCTGGTCACGTCTTCCATTTCCTGCGCCGATCTAACACTTATCACCAACCTTTGAGGTCTTTGGCAACCTGCCAAAGGCTTTTCTTGGCAAACCCCCCACAAAGTTCAAGAGACGCTGGCAAGAAGCATGGGAATCAATCTTGCTTTTCTACAAAGAACCCAACAGCTCGTTGCTGCTCTTTTAAGCCTTATGGGAGTGGCCAATCATCTTCTGGCCTTACTCCCGAGTTGTCCTTTTTTCTTCAGCTGCTCTTGCCTTCTGGCAGCTCTTTGCATGTGTGTACTAGGAACAGGCTCCTCCTGTTCCTCTGCCTCTCTGCTGTCAGCCTCTGGAGGCTCTGGAGTCCGTGCATCGCTCCCAGATGGCCCCGGCCCCATCTCTGCCTCTGATGCAGAGCCCTCATCCGGGCCTTCCCCTGACTCCAGAACTGGCCCATTGTCCTCCCCAGCCTCCTCACTGTCCAACTCCGCTGCCAGGTCTGCAGGCTGCTGGCGGACCACAACAGGAAGGAAGGAAGGAAGGAAGGAAGGAAGGAAGGAAGGAAGAAAGGAAGGAAGGAAGTTCCTATCAGCACTTCCTCATTCATGTTGACTATGTCAGATGCAAGCAACCAGAACAGCTCCAAGGTTTAGGTCAAGAGGTTTCTTTATTGCTGATTCACAAGTTAACAAGACTTTGGCCATACTGCCTGCCTGGCCTTTAGAAAGCCTGATGTAGTGCTAAGCATTGGCTCTCATACGCTTTCTCCCTCCTACAGAGTCCAAGATGGAATATCTCTAAAGTTCCCTTACTGGGCCTCCTCCCTTTCACCCGTTGATTTCACCACATCTGGGATTCGGGGAAGGAAGCTCTTTCTGACCTCACAAGGCTTAGCGCAGGAAATCAGTGGCAAGCGCTGCAACCACCATTGCTTTTTCTGGGAGGAGAAGGTTTCCCTCAGTAGCAGACATTTCCTCATCCCCAATTTCAAAGAAAGGCATCCATTCTGTCAGAAAAGAAAGTACCTTAGCTGGAAATGGACTCTCAATATTTCCCAAAACAGCCAGTGACCATTCTTGGAGCGACTGAAGTACTTGGATCAGCACAATATTTGGCCCTGAAGATGAGACAAAACTAGGATCATTTTCTATGGAGCCTGAAAAATGGTGTTTTGTTCTCAGCGCAGTACATCTGCTTTGAACTCACAACATTTTGCTCACCCTTATGCTGGTCTCAGAACATAAATAAATAAAACTCTCTCTCCTAGCTGACAAAACATTACCTGCCTAGGCTTAAAATGTTGTGTATGGCAATATTATATATATTTGTTAGATATTTTTCTTTAGACAAGATTATCTGCACTAAAGAACCTTCCTTGTCTCTCTTTTTTGTATCAAGTATAGGTTGCTATTTGGAGCAGAATGAACCTTCAGAATGCAGAGTTTTTTCCAGCCCGTGTGAAAGACAAATAAATAGCTCCATTTGCAGCCGTGACTTCAGCTCACAAGCCTGTCAATGTAAGTTATTTGGTAGTACAATTTATCTGAACTGAAAACAGGCTTACCTGCCAGCAGAAAACAACATTTCTTTTCCAATCTATTTATCCAAATTAAACTTTTATTCTAAGACTGTCATGGTAAGCTGATAACTGCAGGCTGATGCATTTTGTGTAATTTTTACATAATGGTGTCTCTTTGTTTGATGCTTGCTTTGGAATGGAATAACAGCATTTCTATCTCTTTTTTTTTTCTCAGCTGGTTTATTTGTGATAATTTTCTTTCCACCCCCAAAATGCACACAGACAGACCATTAATTCTTTTTTTCATGCACATCTACAGCTCATTCCTAAATACTGTAGAGGTATTTCAATGCTATAATTTGATGTCTTAATTATTCGTTGAGAGAGTAAGGCTTTGACAGTCTGTTATGTAGCTGAGTGAACAGGTTAAGAAAGGGGGTGGGGGAGGAAATGATGGCTACCTTCAAAGCACAAGAGTTATTGTTTCAGCATGCCCCATGCTAGATATATCCTATCTGAAAAAGAAGAACTGGTCTGTTAAGAGTTGCCTATTTCCAATTACTACCCTGCCTCGCCTTATCTTGTTAACTATTTGTAGTGAGAGGATTGGATCTCTCCCTCCCATCCACTCCATCTTTCTAGGCACTCATTATAGAAATAGATAACTACCCATTACACTGATAATCTGAACTTAAAAGGACTAAGCCAACATTACAACTAAAATGTTGAAGGATGCTGTTATCAAACTAACCACATAATCCCTCTTCTATTTCAAGTACAATAAATTTAAAGTCACTGAAACCTCCCAAAAGCATATATCATGAGATCTCACGCTCAGAACTTGATTCCTTGTGAAATCTTGTTAAAATCTCCCCAGACTTTGATGACTTGGACTTTGGGGCAGGGGTGAAATCCAGTAGGTTTTGACAGGTTCTGGAGAACCGATAGCGGAAATTTTGAGCAGTTCGGAGAACCGGCAAATACCACCTCTGGCTGGCCCCAGAGTGGGGTGGGAATGGAGATTTTGCAGTATCCTTCCCCTGCCATGCTCCCCAAGCCACACCACACCCACCAAGCCACGCCCACAGAACCAGTAGTAAAAAATTTTGGATTTCACCACTGCTTTGGGGGTTCTTGGTTCCTGCACAAGGCAACTCCTGAGGCTTGGAAAGAATTGCTGACCCCCATTGACTGAGCATTGCTGGGAGTTGGGACTGCAAGATCTCTGAAGAACACTACAGTAGTTAGGCTAAGCCTTCCTGAAACAAATATTTGCAGTGGAATGGAGTGATATAAAGCTATTATGGTCTGTTGCACAGTCAGGCAGATGTTCAGACTGGCTTTGGCATTTTTTGTCCAACTATCCAGTCCTTTCCAAGGACCTAAAATAGACAGATGTGGATTTTTGATGGTGTTATGGATATTGTTGCAGGATTTAAGCTGTTTCAAGTAAAGCTGCCATTTGCAATTGAATGATAGTGAATTTATCAATGCATTCAGCTGGTGCTCCAGTTTTGGAATTGTACCCAAGGCGCCAATGACTATTGATACTATCTTTGCTTTCTTTTGCCACAGTAGCTTTATTTCTATTTGCAGGTCTTTATTGTTATAATATGCTGTTATTATATGCTAGTCCATTTTCCTCTTACATTGCTGTTCTTCTTATTGAAGAAAATATCCTCTGCTATCAGTGTTGGAAGCTTGTCTCCTGCTTTGAAGTTGAAGTCCACACTTTCTTAAAAACGTTTTTTTTTTTTTTTTTGCTGTCAGAAAATTAAAACAAAAACCATTGAATGTGTTCTTCAGAAGTTCAGCCTATTTCACTTTTCCCATTCTTTGTGTCTTGTTCTTTTCTAATACAGTTTTAAATATTCTTCAAGGAATGGCATCTTTAATATTTTCAATAACTAATATTTAATGTTACTTTAGAGTGGTTGTACTTAGTAGCTGGTTACTACAGTTTTATATAAAATCTCTTTCTATGTTCAGGGATCTGTCCTTATACAAAGACCAAAAATCAGACCTACAGGAGTGATTAAGAATTCCACATTAAAAACAAATCCACATTTGTATATGAAAAGTTGCATCAAAGTGAATGACGGGTAGATGCCATTTTAGTTGTCTGATCTGGAGGCAAGCAGTTATTAAAAGACAGAAATAACCCAGGTATGTAAAATAGGGGAGAGATGTTTGGGAAGAAGTTCAGGCTGTCTATAATAATCAATGCATATAATGTGCACTTCAAAGAAATGCAAATCATATCACCTGGTGATAAAGGGGGCTCCCAATGGTCAGGACTCCTTTCATCTGGAACTTTTCATTAGTTGTATTTGCAAAATGCATTCAGAATAATAGAGTTGGAAGGGACCTTGGAGGTCTTCTAGTCCAAACCCATGCTCAGGCAGGAAACCATATAGCAGGGGTGTCAAACTCAAGGTCCAGGGGCCAGATCTGGCCCATGGGCTGCTTAGATCTGGTCAGGGGCCACCCTGGAAACAGCAAAGGACTGGCCCGCGGCCCTCCCAAGCTCCATTTTTGCTGGCAGAGGGTTGTGGGCTGTCGCACCCAAAAACAGAGCTTGGGAGCCTGTTTTTGCTGGCAGAGTGTTTGGGTCACCACAGGTGCCCCTGACATGAGTGATGTTGAAGTGGCCATGCCCACCCCAGCTCCCCGAGGTCAAACACAACCCTGATGTGGCCCTCAATGAAATCGAGTTTGACGCTCCTGCCCTATAGCATTTCAGACAATGGTTATCCAATCTCTTCTTAAAAACCTCCAGAGTTGGAGCACACACTATTTAGTTCAGCTATGGTTAACTTCAACAGGCCTTATCGAAGAAAATTATCTGGGTTTGGACAGCGGATTAGCAATTAAATAAAGATATAATCTGGATTCATACAGCACAGTACATGAACATGTGTTTGGGGTATCTGGCGATTCACTGTCTCATATTAGCACAGCCACTGACTATATAAAACATCTAATGAGAATACCATTCCTCCTACCAGCAGCTATTATTCCTGGAGTCATCAAAAGAGAAATAACAATTCCATCCACTTTCATAATTACTTTCCATCTTCCAAATTCTGTTTGCTTTTTGAGACACTTTGCAGATTGCAATTGTTCTGCCTCTTTATCTGAATAGCAGATAAGTAAAAACATGTTAAATGAACAATCAGTTCTTCCGCATGCATGAATTTTTATAAAAATTAGATACTAAAGGACATTCTTTTTTAATTTTTGCCATTAGAACTATTCTTTTCTCTGTACTTGAAAGTGATATTTTCTACTGCCTGGGTAATCATGAATTGAATTCGCCTACAATAACTCTAGGTAAGAGTTCAATTCTCTGCACATTTACTCAGAAGCAACTTGCAATCTGTCAGTTGTAGCTGTTATACAAAATTTAGATTCCTGTATCTTTTTTTCTGTATTTTGTTACATTTTGTAACTCATGGTCATGTTAGATTTTTGAAGAGAGAATACCCTCATATTTTCTCCCCCTTTTTTTATACTCCCTGCCTCATTTTTCATTGTTAGTTCAATATATCCTCAGATATTTTCCCAACCACTAAAAAGGTTAAAAGGCTCCCAGGACATTCAACTAAGATCACAAACATACATTGACCACCAGAGGGCAGTGTGACCAATTTCATCCTTTGTGGGACTGGTCACTTGTGCATAGTCACAAACCTTTCAATGGGGTTCAAATCTGCTCTTTTGTTGTTGTTTTGTTTAATGGTGTCTGATTTCTCAGAGACTTCCTTGGGAGTGCTTTTGCATGGCTTTCAGAGGAAGAGCATTCTCCAAAGCCACTTCAAGAACAAAGGCCATTCTCCAAGATTTATGCACGTTGGGGAAGGGCATGAGGCAGCCTTTTTAAATGGCAGTGGTGGTGCTAGGGCTGAAGTGGAGGCCCAAGAATCTCTTTCAGGCCCAGCCTGGCATTGCTGCCAAGTGCTACTGTTCAAGATGGCCTAGAGATCAGGAATGGGGTAAGAAATAGAGAATTGTTTCTCTGGTTCAGTTCCAAGTGGGGAGAAAGACACTGGAAACATGGAGGCTGATTGGAAAGATGGTTTATTGATGGACAGGACCCCATGGATTTGAGGTCCTGGACAGCTAACCACATGGAGTGGAGGGGGAGGGCTATTTATATCTTCTCTTGGGCCTTGCCCACGAGCTTCCTGTTCCTGTTCAAGAAATGTATTCTATTGGCTGTAGTCAGACTCCCATGGGGCCATGTGGAGTCATGTTTGTCTGAATCAAGTTTGGTTGAACTTAGGGCTGATGTAATGTTCCCAGGTGATTTTGCAATGTAATGAGCCCTGCTGCTAGATAATCCTATTATGTCCTGGAGGGTCATATCTTAATACTATCACCCTGGAGTTGAAGGTCTTTTGTTATGTAGATAGGCTGGCTCAGTCCTTCTCAATGGGCACCAAATATCTGCTAGGGGCAGGGAGCTGCAGGGAGCTGAGTTTCTGTCTCCCTTAAGATTTCAATTTCTCTTTTAAGGGAAATATTCTGCCTTTTTAATATTTCCTAAAATATTTCATTCTTCTGGGAGGGGAGTGGCTTCTCACACTCTTTTATTTGGGTGATATGCCAGTAGAGTCGAGTTAGGCATTTTCAGAAGGTTTGCCATTACTGTCTAGAACAAAAAGATATATGGTTTTTACATTATGTTATGCCTTCATGTTGTTTAAGAGAAGGACAGAAGTCTGTAAAACCTTGTACATAAGGGCATGACATAATATAATATCTGATTTAAGAGCTTAAGAGAAGGAAGGTGGACTGTAAATTCTTCTAAAGATGTATGTGTCTTCAAGTCACTATTGATTTGTGACAACTGCCCAAGCAAATCCCTGACATTTTCTTGGCAAGATTTCGGACGTGGTTTGCCATTGCTTCTAACTTAGGGCTGAGAGAGGGTAACAGGCCCAAAGCCAGCTGGGTTTGTGGCTGAGGTAGGACTCCCAAAGGTGCTTTTTCAAGAGGCAACTGGACTTTCTTGCTTTTCTTTGAAGACATTTCGTTTCTCATCCAAGAAGCTTCTTCAGCTCTGAAGCTTCTTGGATGAGAAGCAGGGGTGAAATGCTCCCGGTTTGGACCGGATCACCCAATCCGGTAGTGATGGCGGTGGGTGGTTCAGAGAACCGGTAGCAAAAATCCCTGCCCCCGCCCCCATGCCCAGCTGAGCTGCATGATCATCAGAGGCTTTTTCTTTTATTTTTAAAAGCATTTTTTCTACAACCCTTTCAACCGAAAAAATGCTTTTAAAAGTAAAAAAAAGTGCTTCTCATGATTGCGCGACTCAGTTGGGATTGTCAGAGGCTTTTAAAAGCATTTTTTCTATAACCTCTTCGGACGAAGAGGTTGTAGAAAAAATGTTTTTAAAAGAAAAAAAAGTCTCTGACCATCAGGCAACTCAGCTGGGATCAACAGAGGCTTTTAAAAGCATTTTTTCTATAACCTCTTCGGACGAAGAGGTTGTAGAAAAAATGGTTTTAAAAGTTTTTTTAAAAAGTTGGCCATGCCCATTCAGTCACTTTACCCCCCCCCCACACCAAGCCATGCCCACAGAACCAGCAGTAACAAATTTTACATTTCACCACTGATGAGAAGTGAAATGTCTTCAAAGAAAAACCAGAAAGTCCACTTGCCTCTTGAAAAAGCACTTTTTGGACAGCCATGATCTGGATGGCTGAGAATCTCCATAGACACTAAGGTGGGACTAGAACTCACAGTCTCCCAGTTTCTGACTTGGCGCCCTAACTATTACACCAAACTCTATTCCAAAATAGTTGTTAAAAAATCTTTCTGTTTACTTTCTTCAAGACTTCTGTTAAGTGTCTTTGATTTAAGTGTTAAGTGCCACTGTCCTTAATTGCTGTTAATAGTTTGATCTCCTGACCTTTAAAACTCATTAGGCTGTTCCCCCCTGCCATTGTTTCTATAATTTCCCTTGTCTGCATTGTCCTATTGACTTTGAGCATACCTGAATAGAAGACAACATATAAAATCCTGTACCCAAAATGCTATAAAAAGTGAGGATGTAGCAAGGTAAAAAAGAAAAAAAAAAAAAGAAAGAATAAGATAAAGACAGATTCCTGCATTATGGTTCTCTCAATTGCAGGATTTAAAGTAAAAAAATTGTTGCCTTTCACCTGCCTGAAGCACAGCTAATCTTCTTAATTTAGCTAATGCCCTAGTTTGTTTATTTGGGATGATAGCCAACTTCTGTTCAAATTAATGGAAAAAGAAATAAAACTGAGGCTGTTGCATATTTCCATATCTGTCATTGGTTCTCCAAGCTTTGTTTGCCAACGGTTATTTAAAGCAGTTGCTTAGCATTAATATAGGATACTCTGCTTTTTTATTAAACATTATTCTTCAATATTGCTTGTTTTTATCTTTAGGTGTAACTCATTTCCTGTTTTATTATTTATAATATTATTCTTGTGATAGCATTTATTAGGAATAGAATAGAATATAAACTTTATTATGGTCATCGACCAGCAATCATTTATTAGGAAAAATGTCATCTGCATTTCTAAACTCAATGATTTAGAAATCATTAATATACATAAACAAGTTAAATATTTTGCTATAGTTTACCCCAACCAATAAACTTTTTTCCAACTAAAAGAACTTCTGTGACTGGATTGTATTTTCTATTTGTTTCATATGTTATTTCAATTTTTTTCAATTAAATGGGTGAAATGGAGACCTTTTTGACTCATTAAACCAGTGTTTCTTTGAACACTGAATTTGTTGATTCCAGCTTTGTTGTCCTGTTAACTCCCATAACCTTCCATTTAGCACAATATGGGGAGTGGGGAGAGAGAATTATGGGGTGTGAAGTCTATCAAATCTGGCTGCACTAGAGTAATCTAGGCAAGAAAAAGTAAAAACATATTATGCTTATAAAAATTGAGGATTCTGCTAGTTTCCACAGAAAATATGAAAGAAAATGTTCATTGGCTAACTTCCCACAATTATGTACATAGAAAGCAAATCATAAGGCCACTCTTTCCAAAGGACTTCCTCAGATCAAGAAGTAGTGCTAAAGATCTTTGGAAAATATATGTTTGAAATGTGTGTATGCACACACTCCAGAGGTGGGTTTCAGCAGGTTCTGAACAGTTCTGGAGAACCGGTAGTGAAAATTTTGAGTAGTTTGGAGAACCGGTAGTAAAAATTCTTACCCAGGCCCACCCCCATCTATATTTATTCTCTGCCTCCCAAGT
This sequence comes from Arizona elegans, assembly GCA_022577455.1. NCBI lineage: Eukaryota > Metazoa > Chordata > Lepidosauria > Squamata > Colubridae > Arizona > Arizona elegans. Next base: position 196,569,530 of record JAKOOJ010000001.1, on the reverse strand, counting down.
CCCGGAAGGAAATGGGGATTTTGCAGTAACCTTCTCCTGGAGTGGGGAGGGAATGGAGATTTTACAGTATCCTTCCCCTGGAGTGGGGTGGGAATAGAGATTTTACAGTATTTGTCCCCTGTCATGCCCACCAAGCCACGCCCATCAAGCCATGCCACTCACAGAACCGGTAGTAAAAGATTTTGAAACCCACCACTGACACACATACCAGAAGAAATTTTAAGGCCTCTGCTGAGCATGAACTAGGAAAAACGTGACTCTTTTTTTAAAAAAAATACTGGAGAAGTACATTTTAAAGGAATCGTAGAGCACATTTCATCCTATGCCCAGGTCAGTAGGCTGTGCTCTCTTGACAATTCTAAGAAGAGCTAGAAATACAGATATATGTTTTTGATTGTCCCAAGTCTTTCATGGTAATCAAAAACATAGATAGGTCATGTCTAAAGTCCTCCACTGTAACTGTGTATAGCTTCTAGATCACAAAGAACAGAAAATTGGAAGGAGAATTGTTTCTTTTAAAAGAAACCTTTGAGATATTTCCCCCCACCCCGCTTGAGTATAACACCAGAGTGCACTTAAGAAGTGAAATTCAAGGAAATGGACTGTGATTGCTGAGATACAAATCTACTTTCCATTTCTTTGAACACTCAGAGTTAAAATGGAAGAACTAGTTTGGAAATATCGTATATTCAAAAGGTAATACAATCCTTGGTTGTGTAAACAGAGGCATAGAATCCAAGTATTAGTGAAGTATTAGTACCGCTTTATAAAGCCTTAGTAAGGCTGCATCCAGTTTTGGACAGCACGTTACAAAAAAGATGCTGAGATTTTGGAAAAAAGTGCAGAGAAGAGCAACTAAGATGATTAAAGGCCTGGAGACTAAAACATGAAGAACGGTTGCAGGATTTGGATTTGGCTAGTCTAGAGAAAAGAAGGACAAGGAATGACATGATAGCAGTATTCCAGTATCTGAAATGCTGCCACAAAGAGGAGGGGGTCAACCTATTTTCCAAAGCACCAGGAGGCAAGACAAGAAAAAATGGATGTAATCTAATCAAGGAGAGAAGCAATCTGGAATTAAGGAGAAACTTTCCAACAGCGAGGACAAATAACCAGTGGAACAGCTTGCCTTCAGAATTCGTGGGTTCTTCATCACTGGAGGTTTTTAAGAAAAGGCTGGACAGCCATTTGTCTGAAATGGTATATGGTCTCCTGCTTGAGCAGGGGGCTGCACTAGAAGACCTCTAAGGTCCCTTTCAGCTCTATTCTGATTGACTGATTCCTCAAAGATGTCTTCCTTCTTAAAACACTATCCTGATAATAGATGGGAAAGAGAGGTCACTACTGCAAATTCAGGAGAGAAATATGCTATGGACACTGTTGATCGACAGAAGGATGTCATCTAGGTATAGACAGAGCTCAAGTAGACAGGGCCAGAACCAGAGTCTCTGGTTTTTTGGAAGATGGGTTTCTTTAAAGGATGAATGATGCACTCTGTAATACTTAAGATGCCCTCTCAAATCCTCCAAATACCATAGTTTCTGCCCCCGCTAAAAGCCCATATTTTCAGACCCACCCACTCTGCATGGCTTTCAGGACCCAAACATGGAAGGGGTCCCTGAACTGACTGCAGCAACAGCAGCCTTGTGCCATCATGACACAAACACTGTCCTTTCATACTTGCGTCAAAGAATGAATTTGTGTTCTAAGGAGGTAGAGGTTGTATTGCAGTCACATTCTGATGAGAAGGATCTGGATCTTATAGAAGAAAATTCAGTCCTAATCACAGTGTAGAAAGTTAGCACCCACCACTCTCCTAGAATAGGTGTCTGCAACCTTAAACACTCAAAAGAGCCATTTGGACCTGTTTCCCACAGAAAAGAAAACACCGAGAGCCACAAAAGCTGGGTGGGCATGGCCAACTCGATATCACTCACTCCCACTCCCACATGACACACACCCCAGCCACACCTACACAGGTTTTGTAGCTCCTGGTGTTTTCTTTTCTGTGGGAAACAGCTCTCGCTCGTTCTCTCGCTGTCTGTCTCATTCTCTGTCTCTGTCTCACTCTCTCTGATCTCTTTCTCTATCTCTCTCTGTGTGTTTGTGTCTGTCTGTCTCCCTTTCTCTTTCTCTCACTCTCTTTTTCTCTCTGCTCTCTCTTTCTCTTTCCCTCTCTCTCTCATGTCTCATCTCTCTATCCCTCCATCCCTCCATCCCTCCATCCCTCCATCTGTCTGTCTGTCTATCTATCTATCTATCTATCTATCTATCTATCTATCTATCTATCTATCTATCTATCTATCTATCCGTATTCTCCTGTCCAGCAACTCCAACCCAGATCCTGTCAGGGAGACACCTCCCCTTCCCTTCCCTCTTTCCCCTGCAGTGGGGGCCCGGGAGGCCTGAGGGCATTTCCCTCCTCGGAGGCAGCCAGCAAGCAAATGTGGTGCTCCAGCTGGGAGGTGGTGGCGCAGAGCCCCACCTCTGGCCAGTGAGAGCAGAACAAGCACCTTCCCCACCACCGTCACTGCTGCACTGGCACTGGCTGACCTCTATATACAGGTAGGAAGCAGAGGCACTGCTGAGTGGCTCCTGCGGCCACTGTGCCTTTTGGGGAGCCCCGGCGGGGATTCCTTGCTCAGCCCTAGGAAGACTCCGGGCTGCTGGTACCATTGCATTCCCCGCCAGCTGGCAAGGTGGCGGCACAGTGCCTCCCAAGGGGGGGGCTGGACAGCGGCAAGAATTGGGCAGAGGCTGGCAGGTGGGTGCCCCTCCACCTGCTCCGGGAGGAAAGGCAGGCACCATGCTGAGGGACAAAAGAACTGCATGCAGCTCTGGAGCCATGGGTTGCCGACACCCATCCTAGAAGAATGAAATATTTTGAGAAATATTAAAAAGGCAGAATATTATCTTTCCCTGGATGAGAAATGGAGAAACATGCTCTTTGAAAGCAGCCCCCACCTTTCTTAATAGCCCTCAGCAGATGTCAACACTTAAGAGATAAAGAGACAGCTAGCTCTATTCATAAGCAAATACCCTCACCCAAGATCCAACAAGGGTAGGATTATCCTCAACCACAGTAGGAATTGCCCAACAAGCCCCTTCATTGCATCAGCCAAACTTCAGCCAAACCTAGCTCAGACAAACTCCCAGGATTTGTACATGACCCCATGGGAGTCTGACAACAGCCAATAGAATACATGTTCTTGCACAGGAACAGGAAGTTCAAGTGCAAAGCCCATGAGAAAGTATAAAAGCCACCCACTCTCAACTCCATGTGGTCAGCTGCACCAGAACCCATGTGGTTCTGCTTCATCATTAAACCATCTTTCCAATCAGCCTCCATGTTTCCAGTGTATCTCTTCCGGTTTGGAACTGAAGAAGATGGATATTTCTTCCAACAAGACTTTGCCATTTGAGCAATACTGCTATAATAAGAGGAGTGTATTTCCACATGGGGAAGCAAATACCAGGAAGGATGGCACCATGTGAAGAGAAATTAGGCAACCAGAAATGACTTCTTAACATAACCACTCACAGGTTCAGCAAGGGAGGTCAAAAAAAGGGACTTATATAACTTTTGCTTAAATGATTGCAAATATCATTTGAAACAGCAGCAGCAAATGTAAAAATAAATAATTCATTGGAGTTGGGTGACTATAACAAATTTGAATAAATAAATGAATGAATGAAGCTCTGTCTCTAAGCATTCATCCTTTGTCCTCCGTCTATATATCCCTTTTCATTAATTGTACCATAACTTATATATAACATATAAACTTTCACTTGCTTGTCCCTCTTTGTAATTCATTTAATTTATTACTGAATGCAACAGGTTGCATCAAATTGAACCATGAGTGGTGAAATAATAAGGGAATACATATTAGAGGGCAGCTGCAGGCTTTTTTCCCACTAATTATCTGTCAGAAATTATACAGAGACACTTAAAATATCAAATTTGCAAAGGGAGGAAGCATTTTCTGTGACAACACTTTGTTTTAAAGATTAAGGTTTTTTTTTTTTTTAGCACACTTAACATCATTAAAAATATGCCCCCACAGTTTTATCATTTAAAAAAATCTCTTCTGGTTTGAAGTGGTAATTAGGACATATGCATAGATCATATTAGAATGACAATAGCCCAGAATTTTTCATCAGGTCACAAGAAAACACAATATCCCTAGAGAAAAAACATCATAGGTTAAATGATTTTTTCCCCCTGTAGACACCAATTTTTAATGAGTTAATTCCAGTGGTGAAATCCAAATTTTTTACTACTGGTTCTGTGGGCGTGGCTTGGTGTGCGTGGTATGGCTTGGTGGGCGGGGCTTGGGCATAGCAGGGAAAGAATACTGCAAAATCTCCATTTCCACCCCACTCCATGAGAAGGATACTGCAAAATCCCCATTCCCTCCCCACTCTTGGGAGAAGGACTTTGCAAAATCTCCATTCCCACCCCACTCTGGGCCCAGCCAGAGGTGATATTTGCCAGTTCTCGGAACTGCTCAAAATTTCCACTACCGGTTCTCCAGAACCTGTCAGAACCTGCTGGATTTCACCCGTGGTTCATTCATATGCCCATTTCCTTTTATTTCCCCTTAATCTATATATCTTTTAAATAATCTGCATGAAAAATCTACAAGTTTATTGCAATATTAAAAAAAAAACCTCTGCTTCCAGCATTCTCTCCTGCACAGTGATCATCCAGAAGCCTTCAGGAAGTTTGTAGTCAGAACTAAAGTGCAATAATCTTTTTCCATTGTGGCTCCCTTCCTGTTAACACATATGGAGACAAATGACACTGCCAAGAACAGCTAAAGGAGGTTCTCCTCCTTTCTCTCTGACCGGTCGCAGTTTGTTGAATTAAATTAAATTAAATTAAATTAAAAATAAGAAAGATTGAAAGAACTGGAATGTTCAGCCTCAAGAAGAAAGACTGAGGGAAGAGTATTGCAATAACACTCTTTAAATACCTGAATGGATATCCTACTGATTTAGGGTCAGGACATTCTCTGTCATTTTAGAATTCAGGACACATCGAGTTAAGTTACAGATTCCAGTTGAATCTTAGAGCTGAAAAAGCCCTTTCTAGCAGTACAGTAAGAGCAATTTGAAAGCTGAACCAATTACCGAGGGAGGCAGTGATCTTCCTTTAGTAGATGAGTTCATGAAGAGGCTGGACAGCCAGCAGTTGGAAATGCTTTAATTTGGAGCAGGAGGTTGGACTCAATGACTTAATTAGCTCCTCCAGTTCAATGGTTTTGTGAGTAAGACCTTTGGGTGAATCATTAATAGAGGTGGGATTATTCTCTCATCAAGAAATTGCTATGCTTACTTAAAAGAATACTATTATAAATCATGAACTGCACGTTAGCTCTAATTTATTTGAAGGAACAATCTCCATGTTAAAGAGTTAAGAGGCCTAAACTATTGTACAAGAGTGGATTGGGAGTGTTGGATTCTAGAACACTGTTTTCTTTTTCTTTTTTAATAGGCTTTTAAAGAAATGACTTGATTAACAAATTTGCATCTGTTTTCATTTGCATATTTCTCTAATATAAAGAACTTTTATCTACAAGATAGCTAAGTTAGCCAACATACATAGAATTAATATATGTCTGGGAACTTTTTTTTTTTTCAAAATTGTCTGACATCTTTCTTTCTAATAAATCTCTTCGATGTGAATTATTAAAATATAAATTTCCACAATGTAACCTATCGTTAAAATATAGGTATCCTTTTCTATCCCATTCGCTCTCTCTCAACAAATGTTATTGTATGCTTAAATTAAAAAAGTGGGCCCTTATGGACTCTATTCAATACTTCCATTTCTATTATGACAACATGTATTTGGCAGCTGTTCTAAATCTATATCAAAAGATTGCAGCATCTTTCCTGCATGGGCCTATCTTAGAAACTAAGCAATGACAGGCCTATTTATTCCTTGGATGGGATATTTGGGATTCCAAGGCTGTTGGCTAGTTGAATCAGTGTTGACCCTTGGTGACTGCTTGGACTAATCCCTGCAGTTTTCTGACCTAGTTTTTTTTCAAAAAGGTTTGCTATTGCCTGCTTCCTAGGGTTTCTAGCCTGGTACCTTAACCACTGCACTAAACTGGCTGAACAGATGATAGAGAAAGATATACAGAAAAAAAATCATGTCAGAAGGCAACACTAGCATACAACTGCTAAAACATTACCAGGAAAAATACAAGGATACAGTCAATAGGAGCCAATATTGATTTAAGGGCATATATACATTTATACGGGGGACGCGGTGGCTCGGTGGCTAAGACACTGAGCTTGTCGATCAGAAAGGTTGGCAGTTTGGCGGTTCGAATCCCTAGCACCGCATAATGGAGTGAGCTCACGTTACTTGTCCCAGTTCGAAAGCACGTAAAAAATGCAAGTAGAAAAATAGGGACCACCTTTGGTGGGAAGGTAACAGCGTTCCATGTGCTTTTGGCATTTAGTCACGCCAGCCACATGATCATGGAGACATCTTCAGACAGTGCTGGCTCTTCGGGTTTGAAATGGAGATGACCACTGCCTTCTAGAGTTGGTAACGACTAGCACATGTGCGAGAGGAACCTTTCCCTTTCCCTATACATTTATACATTTTATCCATGTATAAAATAAATAATTTTACCTTTACATATTCATAGATACAGTATTTCCCCTAGAAATCAAAGTTAGATAATCATCCCATTCCTATTGCAAAGGAAAAGTTCAGATTACAAGACTGGATCCAATAGTTAATATTGCAAGGAGGCATATTTCAGCTAAGTCTTCGGGAATACCATCCTACAATAAGAACTATTCAGTATGTTGGAGATTCTGTAGCAGAGAACAAAGAGCTGGGCTACCTAGCTATTACATTCCTTTTCGACTCCATAATTATAATTTTATGTAAAAGACTGTGACAGAATTTGAAGACATCTTCTCTCTGAAAAGGTAGATCGTGATTACAGATCATCAGAAAAGACAGCAGAGTGTTGAAGTTTTCAGTGGCCCCTGAAAAGCAAAATAAGCAGGTACATCATTCATTTGATCATTTCCTCACAATGAGAAACTAATTGTATTGCTATTCCTATGTGCAGCTATGAGGTAATTTATCTGTGTCCTCTTTTGTCCTTCCTGCAGTAGAGAGACTGAACTATTTTTCATTTTGGGTAATGCATAAGTTATACTTGTAAGGTTTCCCTTTCTCCCGAAACCCAAAATTGCTCAAATTTCTCCTCTCATTATTTTGATTCCGAATTTGAGAATCAAATCATGCTGCTCAGATTTAGAATGAAAAACTACTGAAGGTGTTTAAAATTAATAGTGATTTTAAAAAAATGGAATAGGAATGATGTTACTGTATTCATGCCTCAATGTATTGATCTCAGCTCTTAAAAATAAATTATAATAGTGTTTATGAAAGGCTAAATAAGCTGGAGATAGACTTATGTGTACATATGACAAGGAAATGAGAGCTTATTGACAGAGCTTGCTATTAATATTTAGACTTCCAGCTAATGTTTTGAATATGGCTGAGCCATTCAAGAGCTTGAATACAAGGGGCATGTAAAAAACTGTGAGCCTAGAAATGGATTTTTAGCATTTGTAATTGTGACAACATTTTTAATGGCGGCAAATCCCAATAGGTGATCATTATTATAGTGAGGGAGCTAAATCCTTCCTCCATGATGCTTTGCAACTGAAATATCTGCCAGATCAGGGGTCTCCAAAATGGCAACTTTAAGACTTGTGGACTTCAACTCCCAGAATTCCTCAGCCAGCAACTGAGAGTTGAAGTCCACAAGTCTTGAAGTTGCCAAGTTTGGAGAACCCTGTGCTGGATGATTGCCACTGAAAAAAATGTCAACTAAAGTTTTCAAAGTTCACTTTAGGAGAGCAGGAATGATACCTACCAGGGTTGGAGGAGTCTTAGGACATAGACCACTTGGCATCTTTTGTGATATTTTATGATGTTTAAAGGGCGGATGGGCAATAAATAGAGAGGGACAAGATAGCAGCTCTAAGAACGGCAGGCCTCTAACTTACCCCTATTCCCTGGGCTGGGAACAGGGGTGGGATTCTACCAGTTCAGATTGGTTCGGGCAAACCGATAGCTCCAATGATCATCTGGGAGTGAACTGGTTCACTCCGATGATCAGCTGGGCTCACATACCCGCCCCTGCACTTTACCTACCTATATCTTTGCAGCTGATTAGCGCAGCAAAGTGGATTGCTACACCTCAATTGTTTTAATTCCCTAGCCCTAATGCGGAAGGTGATTTTTCGTTCAATTGCGCACGTGCGCATAGCAAAGCGCGCGATCACCGAACCGGTTGTTAAATCAGTAGGATCCCACCACAGACTGGGAATAAGTTGTTGCTCATGCCAACAATGCTTCTTTATATAGACAAGTTACACCTTCAAGGTAGTGGTGATTACACTTATTGGCAAAATATGACAATATTTAGAAAATCAGAAATGTTGCTGTCTTACTTTTTAAATTCTTGTCATAGAGCAGGGATATCAAACTCACGGTGTCACATTGTCATCACGTGATGTATCGTGACTTTGCTAAACCCTTTACTAAACCTGGAGTGGGCGTGGCCAGCGCATGATGCATCTGGCCTACGGGTCATGAGTTTGACACTCCTGGCATAGAACCTAAGCAAAAATATACAGATTTAGAATGAAAAACTACTGAAGGCCTTTAAAATGAATGAATTTCACTTTAGACTTTTTTGTTGTTGTTGTTGTTACGATCACTTGCTCTATTTTCTCTTCTTCATAATTTACCAATTGGGTCAACTTTGTTATCAAATCTTTTTTGATCATTTTGAAAACGACTGCATTACTATATTTCATTAACTGGGTGAGCCAATTTGGCAGCAACACACCAATTTCCAGACATATTCTTAATGGAGTAAACAGAGTTACCATTCCACGGGTTGCCTGAAATTTCCATTGATGCGTGAGGCTTTTGTGGAATGTAATAAATATACTTAACAATCCGACGGCACAACAGCGATAAAGGGGGAAAAAAAATAAACCGATGATCTTGAGAAATGTTTAAATTTGTGACTATGATCTCCTTTCTATTATTTTCCCAATTAAATTTCATATCTTACCCTGTGGTGAATGGACACCACAGATAATTAAATTGCATCTGAAAAAAAAAGTGATATACTTATTATTTTGCTTCGAAGCAGAACAGCTGCAAATGAATGGAACAAAACTTCAGATGCATCCAGAATTCTAAAGGGCCCAACAGTCTGCTCTTCTCCACTCCAGTACACAAAGTAAGTCAGCAAAAGACAGACATCTATGCGCTGCGTCAGTAAAAGGTAGATCTTAGCAAAAGTCTAAAGGGACCTTCTTTTACACTGGAGCTTTGACAGCCGTAGTCCTATGAAGCAGAGCAGTGAAGTAAAATAGCATCATTTTGTGCACATCGGGGCATCTGTCTTGTTTTACTCGGTATAATAACGTGGATTTCTGTTTCAAGCGTTTTGTCATCCAGTCAAAGTGGCTGGTTGAATCAAACCTCTTCTATTTTGATGTTTCGGTTTTAAGCATCTTGCTGAGGCAGAGCAATCTGTCTCTGTGTCACCTTACAAAAGGAGCAGGTTCTAGTAAAAAAAAAGAAAGAAAGAAAGAAAGAATGGCTCTCAATCTCTCTTTTTCTCTTCTTGATTCTGACCCACAGAGAAGCAACAATCAGTTATGGCTGGAGTGGTAAACAAGCAGCAAAATAAATAAAAGCAAACATATGGATTATTTGGGGGGTTGGGGGTGGGAGTCAGTTCTTGGAAGTTTTATAAAGAGATTATTTCATTGTATTTCATACTTTGCCTCTGACAAATGAAAGGGACTGTATATTCCCAGTCACAAACCAGTCTTGCATCTCTGGTGGATTGAAAGAATTGAAGTTGATTTAGACTGAGTCAACGTATAGTGCATCTTGTCCAACATTGACTCATTTGGCTGACAAGTAAATTGATGGTTGGTTCTTACAATGAGACCCTTTCCAACCTTGTCCTAGAAAAACCAGAGAATTTTTAGCCATGCCTCTGAAGCAACAGCTGACATGTGAACCCTTGGTCTGATCCAAGAAAGCACATGCTAATTCCAACATTATGGGGCCACAGTTCTGCATGGTTAAAACTTGCTCCTGTTTGTTGATATGAACATTCAACATATGGATTTAGGTCTGGATAATCTCCACTTACCAATGTTCCATTAACTAATGTCATCATTGGCATTAGTTAGTGGAACATAAATTGACAGTACTCTCGGCAACAATATGGTTTGCCACTACCTTATGGTTATAGCTGGTGTTTGTGTGTGTGTTGTACTTCCAATACTTTATTTTTGGTATTCCCTGATGGTCTCTTATCCATGTACAAATTGAATCTCTCTTTAGATGTAGGGGCTTCCCTTAAATATATTACCATAGCCAGAGAATTCTTTCTGTTGAATGCAGACTAAAGGTTTATGTGAAGGATATGGAATTAGGCCACCTCACACATTTTCATGAAACTATCCGTAACTCGGTAAAACTTATTTTAAGACCTTCTTCCCAATATGTATTCAAGAATTAGGCACCTTGGATGAAATGGAGAGAGTTGTTTTTCCCCTTCAATATTGGCCTTGATGTTGTCTACATTTGTGCCTTGTACTTCTTGAACACTTATGCTAAGAGCTCAGTTGGTCTTTCATTACAGTTGGGACTCTCAGCTGCATGCAGGCAACCTTAAATGCCAAGCCATTTCATGCTCATTGAAGTGGAGCTTTTTGTTCAAATCACTGAAGATTGGCATTGAAAAAGATACTCCTGACCATCCTTCCCTTGCACTTGGAAAAAAACGGAGGGGGAGGGAATCCAGATGGAAATTATGGTGGGGAGGAGGAGAGAGAAGAAAAAAAAAACAGTGAAAAAGAGGAGAGAAATCCCATCTACATGTTACAAAAGGATTACATTTCCTGGGCAAGCAACCGCTCCTGAGCATTGTTCAAACCAATTTTCGGAGACATCCATCCTTTATGACAAAAGAGCATCGTGCTGTTGCAGCACAAATTCTATGCATTTTGTACGTGCTTTGTGACATTGTACTCACAGAAGGAATCAGCAAGCATTTAGATCATAGTACTAGCTTCAGATCCTGTGGAACTTTGTTTGCTTTTAGTCCATGCTGCTTCTCATTGCAATATTAATAATAACGACAACAATGCATGCCTTTAATTTCCCCTTATGATCAGTGAACAGCTCCTCTCTGTACTATTTCTTTTTTTTCTTTTTCTTTTACAATATTTCCAATCTACTTCAATCTTAAACACTCTGGGTAGAGTGGAACAAGGACCAAAAGAATGATAACAAAACAATAATAAATTAAAATAAATCCTAACCAAAAATTACAGGTGCCCAAACTAAATTAATAATTTGAGAGATGAAAGTATTTAAAATACTGTGAATGTATGCACTTTCCTCAAAGAAGCATATAATAATGTGTGAAATGATTTTTCCCCCATGCTGGTGCTCTACAAAATAATTTACAAGAACATTTGCCAGGAAGGTGATTACACGCATCTGTCTCAGTTGCATCTCTCAAAATTTGGAGGACTTGGTCTTTAAAGAGTCTGTCTTGGCAATGGTTCTACAAGGACAAATATTTTAGAACATATACAGTTATTGGGATAGTAAATAGCTCCATGCATATTCATAGCTTTTTATTCAGTGTATGCATGCCCTGTGTGTTGAATTTGGGGGCAAACATTTTTTAAAAAATCTAATAAGATTTAATACTTTTCTTCCAGATGTTTGTTTTACTGGTCTTTCCTCATATCTCTGGGGTTGAAATCTTGGAAATATTCTTAAATTATAATATTACTCTTTTATATATTTCCTACTTTAAGTTGGCTGAAAACTTTATGGATAGTTTTCAGGAACTGGGAGTACTAACGGATCTATGACAATTCGCCACAGCCAACTTGCCACGGCCAACTCACCACAACCAACTTGCCTTGGCCAACTCTCCACAGGACAATTTTCTATGGCCAACTTGCCATGGGACAACTCACCGCAGGACAAGAGTTCCTGTCGAGATCCCAAACTCGACACGTTGACAACGAATACCTCTGCAGACGCGGAATCAACACGACAAGGCTATGGGGGTGCATTGACTGCAGCGTGGCTTATTTCCGGCTTCGGGTGACGGCAAGAGAGCTGAGAGTTACACTAATATCAAAGAAATTGTGGAATAGAATCATTAAAGAAAGGATGCCAAAGGAGGGCCAAAATGAAATGTGAATGACAAAAAATAAAATAATGTTTAAATATTTTAAGTAATTAAACTGAATTGTTGAATTGTCCTTCAATAAGTTATCTTGTGGTGAGTTGGCCATGGCGAATTGGCTGTGGTGAGTTGACTGTGGCCAGTTGGCCATGGCTAGTTGGCTGCAGTGAGTTGTCCCATTCTGTACGAAAGACAGCAGAAAAAAGGATCTAAAGCCAGAATGAGCAGAAATGGTTCCAGCCAGTTTTAGGCCATCATTCTAAGCACTGTACCTTAATTAGATATAGGAAATCTCCAGTCAAGCAGCCTACTGTTATGCACACAGTTATTTTAGGTATAAATCTCTGTTCAGGTTCTTGATTGGGCTAGACAATTTGTTGATATAAACAGAAATGCATTCCTATATACATTTCTGTATGCATGTCTTTGAGCCATGGTTAGAATGCAGTATTGCAAGCTAACTCTGCCCATTGCCAGGAGTTCAATCTTTCCATTCTTCCAAGTTGGTAACATCAGGACCCAGATTGTTGGGGACAATATGCTGATATTTGTGAACCACTCAGAGAGTGCTGTAAAGCACTATGAAGTGGTATATAAGTCTAAATGCTATTGCTATTGCAATCTGTTATTCGGTGGACTTAGTTATGTGCAATTGGAAGAAGATGGGTATGCAAGTCTTTCCTTCTATATACCTACAAGATAATGCTGTTTTCCATGCAGTTAGTGTGGGCAGTATTTCCCATTAGTAAACACTTTTGTATTTGCACTGTGATTAATTTAATTATAAAATCCTTAATTAACAGTAAATAAATAATAATTTCCTAATACAGCAATTATGTCTTTCGTGCATGTTTCTTCATGGAGAATATCTATCTCAATCATGGCCATGCTGCATGTACATTTTAATCTGTAATATCTTTCATAGCACAAGAAATATATAGGCATATTTAAATTGCTTAAGAGACAGCTGGTTAAGATTTCCATATGAAGAAATATGGTTATTTTTTTTCACCCTTGATACATATTGATTTGAAAAATAGACTTGCCTGAAATGCAAGAATTAGCAAAAATCTCTAGCTTCCCAATCCTTCAAAATTTAGCTCAAAATATTGCAAAACATTACCATTTTTTTAAAAAAAAAAACCACTCAAACTAACAGAACATTCATAAAAATTGAAGAACAGAATAATAATGCCATCAATAAAAACATTGATAAATATTTTAAATATTTAACATTCGCAACTTCTCTCTCTCTCTCTCTCTCTCTCCCTCTCCCTCTCCCTCTCCCTCTCTCTCTATCATCTGTCTGTCTATCCACATGCCCTGACAACATTATGGAGACACTTATAATCTTTTAGGAACTGTTAATTGGAACAAAATTGAAACTGACAATCCTAAACTGAGAAATTCTTTAAGACTCTTTGCTGCTATATTTTAGCAAGTATTATTTGTCATGTTAAATATCACTGTTTCCAGAAAATAGTATTAAGATTTTCCAGTATTTTTCAATTATATATCTAGCAGAGTAGGAAAAAAATAATTAATTTCCTGTGTTACAAGTTGTTAATTAACATAGAGGAATTAATTTGAGGGTAGTAAAGTGATTGTAATATTACAGTGAGTGTCCATGAGATTGTTTCATGGGCTAGCATATGTCTTATTTCTATGGTTTGCTAAGTGTGCAATCCTGAGATAGCAAGAAGCTTGCTCATTAAGTTATATGTTCATATGCGTTATAATAGTGTTTCCATATAAAAATTGTCACTAATGCAAAAGGTAAAGCAATTTAGTTCTGTTGTTAAAAACAGCACTAGCTAGACTCTAGCTAGCTGCTAGAGGTTTAATTGTAATAGGGAAACAAATACATTAGTGACAAAGAGTACGCTATAGTAAAGGCCTAACTAAAATCCAAATCACTGAAGTGGACTATATTAAATGTCATAAATGAATCATGGGTAGAGTCTTATATTGTTTGTTGAAGTTTAATTAGTGATTCAAGTTCCAAACAAATTTAGCTATTCAGAGCACATAATATAGGTCTATAGCAGTGTTTTACTCTGGAACACAGGATATACATTAATGTACAACTATTCAATTGCACTGGAAAATTTACTACAAGTCCTAGAATAGCATTAGCACTTAGACATATGTACCGTTTTGCAGTGCCTTACAGCCCTCTTTAAGCAGTTCACAGAGTCAGCATATTTCTCCCAACAATCTGGGTCCTCAGTTTACTGACCTTGAATGGATAGAAGGCTGAGTCAACCTTGAGCCGGTAAGGCTCAAACTGCTAAACTGCTGGCAGCTGGCAGTCAGCAGAAGTAGCCTGCAGTATTGCATTCTAACCACAGCGCCACCGCAGCTCTTAGAATCTAGCAAGTATGGTCAGTGGTCCTGGAAAAATGTGTTCCCTCCAGTTCCCCAAATCCAAGGATCTAAAACTAAAAAATTCAACATGCATTCAGATAGTTTGTTTTCTAGTTTTGCATGTCATAAACACAATCCTATCACAGTACTTCTCATTCACTGTTCACAGCAGGAGTGGGTTCTACTTAACTTTACTACCGGTTCGCAACGGTGCCACGTGCACGCACTTCTGCGCATGCTTGCTTCGTTCGCATGTGTGCGTGCGCTTCTGTGCATGCACAGAAGCTTCCTGATGACGTCCGGGTCAGTGGGCGGAGCCTTCCGCCGGTTTTACTACCGGTTCTTGCGAACCGGACCAAACCAGGGGCAACCAACCACTGGTTCACAGTCACACTAACACACCTTCTTCGCTTATTCTCTTTTTTGCCCCACTATCACTTTAAACTATCACTATCACTTTAAACTATCACTATCACTATCACCACCATTTTCTGCAATTACTCAAACTTAGCTTCATTCTAGACCAGAGGGAGGAAACCTTTTATGACTTGTGGACTTCAACTCCCAGAATTTGTGAGCCAGTCATGTTGACTCAGGAATTCTGGGAGTTAAAGTTCACAAGTCATAAAAGGGCCATAGTTCCCCATCCCTGTTCTAGACCTTTGTAGAGAGTACATTGTCCCCTCCCCCCAATCCTGAAAGGGATATACTGTAGTAAAGCATGGTAGAAAATTCTGTAAGCAGCTTTCTTTTTTCAAGCAGAAGAAGGAGTAAGACACGTGGGGAAGGAAAGTCCTCTGAGAAATATTCTAGATAGTTTTTTTTTTTTTTAAATAGAAATATCAAAACAGCATTAAGGTTCTAATACACCAATAGATTAAAACAATAAACCTACAGCATTACAATATTAAAATGTTAAAAGGCCTGCATAAATAAGTGTATTTTTAGCCCATGCCTAAATTGCAATGAGGATTAAAGCTCATTTCTAAATAAAAGCATTGGATTTTTAGGGGGATTTGGGGAAATATGAACCTTAAAGTAATTAGAATATAACGTTGGGTGAATTGGGTGGCTATAAAATTGTTTCATAAGCCTGCAGATATCCCGTCTCTACAGTCTTCCTACAATACTTCTTAAATGTCCATTTTTGGGGCTAGAGAGGACTTAAATAATACAGGATCCAATGTAACCTGTTGTTATAGGCTAGGCTTGACCAACCATAATTCAATCATCCATGGCATCCTTTCCCTTGAGTGATGTTTTCTGCTGTTCTACATTATTATTTTTATTTGGTGATCATTTCCATCAATTTGCCTGGATAGATATTAAACTGATCAGCCTCTAAAGTTCTCAAATCTGTTTACTCCAACAGCCAGTGAAGAAATGGCCATGAAGGAGCACATATGGGAAGGAGCAACCCAGCAGCATGTCAATCACAACACAGAACTTCGTCTTGTTTGTGTAGGAGGCCTGATTCCATTTTCCAGTAGAACTGCGGTTTTCCTGTGAGATCACCTTGATTTGGCTTTAGACTGCTTTAACAGCAGGGTGGCCTCAACATTGAAGTTTTGTTTTCAGGATATGTCCTCAAAAAACTTCAGGTAAGAGGCCACCATGGAGCTGCAGCAGGGAGACAACATGAAGAAACACTTAGATCACAAGCCCTGTGTGTTTTCTTGCCACACTTGTTGTATGCCAAGCCTCTGTGATGTCACCTAAACTGTTGCATCCCCTTGTCTCCCTTATCCCCAGGCATTTGGGCACAATTTTCTTGGGGAATAGAATAGAATAGAATAGAATAGAATAGAATAGAATAGAATAGAATAGAATAGAATAGAATAGAATAGAATAGAATAGAATTCTTTACTGGCCAAGTGTGATTGGACACACAAGGAATTTGTCTTTGGTGCATACACTCTCAGAGTACATAAAAAGACAAGATACAACACTTAATGTATAACACTTAATGTTGCACAACACTTAATGATAAGGTACAACACTTAATGATAGTCATAGGCAGTGGTGGGTTCCTCCCGGTTCCGCCCGGTTCCGCCGAGCCGGTAGCAGTGATGATATGACATCACCAAACTGGTTCTCACCCCCCCGCCCCCCCCCACATTAGTCTTACCTTTTATTTGGCCCCACCCCCAATCTATTGCTGCCTCCTGAGTCCCAGCTGATGGCTAGAGGGGAAAAAATGTTTAAACTCTTGCTGCGGGGCTTCAAAGGACCGCCCTACAACTGATCAGTGTTAAAAGAAAACAAATGAGTAGACCAGTGCCTGCAAAAATACATGACTAGATCAGTGCTTGCAAAAATAAATGGGTAGATCAGTGCCTGCAAAAATACATGAGTAGACCAGTGCCTGCAAAAATAACTGGGTAGATCGGTACAGCTTTGCAAGCAGTTAAAAGCTTGCTAGACCAGTACCTCTGCTAAATCCTAAATAATTGTCACATGACCATCAAGCCACGCCCACAAAATAAGCCACGACCACAGAACCGGTAGTAAAAAAAATTAGAACCGACCCGTGGTCATAGGGTACATATAAGCAATCAAATCATACTAGGAAACAATATCAATATAAATTGTAAGGATACAAGCAACAAAGTTACAGTCATGCAGTCTTAAGTGGGAGGAGATGGGTGGTGGAAACGATGAGAAGATTAATAGTAGTGCAGACTTAATGAATAGTTTGACAGTGTTGAGGGAATTATTTGTTTAGCAGAGTGATGGCATTTGGGAAAAAACTGTTCTTGTATCTAGTTGTTCTGATGTGCAGTGCTCTATAGTGTCGTTTTGAGGGTAGGAGTTGAAACAATTTATTTATCCAGGATGCGAGGGGTCTGTAAATATTTTCACAGCCCTCTTTTTGACTCGTGCAGTATACAGGTTCTCAATGGAAGGCAGGTTGGTAGTAATTGTTTTTTCTGCAGTTCTAATTATCCTCTGAAGTCTGTGTCTGTCTTATTGAGTGGGGTTATTTTGAACTCTTCATACATGAAGGACAGGCTGTAATTACAGTACATTCTGTGATGAAACGTGCACCTGAGTTTTATCAACACATAGTTTTCTCAGACAAAGGGCCAGATTAATAGACTATGCAATACCAAAATGAATGAAGAAGAAGGGAAAAAGTCTGGGATATCCAACCCTGGAATCTCCCAGGTTATATGTAATAGGTTTGAAAGATATAGCTTCAGTTTGGCAAGATTCTGTCCATTAGATGCGAGTGTCTGAAGGACTGAACTCAATTGGAGTTCCTTGTGTCGACACATTCAGACTTCAACATCAGCTGTTTTGATTCTGGGACTAGTTTACTGTTGTACGAATAGTAAAAGAAAAATCTGCGACTAATCTGTAGATGAGAGGGAGTTTTCCAGAATGGAGGGAAATCTTGACTGAAAAAGAGAAAGAGGAGGAAAAAAAGGAGAGAGAGAGAGAGAGAAAGAGAGAGAGGGGGGAGGGAGGGAGGGAGGGAGAGAGAGAGAGAGAGAGAGAGAGAGAGAGAGAGACGGAGAGAATTTAAATACCACCCCTTTTCTGTTATCTGGTGCCAAGAAAATGAGGGGTAGAGTACCTGAAGAAGAAATGGAAATTTCTTTTCTCTTCTTAGATTCAAAGAAGAGGAGGAGGGAGCTGAGAAAGAAACAAAAACAGGGCACAAAGTTGTCAGAAGGAGGAGGTAGAGAAACCTCTGCACCTGTAGGAGGAAGGTATAATAAAAAGAAAGAAAGAAAAGCAGATGGTACAAGAGCTGAAATTAATGATGCAGGAGCAAGCAATTCTCAACTGAACTGCATATAACTGCAACACTCCGAACTGCATGTAAAAATGTGAATTGTTGTCTCCCAACCATAAGGAGAAACCAGCTAAATTTATGTTGGCTGAAAAAGATAAAGAGGAAAAAGTGTAGGATTTAAACCCTGCAGCAAACAATTATATCTTTGTGTTCTGTTGGACACAACTTTTTTCCGTATGCGTGACTTCTATCTCGCCTGCAATAAAGCAACTTACCTACCGTAACTAAATTGTCTGTGAACCACTCCTGTTAGTAAGTCCCTGTGTACAAGTTTAAATGTGTTGAAAAGAGATTTATTGTTGAGCCCAGTGAGAAAACTGACAAGGACTCACTCCTGAGACTACATGATCATTGTACTACAGTAAGCACAACCCACAACTTCTGCCTATCGAGGTAATAGGCATACATTTAGCACTGTAGCAAACTACACCCTCTCCTGCTGGTTTCCTACTTTCAACCTAATTCATCCACAGCAGTGGTTGTGATGTACAGTTTTAGCAGGACAGTTGCTACCTGTGAGCTGAATGAATGACAGATATTGTGGCAAGAGTATCTCTCTCCAGGAGAGAAGATCAGCGGGATGTGCCAATCCTGCACCTCAAAGTAGCTTCAGATCTACTACCCTCGGATGTGACAGGAGTGGGTTTTGTGTTACTTATTTGATGTATATGCGTGCATTTTATTTTTTTTACTGAATAAAATAACACAATCTGCTCAGAGTTTTTTAGGAGTCGTATGGCATATAAACCAAGTAAAATAAATAAACAAACTGCCAATCAAATCAGTCCTCCATGGAATGAAGACAATTGAGCTCTTCTCACTCTACAAAGTCCTGGATAGCTTCTGAGTCCCAGTCCCTTCCATTGGAAACTATTACGGTGGTTCCCCATGTTGTCACAACTATTTTTCCACACAACCAACCCAGTGGTGGGTTTCTACCAGTTTGCCCCAGTTCGGGCAAACCGGTAGTGGAGGCAGCAAGAGGCTCCGCCCACCTGCCCAGATGTCATCACGGACATTCTGTGCACGCGCAGAAGGTTCTGCACACACGCAGAAGTGCCGCAAGAGAGTGAAGACAGTTCAAAACCAGTAGCGAAGATAAGTGGAACCCACTACTGAACCAACCTATATGATCCATTTCATTGGACTACATTTTAATGGGGTATAAATCTTCCACAAAGGTCTTCATTGAAGGCAGAGAATCATGACATCCAAAAATTATTTTTATTTTATTCATCTAATTTATAGAGCCACCAAACTCACCAGACAAGTCACTCTGGGATGTGTAGAGCAAAGCTAAAGACAATTAATAAGTATCTAAAACTATTACCATTAGTGATTATGTAAAAACTATAAAAACACAGCTAAAGCAAAGAAATAATGGATGAAGGGATATTAATACTAGCAGAGCCACTTTACTAGTTCACCTGTCCCCTGGGATCTCCAGACCTGTTGGCATAGCCAGGTGTTGAGGGATCTTCAGAAGCTTAGAAACGATGAGGCCACAACACTGGTGCCACAACTGAAAAGACCCACCACCCAGGGCCCACAAGATGTAGCTCCATTGATGATGTAACCTATAACATTCCCACTCTCCTGGATCTGGTGGGATGGGCAGATGAAATCAAGTAGAGATGGTTCCTCAGATAACTCAGTCTCATGCTCTGTAGGGCTTTGACTTCATTATCCAGTTTAAGAACTGGCTTTATCCCAGCATATAAATTGCTGGAATAGGTAGACTACATGTCCCAGTTAGCATTCATGTTTATTTACAAACATTTCCCTTAATATTTAGGAAAATTGAAGGTTGGAGACTTAATTCCATGAAGTTTATTTTGAAGTAAACCCAATATAACTAATTGCGATTCTCCACTAGTTTAGTCAATCCAGGAATTGCTGCAAAAAAGTTTCACAGCTCTTAGTGTGCATGCCTCTCCTCCCCATTGAGAAGCAAGAATTCAGGCTATAGCAACATGATAAAATTATCAATGTACTTAAGTGCATGAAAGAACCTCAATATTCTTTTACAATGTTTGTGATTTCAAACATGCTTGACATATCATGTTTTAACATGCCCAGATTTATGCTAGTTTTAGGTAATTTTTGTACTAGACAACAATATGTGAAGAGAGATGTGGTGGCTGAGATTGGTAGGGGGTAATCAGCACACAGTAACTACATTAAATACACTATTTAGTGCTTCAACAGACTGAATATTTATATTTTGGCTAGGATGTACTTTAATTAAGTAGATCTTTAATTAAGCAGGCTGGCCTTCCAGAGAAATATTGCCCCCATTGTGAAAAAATAAAAGTAATTAGAAATAATTGAAAAATGTACAAACTTGTTTAAATACTGAGCAAACAACTGAGCAAGCAAACTTTAATATATTTATTTGCTCAAAGATATCTGCATGTATTCCAAATCACTTGTGCCAATTAATTCATTTATTAAAGAGATTGAAAGAATGGAAAGCTTTGATTGAGTTGATGAGACACATACATTACATTACAATGTGCAAACGATGGTAGAGAAAATGTAGCTTTGATTGCAATTCAAAACTATTGGCTTGGGGGAGATGCACTTTATATGAGGGTATATCAATTCTACTCATTGTTGATCTCATTTTGATATTTTTGATGCTGAAAGGGCCTTAATTAAATGCTTACCATTGAACTATATTCCCTTACATCCTTTTGCATTTTCAGAAGTAATTTCATTCACTTTGGCACAGGGGACCCTAATAGCATCTCCGAGAGCTCTTGCAATGTAACATGCCAATAATGTGCCAGCTGGACTCCTTAAACTCTCATTGACACAATGAACTGCCATTATGAGTTTCAAGGATTTGCTGTTATTTATTGGATCAACACTGCAGTGAAGCCCAAGAAGTTGCTTATTGCCATGGAAAATGTGCATTATTACAAAGCTTTTAAACAGTGGCTAACAAACTATTTAGTTATATTTTGTTATTTAACATATTCTATGTTAATTGATTCTGTAATATTTATAATTGAGCAATATGTTATAATGTGAATGAGCTTGATTATCCACCGAATCTGCTTGTACTGTGCACATAAATAACAGAAAATGGCTTTAAATTGTGGTATTATGCATGAAATAAATATACTACACTGTCAATTAAGTAGAGTGATTGACCATCAAAACACTTAGAATTAAAACTACAGTATAGCGTTTCTCTTTGCTATTTGCATGTGGATGATTTGTCATATTTGTTTTCATTTTTTATTTCTCTTTTTTCCAAACTAAGGTTTGATCCTTCCCATTTTCTGCTTTACTTTGCTTCCGTTTGTTTTCAAGTCAAGACAATATGTTTTTTTTTATTCCTCAATATTTTTCCCAATACATTATTATTATTATTTTTTAAAAAAATAAAGCACATGTTTTAACAATCTTGTTAAAACAACCCTTTTGGGGCAGTGGTGAAATCCAAATTTTTTTATTACCAGTTCTGTGGGCATGGTTTGGTGGATGTGGTTTGGCTTGGTGGGCGTGGCTTGGTGGGCATGGCAGGGGAAGGATACTGCAAAATCCCCATTCCCTCCCCACTCCTGGGGGAAGGATATTGCAAAATCTTCATTCCCACCCCACTCTGGGGCCAGCCAGAGGTGGTGTTTGCTGGTTCTCTGAACTACTCAAAATTTCCACTACCAGTTCTCCAGAACCTGTCAGAACCTGCTGGATTTCAACCCTGTTTTGGGAGATTATTTCCCCCATATGTAATTTTATGTATTTTTTTCTCATTAATATATGCATTTAAATGCATTTTTCTTTTTTAAAAAAACCTGGATAGTAAAAAATAGGAATAGCACTATTTGAAAGAGAATTTCTTTAGCATATTTATCTAGTTTTAGGAGGATAAGAACTGAATGAATGATGTATCTGTAGAAAAGAAAAAATATATACACTTTTCTAATGGAACATTCCATCTCTTTAGTCTCATAATCAACCTAACTGGACAAAAGAAACAGCAAACAGACAGAAACAATTATGCAGAGTTTTGATATCATCAGAACACCCAAACAACTGAGCTATGGAAGACTACCACCACTAGCCCAGCATTAGACAAGACCAAAGTGAATGTCAGGGAAATTATCTGTGGTTCATATCAACTCAACTACTCAACTGACCAATATCTACTTCAGTTCATCAGCCTTCACAACCTCCAGAAGAGTCGCTGGCAGTAACATGACATTTCTTTGACATTTTAGGCTATTTAATATGGAGATTAAATGTAATCATTCTGTCCTCCAATTTCTGATGGGCTGTGTGGTCTGTGTCTTATCCAAATGTCAAAAAGGGCCCATTCATAGACAGCAAGGACACTAATTTTTTTTTTCTCTCCTTATGGGACTCATAAAAAAGACTCTCCTATTTCCCACTGAGACGAGGATCTATCATTGCACCGAATGCACTAACATTTCTTGATGCTGTTCACCTCATGTTATGGAATGGAAGGCAGTGGCCAAACGGTGCCATGAGCCAACCCATTCATCCATCTTGAACCTCTTTAGCAGAGCGGTCAATTTTTCCTGAAATTAAGGAAAACATAGGTAAAGGTAAAAGTTCCCCTCGCACATATGTGCTAGTCATTCCTGACTCTAGGGGGCAGCACTCATCTCCGTTTCAAAGCCGAAGAGCCAGCACTGTCCAAAGACGTCTCCATGGTCATGTGGCTGGCATGATTAAATGCCAAAGGCGCACAGAACGCTGTTACCTTCCCACCAAATATTTTTTATTTGCATTTTTTACGTGCTTTTGAACTGCTAGGTTGGCAGAAGCTGGGACAAGTAACTGGAGTTCAACCTGTTATGGGGCACTAGGGATTCGAACCGCTGAACTGCCGACCTTTCGATCAACAAGTTTGGCATCTTAGCAACTGAGCCACCGCGTCCCTAAAGAAAACATACACAGATGTAAATGGTTCTCCCTCCCTCCCCCCCCCACACTAACAGTTAAATAGTAAAACTGTCAGTAGCTGAGAATACTTTTCTCTAAATTTGAAAACAATCCTTTTCCTCTACTTGAGGGGGCGGGGGGAGGAAGGATGAAGATACCACCGGAAGGTTATAGAAGGTTTTACTGATAAAGACAATAATTCAAAACATATCTAAAGGTTATTGCAAGTAAAAAGGATATGATTTAAGAGAACGCTTTGCCGAGATGTCCCCGAAGTTGAATTTGTCCTTGTTTCAATAAAATAAGCACCTTTTGGGAAGTTTCGCGGAAAGCAATTGATCTTTTCCTCTCTCTCTCTCTTTCTCTCTCTCTCTTTTAAAAAAACTGTCTTTGTCATTGCAATTGATAGAATTCTAGCTATTCAATTTACTTTTTAATAGAATCCAACTGCAATACTTGGATTATCTGGTACAGGAGCTCAGATCAGATGGTTTCACCCAAGCTGTGCTCATATAACACATTTAACCAGGTCAGTAACAAATCTAAGAGCTGTGTTTGCATACATGCCGAGCTTGGTTAGATTTCATTCTTATTCCTTTTTTTAAAAAGAAAAAAAGTTGTGTATCTTTGATAATAGGTTGCTTTATAGACTGGAAATAATGCTTGTAGAGAAATATGCTCCAATTAGGGGTATGGCGTTTATAAGGAAGTATTTCTGAAGATAGTGCTTACTTGAAAGAAAAATAAGGTGTGGTTATTTGTAAAAAAAAAAATGAAATAAAATAACATGGTCATAAATCATAAGTTTATTTTATCAAGCATATATAAGATAACAGGTAAAAGTATAAACATAATTTGAATACATGAAAAGAGTAAGTAAAAAGGAATATTAGGACTATTATTTATGTCTTTCTACAAATAAGAGCCTCAGGGTACTCTCTTCAATTATGGAGAGAGAAAAAGTCAAATGGATGAGAACCTAAATGGTACAGGTCAGAATCGGAAAGGGAAAAAAAACTGTACAGAAAAATGAGTGATGAAAGCCCTAAGATACCATTCTAACCAATAGGAGACCCGTTATGTAAAAACAAGCAAAGTGTTTTAGCCAAAGAAAGGAGACAATTGTGTAGAACCCTTCAGCCAACTATATCTATTCATCCAAGTCCCTAATAGGTTTATCGCTGTAGGAAGCGGATAAATGCAAAATTGAATGCCAACAATCTAAATGCAGCCCATATGATATACAGTAGCAGGTTGTGCAAATCTACAAAACTGGTTAATTCAAAGTAACCAGGTTAGACATTTCATCTAGACACAGCCCCAGATAAGTTCTGATGAGGTGAGATTTGCTATTTGTGTTCAGCTCAGATGTCCCTTGTTCATTCCCATACATACATATATTAGGGCCAGTCTGAAGGTTATCTCTCCTGGGAATTCACTCTCATTGCCAAAATTAAAAATAGAGGATTTTAAAAAAAAAGAAATGAACGTAGGAGCATATTTTGATCAGCATTTGCAGAAAAGGGCAATGTGTCGCATCCTTTTTTTCTTTTTTTAAGCTGATATGCTTGCCCAATTATGCTTGCAAGAGGTACAATAGCTATCCCACTTCATCATTTTTGGTTAGAAGGCACCAAAGATAGAATAATAAAAGTCTTGTGTTCTTTGGGAAAATGAGCTGGGACTATTTTAAAGGCAAAAGGAAAGAAAAAACAAAGGAGACTGGTAATCCTTCGATTCTGACTAGAATTCAGGAGGGAAAGAGAGCAGAGGCAGGTACTTTTTTCTTCCTTCCTTTCTTTAGAAGAGTTTTCCCATGTGAGGCCTCTCTTATTCTATTTGTCTGGGTTTACAAATTCAGAGTTGAAGTGGAGAAGTTGGAGAGATTTTGAACCATTTGTGAATGCCCACTGGGGAAGTTTAAAAAAAGGGGGGGGGGAATATGTCAATCTCTCTCTCTCTCTCTCTCTCTCTCTCTCTCTCTCTCTCACACACACACACACACACACACACACACACACACACAGAGAGAGAGAGAGAGAGAGAGAGAGAGAGGAGAGTTTCCAGTGTTTTTTTATCTCTATATTCTTTTCATGGCTTTAGATTTACTTCTTTTTTAAATCAGAGACAACATATGTGGCTGCTACAATTTGTAATTAAATGATGCCTTGCAAACATAAAAACAGAGGTTTAAATGCATTGCTGGTTTAATTTAGAAGCAAATTAAGTTCTTCCCAACAAAATGCTGTTCAGTAGCAAGAAATGTAAGCCTCTACACTTCGGTGGGGAAAAAAATAGTGGCGGGGGTGGGGGTGGGGGATGACACAGATCAAAAATTCAAGATAGGCAGTTGATACCTTGATAGCTCCACAGGTGAGAGGGGGATCTGGGTGTCCTGGTGAACCACACATCAAGCAATATATGATATTATTAAATATATAAATGATTTAATAATAAATTATTATATTATAACTAATAAATAAATAAGCCAATAGCACATTGCAGCTGCCAAAAGAGCTAATGCAACCTAATGTTACATTAACAAAGAGATAAAGTTGTGATCACAGTAAGCAATAATTCTGTATTATTCTACATTAGTCAATGTGTCTAGTTTTAGTCATTACAGTACAAGAAGGATGGTAAGAAATTGAGGAACAAAGATGGCGAGGGGCTTGGAGGATAATGCCTTTGAAGAATTGTTAAAATAACTGGACATAAAAAAAAAAGATGGCTAAGGGGTGACATGAGTTGTCTTCCAATACTTGAAGGACTGTCATAGGGTAGAAGTTGTGCATTTATTCTCCTTCGCCTGAGGGTAGGAGAAGAATCAGTGGCTAGAAGCTTTACAGAACAAGATTTGAACTTGAAATAAGGAAAAATTCCCTGACTGTGAGAGGAACAGCCTGTCTTCTGAAGGCTCATGGTTGTTGCATCGCTGGAGCTTTTCCAATCAAAAGCTAAACAATCATTTGTCTGAGATGGTCTGAGGATACTTGCCCTAGGCAGGGGGTTGAAGTAGAAGAATGCTAAGGTCCTGAGGTGGGTTTCAGCAGGTTCTGACCAGTTCTGGAGAACCGGTAGTGGAAATTTTGAGTAGTTTGGAGAACCGGTAGTAAAATTTCTGACTGGCCCCGCCCCCATCTATTCTCTGCCTCCCAAGTCCCAGCTGATTGGAGGAAATGGGGATTTTGCAGTAACCTTCCCCTGGAGTGAGGAGAGAATGGAGGTTTTACAGTACCCTTCACCTGCCACACCCATCAAGCCATGCCACACCCACCAAGCCACACCCACAGAACTGGTAGTAAAAAAAATTGAAACCCACCACTGCTAAGGTCCCTTCTAACATTATGGTTCTTTGATTCTTTAATTTGCTAATTCAGGTATCATTGCCCACTATTATAAGTGACAAATAAGAAAGTCAAGAAAAATTGAGCATGTGGAAATCATTCACATCATACTTAGTGGTTTAGAGGATCAATTCAATTGAAAGTTATCCAAAATTATGTGTTTGCAAGAACAAAAGTGACTTGTTACAAGGACACAATCATATCATTTTTAATACTCAAGCAGCTCAGCATGTTGATTATTGATTTTTAATTATTCTTTACTTTATCAATACTCAGAACATCTTTCAAAATATAATAACTCACTGTCTGATGTGCCTGTTTGATTTTTTCCTCCTTGATTATGTTAGCTGTAGCCTTTATCATTGTGTATTGCTTTGAATGTTCTGTAATTTTCTTACATTGCACAGATAATTATGTCTGTTAGATAGCCTGAAAGTGAAATAATTAAATAAATATACATAAATATAAATATACAAATGCACATATATGCACAAATATATTAATAAATCTTATCTGTCAGTTCATTTATTCATTCATTCATCTTTACTTTGGTTGACATAAAATGTAAATTCACAATGAATTAGGTTGCTCAGGAACAAATTTCCCAACCTGAGATTATTCTCCTGATATTTATATATCACAACCCCATATTTTCCAAATAATATGATTGTTATGGAAGTTGTAATTCCACACATTCAAAAGAATCTAGGTAAAATTTAGGACATGATGCCTCATCCATTCAATCATTCTTGAGCATCATTTCTCATTAAAGATGATCACATATGGAGTTTTCTTTCATTTCCGGTGAAGTTTCCCCATCACTTGTCTAAAACTTAAATCCGGGATGACAGCATATTATGCCAGTTCTTTGAACAAAGATGTCTATGGGCTGTACAGTTATGTCACATTTTTGTCATTTTTCTTATGTGGGGAAGTTTCAGAGAGCATCAGCATACTCATTATTCTTCTTTTATATTATACTTCGCACTCAAGGAAGGAAATGACTGATAACTTAGTGGTTTCAGTATTACATAATGGCTTTTGAGCCAATAATCCATTCCTGAATTCTGGAGATGTCCAGAGGAAGTTGATTAGCAATTTACTGATGCTCTAAGATGTTTGCAGTATAAAAGAATGCAAAACAGAATATTGTGACTGCTCTGGCAAATGATCTAGCAGAGTCTAGTCCAGTAATTTCTCAGTGGAATTGTTCATCAAGCAAGCAACTCAAGGTGACTTTGTAAGACTGCATGAAACTTCAGTCTGAAGATTCAGGTTGATGGCATTCAATTGTCAAATTAATTCATTTAATCCAACAGTTTGGGAGGTATGTTGTGCATGTTAAAAAGCTCCTCTTTTTATATGTTTTTTCAAATCAATTTGAATTGGACCAACAATTCAAATTGACTCAGACAATCCACAGATCCTTAAATTAAAATGAAAATGCGGACAAGTATCCCAGTCAATCATTAGTCCTTTCCATGGATTACTGCCAGATTACAGTTGAGAACTCAATTTTGCAGGCTTTATATATTTTCTCACTTTCAGAAATGGGAAGGAATAGATGGCACTTGCCATATTTCTCACATTTTTTGAGAGAGATTAGAGCTTATATTTCTTGACGTATCGGTTTACCTTTCTTTGGAACTTTCCCCAAACCAGTGGTGGGATTCAGCCAGTTCGCACCACTTCGGGAGAACCGGTTGTTAACTTTCTGAGTTTGGCAAACTGGTTTTTGGAAGAAATCATTAGGGCTTAGAACCGGTTGTTAAAATACTTGAATCCCACCACTGCCCCAAACCCTACCCATTTCAGAGAAAAAGCATTGATGTTCATGTATCCCAAACTCTAATTCTAATATGTTATACAATCTACAATCTATGTATATATAATCTAGTAGAAGATGTATTCATGAACAGGCAGCAGTTTGTGGCTGGTGTGATATTAGTTTCAGAGCATACAACAATCAATCTGCAATCAGTGTCGGAAAAGATCGACACAAATCAGAGCACACTCAAGAATCAGAGTACAGAGTACATTCCATAGAGTTGGAGGCATCTGGACAGAAAATAGTAATTCCAGAATAATACTAATGGAGCTAACATGCATGGCTGAAAAAACCTATGGGCTACCGTATCTGGCTGCAAAAATCACCACAAGATGGCAACAGAAAATTAGAGTTCTCAGTATCTAGTGCTATCATCTAGCAGTTGTCTAGATTTTTGCATCTTGGATATGATAGTTCTAGGTATTTTGTTCTATCATTAAAATTGGGGGAGGAGGGAGGCCATTATCTCTTGCAACAGCTATAACCACAATGTTAGAGAAGAAATCACTAAACGCATATCCCACTACATCTGTTTCTGGTTTCAGCTGAAATTCTTCCCTATATCATTCCTCTTTCCCCTTTCTAATGAATGTTTGCCAACAATCATTTCCCTGTATACATTTTTGGGTGGGTGTTACTTGAAAGAAATGTGAAAGAACAGCTAAAAGTATATAGAACAACAGGCCCCAACCTTTGGGGCCTCAGGGACCAATTTTGGGGAGGGCAGTTTTGTAACAGACTGGGGGTGTGTGGTTTTATGCACCGCCTGGATCCCACATGTGCATGGAGGGGGCTTTGCTCGCTTGCATGGCCCGGTTCCTGGTTGGCCATAGCCCAGTGCTGGTCTGCAGCCCAGAGGTTGGGGACCTCTGATCTAGATGATATAAACTGGAATTGGGAGTGCAGCAAGAGAGTAGAGTGGAATTATAAGAATGGTTGAATATTGTTTACTTGCATACTAAAATTACCACATAGGAAGATATTTTCCCCCAAATAATGGTGCATGCATTGAGGGTGAAATATCCTCCAACATTTACTGGAAATATTAGAATGTTGAAAATAAACCAATGAGTGGCAGATGTAAATAGCTGCAGATCATAGCGGAAAAGAATGGATGTCTTTGAAGATTAGCCAACTTTTGGGAACAGCTGCTTGCTTGCTGAATTAAATCCTAAAAGCACCAAATCTGGTAAAATGACTAAACACAGGGCTTATCTCTCTTTGACCATCTAATTGCCACCTACCTTTAACTCATCCCAAGGGTTTCCTTCCCTCCCTTTCTCTTCTTTTCCTTCCCCAACGCAGATCTCCTTGGACTTACTTCATTTCCATCCTCCTCCGCCCACCTCCCGGCTCTTTTTGGCTATTTTTGCTGCAACGAGATTGGGAAAGATTTGATGTGAAAAGAAATGGTAACTAAGTCCAGATGGAGAGTCAATTAATTTAATAAATGGGATGCATTATTTTATAGTCAATTGATTTTGATTGGTAGTTATCCATTCAATTAACAGTCTATTTCTTCCGAGCTGCCTTGATACATACATTGATCATACTGTGTAGAGCTTTGACTGACAGAGAGGAAAATCTCTGGTTTCAGCTTGAATTGGCAATCTTAAATTGGACAGATGAAGAAACTAGACATTATTCAGGACTCTCTCTCTCTCTTTCTCTCTCTCTGTATGTATGTATGTATGTATGCATGCATATAATTCTGTATATAATAATATATGCAATTCTACTTTTCCTCTGATGGAGAGACCTTAAATTCAAGGTCACCTTGATTTCTGTTGAATATGGTACAGTATTTAACAATACCAGCAAATACTGTATCACATAGACACTTTAAATAGCACTCTATTCTGCAAAACAGACTTTTACTATCCACACTTACCTAAGCACAGTCCTCCTTTAACCCCCTGGGATTTATGACTGAGTAAATATGTATAGATTGTGCTGTAAATCTTGCAGTTCTACCCCCACATTTTTTTTTTATTGCTCAGAAAATTTGGAAGAGCGTAATGGCAAAACCATTTATATTCAACTCCTTTCTCTCTCCTCCTTCCTTTGTAGATTTAGACAGTTTCTTAATGTTTCTCTGCATTAGCTTCCACTTCATAAAAGGGAGATAAAACTAGACTACCTCATTGTAAAGGATCATTCCAAGATAAGCCTTTAATTCTATGTTTGACTGTCATTTCATTATACGGACCTTGGGGAGCAATACAGAAGAGAAGATAATCCTTAAAATCTGTGTTGTTGTCTGAAATGGAACACCAGATCAAAATGATTTAGAACAAGCTATTCTGAAAGTTTTGCAGATTGGTCAAGTTATTGGTCAAATATTCTTCTATTTTCCTATGCATTTTTGTAGGACCCTTTATGGAAATATAGTATAGTAGAATTATTTTGTGCGGGGAAATGTCATTGTGAAAAGATCCTTTTCCTAGATCCCTTTGTTATTATTTCTTTACTAGCTTGCTGTTGTTTCTATGGCTGATTTAATCATATCAGAATTCCCAGGGTGCTTGAACCGTAGAGTGAACGGGAGATACAGGAGATGTTGCATGACAAAAATCAGATGTGGTGAGAACAAATTAAACCAGATATCTGATAGGAAATAGAAGATGGAGAAGTGCAATCATTCTTCCACCTTCTGTTTCCCATAATGTGCACTCCAGTTTCCAACAAAGTTGGAATTCTATCTAGTTGCTATCTGTCTGTATTTATATTAGAATTCTATCTATATCTATCTAATTCTATCTGTAACTTAGGTTTGTTTGTTCACTTGCAGAGCAGGTAATCTCATCAATGCTAGTGAATATGGAAGTTGCGCTCCATAATAGCTTGCCCTGCCAGTTTGGGTGGATTGTGGTTTCCTCCTTGGTGGTTCTTTGATTGGAGTATTGTTTTCTGCCTAATTGTTTGTCTGGTGTTGATTTCTGCTTATCTAAGTGTTGACTATCGGAAAGGATGTATTCTAAACTTTTTGTTTTGTTCTAAAGACCCTATAGCTCAAGAATAAATGAAAAAAACAACAACCCAGAAGTTATGAACAACATATAAGAGCTATAACAGCCACCATGTAGTACAGATAAGCTATAGTGTTCTAACTACATAATATATTACCAAATGTATATATGATTTCTCTTTCCTCTTTAATTCAATAATTTTCATTGGGGCTGGGTCCAAATTAACATGCATATAATGGAGGAGATGGAATTCTTCTTGCTTCACTCATTTTTCTAATATCCCTCAATTTCAGTCTCCTTCTACTATATCCTAAAGTTTCAACAGTTTATCGAATTTTTTTTTTAAAAAAATGATATGCTGGAAAACTAGGGACAGGGATTTCAACTTCTGCTGGATTTGTTACATATATGTTCTGTGCTGGTTCCAACCCCATGATCCTGTTAATGGAAGTGAGCCTTCTGAAAACAGGTTTAACTTATTCATGCTTCAGTTTATTTGACTATGTATGTTAAGCTTCATATCCAAGAGCTAAAGGTAGGATAAAATCTTTTTTTTAAAAAATACAGTAATGCAGAATATAAACTCTTACTACAAAAGTCAGATGAATACAATTGATTTAAATCAAGAATATACAGAATATAGAGTGGATTGGAATTTTCTATTAAAGACCTTAAAAAAGATGGACTTTGGGGACCAATATATACAGGCGGTCTCAGCAATTTATCAAGAGCAAAAGGCACAGATCATTATCAATGGAAGCTTGACAACAGAGTTTAAAATTGAAAAAGGAACAAGACAGGGATGTCCACTGTCCCCATTGTTGTTCATTTTAACACTAGAAGTCTTGTTAAATACAATAAGGGATTCTAACACTTTGAAAGGTATAATGATAAGGCAAGAGGATTACAGAATAAAGGCATTTACAGACGATCTGGTTGTTACCCTAACACAGCCAATGGAATCGATAATCCAGATGAAGGACATTATACAAGACTTTGGTAAAGTTTCAGGTTTCAGATTGAATCAGAGAAAAACTAAGATGGTAGTTAAAAATATGACACAAGATCGTAAACTGGAGTTAGAAAGGAGGGCAGGTTTTGAGATTGTACCAAAGGTAAAATATCTAGGAGTTCAGGTTGCAGAATCAAATATGAAATTGTTTCAAAATAACTATGAGGTGTTGTGGCGAGAGGTGCAAAAAGATATGGAGACTTGGAAAAAACTGCAGCTGTCTTTACTTGGTAGAATAGCAGCAGTTAAGATGAACATTTTGCCAAGATTTCTTTTTTTGTTTCAAATGATTCCGGTGCTCAAAAATGATAAACAACTAAAAGTATGGCAAACTGGTGTCAACAAATTTGTCTGGAACGAGAAAAAACCAAGAGTAAAAATGAAAATTATGCAAGACATTCCAGAAAGGGGAGGTCTCAAACTTCCAAACCTACAATTATATTATGATGCAACAGCTTTGACTTTAGTAAGTGATTGGTTTGGAGGAAAAAAGACTGGAATATTGAATGCAGAAAGTTTTGATCTGGAATTTGGATGGCACGCTTACTTATTTTATGACAGCAAAGTGGATAAAGTATTTAAAAGCCATATACTTAGAGATTCTTTGCTGAGAGTTTGGAAGAAGCACCGAAACAACTGGAATTATAAAATACCGCTATGGCTGGATCTTGGTCATACCTTGTGGAATACAAATATAATGTCACTCGGGGGGTTTTTATATAAAGAGGTTCTTTTTACAGATGCGGGCAGATGGCAGCTGAAGACATTACAGACATTGTTGGCTGAAGGGATTAATTTAACTTGGTTACAATATAATCAACTGCAATTGAGATGGAAAGAGGACCAAAAAACTGGTATTATGATGTATGAGGAAGAATTAGTTAGACATATAAAAGAGAAAGGCCCAATGCATATTAAAAGACTTTATAATGTCTTGTTAGAAAGGGATTCAGAAACTGAACTAGTTAAAGACTGCATGGTTAAGTGGGCACAAAATTTTGAGGAACCAGTGATGTTGGAAACATGGGAAAAAATTTGGGTTCAGAATGTTAAATTTACACAGTCGCAGAATCTGCGGGAAAATTTCTATAAAATGTTTTATAGATGGCATTTAGATCCTAAAAAATTGTCGTGTATGTACCCTAATGTCCAGCCTAAATGTTGGAGATGTGATTGCTTAGACGCTACATATTATCATGTTTGGTGGACCTGTAAGAAAGTTAAGGCTTTTTGGATAAAAATTTGGTGGGTCATGCAGAATGTTTTGAAGAAAAAAATTCAATTTTCTCCACAACTGTTTTTATTGGGTATAGTTAAGGGTTTTACATTGGGGGAAACAAAATTGATATTGTACATGATAACTGCAGCAAGATTGTTGATAGGTAAATACTGGAAAAATGAAGCGCTGCCTACGATTGAGGAATGGACTTTGAAGATGGCCAGTTTTGCAGAGATGGTGAAGATTTCAGCATATCTAAAAGACTGTTCTCAAGAGACCTATGAATGGGAATGGAAGAAGTGGATAAATTATGTTCAGCACAAATATCAAACTAGGAAGTATCAAATAGCCTTTATTTAAAAATGTTATATCAAGATAGAAACATTTTAGGGTTGAGGATAAAAATTTGCTAGAAAATGTTATATTAAGATAGAAATATTTTAAGGTTGAGGATGAAAATTTGTTAGAAAATGTTATATTATGATAGAAATATTTTTAAGGTAATCAGGATGAAAATTTATCTGAAAATGTTATACCAAGATAGAAATAGGTTAATGTAATGAAGATGAAAATTTGTAAGGGGGAGGGAGGGGTTCAAGTTTTATATACAAAGGAGGGTTTTTTCCTTTTGTCTGACATGAGCATACTAGGAAGTCTGGGGGGAGGGGAGGGTTAGGGTGGGCTGGGGAGGTTGGGAAGTCTGGGGGGAGTAGTGGGGGGGAAAAAAGGGGGGTGAAAATGTAATTGTAAAACTTTTGCAATAAAAAAAAAAGAATATACAGAATATATACAAGATATGCTTCTGCCTCTGGGATCCAAAAGCTTACATTGAAGGTTTCCAAATATCATAAAGATTTCAAATTGTTCATTGACTCCCAAATAAACAATTTAATAAATACTACTTAAACTAATAAGTAAAGCTATCCAGAGTCATTGACTGAGATGGGCAGCTATAGAAATTGAATCAATAAATAATAGTACTGTGAATAAAGGTAACAATAAATGTTTCCCTGTCAGTCGTGCCAGACTCTAGGTCACGGTCCTCATACTGTTTCTTGGCTGAGGAAGCCAGTTTTGTCCAAAAACAATTTCGGTGGTTATGTGGCCAGCATGAAAGCGCATGAAAAGCTGTTACTTTCCCATCAAAGTGGTACCTATTAATCTACTCACATTTGCATGCTTTCAAACTGTAAGATAGGTAAGCGCTAGGGCAAGTAACAGGAGCTCACTCCGTTCTGTGGAGCTTGGGTCTCAAATCTGAGCTGTCAGTTCAGCATCTTTAACCACTGAGCCATCACACCCCTAGGACTATAAATAGATAATAATGTATAGTCCCATCAAGTCTTGGAGATGGATACAAATGACTTTGGGAAAATCTGGCTTGGCCTGAAGAGCCAGATCTTGAAAATAAAACCCATCTTGAAATTGACTGACTTCTCTCAAAGTCCAGCCCACTATTAGGGATTCCAGAGCTAACAAGATCATTTCACATTTTCACATAATATGCTGCTGACATGATAGGGTGAGAGAACAGGCCTCTCAGTAGATCATAACATTTCACAACCTGCATAGGGATATATATCTATTTCTCATAAAACTACTATTTTTGCTATTCACACTTTTTAGTATCTAAACAGATTGTGTTCTGTCCTTACAGACTCGTCATATTGCAAATAACATTTTTGTTGGTGACTTGAAAATATTTTTTGATTATCAACATGATTGTGAAATAACTTGTCATTGTGAAAGCAGACATTTTAGCTTGCATTACCTGGTTTGGATGAAATGGATTATTGATTTTTTTTTATAGTATCTCAGAAGCAATTTATTTAACTTTTGTTTTTTATAATTATTATTATGTGTAGGAAAAAGCTTCTTCTTTCCTGCTTCAAAATGATCATAAAACTTTCTATCATTGGAGTTTCTAAATAAGACTCTCAACTTTTATCTCTTTCCTGATTTTGATGGAGATTTATTTCCCTTTTAATATATTTTCTTCCTCAAGAGGAAATATTGAACCTGGGTTCAGGTATTCCACAAAAAGAGAAGCTTGTGTAAAGATCCGCATTAAAATACTAAATGATGTTGTTCTTTGTAACTTTTACCCCAAAGACAGATATGTTTAGCTCTTTGCAGCTTACAAACACACTTTCGAATAATATTCATTGGATCTTGGATGATATAGAAAATGGACAGAATGGAATCTCTTCAACTATAAGAAGGATGGTTTTAAAAAAAAGTATTCATGCTTGATTTTTCCCCAGAATGAAATTTTACCTGGATACAGTAAAGTTTCTTTCTGTGAACTTTATTCATGGATCAGGTGGCTGCATTTCAATCTAGTTTGAAGGTCAAGCAAGGGAAGAGTTAAAAATAATAGTGGAATCAGCAAGAGATTCTGTGCCTACAATAGAAATGGATAAATACACCACAAAAATGTATTTGGCTCCTAAAGAATTGCGTAAAGTTTCTAAAGCCCCTGCAAAAGTTGTCATTGTATATTTTTTTTTAAATGGCAAAAGGAAAATGGTGTGAAGTATACAAGGTATAAACTATTCAGAGTGTTTAGTTAATATAGTGTAAATCAAATTAAACAGATTTTTTGCCTAGTAATTAGTCCTGACTTTGAAAATCATGTTCCTTATCATAAACAAACCAAGTAATAATATTGTCACAGAGCAGATATGTTTCATCCCATATTCCCAAATTTCTCCCCACAAAAAAATAGTTAATCTCCGGTTACTTAACTTCTCTAATACAATGAAGGAGCATATAGAGATATAATTGCTTTATATATATTCAAGCTCAGAGAGCATTAAGGACTCCACAGTTCAGCTCTAAGCTACAGATATTTTCTTGTACAGTTTTGGAATTACTAGTATCCTCAATCAGGAAGTCTACCCTGTCAATGAAGGATTGAAGCAGGAAAGCTTATACCTTCAGACTAATCCTTTCCTGTGAGATGGGTGATTTCCTGATTCCAATAAGCTACAGATTACACTGTCAATCATACCCACCCAAGGAAAAGCTAGGCTAATAATTTACAGCATATAACAGGGGGGAAAGGGTTCAATTCATATTTATACACCACATACATTGGGGTGAACAGAACAGAACACATTTTATAATAGAAACCAAGTGTTTTTAATATAGTTTATAAAATTATTCACATTTATAAGGTTTTCACAACCTGGTAATAATGTCTATCATTGCTTGAAAAAAGATAACAGTGTTCAAATCCAGCCACTGAAATTCACAGCACAAACCTTTTGTCAAACTATAAAACAGGATTGACCAATTCTTACTAATCAGTAAGGCAAAATATAACATTTTACTGTTTTTGAGGAAGTGGCCAAAAGAATGTGAAAATTCATTTACTTAGAGTAGATGATAATGCTGTAAAAAAAAGGAGAAATGCAGTTGCCATTATGAAAACACTTTTAAAAAGCTTTCTAGTACACACACGCAAAAAGGCCAAATTTAAATTTGTACAATAGGAATAACATAACATTCTAGCTACTCATATTTTAGACAGATTTTCTTTTATTTTTATTTAGCTACTAAAAAAAATTATTCCTGTTCTCCAAATTTCACAAAAATATAGCTGACAGGTTAGTAAATTAGCTATAAGATACTTTATTGGCTAAGATTTTATTTCTTGATAGCCAAATATTCAAAGCGGTATTGGAAAGTCTATAAAAGTGAAAACAATTTATATGAATAATGAATCTGCGGTATCTTCCTAAAAAGGCCTATATGTTAAGATTGCCTTTCCTAACCTCAGCATTGATAAAGCAAGCTGATTCAGATGGGAAAAGCACCTGGATAGGAAAGGTTACCTTAAGAAATAATTACTCATTGTTGTCTTTTAGACAGAATGCACACCTCATAATGTTTAGAATATGGGAAATCAGTGAGATGGCTCAATGCTCATCTGCAGAGATGGGCTGCACTTACTTTAACAAAGCGTTCGCTGATTGTGAGCATGTGCATGTGCACACTTCGCTTACAGGCGCCCCTTTGGGAGAGAAACGGAGCTTCAAACATGCTCCTAATCAACTAAGGCAGCTCCGGTGAGTACAGTAAGGGTGGCGCGGATCACAGCTGGGCCAGCCAACGAGCCAGAAAGTCAGTTATAAATAGAAAGCATAGCACAGGTGTGGGTGGGCGGGCCCAGCCAGCCATCAGAGCTAAAGGTTCGCCCAAACCCTTGCAACAATGCAGCAGCCCACCACTGCTCATCTGGCCCTAAACCCAATTCCCTTAATATTAGTCTACTCTCAGTGGTGGGCTGCTGCCAGTTCAGACCAGTTCAGGCAAATTGGTAGTTGGTACTTGCGACCTGTGGGTTGCGACCTGTGGGTGACCTGCCCACCCGCCTGGGCGCAATCCCATCCTATATTTTATGTCGCACACATGTGTGGAAGGTATACACAAATGAATTGCGATGTTTTTTGACACTGCATGACTGGATGGTGTGAGCTCACATTTCCGGTCCTGGGCAAACAGGTTGTTACAGTATGTGATACCCACATCTATCTACTCTACCTGTGATAATCTGGATCTAAATCTTTATTTATGAATGTTGTACTTGCCTAAAGCTAAATGCTATAGGCCCTAAAGCATTTGGTTTCTTCAGTTCATTTATAATGTTTCCCCACATCTAAGTGGATGTATTAAACCCACTTCTATTTGCTGGCTTCTTGTTCTGAGCCATGTACGCCATCTCTATGAAGGCAAGATGCACTAGCGAGAGAATACAGAAAAATTATAAATAACTCTCTCCTACTGTTGCACACTGACCTCTCCCACTTATTAATTGGAAGGCTCAAATCTAGCAAGCCACCACTGGCATTTGCACAACATCTGCTTAATAACTTTAATGTCGATTCCCATTGGAAAGCAAAATGTTGGGTACAGGAAAATATATAGATGATCCTATCCAAAAGGTTCTGAACTACCTCACAAGCAATGGACAGTTCTGAATAGGATTCGCACCTCACATGGTGTCTGCTGGGATTCACTGTATAAATGGGGCAAAGAATCCTCCCCACCGTGTGACTGCGAAGTCCCATGCCAAACTGTAGATCACATGATGACCAGCTGTAAATTGAGGGCATACACTATACCAGTCCAGTTTCTGATTTTTTTTCAGATAAACAATGCTGGGCTTCAATGGTTAGATGGCCTAGACACTGGTATCTAAATACATATCCCTTTAATATTCTTATTTCACTGTGTTTTAATTTAGATGAAAGAGTAATATATATTGTAAGTCCATGTTGGTTGTGCCATGTGCTAAATAAACCCCACCTCTGATTTTCAAGCAAACAAATTCATTAGTTTCATCAGTTTTATTTTTAATGTAAATAAATCTATGTTTCACAGTTGAATTTCCATCCCTCATCACCCTCTCATATAGGCATGCATGTAAGAAAAGTCAAAGGGGAGGAATGAGAACAGTTTTCATGTTACCTCATAGATCTCTAATAACAAACAATTCTAGGAATGCTGACAAAATGTGTTTCTTTTTATTGAATTCCCTTTCCTTTATTATTGCAAAGTAAAGATGGTGGCAGTTTTGTTTGTTCACATTTTTAAATCATGCCTCCTGTATTTTTTAGGCCAATTTGCAACCCAGTTATCCTTCAGTGTGTTCGTTTTGTAGACTATATTTGTTTGCTCATTGTAATGTGGCTTTTTGAAGTTGCATGCATAAATGCATATATTTGTGGAAACTGCAAATAAAAACCACATATTAAAATACATGGAAAATGTACATATGAAAATAAATGTTAATTTTGTGTACTTTTTTTATTCATTGGTTACTGTGAAAATTGGATAGAGATTGATAACTGAAACAAATGAAAAATGATATTGACTGGAAACAGACTAATGTTTCAATATACTGAAATCAATTTTAAGGCAGCCTCTATTTATTGTTCTATGTGAATTATTTACAACCTTGGGTGAATTTGCTGAAAAATCAGACTTTACGCATGATTGTATTGGAAATTTGTTTAATGCAGGATATCATTACGGATATGTCAGTTTGTTTGCCATGATGAATAAATATATACACACACACACACACAAAACACCTGATCAAGACAGACCAAACTTCCACAAAAGTCATTTTCAACATTGGTTGAATATACCAGCAGGAACTCCTGGTGCAACTAACAAAACTAAATGTTCTCATAAACCATTTCTGCTCCAGAACCAATTTTAGAGAGTCTTCTCACAGGAATTCAAGAGAAGTACAATATAAAGGGAGAACAAGTTTGGGGAGTGGTTTAAAGCATTAGGAGAAAAAACAAAAAGATTCTGAGTTCTAAACCTGCCTTAGATACAAAATCAGCTGGGTGACCTTGGGCCAGTCACTTTCTCTCAGCCTTAGGAAAGAGACAATGGCAAACTACGGTACTCCTGAAAAACCTTGCCAAAAAGACTGCACGGACTTTCCCAGGTAGTCTCTGAGAAGTGATCATGATTGAACAAAAGAAGAAAAAGATCATATAAAGAAGAATTAATTCATCATGGATCCATAAAAATACTATTCTTTAAGCACTTTGGTTTGAATAGAATTTGAATAAACTTATTTCTGTCTTTCAGTTCCAGCACAGCATTAGTTTCAAAGAGGTCTTCAGAAATAGTCTAATTTTTGCAGCTTCTTGAAAATCTAAATATACAGGATAAAAATGGTATATGGCAACTGATAAAAGAAAATGAAGGAGGCTTTCCAAGCTCCACTGTGGGATCGAGGGTCATCGAACTTTACTTTAGAATCATGTGTTTTTCTGGGTTTTCCATAACTTTGACCACAGAACAAAAAAAGGAAGGAAGGAAAGAAGGGAGGGAGGGAGGTGGGGAGGGAGGGAGGGAAGGAAGGAAGGAAGGAAGGAAGGAAGAAAGGAAGGAAGGATCCTCCTAATAAGGAATTTATTTTTTCTGTTCTTTGTAAATATCTGTTTAAATATTGTTTCTGACTCAGAAGTAAAAGTCAGGCATATGATATCTGAAATATTTCTTCTAAACTTCAGTTTCCTTATAAAAACATTTCTGTAGACCAGGGTAGTGATTTTCCACAACTTTAAAATTCCACAACGTTATTATTGCAATATAAAACCTGACCTTTCTGGCTTTGAATTTTCTACCAAGTGTTATCAAAAAGAACAATATACATATTTATTCCATACCAGCAAAACCTTCTGAGTTAAACCCAGGAAAATTTAATATGTGAAACTTGAAAGACTGGGGGTTTTTTTCCCCTACCATACTTATCCCAAGCAAGCATTACAATACAATTTTATTTTATTTTATTTTTGATCAGAGGCTTAGGTATGAAATTAACCTGTCTGCTTTCCTTCTGGATGGTCATCTTACTTATTTCTGAATCTTGGCAGAGAAAGAATTCAAAAAGAAGCTGAAAGGCTGGAAAGCAATACAGTTGACATTCCTATAGTAGAAAATGCATGTACTACCATGTTTTCCTGAAAATAAGACTGGGTCTTAGATTAATTTTTGCTCCAAAAGGTGCATTAGGGCTTATTTTCTGGTTAGGTCTTATTTTGGAGGAAATACGATACTAAATGCACCCATCTGGCTGACAATTTTAACTGGGTTTATTTTGGAGCTGGGCTTACATTACGATCATCTTGAAAAATCATGCTAGGACTTATTTTCCGGTTGGGTCTTATTTTCAGGGAAAAAAGGTGCTGCTGGTATGTATGAGTTGGAAAAATTCTCACAGGTTTTCTGAGACTTTGACTTCTCCTTTCTTTCCCATGTGTGATGCTGCCACACTAGCTATTCTATAGTTCCTTTCATTACAGGTACAAATAGACCTTATCTAATGATAATGGGGAATGGAATTTCCATCGTTAAGTATCGTGGTCCTAAAACGCAACATCACGTGACTGCACTGCTTACTGATGGACAGTCCAGAACTCCTGATTGCCATAGCTAAGCAAAGCATCACAGGTCATTAAGAAAGGACATCATGAGGTCGTTCATTTGCTTCCCCATCTACTTTATTTGTAGGACTCTCAAGATGGGCAGATTATAAATGTAATGAATAAATAAAATAAAGCTGGCATAGAAGGTTGCATATGGCAATCATGTGACCATCAGGATCCTGCGACCACTGTAAGGAGGACCAGTTGTAGGTATCACTGGTTCTTATCATAACTTCGAACAGGTTGGTAAAGGAGTGATTCATTAAATAAGGTTCTGTATTATGTAAAGGTTCCCCTCACACATATGTGCTAGTCATTCCCGACTCCAGGGGGCGGTGCTCATCTCCGTTTCAAAGCCAAAGAGCCAGCGCTGTCTGAAGACATCTCTGTGGTCATGTGGCCGACATGACTAAACACCAAAGGCGCACGGAACTCTGTTACCTTCCCACCAAAGGTGGTCCCTATTTTTCTACTTGCATTTTTTACGTGCTTTCGAACTGCTAGGTTGGCAGAAGTTGGGACAAGTAACGGGAGCTCACCCCATTATGCAGCACTAGGGATGAACCACTGAACTGCTGACCTTTTGGTCGACAAGCTCAGCGTCTTAGCTACTGAGCCACCGTGTATTATTATAATCTGTATTAAGAGTATTTAAGTGTATGCTAATCCATTCCCATGCCTCCTGCTACACATGAAACATAAGAACAAAGAAGACCCACTGAATATCTGTATGTTCATGAAGCATGCAGTGATTATGGTACTATGACAATAAACCCCATGTCAGTATGTGTAAACAAAGGAGAAAAGGATCTACAGTATGTGATCACACATAAAGAGATCCATTCTGTCCAAGAAGTAAAAGGAAGAGAAAGAATATCTGACTCAATCAGCTACCAATCGTGTAAAAACTCATATCTTAAGATAAATATAACAAAACATTTTATATAATTCCACTTCAGCATTTTAAAAAAATCCTTGAATTGAGCTCAGTCCTGGAGATTACATGTTACATATCTGTGTCAAACTTGTTTTTTTTTTTTGTTTGTTTGTTTGTTTTGCAACTCCATTTCTTTGCTCATGTAACAGTGTCCTCAAGGTCTGGTCCCTGTGACCTCTGTTTGTTTTGGGAACTCCTGCCTCATTCTTTTGGTGTGATAAGCTAATTTCTTTGCTTTCCCAATTTGTTGCCACTTTCTGTCATAAAGCTTCAAAATGAAGATTTTTCTACTCTCTTGTTTTCTGGTCCTTTGATGCTATCAATATGCAAAGCATTGTTCAACCACAAAGCTGTTTCAACTTCTCTTAGTTATTTTCCTAATTAAGATTGCTAATCACACATTCCATACAATTTAAACCACCCTTTTGTTTAAGATTGCCATTAAATTCTACCTAACTTTTCAAAGTAAATTCAGAGGGCATAATTTGAACTAAAACATCTGACAATAGATTACAACCTGAGGCTGTTCCAGTGACGTGACTGAAGTTTTGCCCAGTAAATGATGACTAGTGAGGACTAGATGAGAATAAACAAGATGAAAATGAAGCTTGGGAGCTAGTATCATGGGCCCGTCGGAGCCCGCTTCCAAGAAGGAGGAGAGGGAGCCAGGGCCAACAGAGGAAGAGGGTGCAGCCTCTCTGGCCCAGTAGGAACAACCGGAGGAGCAGGACAAGGCAGTCCCAGATCTCTCAGGCCTTGAAAGGGTCGCCAGAGAGGAAAAGAGGGCACAGGATGACCGAGCAAGGAGGGAGGAGATGGAAAGGGCAGGCAGTGAATCAGAGGAGCATCGGAGCTCCAGAGATGAGCAACTGCCTTCTCTGCATGATCCCCGAGCACGGAGAATGGAGAGGAGGTGGAGTCAGTGCAGAGCAACCCGATTACTCAGGAGGAGGGCACCCCACCCCTCTTCACAAGGCTCACCTGGAGAATAGGATTTAAGGAGATGCTGGAGGAAGGGGCTTTTGTCAGGAACAAGTGTGGTACTTGCCAGCAACACTTGCCATGATTGAAGAAGCCTTGCTGTTACCGAGGACTCACTGTCTTGTTTACCTTGTTTTGCCTCGTTTGGCCTTGCTCAGCCTTGTTCGCCTTGCCTTGCCTCACCTTGTCTAACCTTGCTGTGTACAGGTTGCAGCGACCCAACTCAGCTCCGATTTGTGCCATGGCCCCGGCAAACTCTCTGTGTGACAAAGACGCACGTAACCAAGGGTCCTGAACTGTTTTTGTTCTCAGAACTGTGCTGCTCTCTCACTTCTCACTTCAAGGAACTGGTTGAGGTGTGTGTACATGTTAAAGCCTTGCTCTTGGGTTTACAGTGAGCTGTAGGGAGCTGTAGGGATTTGGGGGAAGGTTGGTTCAATAAAAGGGGATTCCATCCTTTGCTTCTCCAGTGATGCTTACATGCTCTGCCCTCAGTGGTGGGATACAATTTTTTTTACTACCGGTTCTGTGGGTGTGGCTTGGTGGGCATGGCATGGCTTGGTGGGTGTGGCTTGGTAGGTGTGGCAGGGGAAGGATACTGTAAAATCTCCATTCCCACCCCACTCCAGGGGAAGGATACTGTAAAATCTCCATTCCCACCCCACTTCATGGGAAGGATGTTGCA
Organism: Arizona elegans; assembly: GCA_022577455.1. NCBI lineage: Eukaryota > Metazoa > Chordata > Lepidosauria > Squamata > Colubridae > Arizona > Arizona elegans. The sequence continues at coordinate 196,525,209 of JAKOOJ010000001.1, read as the reverse complement.
AAATCCCCATTTCCTCCTGATCAGCTGGGACTTGAGAGAATAGACAGGGGCAGGGCCAGTCAGAGGTGGTATTTACCGGTTCTCCGAACTACTCATAATTTCCGCTACTGGTTCTCAGAACTGGTCAGAGCCTGCTGAATACCACCTCTGCCTGCCCTGGGTCATAACAGCTACTGTTTAATCAGCAAGGTTCTTATCAGCTCCAATGATGTCTTTCAAATGGGCAACACTGAGAAAACATATGGCGATCCTCCTGGACAGCTCCTGATGGATTGGCAAGTGAAGTATGTGGCTGAGGCATCTTTGACCAGTTTGGGTTATTACCAATTGTCAACTCAACCAGGAGTGAGAAGACCTGATTACAGGATCTCATGTTGCTATCATTATGTAGTTAGACTATTGCAATGAACCAATAGAACTGCAGTTAGTACAAAATGAAGTAGTCCATAGGTTTGATGGTATGAACTCATAACATATGAACTCATAACATATGAGCCTACATCAGTTGTCAGGACACCTCCAGATTTAGTTTAAAGTGCTGGTTTTAGCTTATAACAGTCTATATGACTTGGCACTAAGGCAGAGCATCGGGGGGGGGGGGTGTCGAAAAAGATGAAGATGCTGGTCATGGCCATAAGATTGAGACTCCATCCCTTTGTTCATATAATGCTCACATATGTAGGGAAGAGATGATGCTTTCAGGCCACCTATTTCACCTAGAACTTACAATTGAACAAGAACTCAATTACTTCTAATTTCTCATTATTGTAAAGTTAATATGGTGAGACCAAGAAGAATTTACACCCCTCATATTGTGGAGTAGCTTTACCAGAGAAGCTAGATTAGTCCCAGCATTATGGTCCTTCCAGAAGGAAGTTGAAATGATGCACTCCTGGAAGTCTTTTTAAATTTAATTTATTAGAGGAACACCATGAATGTACTGTATATTGCTCTAATTACTACTTTTAAGTTTTGTATCTGCAATATTAAATTGTGGGTACATTATGTTTATATATGTTGTTCGTACATTTGTACACTGTTAGTACCTTTGTACACTACCTAGAATCATTTGGTTGTGGACATTTAGAAATGCAATGAATAAAGTACATTAGTTAATAAATAAAATTCATTAATGAATAAATGGCCTTAGCTCATGAACTATTTAGTTCATTGGTGGGCTCATTTATAAAGTTGCATAGCTATTAAAACTTTCTCTCTATTACTTTGGCTGTTTGTTGCTAGCAACCAAATACTTTATTTTGATTTCTACAATCCAACAGATAGGCATGCTGAATTCCAACTGGAATCAATGAGTTTCAGGTGTTTAATTGCAAATTTAAGTGACATTGATTTCTGAAAGAGAGCAAAAGTACCTAACTTCTTTGTTCTTTTTTTCTGAATGCAGCAAATGAATTGCTAGCTTTTTCAAATCTCTGTCCATACACTGATCTAGATAACAAATTCTTTATTTCTTTACCCCTTTTCTGCTCTATGTGAGATTTATGGTATCCAACACTGCAGGTGATCTGTCTGTAAATGAGACACCATACAGAGCCTTATTGCCCAGGTTCTACAAAAGGAAAACATATGGGAATACTATTCCAGTACTCTGAGTGCTTATGTTTTAGTTCCTATTTTTTGCTCAAATCTTTGATAGGCTAAAATAGAACATACTTCATGCATTGCCACATGTCCAAAAATGCCCAGGTGATTAGGTCTTGCAAATGTTAAAGCAATATGACACTGTATATCCGGGACATTTTCAACTGCTTTTATTATTTCACAATTCAGGCCAATGGAAGTAAAATAATCTTGTTGCTTAGCTCCATCCAGCTCTTCTGAGAGGATTGCTTGCATTCTTGGAGGAGAGGAAAGGCCTACTTTACACAAAAGCCTTTCAGTACTTTTAAGCAAATGGAGTCACTTCAGTTGGAGAGGGATGAACTTACATTCCATGGACAGTGGGACATGGCTGAAAGGCAGGTGGGTATCTGATCTATACTGCTAAAAATTCTCTCTGGATGAAGGAGAGATCATGAATTCTATGGAGATTCTCAGTCATCCAGGTCATAGTTGTCCCAAATATGCTTTTTTCAAGAGGCAACTGGACTTCCTTGCTTTTCTTTGAAGACGTTTTGCTTCCCATCCAAGAAACTTCTTCAGCTCTGACTGGATGGTGGGGAATGGAAGGATTTATACACCTTGTAGACAGTTGATCATTTGCATCCTTTAAGAGAGTCATTGAGGCTACCCGGAAGTTTATCTGTGTGGTACAAATGGGTTTGGAGCCTTCTTGGAACTGTGGAAAGGACTATGTTGTAGACTGGAGATAGATGATGTTGTATCCCTCCCCCTCTGTGGAGAGAGAGGGCTGTTCAATTTTCACATAGATGGCCCTCTTTGGCCCCTCTTTCAAGCCAGTGGTCCTCTCTGTCCAAAATATGGACTTTGCTGTCTTCCAAAGAGTGGCCTTTGCCTTTTAACTGCAGATGGATTGCTGAATCTTGTCCTGATGGGTTTGTTATTTTGTGCCATGTGTTTATGAACAAAACAACCACTTATCCAGTCTATAGCACAGTCTTTTCAGCAGTTCCAAGAAGGCCCCTTTGCACTACTCAGGTGACCCTGAGGACACAGATAAACCTCCAGGTAGCCACAATGACTCTCTAAAAGGATGCAAATGACCAACTCTCTGCAAAGAATAAAAATCCTTCCATTCCCCACCATCCAGTCAGAGCTGAAAAAGCTTCTTGGATGAGGAACGAAATGTCTTCAAAGAAAAATCAGAAAGTCCAGTTGCCTCTTGAAAAAAAAAAGCACCTTTGGGACAAGAGAACATGCAATTACCCATATGTACCTTAGACTGCTGTTTTGGGTGGGTAAACTGCAGAAATGAACATTCCATTGTGCTCAGAGTCATGATTATAGCCTTTCTTTAGAGATTTAAAGTTCAATTCATCTTCTTAATAATTTTGGAGCTTTTTTGTGTGCTGTTTATTAAGATTGAAAAACCTCCAGAATGGCAAGTTTGGTTTTTACTGGGTGAGTGTCTCTTCAATCTATCTTTGAAAGGAAGAAACTTAATATGGCTACAATTTTGTAAACATTTTCTTTTTTATGATATACAACAAAAAGCTTGATATTATATTGATTTTAGAAAAGGTTTTCTTTTTTCAAAAAATGTACCAAGGGTTCAGATGAATATGAATTAAAGAAAGACTTTGAAGTTAATTAAAAGGGTCCTCTTGGATGGAAAATAATCTTTTTGCTTACATTGCAAACTGATAACAAAACTTTGAAGTCTATATACTAGAGGGCAGCAGATGGCTTCTTTAAAGGAAATGTTTGATGGTAGGGTCCAATAAGTCCCCATTCTATTTAATTGTATAATAGGATAGAAAGGTATTATTGAAGAGGAAAACGCCCCATTGAATAAAACTGAAATGGACTTTCTTATTATTTTGAAATCCACCTTAAAGATTTGGAAGTACTGGATGTATTATGGAATAGTATCATTGGTGAAATGTAAAATTTGTTACTACCAGTTCTGTGGGCTTGGGGGGGTAATATGACTGAGTGGGCGTGGCCAACTTTTTAAAAAAAACTTTTAAAACCATTTTTTCTACAACCTCTTCGGCCAAAGAGGTTGTAAAAAATGCTTTTAAAAGCCTCTGACGATCCCAGCTGACTTGCCTGATCGGCAGAGGCTTTTCTTTTTTTAAAAAAAGCCTCTGATGACCCCAGCTGACTTGCCTGATGGGCAGAGGCTTTTCTTTTTTTTAAAGCTCTGACGATCCCAGCTGACTCGCCTGATCGGCAGAGGCTTTTTTTTTTTTACTTTTAAAAGCATTTTTTCGGCTGAAGAGGTTGTAGAAAAAATGCTTTTAAAAATAAAATAAAAAGCCTCTGATGATTGTGTGGCTCAGTTGGGCATGGGGGTGGGTAGGGATTTTGGCTACCAGTTCTCCGAACCACCCGCCACCATCGCTACCGGATCAGACGATCCGGTCCAAACCGGGAGCATTTTACCCCTGAATAGTATTACATTTTTTAAAAAAACAATGATATACAAATCATATGCCAAATGAGTGATGTGGCTTTTAAAAAAATTGGACTATAAGGGATTTATTGAAGTTACTTTACCAGAACTACTTTGATAAAGATGACAAGAACTTTGACAAGAACAAGAGATAATAGAAATTAAGATAAAGCAGATGTTCAAACTTCATTTGTGTGACTTAAAGATCCCTGGTAAAAAAAGAAAAAAATACAAAACTACTTTATTTGATTATGGTTAAAATAATGATTTTTTTAATTTCTGGTGATGTCTAATGGTTTTCTTTTTGACTGTGATTGGATGATGATAGCTATTTTTAGTGATGTTTTAATAGGTGTAATACATCAGTGTATAAGATTATTTTCAATAATGTTTGATTATTAATTGGGATTGGATTTTTATGACTTGAAGAGAAGGACTGGAGGGAATTTGTTTAAATGTAAATTGAAATATAAATATTATTACTGTTAACCATTATTTGACTTTTTGCTCTTTAACAAGGATGGTTCAAGACTCAAGCACTTACTGATGGGGTGAGCACCCATCACTTGCTCCAGCTCCTGCCCACTTAGCAGATCAAAAGCATGCAAATGTGAGTAGATAAATAGGTACCACTTTGATGGGAAGGAAACAGCATTCCATGTGCATCGGCATATAGTCATGCTGGCCACGTGATCATGGAAGTATCTTTAAGACAATGCTGACTCCCTTGCAGTGGTGAAATGTAAAATTTGTTACTACCAGTTCTGTGGGCATGGCTTGGTGCGGAGGTAATGTGACTGGGTGGGCATGGCCAACTTTTTTTTTTTTTTTTTACTTTTAAAAGCATTTTTTCTACAACCTCTTCAGCCAAAGAGGTTGCAGAAAAAAAAGGCTTTTAAAAGCCTGTGATGATCAGGCAACTCAGCTGGGATCATCAGAGGCTTTTAAAAGCATTTTTTTTCCTACAACCTCTTTGGCCGAAGAGGTTATAGAAAAAATGCTTTTAAAAGCCTCTGACGATCCAAGCTGAGCTGCACGATCTTCAGAGGCCTTTTTTTTACTTTTAAAAGCATTTTTTCAGCTGAAGAGGTTGCAGAAAAATTGCTTTTAAAAGCCTCTGACGATCAGGCAACTCAGCTGGGATCGTCAGAGGCTTTTAAAAGCATTTTATTTTTCTACAACTTTTTTGAAGAGGTTGTAGAAAAAATGCTTTTAAAAGTTAAAAAAAAAGCCCCTGATGATTGCGCGGCTCAGCTGGGCATGGGGAGGGCGCAGGGATTTTTGCTATTGGTTCTCTGAACCATCCGCCTCTATCACTACCAGATCGGGCGATCCAGTCTGAACCGGGAGCATTTCACCCCTGCTCCCTTGGCTAAAAAATGGAGATAAGAATTGTCCTCTAGAGTCTGACGTGACTGGACAGGGTAAAGGTAAATTTACTTTTACCTTTATTATAGAAAATGGAATGGAGAAGTATTTGGTTCTGTAGTAGAATAGTAGTACTTTAATGTCATTGCATCTCATACAATGAAATTAAATGCAATCTTCAGTATACATTAGATATTAAAAGTCGGTGATAAGTGATAAGATGTGAATGTTGATCGTACTTATTGGGATGAAGGGGGAGTTTGTTCTTCTATTTTTATCTATCTATCTATCCATCCATGCATCCATCCATCTATCTATCTATCATTTATCTATCATCTATTTTGTTCTGGGAGGGTTCTGCTCTTTTTTAGATGTTTATATATATATTCTTTTAAAAATGTATTTGTCTATTAGGAATTTATATTACTTACTTATTTTATATAATCCTTATATTTATTAATGTAAATAAAATTATTGGAAAAAAAGTAATTTTAAACCAATGCGATATTTCTTATTATAGCCAAAGATTGCTTTGATGGAGCATGGAGACGATAGTCATTTTTCCTATTTGAGTAACTGATATGCATAAGCTTTTTTATTAAAAAGGTATAAATTAAATAAGATTAATAGCCTATCCTTTTAACTTAATAATTTCTGCCTGCTATGCAATCCAGAATAAATGCAGAAATATCTCTAATGCAAACAGACATTGCTGAAGAAAAACAGCTGACATCAAATTAAATTACCAATGAACATGTGGATGTTATCCTTCTTTATGTTATAGCTGAACACCAATTTCCATCATAGAGTCCAGATGTTTCCTTCATTGGGGATTTATGGCACTTAGTACCATTTCAAAGTACCATTTCAAAGCATTTAAACGTAACTAGGGTGATGTAAGTAAACCAAAAGATTCTTTGTACCTGACACAACCCTGCTTAGTACCTCTTATAATCCTAATGGGATCTAAATCATCACTGCTAAATTTTATGTGAGCTTTAGTTGGTCCGTAGATATGTTCAATCATCTTGCAGAAGCCAGGGCCAAAATTAAATTTAATTAATATTTGTTTTAAAAATTGTATCTTGAGAGAATCAAAGGTTTTAAATGGAGCAAAAGAACATATAAGACTAATGAGGATTTATTTTATTAAATAAAGATTTAATAATTTCCTGATGAGGCAGATATATTGCAATTTAGAATAAAGCCAAATAAATCCATATGTATAATTTTATCAATAAACACTTTTAATTTACTGTAGAGTTTATAATCTGTTTGCCGGATTCTGGTAAAAGCTCCCCTTGGTGCAAAGTATTGCATAAAAGTAGAAATATCCCCTAACATTCCATCAGGGCCAGATTTGTAGCCTGAATAGTATTCAATGATTTTGGCAGTGGTTTGCTCTCCAAACAATTTAGTTTCTGAATGTTTCATCACTGGACGAGGTAACATCATCAGCAGGATTGTCTTGTCCTCTTCTCCTTAGCTTATAAATGTCTTGTGTGGTCAGTAGGTCATGTGATTGGTTGTTCGTTTGGAGCTATATTTAAATTAAATGTGTATGAAATCTTAATCTGTTCACCGCCCTGAGTCCTTAGGGAGAAGGGCGGTATAGAAATCAAATAAATAAATAAATAAATAAATAAATAAATAAATAAATTCTGAGCAGCTGATTGGTTCTCTTGTTGATTGGTCATTTGAATGGTCTGGTTTCTTATGTATTCATATGCTGGATGCAGATCAATATGCTTATTAATTGCTCCTTTGGTAGAATGGTATTATATATTTGGTGTGTGAGAGTGTGTGTGAGTGTGTGTGTATGTGTGTATATATATATATGCAACTTTTGGTGTATTTGGATCTTTTCCCGTGTAAGATTGAGAGTATCTTGCCGACATTTCGACGAGGTCTCACTCATCATCTTCAGGCTGGTGTCTTCGGCTTCGTGCTTGTGCTTTTCCTCGCACAAGAACGAAGCCGAAGACACCAGCCTGAAGATGATGAGTGAGACCTCGTTGAAACATCGCCAAGATACTTTCAATCTTACACGGGAAAAGACCCAAATATACCGAAACTTGCATACCTGTACCCGTGAAAATCTACAAAAATGTGTGTGTGTGTGTGTGTGTGTGTGTGTGTATGTATATACATACATATACAATGTATGTTGTATACATATACAATGTATACATATACAATGTATACATATACAATGTATATGTATATGTATATGTATATGTATATGTATATGTATATGTATATGTATATGTATATGTATATGTATATGTATATGTATATGTATATGTAGCGAACTATCCTAAAAATACGAGTTTCAGGTGTAACTATAAAAGAAGAGACAGGCCTATCACGCGCACAATGGTCAAATTGATCATTGATGCATAAAGCCGAATATCTCTTTAATGGTAGTTTTTACACTCTGACGATGTTAGCAGAGGCTAAAGAAAGCTAAGTGGATAATATATTTTAAGTTCCGGAGATCGCGATATCTGTCTCTTCTTTTATATGTATATGTGTGTGTGTATACACACACACACATTTTCTCATAAAAAGAGTTTTTCATTTGTGATTGTCATGCAATAAATTTTGGTGTAAAATTGATATTGGGGAGATAAGCATCATAACTTACCAAAGAATTGAATGCACTCCAGAGCTAGGCTTGCTACTGTTACTTATGGGACCAAATTATAAGCTTAAAAATAAAAAATCTTATTATTTACTAAATCTTGGCAGTCAAATCAATAATTGTACAATACTGGAAAACTCCAGATAACAACTGAGTTGAGGATTAATAAGGCCTCTTCAATTGCCACATTAGAAAAAGTTATAAAGTTAAATTAATGAGACATCAGAGACAGGAACCACAATCTTATCAAACTTGGATGGATTTTATGGCTTATCTCAATAGCAAAAATCTGGTATAGTTTATGTATGCATTAAAATGTCATATGTATAGTATGTGTCTCTTCATTTTGCAGTAGATCTTCTTGGTATTTTTTATTTTTTATGTTTCTTCTCTGTGTTTATCTTGGATTATGTAAATGTAGTTACCTGTGGGTTGGATTTTTTTTTGTAAAATTAATAAAAATTGAATACCAAATATCAAATACATTATACTCATTCTCATGAAGTTAGATAATTTTATGCTTATAATTATAAATTGCAATTGATAAAATATTTCTTTCTCTTTTCTTTATTTCTAATATTCTAAGTTATCTAAAAATAGATTGTCAGTAATTTTAATATCATTGTATCTAAACACTATGATGTTATTATTTCCAACAAATAATAAGAATAAATATAAATAAATAAATAGGAGGGGAAAAAAGAATTTGACATGAGAACAGTAAGTTGAGTTCCAGTCAGATTCCACTTATCTGTCCCAATACAAAAAGTATGAAGGCTATTTCTTAACGCATTGCAAGCCGCCCTGAATCTCCGGAGAAAGGGCGACATATAAATCGAACCAATAAATAAATAAACAATAAATAAATAAAGGTGCTTTTTCAGGAGGCAACTGGACTTTCTTGTTTTTTCTTTTGCGGATGTTTCGCTTCTCATCCAAGAAGCTTCTTTAGCTCTGACAGGACAGTGGGGAATGGAAGGATTTATATTCCTTGCAGACAGCTGGTCATCTGCCTCCTTTTAGAGCATCATTGAAACGCTTGGAGGTTTATCTGTGTCACCTCAGGGTCACCTGAGTGCTCCTGGTTCCTGTAGTCTGCAATTTTTTCTCTGGAAATCCGTTCCTACTCCCACACCATTCAAAGGGTGTTCATCCTTGCTGTCTGTAAGAAATATAAATCCTTCCAGTCCCCCACTGTCCTGTCAGAGCTGAAGAAGTTTCTTGGATGAGAAGTGAAACATCTTCAAAAGAAAAAACAAGAAAGTCCAGTTGCCTCCTGAAAAAAGCACCTTTGGGACAAACGTGACCTGGATGACTGAGAATCTCTATGAATTCCACTTATCTGCTTCATGAACTGGCCTACCATGCAGGGCTGGCCCTCGTTCTCTTGAGAATTCTTTAATGATTGGAAAAGTGGAAAGGAAGAGCAGAGGATCTCCAGGAGGAAGGCAATACCATTGGAATACCTGAAGTTTTCAGGTTGGGGACAGATTATCCTGTAGAAGTTCTGTTTATGAGATCACTCACTAAGAGTTATCACTGACATGATGCTATAAGCCATCCATCACAAAATTGGCAGTAGGAAAAACTGCTTAAATCAATTCCTATACAAGTATAAGCCTGTTTTTGCTGTGGTTTATTGTCTTCCAGGTTTACTATATTAAGGCTCTTAACAATATATATTTGAGATTTATGGTAAAGCCAAATTAGATGCATTTTAGACAGGAAGCAATCAATACATTTTTATAACAGAGAGGGAGGTGAGTTGGGGATAATCTTGAAATGTTAAAAATGTGGGAGTCTACCTTTATATTTGCCTTTTACAAAATTTTGCCCATTTTCATTTAGCTTCATAAATCAACTTGCTGTGACCTTGTCCAAGTTCCACACATATTAAAATGTAAGTATGTGTAATATCTCATTTATGAACCTTTTGCATTCCTATACAACTTTATTGAACCATATTTTAAGAAGCCTGCAAGTCTCAATTTTCTGGGGAATAAGTCAGAAAATAAATAGAAGGATGTTTGTAAAAATATTAGAAACAAATTACCCTCATCTGACAACAATTCACAGTCCATGCCAAAAAAAACCCCAAACCGAGTGTTGATATGTATGAATCTCGTGTTCTCAAAACTCAGAGTACCTTTTGGTTTTGCATAATTTAAGGTAATAGTGACTATGAGAGGCACTTCACACATCTAAAGATTTCTATTGTCGGAGCTCTAAAACTTTTATATTTGCAACGTACCTCCTGTGCCATTTTAAAATTGTTATTTTTTAAAGGCACTCTATTAACCTTTTGTGTTTGTGGGGAAGATAAAGCAGTGAATTTAGTCCACTATTATTGAGTGGAGTAGCTTTGTGTGAAGATGCAAAAAATTAAACTGTTTCTTGCTTTTCCGGTGGCTGTTTGTAATCCACAATTCAACAGCAAGGCTAAATTTCCACCTGCCAACAATCATAAGGATATATAGGCGAACTAGATAAACTACTTGAATCAAACTTGTGAAAATGATTTCGCTTCATGGAGCACATGCACATAAAAAGATTCCCCCCGCCCCCTGCAAATCTAACAAATTGTTAATCAATGAGTTATAGATTCTGACATTCTGTGTACAGTACCGGAAATTAAGGCATCTGTTGGACCACATTCAGAAATAATGATTTGGTGCACAGAGGCCAAGTAAACTAAGTGCCATAACATTATTAATTACAGTACAGCAAGATATTTTTTTAACAGTGAAAATTGTGCCATCTTGTTGTATTATTTTATCGGGAGAAGCATAACAGGGACTTAAACTTTATGAGCCACGGTGGCGCAGTGGTTAGAGTGCAGTACTGCAGGCTACTTCTGCTGACTGCCGGCTGCCTGCAATCTGGCAGTTCGAATCTCGCCAGGCTCAAGGTTGACTCATCCTTCCATCCTTCCTAGGTGGGTAAAATGGTTTAGCAATCACAACTGAAAGTAGCAACTCAGTCATTAAAATGAAGCAGTCACTAAGTAAAATCTTGACTGTGATTATGACCTTAATTCAGTTTTTCCTTGCTAATGGATCTGCAAGGGTCATAAATATGATTACTGATCGTAAAATTACTTTTTTTATTATTGTCATAACTGAATGGTTGCTAAACAAGACAGTTACTAAATGAACATAACTTGTAAATCAGTGGTGGGTTACTACCAGTTCACCCCAGTTCAGGCGAACTGGTAGTAGCGGCGGCAGGAGGCTCCGCCCACCCGGCCGGATATCATCAAATACTCTCTGAAGCTTCTGCGTATGCACAGAAGTGGCGTGCGCATGAGCGAACCATTAGCAAAGCTAAGTGACCCACCACTGTTGTAAATGTTCATTTGTTGGCTGGTATACCTCCTTTCGGTTACGGCTGATGAGAAATGTGACATCCATTTATGACAGTCATCCAAATTGTAGAGACATATGGGTTTATAAGTTAAGGTTCAAGGACTGAATCTATCTCTTATCCTGTTTTTAATTATGTCAACCTACTGCTATTTACCTGTTTGTACATTCTGTAAATAGAACATTGGGGAAGGAAGACTGTAAATTTTGGTTATAAATAATTGAAATTTAATTCCACAATAAAACAAATGCAAGTCCGTGAATAATGAAAACCACCTATTTGTAATAAGAAAATCATTATTGGGTCAGAGTAATTATTTAAACCAATGTTTCATCAGTTATTAGAAAATGGGCATTAAAAACAAAAAGAGGGATGTGTAAACTAGCACAGCTTTTAAAAGCAGGTTTCTGATAAATGTATGCACACACACACATACACACTATGCATATATTTGTTGTTTCTCCTAATTTCCTCTACATATTTCTTCTAACCTGAACTAAATCTAATCAGAATAGAATGGAGTGGAGTGGAGTGGAGTGGAGTGGAGTGGAGTGGAGTGGAGTGGAGTGGAGTGGAGTGGAGTGGAGTGGAATAGAATAGAATAGAATAGAATAGAATAGAATAGAATAGAATAGAATAGAATAGAATAGAATAGAATAGAGCTGAGGAGAGGAGAGCAGAGCAGAGCAGAGCAGAGCAGAGCAGGAAGGGAATTAGCAATACGGTTGTTAAGTGAATCTTGTTTCTCCATTGACTTTACTTGTCAGAAAGTTACAGAAGATAATCACATGATCCCAGGATACTGCAACCGTCATAAATATGAGTCAGTTGCCAGGCCTCTGAATTTTGATCACGTGACGGGGTGGGTGGGTGGGTGCTGCAATGGTTGTAAGTGTGAAAAATGGTCATAAATCACTTTTTTCAGTGCCGTTGTGATTTTGAACTGAAAAGTTACTAATGTCACTAAATGAATCGTTGTATGTTGAGGACTACCTGTAATGTAAAATGTCCTGAAGCAAGCCTTTGGCCCAGGGGAAAATAGAGGTAAACTGAAAGCAGGTACAGCATAAACTGGTGGATTGAACTGAATGGGACTCCCCCTTAAGTCCACATGGAAAGAGTTATTGCATCATGGAAGGCCACCTATATCCATTGGGCAATTCAACATCAATGTGGAGCCCAGGTTTTAGGATGCTTTATCTGGAGATTTAAATTGATTGGAGATTTTTCCTGCAAAGAAAGTCCCCATCACTGAAAATAAGGTGTTTCTCTCCCAATTCTCTGCCTTAACTGAATCCCAATTGTCTGTTCTAGTCCCAGTAGGGGAGAGAGAGGTAAAGAAACCATTCTAATATAATTCACATATGTTCTAGACATATGTTTCAAGATTTAAATGGCGTAATAAACTCTAATTATATTTTCTGTCAACCTTTTATTTAACTTTAGATATATGGAATGAGGAAAAGGACTTGAGGGTTTTTATCTAGTAATATAACTGTCACATGTTAAGGCTAATATTTCAAGTGGAAAATTAATTGAGATTAGCTGCATTTAAATATGTTGTTTGAAGAGGTTAAATTACTCACTGCAAAATTAAATTCATTACCAAAATATATAGCCAGTTTGTCTACTGAAAAAAATTGTCTACGAGGTTAATTAGGGGTGTGTGTGTGTGTGTGTGTGTGTGAGTGAGTGTGAGTGAGTGAGTGTGTGTGTGTGTGTGTGTGTGTGTGTGTGTGTGAGAGAGAGAGAGAGAGAGAGAGAGAGAGAGGGAGGGAGGGAATCATGTCTTCTGATTCAAGTGCAGAGGAAAAAAGTTTGTGAAATTGTATTCAGGGCAAAATATGGAGCCCATGTAGTTTGGTGCTGAAACATCTGTCTTCCTTTACTATTTTCATCATTTATTTTTAATCGGTTTGAGGGCAGGGGAAATACTTTTAAATAATTTTTAAAAGAAAAATCCCTTGGTAGATGCATGCATGGTTTTGGCAGTGGTGCAGGCTGTTGAGGGAAAACCCGAGCCACCTTGGGAGTATTTTCCAATTTTCCCTGACAATAGCAATAGCACAGACTTTGATATCACCTCGTAGCATTTTACAGTACTCTCTGGGCAATTTACAATGTACGAAGCATTATTTGCATATTGCCCCCAACAATCTGGGTCTTCATTTTACCAACCTCGGAAGGATGGAAGGCTGAATCAACCTTGAGCTGGTCAGGATTAAACTCCTGACTTTGAGTAGAGTTAGCCTGCAATACTGCCCTTTAACCCCGGCACCACCAGGCTCCTTAAAAACACCAGGGCAAGCAAAATCGCAGTTCACATTAGACAGAAAGGAAAAAGCTGAGAAAAACAGAGGTTCATCCAGGGGTGGGTTCTACTTACCTTTACTACCGGTTTGCAGCGGGGTGCTCGCACACACTTTTCTGCGCATGTGTAGAAGCGTTTTGGTGACGTCGGGATCGGGGCCTCCCGCCGGTGCAAACCGGGGGCAACTCACCACTGGTTCATACCAATAAAATGTCCCTCCCCTGTTTCAAAGAGGTTCAACAGAAGCCACTATTCCTGGCTTGTAAGCAAAGAAGGAAGACCAACGCACAGAAACTCCTCTTGCCAAGATGGTTTGATTTAATAATTTGAACAGGCTGAAGCTCCATAAGAGAATCTTTGGTTGGAAAAGCTTTGTGTGTGGCTGAGGCTGTGGATGAATGAATCTGCCACGCTCCTTACCTTGCAATGCTTCCCCTGACAGATAATCCTCTTACAACCTGAATTTCTGTTGCTTAGTGAGCCACATCTAATTTTATTACTGTTCAGTTGTTCAGTGAATCATGTGGTTGTTAAGTGAATCCAGCTTCCCCCATTGACTTTGCTTCTTGGAAGCCAGCTGGGGAGGTCGCAAAGGGTGATTACAGGACTCCAGGATGCTGCAACCATTGTAAATACGCATCAGTTGTCAAAGACCCAAATTTTAATCATGTGACCATGGGGATGCTGCAATGGTTGTGAGTACAAGAACAGGTCATAAGTCCCTTTTTTCAGTGCCATTTTGACTTCGAACAGTCACTAAATGAATAATTGTAAATTGAGGCCTACCTACTCAGGGTTCCAAGTATACTCCCAACAAAAGAAGACTCCGAGGCTTGAAGTTCCTCAAAGTTCCATTTTATTAGAGATGTCACATTGACACATCTGGGAAAACCCGAATCTGAAAGCTTCCAGGTTTTCCCCACCCAAAAGAAAGTTCAAGTCCCTTCCCCTGCACCCACATTTCCATCACATGGTCCAATCCAAGCACCGTCCCATCTGAAGATGCCTCCCAGTCACACCCCTCCAGGTACAGGGCAAGATGTCCTTGACTCTCTGAAAAAGGAATGTTACTATGACTATATATCTTCCCTGCTCCATACAATCCCCCTCCCAGTTTCCCACAGTACTAAATGTGGCAGGCCTGAAGGCCCAAGGCAAAAGATGGTTTCCAGGCCTGACTCCTGTAGTTTCATTGTAGGGAAAGGAAGCACCTCATTTTCATCGGAGAGTCATCTCATTGGCAAATGGTGCCCTTCAAGGGAAGGCCTTGGGAGAGAATGGACAGGCCCACCCAGAGAGATGGAACAGTGGACAAGAGAAACCCATTCAAAACAGCGGCCTAGTCTAATATTAACAATAATGTCCCAAGATATTGTCACAATTAATGTAACAGAGACATATTTTGCTCCAAGGGTGCGTGGCGGGATTAAGGTCAAGGTCAACCCCCTGATCTTTTTGACACGTATGCATTATTAAAAAGGGGCAGGGCTTTAACTGTACTGACACTGCTCTTATAACTGCAGTGCAGATATCTGCATTGGCCTCCTTCCAGCAATAACAACAACAATTCAGAAATTGGTATTTTATTTATTTATCTATCCAATTTATTTGCCATCCCATCTCACCGTACAATTGGGGGATGGGCTACTGAATGACAGGGCTGTGCTTCTCCTGAGCCAGAGGAAGAAAAATCAGATTACCTTATTCTTTTTAGCATTTTTCTGGCTGGTGGCATTAAAGATGACCATAGGAGAATTTATGTGATTCCATGGAGATGCAGTGGGAGAAGATTCCTGCACTGGGCAAGAGGTTGGAGCTCCCAAACTTGCCATTGTGATCCCTGTAGCCCTAAATGCAATGTTTGCATTGTATATGTCATGAATTCCTTGTTTCTTTTTTCACCCCACATCCATTTTCATTCTTATCTTACTTGCCCTTGCCCTTCTGATGCCTGTTATTACTGATCATTTAAATGTAATCCTTGTATGTTCAAAGCATGTAATGCGATACTCTTTGGAGTGTAATCCTATTAAAATGGAACTGATTAGAAAATGAAAGAGCAGATTGGCCCACATCATGTGGCTCTCTATAAGTGCAGGATGATCTTTCTCTGTATAGGTAGCTCATATTGCATAACAAAAGGGGTGTGCTGCTATATCATACTGTATCTCTTTTACAAGAAAGGGAAAATGCAGAGAATTGGTGAATTCAAAATTTTAGTTGGCCCTATGAGAATCTTTCAATGTATGGAGAGAGTGAGAAGTAATTCAGGAATGCAGTAATCCTTTTTCTGGTATAAACCTTTTCTTATCATAAATGTTATACTATAAATTATTCTAATTAATCCAGATTGGTAGTTTAAGAACAATCAGAAATATATATGCAAAAAGGAAGTTTTAGTTTACTTACATATTCTGATATTTTAATCGAAGTGCCCAAGAATTGCTTTGGATTAAATCTATCTCATATTATAATCAGTGGATTTTCCCAGATGAGATTTCTCTTCTAGAACATGCAATTGCCTGGAAATTTGTATTCTAACCACCTTATTGAACAATATTGTACTAAACCTAAAGATATTTTCGGATACAGAGTCCTAGGAATGAAATCCAAATCTTTTTTTTTTTTAAAGAGAATGTCAGGGTGGCAATTAATCCCATTCTGCTTTTGGGTAATTGCACCTTGATTAGAGAATGGATCGTGATCTTTCCTTGAAGTCATTGTATTGAATTCATTTCCTTGAAGTCATTGTATTGAAGTCATTGAAGTATTGGTCACATTGGTTGATGATCTCTGGAGGGCTCGGGACAGGGGTTGCTCCTCTGTCCTGGTCCTATTAGACCTCTCAGCAGCTTTTGATACCATCGACCATGATATCATGCTGCACCGGTTGGAAGGGGTGGGGGTGGGGGGCACTGTTTTACAGTGGTTCTCCTCCTTCTCTCTGACCGGTCGCAGTCTGTGTTGACAGGGGGGCAGAGGTCGACCCTGAGGCCCCTTGTATGTGGGGTGCCGCAAGGATTGGTCCTCTCGCCCCTTCTGTTCAACATTTATGTGAAGCCGCTGGGTGAGATCATCCGTGGTTTTGGGGTGAAGTACCATCAGTACGCTGATGACACCCAGCTGTACATCTCCACCCCAGACCACCCCAATGATGCCCTCGAGGTGATGTCCCGGTGCCTGGAGGCCGTACGGATCTGGATGGGGAGGAACAGACTCAGACTCAACCCATCCAAGACCGAGTGGCTGTGGTTTCCGTCGTCCCGATATAGTCAGTTGGCGCCATCTCTGACTATTGGGGGTGAGTCGTTGGCCCCCACAGATGGGGTTCGCCACTTGGGCGTCCTCCTGGACTTGTGGCTGTCTTTAGAAGAGCATATGACGGCCGTGGCCAAGAGGACTTTTTATCAGGCTCGCCTGATTCGCCAGTTGCGTCCCTTTCTGGATCGGGACTCGTTACGCACGGTCACTCACGCCCTTGTCACCTCACGCCTGGATTATTGTAATGCTGTCTACATGGGGCTCCCCTTGAGGAGCACCCGGAGGCTCCAACTGGTCCAGAATACGGCCGCGTGGGTGGTGACGGGAGCGATGTGGCGCTCTCATGTGACCCCCTCTCCTGCACGAGCTACACTGGCTCCCGGTGGTCTTCCGGGTGCGCTTCAAGGTTTTGGTTACTACCTTTAGAGCGCTCCATGGCTCAGGACCAGGGTACTTACGAGACCGCCTCCTGCCACCAGTAGCCTCTCACCGACCAGTTCGCTCCCATAGAGAGGGGTTCCTCGGGGTGCCGTCGGCCAAACAATGTCGACTGGCGGCCCCCAGGGGGAGAGCCTTCTCTGTGGGGGCACCTGCCATCTGGAACGAGCTCCCCCCGGAGATACGGAGGATCCAAGACTTACGCATCTTCTGCCACGCCCTAAAAACGTTTTTATTCCAACAGGCTGGTCTGGCCTCTCCCTTCCTTTTAAATTGGCTTTTAAATTGGCTTTTAAATTGGGTTTTAAATATCTTTTAATAAATTTGGATGTTTTAATCTTTGAGCCTAAATTATTTAATCTGTTTTTTAATAGTTTTTAACTTTTGTATGTCTTTGTATTTTATTTATGGCTGTTCACCGCCCTGAGTCCTTTGGGAATAGGGCGGTATACAAATATAAAAAATAAATAAATAAATAAATAAATAAATAAGTATACTTTAAGAAAATAAAACCAAGATATATTCTAATAAACACATTTTATTATAAAGAAGTAAAAACATCTTACTAGCTAATTAATTACATCTTGGCAGCGTTCCTGCCGGATCTCTCTTGGCCAGAGAACAAAGAAAGAAGAAAGTGAAAGAAATGTGGACATGCGCAGTTAGCTTACTGATAAGAACTTGGCAAGCTACTGTAAGTCTGAAAGTTCAAAAATAAGAGCTTATCTGGTAAATACAAAAACGCAGTGACAGAGAACTTACATTTGCAGCACTTGGAAATCTTCAAATAGATACATTATCATCTAGGTTTTGAATGACCAGATAGTGTAATAAGGCAGAAAATAGGGTAAAAGCTGCATACAAGCCTGAGTGAACAGTATGCTAATAATGCCTACCTCTGCTCCTTATCATCTATGTCAAGCCTTCTGTCTGGCAATGGGGAGAAAAAGCAGCAATTTCTGAAAAACATCTCTACACTAATTGAAAGAGAGAGAGAAAAGATCTTTTTTTGCAATCTGCAGACAATGCTCAAATTATAAAAAGAAAAGGGGGGCAGGCTTATTTTGAAAATCACACCTTCTAACCCCAATTCAAACCACACTCCTGTTCTTAAATCAAATTATAACAATTGCCTTTATATAATTCAAACACTTTAACATTAGTCTCCATTGGGATATAAGAGTACTACCATGTCTATCTATGCTTATGGCTCTGTGAAAACAGCCCTTTCCCACCTTTGCATATGCCATGTAGGAAATAATTATTTCTCAGCCTTTGGGCCTAGGCCCATGTGTTAGGCAGTTAACAATTTAGCTCCCACGCACCAGGCCCATGGAGATATTTGAGGGAAGGCACAGCACATTGCCCTGATGGTCAGCCAGGTTAGGAAAGCAGCAGCGATCCCAAGAATGTTTTTTGAAAGTCTCAACAGAATCATTCTCTGCCCTATTGCATGCCAAACAAGATCAAGGAAGAGTTGTTTGGACTTTCTTTCTCACACTTTCCCCTCTCTCAGGATTAAGTTTCCATTTCTCCTTCCTTACAGGTTCATTGCTCTCTTTTCTCTGTAGGAAGTTAGCACCCACCCCTCTCCTAGAAGAATGAAATATTCTAGGAAATATTAAAAAGGCAGAATATTTTATTTCCCTGGATGAGAAATGGAGAAACATGTTTTTTTAGGCAGGAAGCTGACTCACTCTTAATAGCCTCCCCATCCTCAATAGCTCACAGCAGATGTCAGCACTTAAGAGATAAAAAGATAACTAGGTCTATTCATAAGCAAATGCCCTTACCCAAGATCCAACAAAGTAGGATTAGCCTTCAGTCATAATAGGAATTGCCCCAAACCTTCTCCATTATATCATCACCCAGCAAGATTCAACCAGACCTTGGACTCAAAAGCCAACCTACAAAGTTACCCCTGCATGAGAGTCTGACAACCAATCAGAATACAAGCTCAAATTCAAAGCCCAACAGAGGGTATAAATCGATCTTTCTCTCACACCCATGTGTTCCTTTTTGCCCAGGACCTCAAAACCATATGGTCCTGTCCACCATTAAACCATCTTTTCAAGCAGCCTCCATGTTTCCAGGGTCTTTCTCCCCACTTGGAACTGAACCCAGATGGACATTTCTTCCAACGCCTTTTCCCAAGACCTTCACAAAAGTCAGTAATGGTTATAGCCAGCCAGTCTTAAAGAAGACTACTGTAATGGAGACTAATCCAGTCTATAACTAATCTATAATAACCCATTCATTCCTCCCAGGAAAAGTCAACTTAACTCTGGGCAACTTTCCCCGGTATCCAGACTGCATATCTGTAATGGTTTTTGTGGTTGATCTTGGAGAACAAGGGGAAGAGAAGTTGTGTAGGAAACAATCAGACAAGAGAAGCAGAAGCCTCCAGTGGCTTAATGGTCAGGGAAAGAAATTTAGGAAGAATCTACCCTAATGGATCAAATAGTTAAAAGTGACATTTGTACACTCAGACTCGCAAAATTCTGTTAAAGGAACCTCACAATAAAGTAGAATTAGTTTATCTATTATGTTTCTTGTCTGGTTTACCTGGGATGGCTGATAATATCCAAAATCTGAACAATGTCCTCTTCCCCTTCCACTATGAAATACCAATAACCCACTTATTAAATATATTATTCTGGCTGAAAAACTAGGGAAGTTATTTATAATGATGTCAGTTGTAAGTCCTCCCACTGTAGTCAATCTTTGTGGACTGTGTTGTTTGTATTTTTTCCTTGGCTGGATGACCTTGGCTGGATGACTCTTCACACCAAGTGTTACTACATTTCTGACCAATGTTCAAAGCACTAAGATACATGCTCAGAGCTACAAGGAAATCCTTCAGTATCTGGAGTAGCAACTCTCTTCTCATAGCTAACAAAATGTTATTTTCTCACAAATGAAAGATAAGGATGCTGAAAATATTGAAGGTTTTCAAATGTTTTGCTTTTGATATTCAAACCGTCTTGCTGCTCCAACAAAACAGCAGGAATTGCTGCCAATGTATTTTTTTCAGGCACTTTTACTCAATGATGGTACTTGAAAAGCTCAGCAGAATACTAAGTTTGAATCTTTATAATTTATATTTATAAGATTTATAATTTCCACACCCAGAATATAAAGCTGTGACCTATCATCAAGATCAATAAATATTTTCATTCTCTCTCTCCCTCCCTCCCTCCCTCCTTCCCTCTCTCTCTTCCCTCCTCCCCCACCCTTGGGTCAGCCTTGACTCTTGGGAACTTCCTCCTAGAGTGACTGACCCAGTCTCCAGTTATCTTTGTGCCTAAAGTGGGACTAGAACTCATTGTGTCCTGATTTCTAGCCTGGTACTTAAGCAAACAGGCTTTCTCCAATAAGGATTGAAATGCCTAAAATACAAACAAAATGTTTCCTACTCATATAAGTATGCTTCCAATCTGCAAACCTCAGCTACTTGATTTCATTCATAGATCCGCATTTGGCAACTAGCGGCCATGGCTTTTAATGGCTGCTTTTAAAACCCTCTTTACTTGTACACTGTAAGAGGCATTGTTTTCCAACAGATAAATGTATTTCCAGATTGCAGGCCCTTTACGCTGAAATTTAATTTTATTTCTGTCAAAGACAAGCTGAGAGTCCTAGGCGCGTACTTCAATCTTCAGATTTGCTAGAGGTTTGCATATACCAAGGATCACCTCGGTTTCCAAGACTGCATGTGTGCCAACTCTCTGTAGATGCCAGAAAGTATCAACTACATCACAAAAGGTATTCCTCTATTTACAACCACAATTGGGACTGGAACCTCTGTTGGTAATAAAGGAGAATATTTGTAGCTCAAAGTTGAATTGAAGGATCTGAAGTTACCAGATCTGAAGTTACCTAGTTTGGTAACAAAACTTCTGCAAGAAAATAACCAAGCTCAAAGAGCACCAAGGACTCCTCATGTCTGTTGGTAAATAGATATTCATAAAATGGAAAACTACTGGTGTAAAGGCAGCTATACCTTGCACTGACCTAAGTATTATGCCTCAGATGTTACAGGTATTTAAACAACTGCCCTATCCTGCTTCCCAAAGCTGAGCTTTCAGGATTACTCCAGCATATATAGTTCTTGTAAATTCAAAGAGGATCTGCTTTCAGTCTTCAGTGGGAAGAAATGTGGGATTTAAGCTGTAAACTGAATAGAAATCCTCTATTGGGACATTTTCAGATATGAGAAATGAGGACAACCGGGGAGACTTCAGAGTAATATTCTTCATACTGGATAACTAGAATGTATTATCATAGGAAAAGCTTTTTAGCTCAATCTGATTTTTAAAATATTGTTTCACCCCAAATCAAATAATCCAAATAGATTATTTAATACTCCATTTTTCCTTTAAGTGTGCGGGTTTTTTAAAAAAGAAACTACACTGTTAAACTGCTATGAATATGTAAAAGAAAACCAATTTGATGTTTAGATTGTGAGGAATTGACAGGAAAAGCATAGTAATTCCAATTTATAAAGAAGATACTTTGCGCTATAAATTTTCTATTTTGAAATTTACGCCAGAGTACTATTATAGCATCTAAGAAAAGATTATAATGGAAATGCTGACACTGTTCTGGCTGTACTATTGTTGCCAGCAGCACTGTAATATGCGAGTGGGTTGATAATCCTTCACTGACCTTGACATGTTTCTCATCTTCAGCAATTCTGTTGTTTTTCCTGTAAAAATTTGGCAGCTTGCAGTAAAAACCAACCTCATACATCAAAACCATATTGAATACAAGTTTTGATATAGAACAGGAATGATCTGAAAAGCTGCATACATACTGGTAATAGTCTTTGAAAAAGTGCCCAGCCCATAGAATAAACGAGGTAAATTCTTCAGGAGCGAAATAAACAATGCAAATAATGCTTTCCTGTCCTCTGGTAGAACATTTTAAGATCTGTTTCCTGACAGAGAGGTTAATCCCATGAAGATGCATGCCCAAAGTTGACTTCCAAAGTTGATAACCTAGTTCATACCCTTGGCAACTCCTTTCTACCTAAACTCTTAGGAAAACTCTTAGCAAAATTGAACTGTTCTTACACATAATAACGTAATTCACATTCCTGCAGGAATGTGAATATCAGCTAGCTCTGAAGATGTGAGTTTAGTTTCTCCTGAAGCAAGAAAGCTGACAGGGTAATTTTGAGCCAGTCACTCTCTCCCAACCCAGATCACTTCACAGGGTTGTTGTTGTGGAGAAAATAGGAGGAGGAAGGAATATGAGGTATCCTTACCCAGTTGAGTTATTCTAGAGATAATAAAGGTGGGATAAAAATAAATAAATAGATAAATATGTTCATTTTTCTTCAAATCTGTTTAAAGTTCCAAAGCACCTTACCAGCTGAATCCTTCCATCACATGCTATGTTAGATATCATACACAAGTAATGAAATGTAAGAACATTAGTAACCAGTATGTTAGAATAGCCTTACTCAACATGATGTCTTCCCAATTTACTGAAACTATAAGAGTTAAAATTCAGTACAGCCAAAGGACACAGCAATAGCAATAGCACTTAGACTTATATACCGCTTCACAGTGTTTTACAGCCCTCTCTAAGTGGTTTACAGAGTCAGCATATTGCCCCCAACAATCTGAGTCCTCATTTTATCGACCTCGGAAGGATGGAAGGATGAGTCAACCTTGAGCAATAAGGGCATCTGCAGAACCATGTGCTAGAGCTTTGGGAACCTCGCCCAGCTGTCTCGGAAACCATAGGCACATGGTAGGCTGGTCAACAAGGTCTCACCTCTGTGCAAAGAGAAGTGTTTGCATAGAATTTAGGACCCATCTATGGCAAGGGACTAATGTTAACATCCCTCAAATTCAAATCCCAATGTCACTGGTCCCTCTTAATATCTAAGCAGATTATGGACCTATCATCAAAGACCTCTTATAGATAACTTCACTAAGCCAAAGTGGCACAGTGGTTAGAGTGCAGTACTGCAGGCTACTTCTGCTGACTGCTAGCTGCAGTTCAGCAGATCGAACCTCACTGGCTCAAGGTTGACTCAGCCTTCCATCCTTCCGAGGTGGGTAAAATGAGGACCCAGATTGTTGGGGGCAATATGCTGACTCTGTAAACCACTTAGAGAGGGCTGTAAAAGCAGTATATAAGTCTAAGTGCTATTGCTATTTGAACTGCCAAATTGCTGGCAGATGGCAGTCAGCAGAAATAATCTGCAGTACTGCATTCTAACCACTGTGTTACCGCAGCTCAGTGAAGTTATCTACAAGAGGTCTTCCATGATAGGTCCATAATCTGCTTAGATATTAAGAGGAACCAGTAACATTTGGATCTGGATTTGAGAGATGTTAATATTAGTCCCTTGCCATCCTTCTTGGCCCTAGAGTTCTATACAAACGCTCCTCATTGCACAGAGGCGAGACCTTGTTGACCAGCCTACCTTGTGCCTACGGTTTCAGAGACAGCTGGGTGAGGTTCCCAAAGCTCTAGCACATGGTTCTGCAGATGCCCTCATTGCGGCTTGGAATAAGCAAATGACAGAGGCTCTGATTGAATCACGTCTGTGTAGACTGCCACTGTACGCAAAACTAAATTTACCAAGGAACTGCAAGAGAAGCCACACAACAGACATCTAGAGGAGGGGTCCCCAACCTTCGCAACTGTAAGCCTGGAGGACTTCAACTCCCAGAATTCCCCAGCCAGCAAACCTCCCGATCAGCTGGGACTCGGGAGACAGAGAATAGATGGGGGTGGGGCCAGTCAGAGGTGGTATTTTCCGGTTCGCCGAACTACTCAAAATTTCCGCTACCAGTTCTCCAGAACTGGTCAGAACCTGCTGAAACCTACCTCTGTATACATTGCTTTATTCATGGATTGATCCTCTGCCATCCAGAGTTTGATTTTAAAATGGGAAGTTATAATAATGTTTTAAATAAATAAATAAACAATCCCAAAACAGCATATATATTCTTTATCAAATTTGCCAAGCATAGGATTGCCATTTTTTAAAAATCAGCTAAACAATTTCAAAAGATAGATCTAGCATTTATCTTACATATTTTTCTTTTGTTATTTTTTTATACCTTTTATCATTTGCCCTGTTACTAAGCAAATACAATTCATCAATTTGATACTCAGGTCAAATCTTTATTTTTATACTGAAAAAAGGTTCTCAACTCTTCATTTATGAATGTTGACTGATTGATTATGTGCCATCAAGTTGATGTCGACTCTTGGCAACCACAAAGATAGATTTTCTTTAGTCTTATTATTAGAGCCATAAATGTAGGCCAAATTGTTCTGCCTTTTTAGTTTTAGGGGTTTTTTTTTTGGTAAGTTAACAAACCTGGCCATAATTCATGGCCCATTTTATGTTTTTTTTTTCAAACTGCTTTAAACTTTTAGCATAAGGTGACCAGACGTCCCGCTTTTGGCGGGACAGTCCCGCTTTTGAGCAATTTGTCCCGCGTCCCGCGGCGTTTTAAAAAAGTCCCGATTTTTCATTCTGCCTCCTGGTTCCCGGCTGCCTCCTGAATCCCCGCTGATGGCTAGAGGGAAAAAACCTGTTTAAACTCTTGCTGCGGGGCTTCAAAGGGCCGCCCTACGTTAATTAGCTCAGCTTCCCCCTCTCAGCTGATTTGCTCTTGCTAAATTGCTCAGTTTTTTTTTCCTCTTTGTGCAAACCAAGCTCAAAACGAAACTGAAAGTAAAACAGGCTGTTGGCTTTGCGGTTTGCTTGCAACGTTGGAAAATTAGGCAGCAGATTTATTTTCCTTTTCCTCACCAAAAAAGGTAAGTGCAAACAATGGAAAATTATTTAGGGCAAAAGAGGAGAGTTCAAGATTTTAAAACACAAAAGAAAAAAAAGCTCTTTTTAACTAGGGAATTGTAATAATTGAGATATTATTAATTGTATACTGTGTTGAAAGCAGAAATGGTTAAGTTGTGGTTTGGAGGAATATATGGGGGAAATTATTTGGTTTATTATTATTGGTAAGTATAATTAATTGATTTGTAAGAAATTGGATTGCATGGAAATAATTGGAATATTCATGTTCATATTGATTAATATACAAAAAAGATAGTTATATAACTAATTGATTTATATTAAAATGTTGAATTTGTATTAAACAACTGTATTACATAATTACATAATTAACCAATGTGAGGATGGATATAAAAATAGATGACAATGGGAAGGGGTATAATATAGAATAGAAGGGAAAAATTGAATTTGATTAAGATTAGAGATGAGGATGAAGGGTAAAATTGTTTTTTTAAAAAAATAGATGAGGAATAAATATGGCAAAAAGGAAATATAGAAATTGTAAATTTAATTGAAATGACTAAACACTGTTTAAATTTGTGAACCAGCCAAATATTCTGTTCAAAGAAAATACATTGTATGTATGTGTGTTTCTAATTATTGCTATTTATTCATATTTGTTCTCTTTTATTCTTTAAAGTTTAACAATTCATTCTTTATCTTAATATCTTTATATTTGTTTGGGGTTGGCTTTCTTCCCTTCCATCTTTTTTATTGTACAGCAATCTTTCTCCTCAAACCTACCACCTCTCTTTTCTTTCCTTCTTACTTTCTCTTCCCCCCCTCTTCTTCTCCTCCCTACTTCCTCTTCCTTTCTCCTTCTCCTCCTCTCTTCCTCCCTCTCTTAACCGTCACTCCTACTCTAATTTCCCTTCCCTTCCTTCCTCCCTCTCTATTACTGTATCCTTTTATGCATATGGACTACTCAGAGGGCTGAAAAAGTTATTTTTGACTGGTCCTCGCACTTTTGACCAGTCCTCGAACTTACGACTGTCCTCACATTTTACGTTTTTGCCCTATCTTGTCACCATGGTGAAGAGAAGCAGTTGTGAAATGAGTGACATGGTTGTTAAGAATGCTGCACGGGCATAAATGTGAGGATGGTCATAAGTGTGAGGACCAGTCAAAAGTGTGAGGACCTGTCAGAAATGACTTTTCAGCCCTCTGAGTAGTCCCTATACACACAGCCATGGCCACCCGGTCACATGACCAGCTAGCCACGCCCACCCAGTCACATGGCCTCCAAGCCACGCCCACACAATAAGCCACGCCCACAATGGTGTCCCTCTTACCAATGTTAAAATCTGTTCACCTTACCCTATACACATAGCCATGGCCACCCGGTCACATGACCAGCTAGCCACGCCCACCCAGTCACATGACCAGCTAGCCACGCCCACAAAATAAGCCACGCCCACAATGTCCCTCTTTACCAATGTTAAAATCTGGTCACCTTATTTTAGCAGGTTATGCTTAAACACTCCATGGACAATACAACGATAAGGAGATAGATTTTGGCCATAGGAAATCATCACTGTCTTGTTATTTTCTCCATCAAATCAAATTTTAACCCTCTATCCTTTATACTTTTCCTCATTCTGTTCTCCATCAGATAGGCCTGTTGCAGATGTAATCAAGCCAGGTGGGGTTTCCATGACAACCCTTTCTGCAGATGGTCTGATCATAACAGAATGCACCCGCCCCTTTATTGGAGAAATCCGGGCAGCTAATGAAATAGGGTTAGTGGTATCTCAAAAGGAAGTATAAATTTAGGCTCTGAAGTCTGCTGTGAAAATGGGAGAGAAAGAAGCCAGGTGTAGGTTAGCTGTAACACACCTTGATTAATTTGGGTCTATAGACAATATAGGTTACTTTTTCAATCTAATATGCCCATCACATGAACATACCGGATCGTCTTTCTACCTGAAGATAATTATAGCTTCTGGAGATGCTTGCATATTAAAAAACTGAGACAAGTTTTAATAAAATATATATATAAAAAAAGTGAGAATGTGAAAGAAAGATTGAAAAAGAGACAGCAAGATTTGCAATATCTTGAAACTAAGAGTATATTATTTGCCCTATCCATTATGAAATATTTTCTCCAAACCATGTCATTCTTTTTGGATCTACATACAACATATAAGGTCAAGAACAATACAACATCCTTTGCAATTTAGTTTGGAAGAAAATTATATTGCTGTATAATTTAATTTAATACACATTTAATTTAAGAAAATTATAGCCGCTCTATTTTTTAAAAAATTATATTATATTATTTCATATATACATAGAACTTTACAGTGTTCGGGTATGACTGATCCCAATCCCTTGAGACTTGTAAAGTAAGATCAATGAGTTAAAGCAAAAGATGATAAACAGGTGAAGGATTTGAAATTATTTTAATGACACATATTTTGCCTTAATCAAAATAATCTAAATATTACTATACACTTAGGACTGTAGCTTATGGATGAAGAACACAGCTGGCACCAGAAGACTCAATAAAAATAACTTCTGAGGAAAGGATGCTTAAGATTTTAAAATATGGTAAATAGAAAAGAATTAAATTTTCCATCCCAATATCCTTTTTTTTTTTAATTGAAAAAGTTTTAAAACAAACACAATTTCCCCACAACCCTCCCACCGAACCCCCCTCCCCCTCCCCGACTTCCCAGAGCAGAACACAAGGTATTTCTATTGACTTTTAACAATAAACTAAATTGCTTAACCAATCATTAAACTAACACCCCCTAAAATAAAATTCTTAACCCCCCATATATAAAATCCTGCTTCTTGGACATAAAACTTCTAATATCACTTATATAGCGCTTATACAGATAAAAGAAATCATTCATAAGCTATTTGATATTTTTTGGTCTGATACTTATTTTGTATATAATCAATCCATCTTCTCCAGTCCTGTATATACCTTTCTTGTGTGTGATCCTTCAAATATGCTGAAATTTTAGCCATTTCAGCTAAATTAGTTACTTTCAATATCCAGTCATCAATAGTAGGCAAAAAGTCCTTCTTCCAATGTTGTGCTACCAACAATCTTGCTGCTGTTATCAAGTTCAAAATCAGTTTAGTCTCTGCAACTGTACAGTCCATAGTTATACCCAATAAGAACAACTGTGGAGTAAGTTTCAGTCTCCTTTTAAGAATATTCTGCATCACCCACCAAATCTTTATCCAAAATGCTTTGATTTTTCTACAAGTCCACCATATATGATAATAAGTTGCATCATCACAGTCACATCTCCAACATTTAGCTTGCACATTAGGATACATACATGATAATTTTTTGGGATCTAAGTGCCATCTATAAAACATTTTATAAAAGTTTTCTCTTAAATTTTGTGCTTGTGTAAATTTCACATTTCTAATCCAAATCTTTTCCCAAGTCTCCATCATTACTGGCTCTTGAAAGTTTTGTGCCCATTTAATCATACAGTCTTTAACCAGTTCCGTCTCAGAGTCTATTTCCAATAAAGCATTATACAACCTTTTAATATGCATTTGTTTTTGATCTCTAATTTGTTTTACCAAATTCTCCTCATTTTGCACAAAGCCAGTTTTTTGATCTTCCTTCCATCTAGCTTGAAGTTGACCGTACTGAAATCATGTATAAATTATACCTTCTTCTCTCAATGTATCTAAAGATTTCAAATACATTACCCCACTTTCCATAATAAGAAGCTCTTTATAAGTAATCACCTCCTGTTTTTGTTCTATACTTATATTTTCTATTGCATGTCTAGGATTTGCCCATACAGGTATCTTATAATTTAACTTATATTGATATTTTTTCCAAACCCTCAACAAAGCATTTCTAAGTATATGAGCCTTAAATACTTTATCCACTTTTTTGTCATATAACAAATAGGCATGCCATCCATATAACAAATCATAACCTTCTAGATTCAAAATTCTCCCCTCAGTTAAATTAAACCAGTCACTAATTTGTGATAAGACAGCTGCTTCATAATATAGTCTTAAATTAGGCATTTTGAGACCCCCTCTTTCATGTGCATCTTGTATAATTTTCATTTTTATTCTGGGTTTTTTCCCAGCCCAAATGAAAGTATTAACACCTTTCTGCCATTCTCTCAGATTTTCATCTTTCTTAAGCACAGGTATCATTTGGAACAAAAATAAAAATCTAGGTAACACATTCATTTTAATTGCTGCAATTCTTCCCAATAAAGACAACTATAATTTTTTCCAATTCTCCATATCCTTCTGTACCTTCTGCCAAAGAACCTCATAGTTATTTTTGTATAATTTTGTATTTGAAGCTGCTATGTATACTCCTAGATATTTAACCTTTTTAACTATTTCAAAATCTGTTAATCTTGCTAGTTTATCTCTTTCAAGTATAGTCATATTTTTAACTATCATCTTTGTCTTATGTGAATTAACTTTAAATCCTGATACTTTCCCGTATTGATCAATTATATCCAATATATATGGAGCCGACTCTATAGGTTGGGATAAGGTAACAACCAAGTCATCTGCAAATGCTCTTAATCTATAATCTTGTTGTCTAATTACAATACCCTTCAATTTTTCTGAGTCACGTATCTTATTCAGTAGTACTTCCAAAGTCAAAATAAACAATAATGGGGACAGAGGATACCCCTGCCTTGTTCCTTTCTCAATTCTAAAAACCTCTGTTAAACCTCCATTGACTATAATTTGTGCTGTTTGCTGCTGGTATATCGCTCTAATTGAGTGTGTAAAATATTCCCCAAAGTGCATTTTCTCTATTATTTTAAACAAAAATTGCCAGTTCAAGCGATCAAATGCCTTCTCTGCATCCAAAAATATAAACGCTGCAGGGACTTGATTATTTTTTTTCCAAATATTCCAGTAAGTTTACAATTTGTCTAACATTATATATCATTTGTCTCCCTTTTATAAACCCTGATTGGTCATTATGAATTATTTGTTGCATAACTGGCATTAATCTATTAGCTAGTATCTTAGCAAAAATCTTATAATCAGTATTCAGAAGTGAAATTGGCCTAAAATTCTCAGGTTTGATGGAATTTTGGTCCTCCTTTGGAATTAGTGAGACAAAGGCTGTTTTCCAGGAAGGTGGTACTCCTCCTCCTACTTGTATTTTATTAAATAAGATTTTGAGTGGTTCTAACATTTCAGATTGTAAATGTTTATAATAAACAGCTGTTAGTCCATCTGTTCCCGGAGCCTTACCTATTTTTAATTGTTTAATTGCCCCAACAATTTCCTCGGAAGTTATTGTCTGATTCAATCTCTCTCTCTGTTCCAGCGTTAATTCAGGAATCTCCACCTTTAAATATCTATCAATATCAACATCTTGAATTACATCTTTAGCATATAACTTTGTATAGAACTCCAAAAAAGCCTTTTTTATTAAATTCTGTTGATAAATCTCCTTACCTCTAAATTCTATCTTGTCTATAACACATGATTTTTGTGTTTTTCTCATCGTGTAAGCCAACCATCTCCCAGGTTTATTAGCATTACAAAATGTATTATGTCTGGCATATTGTATGCTGGTTGCTACTTGCCCAGCCATTAACATATTAAATTGCTCTCTTAAGATATTAATCATATCTTTTGCCTTTTTATCTCCCGGGTTAATTATAAGCAATTGTTCTTTCTTTTTAATTTCCTCCTCTATCTCTTTCCGTCTGTTTTGTTGTTTTAGTCTATATTTATTATTCAAGAAAATTAATGTTCCTCTCATATATGCCTTACTCGCATCCCATACCATCTCCATCGAGGTTCTTTTATTCATATTGTTAACAAAAAATGCTTTCATTTGTTTTTTAAGTTCACTCAAGTTATCTTCATATCTAAATAAATTCTCATTTAACCTCCAAGACCTCCTTTCCCCTCTTTCCTGCTCTAATTCCACCCAAACCGGGCTATGATCAGTTAAAGTTCTTGGACATATCTTCGTATTCTTCACCCTAGAAAAAAGATCATTTATGGTTAATATAAAATCAATCCTAGAAAAAGATTGATGCCTATCTGAAAAAAAAAGTAAAATCACTTTCCAATACGTTCCTTTCTCTCCAAATGTCTCTGAGCTCCATATCCTCCAAAATATCAAAAAAAGATTTAGGCAACTTAGCACGCATGGGTATCTTGGAAAGACTTTTTTTTATCTTTCTGGGTATTTATTACCCCATTCCAATCACCCATTAAAAGTAAAGATCTATAATCCCATTGTAGTATTTTAGTATGTAAAAGTTTATAAAATTTGTCTTGTTGTTGATTAGGTGCATATACTCCAATTACAAGCAGCTTCCCATTCTGTGTTGTTAATTCGATTGCAATATATCTACCTTGAGTGTCAGCCTCAATTAAATTGGCCAATAAGCCTCTTTTAACATATATAACTAGGCCATTTTTCTTCTCTGGTGCTGATGCCACAAAATGTGTACCTAATTTCGAATTTATCAAGTACTTTTGATCTGAGGATTTAATATGCGTTTCTTGCAAACAAATGACATCATTCTGAAATTGCTTCAAGTAGTGAAATATTTTCTTTCTTTTTTGTGGAGAATTTAAACCATTGACATTCCAAGATAAGAATTTATTTGCCATCTCTGGGCCCTCCAAGCTTTGAGAGCATCAGCTGAACCTCCTCTGCCATTTTAGACTTAGGCCTAGCTCCTCCCACTGCTTGTGTTTTTTGGACTTGTTGGGTTGAATCTTGAGGCTGTCGTGCCAGATGTTGTTTGTAAGTAGCTCTTGTCAATCGTTGATCTTTTGGCAGCTCTATCATCTTTAATGGCTCAAGGGTTGGTGGTGGACCCCCACTCAACAGTAAATCTTCTTCCAAATTAGCTCCTCCAGCTAATGCTTGAGCATAAGTTTGTGGTTGCCCTCCATCTTTCTCTTGTTGTATCATTTCCAATTGCTTTCTAGCACCCCCTGGTGAGGGTGGCCTTCCAGCCTTTAAAACATTAACGTAAAAATCTTTTGCCTTTCCAACTGTGTTTAAGCGATGTCTTTGCCCAGCGTATGTCACTATTATCCCAAATGGGACATCCCATCTGTACTGGAGCTGCTGGTTTCTTAGTTCATTCACCAAAAAACCAAACTGCTTTCTGTCTCTTAACATTTTAGGAGGAAGCTCTTTCAGGACCACCAGCTCTTGTCCATCCACTTTAATCTTGTTTCTATAAGAAGCTTGCAGAATGTCATTTCTAATTCTCCTTGTTGTGAAATAAATCACCACATCTCTTGGTAGCTGCTTTTGTTTTGCCAGCCAGGAATTAACCCTGTAAATTTTGCCAATTGAATTGCCACATCTTCTGGCCTTTCTGAAATCAGCTCTGCTAAAGCATTGGAACAAATATCTTTTAAATTTTCACCACTCTTTTCTTTCAAACCTCTCAGCCTCAGGGCAAATTCCATTGATCTGTATTGTAACATAACCATTTCGTCATCCACTTTCTCTGTTTGTATCATAATCTCTCCTAATTTAGTTGCAAGCTTAATTTTCTTTAACTCCTCTGAAAATTCTTTCATCATTTCTGCCTGATTGTTCAGGGCACACATTATAAATTCTTTAAGGTCTTGTGACTGTGTATCAGCAGGAAGTTGTTGTTTTTGAGTCACTACAGGGGAACCTCCTCCCCCTTTAGAAGTTGGTGGCTTTAGTTGTTTAGCAGCCATTTTATTTTAAAAAGAGTTTTTTTTTCCTTTTGCAGCCACAAAGTCTTATAAACAGTCTTACAAAGTATATTTCAGAGTTTTTTCAAAATAAACAGTCCTCTCTTCAAGCTATACTCAATCCCCAGCAGTTTTCTTTTCAGGCAGAGGGCTCTTAACCAGCAATTTCCCTTTAACTTTCACTTTCCCTTCCACCCATAACAAGGGCTTCCTCTCCAGCCTCCAGCTCAAGAGAGCTCCGTTTGCAACAATGTATTCACGGAGTTAAGTTCTGTTTCTTTTAAAAAGCTTGCACTCTTGCTTCCGCTCTGTCTGCCTTGTTAGAAATCATTAGAACTCACTGTTTGCCAGCAGAATTGGACGCAGACGTCTTGCTCTGATTTACAGAGGCACCAGCGATCCGGAGCAATGGGAGGGGTGAACTGGGGAGCTCTCACCCTCTGAGTCCCTGGAATTAATCCAGGGACTTTCGGGGAGCTCTACCCACCCCCTCCGACTCTCCTCTCCTTCTTTGCCCGAAGGAGAGTTTTTTCAAACCGCCGGACAGCAGTTTAGCGCTGTCAAGGCGGTTTTTACAGATCGGGTGGCTGGCGGTCTATGGAGACCGTCCTCGTCGTCCACGGAGCCACCGGAAATCTCCATCCCAATATCCTTGATACAGTTAATCACCCTTCTCTCCTGCAATTACTATTTATATTAAAAAGAAAAATTCATTCTCATGTGTTTAATATGGACTTGAGAATACAAGTTTAGGCAGACCCATGAGGAAGCAGTCCTCAGTGGATTTACTTTTAAGTAAAATAAGCATGCATTAATTTGAACTGCAAGGCCACCCTTTTATGCTCAGTTTATTTCCAACTAAATATGCATAAAACCTGACTCCATATTAGTATGTGCTATTGAATGTTGATTAAATTAAGTAACATTTTCTCTGCTTTCATTCAAGAAAACATGTTCTAGAAAAAAAAAGTGGTCGTAAAATGATCTCATCTAAGCATGATCCTTAAAGGGAAACATGAATACAGACTTTTCATCCTTCTGCCTCAGAGCATGGATATGCCTTTGTCCATATAGATCATGTGAAGTGTTAATACCACTTTATAATGCCTTGGTAAGGCCACACTTGGAATACTGCATTCAGTTTTGGTTGCCACGATGTAAAAATGATGTTGAGACTCTAGAAAGAGTGCAGAGAAGAGCAACAAAGATGATTAGGGGACTGGAGGCCAAAATTTATGAAGAACGGTTGCAGGAACTGGGTATGTTTAGCTTAATGAAAAGAAGGAGTAGGGGAGACATGATAGCAGTGTTCCAATATCTCAGGGGCTGCCACAAAGAAGAAGGAGTCAAGCTATTCTCCAAAGTACCTGAAGGCAGGACAAGAAGCAATGGGTGGAAACTAATCAAGGAGAGAAGCAACTTAGAACTAAGGAGAAATTTCCTGACAGTTAGAACAATTAATCAGTGGAACAACTTGTTCCAGGAGTTGTGAATGCTCCAACACTGGAAGTTTTTAAGAAGATGTTGGATAACCATTTGTCTGAAGTGTTGTAGGGTTTCCTGCCTCCAAGGTCCCTTCCAACTCTCTATTCTATTCTATTCTATTCTATTCTATTCTATTCTATTCTATTCTATTCTATTCTATTCTATTATTCTATTCTATTTCAGCTCTAAAGCTGCTTGAAGAAAACCAGGATAGGCCAAAGCCAGACTTGATTCCTCCTTTGTAAATCATACTTTGCCTTTCCAACATTCTAACAGATGTTTGCACACTTGGAAAAAAAATGCAATTTTGTTGACAATCGGCATTTTATTGATGGTCATATAAAGATGTTTTCCCTGAATGATAATTACCAAGAAGGTTCAACCATCAGATGAAAGCGGGGGAGGGAAGAGGGTTTGTTTTGTTTCTGATATTCATTGAGAAATATTCTCTGAAACATCTGGTAGGCAGCAAACTTTTATTCACCGGCATACAGCATTTGTTTCAGACTGTGCTGGCTTTGACAACTATTAGCAGGACAAAAAATCTGATCTTCCAGACAATTCAGATGGAGATCTAAGGCTACTTTCATAACAGACATGGAAGGCATCTTAAAAGTTGCTCTTTCACTTGATAATGAGATACTAGGTCTCAGTGGGAGGAACATGGCAAACATCTGGCTATATGGAAGATTTCAACAATGATTTATACATTAGGAAAAAGATAAGGATCAAACCATAGCTTTGGTTGCAGGCTATGATATGCAGGGGTGGGTTGCTGGGGGTTCGCAGGGGTTTGGGAGAACCTCTAGCTAAAATTCTGTGCAGTTCAGAGAACCTCCAAATCCCACTCCTGGCTGGCCCCTCCCGCCCTGCCCTGCCCCACCCAGGAGTGCCCACACTGCCTGTTTTGGATGCAGGTAAGTGCAGGACGTGTGTGGAGTCTCAGGGAGGGCGAAAAGCAGGCCTACCGGACGTTTGGGAAGGCCAGAAATGGGTCCATTTCCAGCCTCCAGAGGGCCTCCGGAACTTGGGAGGCTGTTTTTGCCCTCCCAGAGGCTCGAGGAAAGCCTCCAGAGCCCAGGGAGGGCAAAAACACCCTCCCCCGCCGCCGTGTTGCAGGAGGCCAACTAGCCACACCTACCATGGCCCAGCCCACCTAGCAACCAGACAGAGAACCCCTTTCTAAAAGTTTTGAAGCCCACCCCTGATGTTATGCCATGTCAAGAATGGAGATCTTCCCCCCCTCCCACTTAGGAAAAAAATTAGGACATTGTATAACCACATGAGGTGCTAGCCATGAAAAGCATATATGTATTAGTATTTTTTAATGATGAAACAATGCAGTTATCTAGCCAATAATGATAAGGCTCTGCTTTGCCTATGCATTGTGTGCAGCAGAGATATAAAACATCCAAGGTACTGTAAGGTCCCAAAATATACTTGAGTCACCAGAATGCCAAAGAGAGAGACTCAAGATGAGGCTTGCAAAAAAACCCAGATTTTATTTATGGCCAAAAACAAAATACTGGGTGGAACTATATCCAGAACATACAGATACAATGCATGCGAGGAGATAGCCACACCTTGGGGAAGGTATGGCGTCCTTTTATACCCTCAGAGACGTCAGCTTAGTACCCAATTCTGGCCTCCTAATTTAGGTTTGTGTATTCCTTGTTGCCCTGCAAGGGGGAATAGAAACTTCCCAATTAGTCATCTTGAGCATTTCTTTGTTTACTCAATTGGCCACTTTGGCCCCCTGGCCGTAGAAAGTAGGAGTCTATCCAGATCAAACATAAATTAGGACTGAGGTGTAAATTATCCCTTGGAGATACATACCATGCTCTTAGATGGCACAAGAAAAAACAGGGAGAAGATTGATATGGGTTCAGGTCAAATGGCAGGGACATATGTTTGACAAATACCAGATACATTACAGAGGCCTAATAACAGAATATGTTTGTTACAGGAGATACAAATATAAAGGCATAATATATGAGATTCAAATACAAAGGCATATATGTATTACAGGAACCTAATGGTTACAGAACCAGTATATCATATTCTAGTATTATTTATTATATCCTTATTATTGTTTCCCTTCAGTACCTTGGAAGATACTTCCTACTTACATTTAGCATTCTGTGATAAATTTAGATCAGAACTCCAATCATTTTCAGCTCAGGGCTGCCAAGCCTGGTGGCTTCAGCAAATGATGCAGGATACGTGTGTGTGTGCGCGCACACACTGGCCCATTTTTAGGCCACCATTCATGCTTTCTCAAGGTGAATCGGGTCATCTCTTTCCTCTGGCCTAGTGAATCACGCCACCTCCTTGGCACAACAAACAGTTTTGTCAAAGTGGGGGTGTTATGTATTGATACTTTTCAGCGGGAAATTCAAACCTGCCTAAGTTTCTGATTGGCTGACAGTCCCTCCAGGATTGTATATAAGGAGGGCTGCAGCCTCTGAATTTTGTTGAAGTCTAACTGTATATTAAAGAGCTGTGGTGACTTGCTTGCTTGTGCCTCTCGTTATTCCCGAACCACTTCATTGGCAACGAGGATGGGATTGAGGCCACAAGAAGCGAACCAGTGAGACCACGAGCTTCAGCTAGGTGACGAGGCGAACTACAGGAGGCATACCGAACATGCCTGCCTACGTTCCCCCCAAGCCTTTTGATCCGACCCGCGAAAAATGGGTCTCGTACCTAACGAGGTTTGAGTGCTTGCTTGAAGCCAGTGACATGCAGGGACTCTCCGTTAATTGGAAGAGAGCCCTCTTCCTAAGCCACTGCGGACCGGACGTGTTCGAGATGGTAGAGTCACTTTGTGAGCCAACGCCGGTCCAGACCGTCTCCTGGGACACCCTGATGGCAACTCTCCGGGCTCACTACGCTCACGTGCCCTCCAAGTTCGTGCAACGATACCAACTCAGACAGCACGTCCAACGAGAGGGAGAACCGGTCAGAGCTTACATGGCGAGCCTGCGTAAAGCCGCAACTCATTGCGACTATAGGGACTTGGACGATGCGTTGCTTGAGCAACTAATCTGTGGTGTTCGAGACATTAGGCTACAATGGCGTCTGCTCGCCAAGCCTGATTTAACGCTTGCTGGAGCCCTAGACGAGGCCAGGGCTCATGAAGCCTCCACAAAAGCCGCAGAAATGCTGCAGCGTCTGCTGACCAGCAAAGATAGTCCCAAGTCTGCACCAGTGCACAGGGAAGACGCCGGATCCAGCTCGGAGTCCGAGTCAGATGAGGACGTCTTCCGAACAGAGCACCAGAGAAAAGACGCAGGCAGCCCCCGGCGAAACTGCCCCAGCTGTGGCGGGCATCATGATAGACTGTCCTGCAAATACAGAGAGGCTATTTGCAGGCGTTGCGAGAAAAAAGGGCACTTGGTGCGAGTCTGTAGAGCCATTCTGCCCAGAAAACACCAACCACGTGAGTGCCGCAGCCAACCAGAATCAACCCGCCAGAAGCATCCAATGAGAGAAGGCGGCGCGAAGAAACGGCGCAAATTTGAACCGCGAGATGGCCGCAGCATACACATAGACCAGGCCAGCATGGCGATCGAGGACAAAGTCAGCACGGTGGTCAAAATCAACGGCAAGCCATGCTCGATGGAGATCGACACCGGATCAGCACTCTCCATAATGTCGTGGGCGACCCTGAAGACCATCCTGCCGTCGTTCCGAAAGGACCAGCTATCCAAGCAAAGACTACACATCCTAGACTACCAGGGGAACCGGGTCCCCCTCGAAGGCGTGGGCACATTCCGAGTCACCTACGGAGACTTCGAAAAAGACCTGCCGCTGACAATCGTCACAAAGCAGCTGCCTAGCCTTCTAGGCATGGAGTGGTTCCGAGCCCTTGGCATGGGCTTCACCGGCATCCACCGAATGTCCGAGCCGTCACTGAAGGACAGCCTCCTGAACGAGTTCCAGGACGTCTTCGGGGACACGTTGGGCAAGTATGTAGGGACCCCTATCTCCCTAAATTTAGACCCCAATGTAGCCCAAATAAGACTTAAAGCTAGACGGGTGCCTTTCGCATTGAAACCAAAGATCGATGCGGAACTGGACAAATTGATTAAACAAGGGGTGTTGGTCCCCGTCGACCATGCGAAATGGGAGACCCCCATAGTGACCCCAGTAAAGCCTGACGGCTCAATCAGGATTTGCGCCAATTACAAGTGCACGATCAACAAGGCTTTGCAGCCGAGCGCCTATCCAGTGCCAATCATGCATCATCTACTACACTCCCTGGGGCCCGGAAAATTTTTTGCCAAATTAGACCTAGCTCAGGCCTATCAACAATTACCAGTCGACGACGCCACGGCAGAAGCACAGACAATTGTAACTCATAGGGGTGCATTCAAATGCACCAGGCTCCAGTTTGGGGTGAGCGTTCCCGAACCACTTCAGGGACTAAATAGGATGGCCCTCTGCTATTAGAACAGGCACTTTGCTTTAGCAAAATAAACAACCGAAGATTATCTCTGGCATCTCAGGACCTGAGAAATGTTATTATAAGGAAGAAGAAGAAGCAATGCTTTATTCTAACCAGCAAAGCATGGTTGACAAGATGCTTTTCAGTTTTGTTCAATGGCAGACATCCATTTCTTGGAAGAAATGAGTAAACAACAATGATGTTTGGTCAACATCGTGCTGCAGAATTGCTTCTTAAAATTGAAGATGTGAGCATGTGTATACACAGCAAGGGCAGGGTATATGTTATGTGGGAAATTACAATTACTGGATATAAGCATCAATGTCTTTGCAAAAGCTTAATTTTAATAGGAGATTGGTGTGGCTATACTAGTTTTTAGTCTGAAAGGATTTAGCAAATGAAAATCAGTTTATAAAGACAAGTCAGGAAGGTTAATTCTTTTAGGCAATTCAGTTTTCATTAACAGAAAGTGTTCTTTTTTGTATGGATTTCTAAATAATTAAAGCATCTAGCGCAATACATAAAATATTTAGAAATCTATCCCAATCGCTATAATTCAAGAAACAATTGCTCAAGGCCTTTAATTATGTTGGAGATTATTTTAATGTTCTCGATGTGTAAATCTAAAAATAAAGAGTTGATTTTTTTTTTTATGGAAAATATAGGAATATATAAACATGCTTATGTTAAACTTCATTATGCTTTTTAAGAAGATAGCATTAATCCTAATTGTAGTTTAAGTTTTAAACCTTTTAGAGTCATTATAAATGTCTATGAAATTTACCCAGTGAAATATTTTGAACATTGAAAACATATTAAACATTAAATTGTACATTATTTAATCCAAAACTGATGTACATGGGAAATCTGGTGTTCTGTACCTCTGGGTTTCCTACAAGCAAAAAAAGTCTGGTTCTTTTTTCATCAAATAAAGATAATTACAATATCTGGTAAGGGCTCAAAACCTGAAAAATAATAGCCCTGAAGAAATACTATGCTATCTTGCTTTTTCAAATACTAGAAAATTAGAAAATAAAAGTAAAGGTTTCCCTGTCCAGTTGTTTCTGGCTCTAGAGGGCAGCACTAACCTATATGTTTCCTAGTTGAGGGAGCCAGTATTGTCCCAAAAATGCTTCTATGGTCATGTGGCTGGCAGGACTATACACTGAGGTGCATGGAATGCTGTTATCTTCCTACCAAAGTGGTACCTATTTATCTAATTGCATGCTTTCAAACTGTTAGGTGGGCAGAAACTGGAGCAAGAATGGGAGCTCCTTGGGTCTTGAATTGCCAACCTTCCAATCGACAAGAGTAGGTAGTTCCTTTTATCCAAAGGCCTGTTTTTTTTTTTATTAAAAATCAACTTCCAAGGCCGCAGGAAGCATGGCAATTATATACGTTTTAGAGCTCACTGAAAATAGGACCATTAAGCTCACCTTGTTTTCAATGTTACTTCACTAAAAATCAAATAATTACCATATTATTATTATTTTTTAAATTGATGACTTGCCACAAACCTGATATAATCTGTGGAGACTGGGGTCTATTAACATTTCTCAAAAAGGGAAATATAAAGCATAGTAGTGGACTACTCAAAATAGATTTAGAACTGTTGCAAGTAACAATTTGTGATAGGGTCTTCCTAGAACAGCGGCCCCTGACTTTTTGGACACCAGGGACTGATCTCGTGGAGAAACCACGGACCAGAGGGGGCGTGGTTTTTTCATGCTGCCTGCACAAGTGGTGGGCTCCTCCCGGTTCTGCCAAGCTGGTAGCGGTGACAATATGACATCACCGAATTGGTTCTGTCCCCCCGCCCCCCTGCCCCCCCACATTATTCTTACCTTTTATTTGGTCCCACCCCCAATATATTGCTGCCTCCTGAGTCCCAGCTGATGGGCTATAAAGAAAAAAACTGTTTAAACTCTTGCCACGGGGCTTCAAAGGGCCGCTCTACAGCTGATCAGTGTTAAAAGGCAGTATGCTGGTAGACCGGTGCGTCCAAAAACAAATGAGCAGACCGGTGCCTGCAAAAATAAATGGGTAGACCGGTACAGCTCTGCAAGCAGTTAAAAGCCTGGTAGACCAGTACCTCTGCTAAATCCTAAAGAATTGTCACATGACCATCAATCCACGCCCATAAAATAAGCCACGCCCACAGGACCGGTAGTAAAAAAATTTAGAAACCACCCCTGGCCTGCACCCTGTGGATGAGGCATCACTTGTTTGCATGGTCTGGTTGCTGGCATGTCTCAGACCAGTGCTGATCCAGGGCTGAAGAATTCAAAGAATTAAAGTTCACAAGTCATAAAATTGCCATGTTCGGAGAGCTCTTTGCTGGAGAAACAAAAAGGAATTAAACTGAGAGCTAGGAAAGATATAAAAACTGTGGAGTTGGAGGTGGAGGCATGCAGACACACACAAGCATGGAGGGAGAAAGAAGAGCAGGAGTTTAGCCTGGAGAGCCATCACTAGGAAAAAGGATAAAAGTTTAGCCCAGAAAGGGGCAGTGGAAGGAAATACGAGAGACAAAACTTTTAAGTAAGGAAGAAATATGACCAGGAGTAATTAGGAGGTAAAAGAAAGAGCTATAAGGGTTTCCCCCCACTACCTTTGCAACACTTTCTTCTGATGGAGTTCTACTCCCTGTAACTAGCTAGGGGAGAGAAGATGTGTAAAAGATGCTGCAGATGAGTTGTCAATTTAGCCAATAGAGAGCAGGAAAATCTGGTAATTAAACTGCCTGAGGGAAGAATCTACACTTAAATGGCTTGAGATGACAGGAAGCCAAATAGGCCAGATGAGATGAGATCCAAGCCAGAAAGAGGCGGGGGGGGGGGGGGATTAAATGGCCACAAAAAAGTGAGTGAGAACTATTGTGTGAAACATCAGAGACAATGGTTGCTGTGATCATATTTTGGAAGGGGAGGGGGAGAAGAATTGGTTTATTTAAGCATGTACTGTGCTTTCCAAATGTACTGAACCTTTAAGGAGAATGTTGTCTTTTCTGTATGAGAAAGCACAGTTAGGTCTAAGCAAGACTCCCTTTGGGACACAGGGAGATTCATTCATCCCATTGATTCAATTGTTTAGTGTTGCTTTGGTGCACCATGTGATACTCTCTCTATGTCTGATTATTGTTTATATAATGCAAGTAATAAAGTTATTTTTGTCTGATCATAACTAGACATTTATTTATTTTTTCTTACTGGATTTGCATGGAGGGAAGAGAGAAATCACTCTTATTTTAAAAGCCGTCTACGAATTGCAGAGTTGGCAACATTCTCATTGAAAGCTAATCTGGTATGAACTGCAGGGTTCCTGTTTAGGAATACTCTTGGGAGGAGTCCCTTGAATGTTGGACTATCTCTTGTTTAATGGCAGGAACTGCATCATCCATATCATCAGAACAACCAAAATGTATCTCAACCAAGAGGAGGTTTTAAGGAAAAGGTTAATTAGGTGGCATAAAGCTGGTTCTAACTCCTAGTGACCACATGATGATGTGTCCCCAACCTGGCCCTTCAAATCTTCTAGCAGTGCACCCTTTGCTCCTGTAACTGAGTCCATGCACCTTGTTGCCAGTCTTCCTCTTCTCTTTCCTTCTACCTTTCCCAGCATCAGGGTCTTCTTCAGAGAGCTTAAATGTTTGCATATGCATTCAAAGTGTGATAATCCGCTCATTTGGCTAGATTTGTTCAAAGATCCATTTGTTTGTTTTCTTGGCTGTTCAGAGTATTCTCAGGAGTCTTCTCCAACACCTACAGTTCATTTCAAAACCACCAATATTCTTCCTATCCTGCTTCTTCAAAATCTAGCTTTTGCTTTCATAGTGTCAAATACCATGGGCTATATGATTCTGATTTTTGTAGGTATGGATACATCATGACATCTGAATAACTTTTCCAAGGCCTTCATGGCTATTCTATAAAATATTAGTCTGAATGGTTTACAAGATTACAAACATAAAGTTACCCAAAGTTAAACTGTTAACTCACCATCAATAGTATTTCTTGACTGCTAATTCCCTTACTATTGATATTTGATCCTTAAAGGCAGAAACTATCACACCGCTTCAATATCTTCATTGTCAATATTAAGGCTACTGCCTATTGTCATTAGTTTGGTCTTTATAGTTAATCTTATCACAATTTTTTCACCATGCTCCTTGACTTTTCGTGTTTGTCTATCAAAGAAGAATATTCACCATACTACAGGTTATTGATGTTTCTTCCTCTAATTTTAAAGCCATACTCATCTTTTTCCAGTCTGGATTCTCTTAATATATATTCAGCATATAAACTGAATAAATAATATATTCAGCCTTCTCTCAATCCTTTTCGAAACTAGAGCCTGCAATTCTGTCATCTTCTGTCTATGCTGTAGTTTACTGATGCGTGTGTGTGTATAGGTTTCACGTGAGGATATTGAGATGTTCTGGGATTCCCATTTTCTAAGCATATTCCACAGGTTAACACAATTGACAGAATCAGAATCTTTCTATATCAATGAAGTACATACTATTATTTTTTGTATTCTTTAGCTCTCCCAATTATCTAGCATGCATCAACAATCATGTCTCTTGTTCCATGGACTTTTCTGAAGCCAGCTTGAAAAACTGGTATTTCTTTTTCAACATGGAGCGCTGAACTGCATCGAATGATGCTAAGCATTATTTTGCTAGCATGTGAAATCAAGGCTATTTCATAATATTTTTGCCCATTCTCTTAAATATCTCTCCCTCTCCCTCTCTCTCTCTCTTTGTATTGGAATGTAGTTTGACTTCTTCCAATATGTTGGCCACTGTGTCATTTTCCAGATTTCCTGGCACACTGTAGCTAGGCTTGAACCTTTACTGATTCTTCTTTTGTTGCTTGCTATATTTTTGTGGACATTCCAACATTTTTTTAAAATTTGATTTATATGCCGCCCTTCTCCGGAGACTCAGGGCGGCTTACAATGCATTAAGCAATAGCCTTCATACTTTTGTATATTTATACAAAGTCAGCTTATTGCCCCCACAAACTGGGTCCTCAATTATTGGTAATGACCAAAAAGCTGATATAACTTCATCTTATACTTATACTTATCTTATACTTATACTAGAGGTTCTGGCAAATATAGAATATCTTCTAAGATAGCTTTGATGTTGACATTTCTATCATACTCTATTTCAATATAGTTCTTCCATCTTTGTTTGATCTTCTTTGAATCAATTGTTATCTGTTCTTTAGCAGACAAATTTGAGTTTGGAACTTCCTTCTAGGTTCAGAGATCTTTTGAAAGACTTTGTTTGGTTTTCTATGCCTGTGTCTATCTTCAATGTCTTAATGTTGTAATTCTGCTTCTTTTGGTCTCTGAAACTCTTTGTTACATTCCTTCCTGAGATTTTTGTCTTTCTTGGTTTTGGATTATTTTCTCTTCTTAGCAATTTCTACAGATTATTCTGACATCCAATTTGCTTTCTTCTGTTTCTTTAACTTGGCAGACTCTTTCATATTCATCCATAAAGAAAATAATGGAAGTTGTCTTTTAAGCCTCAAGAAGATTTAGATTAGCTTTATGGTGAACAGCTGAAAAATGAATAGGCTTTTTTCCCCCTAATTTCTTATCTCCAAATATGTGGATGAAAGCTAAAAAAAACCAATCGCGGTCATTCTTAGGTGAAAGCCTTTAAGAACCTAATAGA
The DNA here is from genome assembly GCA_022577455.1 of Arizona elegans. Taxonomy (NCBI): domain Eukaryota; kingdom Metazoa; phylum Chordata; class Lepidosauria; order Squamata; family Colubridae; genus Arizona; species Arizona elegans. The sequence goes on along the minus strand of JAKOOJ010000001.1, from coordinate 196,480,656 downwards.
AATGCTCAAAATCTGCCCAAATCACTCATTATTCAAAAAGTAAAGCATTTAAGCAAAAATTACTTTGTTACCTCAGGCATTCAGTAATAACTTTTTTCTATCTGTGCGTTTCTGACTAAGGTACTCAAGGTGTAAGGTTATTAGAGGACTCATGTCTGGTTGAAAATATATTTGCAGCTCAAATATGTGTCCTCAAACTTAAACAAATTTAACTGGACTTAACTGAATTGAGCATCAACAGCAACCTGTTTTGGACTGCATGTATGACTAATGGGGCAACAAATATTGTAGGAACTGTCACATTAAGAGGCCATCAAGTTGCCTCTGCCTGAAATTGAGGATTATACTTTATAAAAATGGGCCCCTTGTCAGTTAATAGGAGTGTGGATTTATCATCAGTTTATCAGGTACTTAGGAGCCGAGGGCTTGGCAGTACAAGGAAACAACAGCCAATCACTGGCCATCAACACACTAATCAACCAATAGAAAGGCACCACATAAATATGGCACATAGAATAGCCCAAAGCACATATTCCAATAGAGAAATGTTCCCTGAGGATGGGCTCCAGCTCATCCGAATCCACAAGTCTGAAAACACAGAAAACTAAACTTCTGGTCCCAGTGACCGATTCATATTGGATCTTGAAACTTTATAAAAACGTAACATAGGAACATAAAAATAACTTTGCTGAATCAAGTCAGGGCCCATAAGCCCATTATTTTCTTTCTCAAAATGGCCAACTAGATGATAGAGACACAGTCCTTTCCCACCTCGAGATAATATTGATCTTCCATGAACTTGCCAAAAAACTTTTTTTAAAAAAGTTATATTAGAATACTGTCATACTAGCACGTTGGAGGTTGAGCTATGTGAGCTCCTACATTAAAGAGGACTGGATGTTCTTTGAAGGCATTGTTCAGGCTATCACATCTGATTTTAAGATCAAGAACTAAAAGAAAAGGGACCAGGGCTTTGGAAATTGCTCATTAAAGGCCCCTGGGCAGATCTCAAGTCATCTCTCTCTTTCATGTATTTCTCTGAAATTTGGATCTTTCTTTTTGTGTGACTATATAATGTAAGTGTATTTCTTTCTTCCTTTGATTTTCTTTTAGTTAGACCTTTCTTCTTTTTGAGGATGCATGCAGTACATTGGTTTTGCTTTTCCTCTTTGAGAAGACAGAGCTAGCTGCCTCAATGAACATTTTCTGCTGAGCCATCATTTCTTCCGTGAGCTTTAATTCAAAATCAAGATGACCAAAAGGCATTGCTGACCGATTAAGAAACCTTTCCACCTTTTTTTATTTTTCCTGAATAAAAAGTGAGATAGTAAGAGAAGTACTACTCAGGGACTGTTGGCTATTTCAGCTCTGAAGTCTAGCAGAAAAGGTTAACATTTTCGAAAGCTCCAAATCAACATTGCCAAAGGCCAAAGTATGAAAGATGACCTCTCTTTCAGGCAACTGAGGCTCTTTGGTTTTATTCATACAATATTGAACATGCACCAAAGTTCATTTAAAATGCAGTGTATGTTTTAAATTTTATTTTATCAGCACAAGGCTAAGCAAAGAAGCTGCAGGGAGACCAGGTTTTTTTTAAAAAAAAAAAAAAGGAAAGGAAAAGAAAGCTTCTTCTCATCTTGGAACTATAGTTAGTTTTTGTAGCAAATTCATGACCGATGTAAACATTTTGACAGGAAAAGGTCTTGGTAGCAACTGACAGGGGAAAGCTATCCAAGAGTCAGTGTAGTATGACTCACAACATAAGACACAATTTTCTTTGCATAAAGCAAAACTGAAATGATGACAAGAGATCAAAAAAAGCTATTCCGCTCTGAAATTGCAGACTGACCTTGTCTTTCAGTGGGAGTCTTTCCAAAAGTTAAATTTGATAGTGCAAGGAAGTTCCATAGCTCTTAGGTCTGTAAACTGACAAGAACAATTACATGGGTTCCCATTGTATCTTATTTCCTCCCCCCCCCCCCTCAGCTAAGTATTCAACAAAACACTGTGTTCCTTCTGGCAGAATCCATTTTGAATGATTCTTTGCAGACAGATTCTGATAACATCCTTTTTTTATCAGTTGGCCTTACTGGTGGACTTATCTGGAGGTGGTTTGGGCAGATGGTAATTTTTATTAGCTAGAGTGACTCTGAGTTAGCATTGGGCCAGGATTCTGGGAAAATTAAATGCTGCCCATTACTGCTTTTGTTTCCAGGTTGGTCCTTAGCTAGGTTGGTCCTTTGATACTTGCTAGAATGGTCGTTGCTTACCTGAACGACCCTTTTGTACTCGCTGTGAAGACACTCCTCAGACTGGGTAATGATCACTCTCATTTGCGCTGCTGAGTGTCAATCAAATCCCTCTGGAGCTGGATCCACCTCACTTCCTGCTCCTTCCTCAGACTTTTCACGAAGACAACTTGGACCAATAGCAGTAGAATCGACAGTGAGAGACTCCACCAAGTAGACAGACAGGAAGCAGACAGCTACAGAGGGAGAAAAAGCAGACCTCCACCAAAGCCAGGCACGGCCCAGAAAAAGGGAGGGACGGAGTGTCTTCACAGCGAGTACAAAAGGGTCGTTCAGGTAAGCAACGACCATTTTCCTACTCGCTGTTCAGACACTCCTCAGACTGGGACATACCCAAGTTAGAGTAAAAAAGGGGGGGAACTAAGCCGTAGACTGGCCTTGGGGAGAGATTACAGCCTGTAATACCCTTCTGCCAAAGGCAGCATCTGCCGAAGCAAACTTATCCAGCCTATAGTGACTTACAAAGGAAGAAAGGGATGACCATGTGGCCGCCCGGCAGATATCATCTACTGAAGCCTGGGTAGCCCAAGCCGCTGAGGTTGCGGCGCTACGGGTAGAATGGGGCAGTATCCCACCCGGGACGGGGGCCCCACTTAATTCATATGCCTTAGATATACAGGCCTTGAGCCACCTGCCCACTGTAGTCGAGGAGACCTTCTGACCCAGGGAAGAGGGAAGGAAGGACACCAACAGAGCCTCAGTCTTGCGAAAGGGGGCAGTCCTCTTAAGATATCTTCTCAATGCCCGTCGCACATCCAAAGTATGCCATCGCTTCTCAGCCGGATGACGCGGGTTCGGGCAGAAATTGGGCAAGACGAGTTCTTGGGCTCGATGAAAGCGAGTGTTCACTTTGGGCACAAAGGCCGGGTTGAGGCGTAGAACAACCCGGTCAGGATAGAAAACACAGAGATCACTCCTCATGGATAAAGCGGCAATTTCGGATACTCTGCGTGCTGAAGTTACTGCCAACAAAAAAGCCATCTTGAAAGACAAGTAACGTAGGCTGGACGAAGCAATGGGTTCGAACGGTGGATTCGTTAAGGCCTGCAGCACCAAGGTAAGGTCCCAAGTGGGGTAGCGATGGATCGGCGGCGGCCGCAGGTTTGAGACCCCTTGGAGAAAGGAACGAATCCTGGGGTCCTGAGCCAAAGGAACACGAGCCTCCCCTGACAGGACAGTGGCCAGGGCCGCCACCTGTCGGCGCAGAGTCGCAGGAGCCAGGCCCTTGGAAAACCCCGCATGTAGAAAACCTAGAATGTCCGGAACAGATGCAGATGTGGGGTCTACGTGATGATCTCCGCACCATCTGGTGAATGCATTCCATGAAGCGTTGTAAATACGAATTGTTGATGGTCTTCGAGCTGCCTGAATAATGGAGATAACATCGTCAGACAGGTTGTCCTTGAAGAGCTTTATGCGCTCAAATGCCACACGGCTAATCGAAGCCATTCTGGTTCCGGATGACGGACGGCCCCTTGAGTTAGTACTAACTTGTCGAGTGGAATCCTCCACGGTGGTTCGACCGATAAGTTCTTGAGGTCGGCGAACCACTCTCGACGGGGCCAATACGGCGCTACTAGTAGAAGGTTCGCCCGTTCTTGAATGACCTTCCGCACTACCCTGGAGATGACAGGAAGGGGAGGAAAGGCGTAAAGAAGGCCCCGGGGCCACTGACTTAGAAGAGCATCCAGCCCTTCTGCTGCTGGGGACGGGTAGCGGGAAAATAATCTCGGCAATTGGGTGTTCCGAGCCGTCGCAAAAAGGTCCACTAGGGGAAGGCCGAACCTCTTGGACAGGTCCTGGAACAGGCCGGGATCCAACCTCCACTCGGCGTGATCTATTTGGTCTCTGCTGAGCCAATCTGCTTCTTGATTGAGAGTCCCCGAAATGTGTTCTGCTTTTATCGACGAGAGGTGAAGTTCCGCCCACGACAGAAGGCGCTCCGCCTCCTGCATTAGTGTCCATGAACGGGTGCCCCCTTGTTTGTTGATATGGGCTTTGGTGGCCACATTGTCCGTCAGAATCAGAAGATCCTGGCGATATACAAGGCGTTTGAAGTGAATCAGGGCGAGACGGACCGCTCTGAGCTCGAGCCAATTTATATTGTGTTGCAGTTCCTTTGACGACCAGACACCTTGGGCTAACTGACGGTCGAGGTGCGCCCCCCAGCCTCGCAGACTCGCGTCCGTGGTCAACACCATCCGAGCTGGTTCCAAGAAGGGGGAGCCCTTGTCGAGGGCCGGAGACAGCCACCACCTCAGTGAAAGGCGCACAGGAGCTGGAACTGTTACCTTGAGAAGAGTCTCTGCTCGACCTTGTCTCTGGTAAGGGAGCAGAAACCATTGAAGGCGACGTAGATGGAAACGTGCCCACGGGACAATGTCTATGCATGAGATTAATTTCCCCAGAAGCTGGGAGAGTGTCAGTAAGGTCACAGTTCTGTGTAGTAAGACTTGAGACACCAGATTCCGTATGCTGACTCGTCTGTCTGGAGATAGGAAGACCACACACAGATTGGAATCTATTGTTGCCCCGAGGTGCAGAATGCGAGACGTGGGAAGTAGATGGCTTTTGGCCAAATTCAAAGTGAACCCGTGGTCTTGAAGGGTCTGAAGTACTAGCTCCCGGTCGTGGGTCGCCTGTTCTGGAGAAGATGACAGGATCAAAATGTCGTCGAGGTAGCATGCCAGACAAACAGGAACCTCTCTGAGCGACGCTGCTAACGCCGCCAGCAACTTTGTAAAGGTCCTTGGAGCGGACGAAAGGCCAAATGGCATAGCCCGGTATTGGAAGTGGTGGTCTCCAAACGCAAAACGGAGGTACTGTCTGTGGGAGTTGTGAATGGGTACGTGCAAGTACGCTTCCTTCAGATCTACAGATTGCATGAGATCCCCTCGTCGGATGCAGCCGAGCAGGGACTTGAGGGAATGCATTTTGAACCGACGGTACAAGATGTGATGATTGAGACGTCGAAGGTTCAGAATGCCTCTCCAATCGCCCGAACTCTTCGGGACCAGGAATAGCGTTGAATAAAAGCCGGTTTTGAGTTGGTCCGGTGGAACTTGTTCTATGGCCTGAATCTGTAACAGATGATAAATTTCGAGCGAAAGAAGGGAACGCTTCTCCGGCTGAAGTGGCCAAGGGCAGTGAACATAAAAGTCCTGTGGCATGGTGGTGAATTCCAAACGTAACCCTTCGGTGACAGTTTGGACAATCCAGGCATCCGAGGTGGTAGTTGGCCACAGGTGAGAGAATGCCTGGAGCCTGCCCCCGATGGGGACCAGGTGCGGTGAGTCACTTACCGCGCCTGGAAAAACGGCCCGCTGACTGCCTGAAGGGTCGCCTGAAGTTGGATTGTCGGCGACCGCGGTCACGAAAGGGCGCCCTGTCCGAAGCTGGCTGGTACTGAGACTGCGAAGATCTGTAGTAAGAGGCGCCACCAGCGCCTTGCTCCTGTCGAAAGGACTGTCGATTATAAGGTGCATAGCGCCTATCCTGACGCCGGAAGGACGTGGGTAACACCTTCTTCTTATCCCTATTCTCGATCAGCACAGAGTCCAGGGAGGAGCCAAATAAGGCAGAGCTTTTGTAAGGGGCGGCAGTCAAACGCCACTTGGACTTGGCGTCAGCTCTCCAGTTACGGAGCCACAAGAGACGTCTTGAAGATACTGTCGAAGCTAAAGCCCGGGAAGCAAACTTAGCTGCGTCCAAGGACGCATCAGCTGAATATTCGGCAGCTGCGACCAGTTTGGCTAGATCCTGTTGTAATCGTGCATCTCCCGGGGGAAGTCTTTCCTTCAATTGGCGCAACCACACCAGCGATGCCCGATTAAAAAATGATGAGGAGGTTGCAGCACGAATAGCCCAAGCCGCAGCTTGGTGTGTTTTACGAAAGCCCATTTCGGCTCTCTTGTCCTCAAACTTGAGACCATCCCCCGCCTCACCTACCAGGATGGAAGACGATGTGAGACTCGCCACCGGATCATCAACTGTAGGTAACTGCAAGAGAGCGTCCAACACAGGAGCCGAGGCATAGAGTTTTCGATCAAATGAATTCGGCCCCGACGAAGAGGCGGGGCGGTCCCAGGGCTTTTGTACAACCTGGCAGAAAAGATCCGGACAGGGAACAAAATCCTCATCAGGCTGAGGCAGATTGAACAAGGTATTATTGGGGCCTGATGGAGCAGAAGCAGAGGAACCTTGAAGAGGCGTGGAATCCATATTAGTGGCAGCTTTTGCTTTGCGCAGGAGAGAGCGAAACAAAGAAGGCTTAAATAGTCCCGGAAAGGCTGGCTTGTCCTGAATCTCCTCCTCATCCCCTGACATCTCAAAGTCATCTAGGAAATCTTCCTCCCGGGCTGATTCAGGCTCAAGACTACAAGCACCAGATAGCTGCTGATGTTGTGGAGCAGGAGGATGCACAGAACAGGCAGAAGTAGTAGGGCACGCTGGAGCGGGTAAGGCACCAGTGGCTTGCTGCAACCCCATTTGGAACATATGTGACATAGCGTGAGTAAAAAAGGACTGAAAATCCACAGACTGAAGGAAGCCCGGGCCCGTCTCAGGACGGAGGCCGGCTGCAGTGGGTGTAAAGGTAGCTTCAGGACCTGACCTGGAAGCTTGAGAAATATGACTTGCAAAACTAGAGGAGCGAGACCTAACACTAGGCCCTGGCTGATTAGTTGCAGAATTTTGGACCTCCTGAGAGGCCAATGGCTCATCCTCTCTCAGATCACTGGCCAACAAACCTCCACTATGAGAGGCCGAGGGCTCACAGGTCACCTCGTGGCTCAAGCCTTCAGGAATTGGACCTTGACCAGGGTCCTGGGCCTGTTGTCTAGCCTTAGCAAACCGCTTTTCTAATGCCTTATGCCTCCTTTGGGCATCCTTATCTGCAGTAGCAGATTTGGAGGACTTCTCCTGTCTAGAAGCCTTAGACTTTTCCCCCCTGAGCTGTTTAGGGGAAGGTACAGGGGAGGGAGATGGATTTTTGTCCAGATCAGAGGAAAGAGCAAGTTCCTCCCTGTCACCCATGATTAATCACCCAAATGAATTAATTTATTTTCACCAATCAATTGTAAATAGACAAAAATTAATTCTATAGAAATAATTGAATATTAGCAAGCTAAATCTAAATGTTTTTTAATATATATATATATATATATATATATATATATATATATATATATATAAAATTATTTGTAAGCAAAACCGTGCTATCAGTAAACAAGGTAAGTGCCCCCTCCTTTTTTTTTTTTTTAAGAAATATAAATCAATTTAAACAATATATACTTCCCTGTGTCTTTCAGAGAACTGTGCTGCAGACAGTTGCCAAGTGCAGGTACGATCAGGACAGCGTCCTCACCTGCTGCCAATCTAGCGACCCTGGAAACCAAAGCCCAGGTCGCTAAGGCCACGGAGAGAGCAAAACGGCGGCGAGGATCAGGGCTCAAAATGGCGGCCCGCGAGGCGACGTTTCAGAAGTCCTAAGCCAGGCGAAACACAGCGCCTGCGGCCGGACTGAAGCTGCAGCTATAAGATAATCACTATTCCTTTTAAAAAGGCTAATGAGTATGCCAGCCGGCAGGGACTCAAGCCGATAGACGTAATGGCCACAAAGGCAGTCCAAAACCTCGCAAAATGACTGGCAAAATGGCGGCAATGGCAGCAATGGCGGGAACAGCTGAATAGAATTAACCGCCAGCCAAGCCAAGCCGCTAGCGGCGGCCGGAGCCCCGAACCGCCGATACGCGCTTTAAACTTCACCAAAGTGAAGGCAATCAAAGCGCAGCACTTTTAAACAGAAAACAAATGATATTGAGTCAATTCCCTTGAACTAAGACAAAAATAATAAAGAAATTTAAACTAGAGAACAGACACTCGATGCTATTGCAATGGCTGAGTGAAAAAGTCTGAGGAAGGAGCAGGAAGTGAGGTGGATCCAGCTCCAGAGGGATTTGATTGACACTCAGCAGCGCAAATGAGAGTGATCGTTACCCAGTCTGAGGAGTGTCTGAACAGCGAGTAGGAAAAGAGGTATCAAAGGTATCAAAGTCAGTGAATTCTGTGAGAGGCGATGACCCTGGAAGCTTGTTTGAGTGCCATGCTGAAATGAAAGGAACATGAGACAAGCTTAGGGCCAATTCATACATTACATTTTGTAGAGTAATAATGTAACAAAAGGTGGAAAGAGCCTGGAAGAAAGTAGGAGTGACCTGTATTTCAGAGGCCATTGGCTGCACTTAACATGACTGAAGAGATAAGGGCTACGATGGATGGGATAGTTATACAAAGTTTAAATGCTGAGGCAGATGGCACTTTCTCTGGTTTCATAGACTGGGCATTGGTTTTGTTTTTAAGCACAGCAAACCTGCTTTAGATTTAGCTCCATAGTTTTTATGTTTTGTGATTGTAAATTGCAGAAAATGACAATCTCATTTCTCAGTAACAAGAATTGGAGGAGGCTCTTAGGGCCATCCCAAAAATTGTTCAGGAGCCAAATGAGTTGTGGAACTGTATATTGACCCCCATAGGGGTAAAGAAATAATTAACATTCTGTTGGGCTTAAAATAAAGGACTTGTGGAGATTGTGCTGGCATATCAAGAGAAAACAGAGATATAATTTTAATGACAATGGTGTAAACGACAGGTAGGTAAAAGCTTTTTGCACTTTAACTCAATACAAAGACCTTTAGGAGATATTGTCTTGATACAATGATATCATCAAGGCAGATGGCATAGGGCTGAAATATTGCATGGGAGAGGGACTGGAGTCATATTTGCATTAAACCTATGAGAGCTTAGCACATTTACTTTCGTTTTTATTAATCCACCTGCAAAACATTATGCTATTAAACATTTGTCAACCAATTGTAGCAATACAAATTAGGGAGAGGTCTACAGGAGGTTGGGTCAGCTGTAGTTTTCTGACCTTGGCTACAGCTTGCAATTTGTATCTGGCACGCTTGGCAGAGAACTCTGTTATCGTTTTTGATCCCTCATGCCATCTCTGGCCTTAATGGACTGCAAATATTCCCTCGAAGTTAATTAAGTTAAAATCTTCCGATGGGCTTTTTAAAACCTGCCTCTTGGTTTTATTAGTGGACATAGGAGATAGGGTCGAGCGTGGGGTGGGAGTAACCAAAATAGTTTTTAGATATGGCCAAGCATTATATCTAGGAGAAGTTATTGTAAGAAAAAGAATAAGAACAAAGGAAAGGTGAGCATGTGGAACTGTAACCAGTTCCCTGCTGAGACATCTTATTTCCTTCATGTATATATCAGTATTCATCCCTGAGGCTAAGAGAATTTTTTTCCCTGTAGGTTATTTGGTTTGCTTCTGGGGAATTTATCCAGATAACAAGCCTACTGCTAGTTGGTCTTGCAAAAATCAGGCACACACTGAAATGCCATCTAGTGGTCATATGGATTTTTCCAACCCAGATAAGAGAAGCCTATTATGCTGAGGAATTCTTGATTTGCCCAGAGCATTTCTGCCTCCCTCTTTGAAGTTAGTGCTTCTGTCATCGTGTTTAAAGATGAAATAGCAACATTTTGCCTTGAATGTCCCAAATATCTGATAGTGCCCTGAGCGTTTTACAAAACTAACAAGCTAGTGCTGTCTTTGATGAACTGTCTGCTGTCTCCTAGTTGCTGTAACTAACTGGAACATCCAGGGCTCTAATGAATGTGCCGCAGCTTTGATAGCTTTGTAAGGGCAATATCTGATGTGACCTCAGCTGAATCTGCATCAGCTGCCCAAGAGCAGGGCTACTTGAAACTTTCCACCGTGTGCCACATTTGGCCTGCACTGGTCCACGCCCCATCTGAATATACACTGAAACAACATAACAATAACACGCATGCATACACAGACATAGAGTTATAAGATAATGAAACCATGGACAAATTATGAAAATGTGTGCTTGTTGGAATTCATTGTTGGAATGTATTTTTATGCAACAACTATAGTAGCATTCAGCCAGTAGATGGCAGTGTTTACAAGTTTGGATCTAGGGTATATACTCTATGCACTTTTGTTCTAAATAGTGTTTCCCATTTCCTGTTACAGTTATATAGTTGAGCAGTAAAGCACATGGTGACTGTATTCTTTGTTTGCTCTGTGGTGCTATATATATAGATAGAATTTCTAACAGTGCTCATTATTCCTATTTGTTAAATTTGGAGATTAGGTTATCATGGTGATTTACATCCTTTATGTCAGGGGTATCAAACTCAAGGCCCACGAGCCTGATCCGGCCCATGGGGTGCTTAGATCTGTCCCACAGGGCCACTCTGAAAACAGCAAAGGACCAGCCTGTGGTGCCTCTGCCAATGAAAAGGCAGCCCTCCCGAGCTCCATTTTCACTGGCGGAGAGTTGCAGGAAACTGACACAGCCTAAAACAAATCTCTGGAGCCTGTTTTTGTTGACAGAGTACTTGAGCCGCCACAGGAGCCCCAACATGAGTGATGTCAAGCTGGCCACACTCACCCTGGCCACACACCCAGTCCCCCCAAGATCAAACATAACCTTGATGGGGCCCTCAATGAAATCGAGTTTGACACCCCTGCTTTATGTGATGTCATAGTGTTTATCTCCTTTTACATTGTTTGCCTGGTAATTACGAAGATGAGGTAACTGATGCTGATGATGTCATTTGGTCAGTTGCACCATTACTTCGTTACTGATCTGTTGTAAATTGCCAGACAGTTAATCAGACAGTTGTTTTCTGATGTTTCTTGGATGTTTCCAGTTTTCTATTCAGCTCCTCAGGTTAAAATCTGGCTTGGTTTCTCAATATTTTGAAGAACTTTGGTGGGAGGTTCATATAGAGGCATAGAAATCAGGTTTGGGAAGAAATCTGGAGGTCTTCTAGTCCAAATCACTACTAAAGGCAGGAGAACCTGGACAAACGGTTGTCTAATCTTTTCTTGAAAACCTCCACAACTCTCCGAGGCAAGCTGATCTGTTGATTAATTACTAAAGGAAATTTCTCTTTAGTTCTATGTTCTCTCCTTGATTAGTTTCCATCTCTTGCTTCTTGTCCTGACCTCAAGTGCTTCGGAGAATAAGCCAACCCCCTTTTCTCTGTGATAGCCCCTCAAATACTGGAAGACAATTATCAAGTCACCCCTAATCAGTGATGGGTTGCCCCCGGTTCAGACCAGTTCGCAAGAACCGGTAGTAAAACCGGTGGGAGGCCCCACGCACCGCCCTGGATGTCATCATCAGCAATCTGCACATGCACAGAAGCTTCTGTGCATGTGTGCATGCAATCCCATTGTGAACTAGTAGTAAGGGTAAGTAGAACCCACCCCTGCCCCTAATCCTTCTCTTTGATAGGCTAAACATACCTTGCTGCCTTAACCATTCATCATACAATTTATCCTCCAGAGTTCTTATCATCCTTATTGCTCATCTCTACAGCCTTTCTAGTATCTCAGCATATTTTTTGTATCATGGTGACCACAACTGGATGCAATACTCAAAGTGTATATATACTTTTCTCCTTTGATCTTTTAGCAAAGCAAACTTACTATTCCAATCCAGCTTATTTTTTTTAAAAAAAATATTTAAAAGAAAAAGTGAAAGGAAAGAAAAGATAAAGAATGTATGTGCCCATTTACAGTATATTGCACAGAAATTTCAGTAAAGGATTATATTTCTAATTACCCATATATATATATTCAAAAGAACACTCTAGGATAACTGATCTTATTCTGTTGTAGAAGGGTTTCTTTGCTTTACATTTTAAGGCACTTAATTAAAGAAGCTTGATGTAAATAGATCCAAGCGATGACCACATAATTAGCAAATATGTAATATTCTGGAAATGTTCTGTAGTTACAGACATATAAGTACAGAGACTGGGCTGCAGCAGAAAAATAGGCTGTGCATTAGGTGATTTATAGTAGCTGACAATAAATTCAAGAGGACTTTTGATTATCTTGAGCAGTGAAAAGATCATATCATCTTGTCTGGCATACTTTTACTCTTGAGAATTAAAAATAGTCCAGCAGACATTTGGAAATGTTGCTGCATGAAAAAAAATATGTGTCTGGACTAAAACCATCTAAGACAAATTGCAGTCTAGAATGTATGTCTATGGCAGAGTTGTAAGTCCTGCAGGATGGAGTTTATAATAGAAATACTGACAGGCATTTAACTATACCATTGCCTCGGAGGGCTGTTGTAATAATTGGATTTGGGGAGGGAATGCAAAGCTAATTTTACAAATACTTTCTGCCTGAGCAATAGACATCATTTGTGTCTGAAACAGCTGTGACATATACAAACAAAGCATGGAGCATCAGTGGTTTAGAAGGTGGGATGTTAGAGAGGGGGGAAAAAATCACAAAGTTGCCTTTCAAAATAGATCCTTTGTAAAACACCAAGAGATCACAATCCCTGAAAAAATGTAATGGATGGACTCTGCTGAGCTTCTCAAAACTAAATTGAAGAGATCTTAGTTCATTCTTCAAAGTGACATTTTATGCAGAAAGTAATTTCTCTAATCTCCCGATAAATGGTGAATCTGAGTTATTTAATAAAAGAAAATAAATTTAAAAACACAGAATAATCAAACATATAAGGTCAGATACAGTATGCTATATCTGAAATGGGAACTGTTGGTTTTATTAAAGTCCTTGGTTTCTGCCCAATCAAAATAGATTGTTTTTTAGTTTGTTTTTTTGAGTTGCCAGAGCAAACACAGACTTGGATGTCCCACCCAAAGAAAAATCAATGATTAGAGAGTTCTTTGATGAAGAAGCATGCCATGGATCATGATCTGGTGGTTTGGACCTCCACTGATTCCCATGAACTGTTTCCAAACCCTTTCCCCACAACCCCATTAGACTCTTCCTGAAACTCTTATGAAAAGTTAACACAACGTGTCACTTTACTCAAGAGAAGTCCATCTACCACTGATTTACCAAGAGGAGGCACTCTGACAAATCAGCCATCAATAGTCATGTAAACATAAAAACATTTACATACCATTCAAAAAAGACAATCAGTCAGTGGTGGAATTCAAATTTTTTTACTACTGGTTCTGTGGGCATGGCTTGGTGGGTGTGGTGTGGTGTGGCTTGGTGGGCGGGGTTTGGTGTGTGGGGCGGGGGAAGGATACTGCAAAAACTCCATTCCCACCCCACTCCAGGGGAAAGATACTGCAAAATCCCCATTCCCTCCCCAATCCTGGGGGAAGGATATTGCAAAATCTCCATTCCCATCCCACTCTGGAGCCAGCCAGAGGTGGTATTTACTGGTTCTCCAAACTACTCAAAATTTCTGCTACCAGTTCTCCAGAACCTGTCAGAACCTGCAGAATAGCACCCCCGCACTCAATAAACCAAAAAGGGAAAACAAAAAGACCAAAACACTTCCTCACCAGCAGTCAACACCCAGATGAGCAGAGATTAAAATCAAGTTTAACAATAGACTTAACAATCAAGAAGCAAACAATACCCCCAAACAAGCTAACAGTATACAGCCCAACAAGGAACCACCAAGATTACTCCCATCAACACTGACAGGGAAGCCATTAAAATATAAAATTAGAGCAAACCCTACTCCCTACAAACACTAATGATTTTACCTAGTTAGAACACAGGTGTCAAACTCACCTTGTTACATCGCCGTCACATGATGTTTCATGATGTTTTTCCCATTTGCACAACTAGGATGGGCGTGGCCTGCGCGTGACGCATCCTGCCTGTGGGCCGCCATTTTGACAACCCCTGATCTAGAAGAAAACAACCAAGCTCCAACAATACCAAGGAGATCAGCAGTGTGCAGCGCCAGCCAAAAAAGCCAATACAATCCTAAATCGCATTAACAGAGGGATACAATCAAGATCAAGTGAGGTACTAATACCACTCTATAAAGCCTTAGTAAGACAACACCTAGAGTACTGCAACCAGTTTTGGTCACCACACTATAAAAAAGATGTTGAGACTCTAGAAAAGTGCAGAGGAGAGCAACCAGAATGATCAGGGGACTGGAGACTAAAACATATGAAGAACAGTTACAGGAACTGGGCATGGCTAGTGTAGTGAAGAGAAGGACCAGGGGAGACATGATAGCAGTGTTCCAGTATCTGAGGGGCTGCCACAGACAGGAGGGGGTCAAGCTATTTTTCAAAGCATCTGAAGGCCAGACAAGGAATAGTGGATGGAAACTGATCAAGGAGAGATTCAACCTAGAAATAAGGAGGAGCTTTCTGACAGTGAGAACAATCAACCAGTGGAACAGCTTGCCTTCGGAAGATATGGAACCTTCATCATTTGAGACTTTCAAGAAAAGATTGGACTGCCATTTGTCAGAAATGGTGTAGGGTCTCCTGCTTAGGCGGGGGTTGGACTAGATGACCTATAAAGTCCCTTCCAACTTTGTTAATCTGTTAATCATATTTTGATCTCCTCAGAATATAAATCAGAAATCTAAAATCTTGCTAGGCAGGATAGTTTACACCAAAACAGAGGCAGAACACAAAGACATAGAAGTGCAAGATTCCTCAACTTTCCTCTGGTCAGAAGCAGCTGCTGCTCATCTATTCTTGTTGGATCACCTTTGCTGTCACTCCTCAACTCCAGGAGTGGTCGCTCTGGAGATCAGAAAATCAACCACTCACTTTTCTTGCCACAGGTGCCTACGGTAGGACGAGCAACGGGAAGAAAAGAGTGGAATCTATTTCTTCTTTCTCACACCTCTCTGGCCATGGGTAGCAGAAGTGGGACAAGAGAAGAAGAAAAAGAAAAACAGCTCCTTTGATGCCAGTTCTCTGCTCTCACAGAACATTATTTCACAGTTTCAGAAAACTGGCAATGGTAGACCCTGAGATGTTTTCCTTCCAGTTCCTTATACCAAAGAAGGCACTTCCCTTGTGGCCTCTCTCTTCTTCATAGAGACAGAACTGGGCTGAAACCCAGCTGGGATTTATAGTTAGCAATTTTTCAAGCCAGCATCATTTTATGTTAGCTCCTGCATTACACAGCAATACTTTAGTGCTGCCTTATGGAAAAATCCTCCGTCATTTCAGCACAGGGATTGGAACTGTTCCCTCAGCCCAGCTCTCTCATACAAACACCCAAGCATTAGGATAACTTTACAGAGTCCAATGCTCCTTCCCTAAAATAATCAGGTTCTATTCTGCAACGAGGATCAATCCTACCTCGCAATTACTAGATCCTACGCCTGCTGGCTGCAGTTTAGAAATAAGCTTCCTTTCTGCAAGCCTTTCTGAGAAGAAAACACATACTGGGGGGAAAAAAAAAGACAAAAGCAAAATGGAAGCTGCCTTCTTCGTTTTTAAGAAGAAGAAGCCATTTTCTGATTGGCTCCCAAACATTTGATCTTCCTGGCTTCGGTTGCTTCCACCAACTACCTGGATGACAGGTCAGCTAATTTGGCTTTAAACCTTTCAGTGTCTGGTTCTCTTCTTGAAGTGGAATTTACCCACCTGCACTGCAGGGGGATTCATCAAGAATTTAATCTCTATAGCAAATATGGGTGATATTTTATATGGCAATACACTAAGCCTGATTGTAGTGAATCTGTGCCTTAGAAAATCCCTAATTGCTTCCGTGCGCTTGCAAATATAGTTGTTTGGTGGGAGACATCCATTGTACAACTTATGATGGATTGTTCTTGATCATTGATAATGCCCACTTTACCCTAAAGATAAATCCATTACTTACCTGTAATTCAGCATCATGGCTTCATTTATGGGCTGCTCACAGCAGGGAAAGAGATATATCTATTACAGGTAGTCCTTGATTTACAACGGTTCATTTAGTGACCAAAGTTACAACGGCAGTGAAAAAAAGTGTCTTATGACCATTTTCCATACTTACGACCATTGCAAGGTCCCCATGGTCACAAGATCAAAATTCGGATGCTTGGCAACTGGTTCATATTTATGACGACTGCAGTGTTCCGTAATGATGTGATCCCATTTTTGCGACCTTCTAACAAGCAAAGTCAATGGAGTAGCCAGATTCACTTAACAACCATGCTACTAACTTAACAACTGCAGGGATTCACTTAGCAACCGTGGTAAGAAAGGTTGTAAAATGGGGCAAATTTCACTTAACAAATGTCTCACTTAGCAACATAAATTTTGGTCTCAATTGTGATCATATAGGACTACCTACCTACATATGCATATAAATATGCAGGCATACACACACACAAACTTACATCACCTAGTAATAAAATTGGAATTTAAAGCAGTTTGGGAAGATATTTTTAAAAATGCGTCCCCGTGAATGATACTTTCTTTTGTCTTTTAGTCCCTTGCTGTAGCTGAACTCTCCTGAATAATGTTATGCACAAGCCCCTTTCACTGAGCAATAAAAATTTACAGAGTTGCCAAGTTACTGGTTTCCTTTTTGAAGGAAATCACTGGAGGCTTAAAGGATCTTATAATAGACACATTTATTTACCGCTATGCCAACTAAGCATAGTTGGAGATATCACATTTAAGCTTCTCAACAGACAACTTAAATCCACCATTTCCAGATCAGACACCTGGGGAGAAAGACAACACCCAAAAGTTTTTACAGAACCCAAACTCATTATTCTGTCTCTCTTTATCTCGGTCTCAAAATTAAAGCTCCCCCCTGCCCACGACCACCCCGTAAGATGTAGAATACATTATCCTCAGGGATGGGAATTGGAGAGGGGAAAAAGCAAGCAATTTTACTAAAATTATTCAGATTTCAAAAAAGGGTTGTCAACCATCCCACTGCATTAAACAGCAAGAGAAACTTTTTTTCTCCAAGAGTATTTTATTTTATTGTAAAGCCATATGGGTACAGAAGTAGAAAAGCCAGTTCTGATGGTTTCATGCATAAACAGTATAGGAAAACTTTTCCTCCAACCCCCCCCCCTTCCCCCACACACACTTCTGATTATCAATTGTCCACTAATCAGTTGCACTTGCTTTATTTTGGAAATGGCCTGTCTGCCTTGGAAGTTCTCAGTCAATGACCTTGGGATTTGGGCAGTGGTGGGGTTCAAGTAATTTAACAACTGGTTCTCTGCTCTAATGATTTCTTCCAACAACCGGTTTGCCAAACTGCTCAGAAAGTTAACAACCAGTTCTCCTGAAGTAGTGCGAACTGGCTGAATCCCACCACTGGATTTGGGTCTGTCTCATGCTTCCAGATGGCACACTTACATTGCAGAGTTTCCTCCCAAAGTTCCCTTACATTTCTATCCCTTCCCTCCTCCCTTCCCATTACTGTTGTCTGGTTGCGATCAGGACTGTGTCGCGAGTCTACCATGACAAGTGTACAGCTACTTCCTAACCATTGTGGAGTGTATGTTTATAATCTTACTAATCAAGATATTTCGCTTGGAATGTATAAGACGTTTGCACCACAATGCCCGCTTCTCTTATCCCCTTTTCCAATACAGGTAGTTCTCAATTTATGACCATAATTGAGACCAAAATTTTTGTTCCTAAGTTAGATATTTTTTCAGTGAGTTTGCCCCATTTTATGACCCATCGTGCTGCAGTTGTTAAGTGAGTCGCCATTCTTGTTAAGTTAGTAGCATGGTTGTAAAGGGAATCTGGCCTTTCCATTGACTTTGCTTTGCCAGAAGGTTGCAAAAGGGGATCACATGGCCCCTGGACACTGCAGCTGTCATAAATATAGGTCAGTTGTCAAGTGTCTGAGTTTTGATCATGTGACCATGGGGAATGCTGCAACAGTTGTAAGCGTGAAAAATGGCCATAGGTCAGTTTTTTCAGCGTGGTTGTTAAGTTTGAATGGCCACTAAATGAACTGTTGTAAGCAGGGGTGGGTTCTAAAGTTTTTTACTACCGGTTCTGTGGCCGTGGCTCATTTTGTGGGCGTGGCTTATTTTGTAGGCATGGCTTGATGGTCATGTGACAATTATTTAGGATTTAGCAGAGGTTCTGGTCTACCAGGCTTTTAACTGCTTGCAGAGTTGTACCGATCTACCCATTTATTTTTGCAGGCACCAGTCTACTCATGTATTTTTGCAGGCACCGGTCTACTCATTTGTTTTCTTTTAACAGTGATCAGCTGTAGGGCAGCCCTTTGAAGCCCTGCAGCAAGAGTTTAAACATTTTTTTTCCCTCTAGCCATCAGCTGGGACTCAGGAGGCAGCAATAGGTTGGGGGTGGCGCCAAATAAAAGGTAAGAATAACACGGGGGGTGGGGGGGCAGAGGGGCAGAACTGGTTTGGTGATGTCATATCGTCACCGCTATTGGCTCTGCGGAACCGGGAGGAACACCCCCCCACACTGGTTGTAAGTCGAGGACTACCAGTATTTTGCCAGAAACTGGCAAAAAAAATTTTGTCAGAAATCAGCAAAAAAAAAGCTGTAAATTGCAATCACATGAGTGCAGATTGCTACAACCTGTCCTAAATGTGATCAAGGTGCCCAGCACCTGAAATTGGGGTCATTTGACTGTGGGGAGTGCAGTGTAAACTTTTCTGACAACCAAAAGTGTTTTATGGGCCATAAAGCACTCTTTCCGAGGCCAGCATCACTTTGAATGACCATTAAATGACTGGTCTGAATTTTGATCAACCAAAGCAATCTGTTCTGATCTAGGCTTCCTGATATAGTAAAAGGCACACTATTAGTCCCAAACCCCCCCTTTTTTTTATTGTAACGGCTGTGAATTCCTTTCATTCACAACATGTGCTGAATCACCAAGAGTTTATAAATAGTCCAAGAGAAGTCTGCCACAGACTTCAGATAAGGCTGGTAAACACCAACCTTTAACTTCTTTGACATGCTGCCAAAGTCCTAATTGGCAATTATCTTGGCAAGGCCACACGGAAACACAGAGTCAAAAACGGAGTTTCAAAGTACAAACTGACATCATCCACAATGTTGCTTCCTGCAAAGGCCCGCGTGCCTTTGTGTCTTATGGGAGGGGCCAATCATCTCCAAGCCTTACTCCTGAGTCATCCCTTCTGTTTTAAACTCTGCATATGTGTGCACTGGGAACAGGCTCCCCCTATTCCTCTGCCTTTCTGATGTCCGACTCTGGAGGATCCAGAGTCCACACATAACTCCCAGATGGCACTGGCCCCATCTCTGCCTCCGACACAGAGCCCTCGTCTGAGCCTTCTCCAGACTCCAGGACTGACCCGTGTTCCTCCCTAGTCTCCTCACTATCTGACTCTGCTGCCAGCTCCGCAGGCTGCTGGCAGACCACAACACAATCAGAAGTTGTGGATGCTCCATCACTGGAGGGTTTCAAAAAAGAGACTGGACAGTCACTTATTTGTAATAGTACAGAGTCTCCTGCTCAAGTAGTGGGTTGGACTGGAAGACCTCTGAGGTCCCTTCCAACTCTATTATTCTATGTTCTGTGATCATGTGACCATGGGATACTGCCATGGTCATAAGTGTGAAAAGCAGTTTTTTCAGGGCCATTGTTAACTTTAAACAGTCACTAAAAAAACATTTGTAAATTGAGGATTACCTGTATTACAATACTTTGCTAACATGTGCTAACATGTGACATCCACACCCACACACCATGATCCAACTGGACCAAGGCAGTAATTTAGAGTTGTTGGGGTTCTTTTTTTGCATGTTCTCTGAGCTTGGTTGTTTTCCTTCAGACCTTTCCTTATTAGGGTAGGTAATTTTATCAATACATGGAGTTGTGGAAGTTGCTGATAGGCTGGTAAGGATGTTCAGTAAAACAGCCAAACTCCCAGAATACCAAAGTTTATTCAACCTCGAGCCATATATAAAGGTAGTCCTCAACTTAGAACCATTCTTACAACTGCACTGAAAAAAGTGACTTATGTCTGGTTTTCATACAAACCTGTGAACAATTGTGGCATCCCCCCAGTCACATAATCAAAATTCAGGCACTTGGTAACTGGCATATATTTATGATATGATAGTTGCATTGTCCCAGGGTCATGTGATCACCTTTTGCAACCTTCTGACAAGCAATGTCAAGGGATGGGTGGGGGGGGAGTCAATTTTACTTAATGGCTGCATGATTCACTTAACAACTTGCAGTGATTCGCTTAACAGCTATGACAAAAAGATCATAAAACAGAGCAAAACTCACAACAACTGCCTTGCTTAGTAATGGAAAATTTGGGTTCAATTCAGTGGTGAGATTCAAAATTTTTTACTACCGGTTCTGTGGGCATGGCTTGGTGGGTGTGGCAGGGGAAGGATCAGTGGTGGGTTGCTACCGGTTCGCGGTGGGAGACTCTGCCCACCTGCCCAGATGTCTCTGCGCATGCACAGAAGCGTCATGCGCGTGCGCCCATGAGCAAACCAGTAGTGACCGAAATTGAAACCCACTACTGGGAAGGATACTGTAAAATCTCCATTGCCACCCCACTCCAGGGGAAGGATACTGAAAAATTTCCATTCCTTCCCCACTCCAGGGGATTTCTCCAGGGGTGGGAATGGGGATTTTACAGTATCCTTCCCCTGGAGTGGGGTGGCAATGGAGATTTTACAGTATCCTTCCCCTGCCATGCCCACCAAGTCATGCCCACCATGCCATGCCATGCCACACCCACCAAACCACATCCACAGAACTGGTAGTAAAAAATTTTGAAACCCACCACTGATTTACACTACAAGATAATGGGGATACTTATTTCAAAGATTATTTGGCTCATTGTAAAAAGATTTTTTTAAAAAAATAAGTCATTTTGATTATAAACAGTCATAAATACACATCACAGTCAACTTGCTGAATGTCAGTATGAATTAATGAGCTTACAAATACTCAAGCTGATGTTTAACGCTCCCCTGATTTGATTTCAGGACTGTTGAAATGCATTAAAAGGTTATGTTATTTCTCAAGGCACCTATGAAAGTCACTGTAGTTTCTGTTTAGTTTTGATAGTGTGTGTGTGTGTGTGTGTGTGTGTGTGTGTGTATAGTGGTGGGATTCAATTTTTTTAACAAACGGTTCTGTGGGCGTGGTTTAGTTGGGGGTGTGTGCTTGGTGGCCATGTGACTGGGTGGGCGTGGCTAGCTGGTCATCTGACCCGGTGGCCATGGCTATGTGCAGGGACTACTCAGAGGGCTGAAAAAAGTCATTTCTGACTGGTCCTTGCACTTTTGACTGGTCCTCACACTTATGACCATCCTCACATTTATGTCCATTGCAGCATTCTTAAAACCATGTCAGTCATTTCACAACTACTTCTCTTCACCACAGTGACAAGATAGGGCGCAAAACATAAAATGTGAGGACAGTCGTAAGTACGAGGACCGGTCAAAAGTGCGAGGACCAGTCAAAAATAACTTTTTCAGCCCTCTGAGTAGTCCATATGCACATACGGATTACCCAGAGGCCTGAAAAAAGTGATTTCTGACAGGTCCTTGCACTTCTGACTGGTCATCATTTATGCCCATTGCAGCATTCTTAAATAAATAAATTAAATAAAAATGACCTGCTGGACCTCGGAGGCAGTCCGAGGCAGGTGTTCGGGCCGGCTGCAGGGCAAGGTGATACAACTGGGTTAGGTAGGCTGCTGCTGCCAAGGTAGGACACAGGCCTACAGGGCTGGCTGCAGGGTGAAGCGATCGGATGTCTGCAACCTTAAATACTCAACCTTAAACACATGTAAACATTTAAACACAACCTTAAACCTGGGTGGGCATTGCCAACTCCATATCACTTACTCCCACCCAGGTTTTGTGGCTCCCAGTATTTTCTTTTAAGCAGGTATCTCTGGGTGTCTCATCTCTCTCATCTTTCTTTCTCCCCTTCATCTCTCTTTCTCCCCCCTTTCTCTCCTTCATCTCTCTTTCTCCTCTCCCACTCGGGCGGAGGTGGAGGCAGCGCACCTACCGCACCATCGGGTTGCCCCTCAGCCTGGAGGCAGCACCTTAAGCCTGTGCCCCACTGCGTGTGCGCCCACATGGCTGTGCCTGCAGCTGGCTCTGGTTGCTCTTACTGAGCTTCACAATGGGGCAGACAGTGCCCCTCCTCTTCCTGGAGCCCATTACGATGCGGAGCATCAGCTGCAGCCTGGGCATCCAGTGTTCCGGGGCTGAGAAAAGTCGCGCATCTCCCCCAGCGACTGGATGGGGTAGAATAGGCTGGTGCCGCGCGGGTGGGAGGTGGCTGCAGGACAGTCCTGCTGGATCGGTGGCAGACCAAGGTGCTTGGATGGGGTAGCCAGCAGCCACCAGCTGTTGGCTACCCGATCCAAGTGCCTCACTGGCCACCTGATCCAAGCGCCTCACTGGCCACGTGGCTACTGACCGCAGCCTATCCCCATCCAAGCACCTCACTAGTGGCTGGCAACCACATGGCCAGCAAGGTGCTTGGATGGGGGTAGGCCGTGGCTGGCAGCCGTGCGGGCGCAGGTTGACCACCTTTCCCAGCCCCACTTCCCTGAGGGCAGCACTCAGCCTGTTCTGCTGTTGGAGCGGTCGGGGGCAGTCCGAGGTGGGCATTCAAGAACATAGTGGGAGGCCGCTGTGGGCCAAGTTAGGAAAGCAGGCTGGGCCACGTGGTTGAGGAGCCAAAGAATAACTGCAGGCAAGCTGTGCAACACTGCGAACGAGGCCAATAAATAGTGGTGGGCGGTGCGGGGCGAGGGGCGGGTGAGCCAGCAATTTAACAAACGGTTCGGTGTGCTGCGAGGCCAATAAATTACAAAAAAAAACACCGAACCTTTTGTTAAATTGCTGGCTCACCCGCCCATCGCCCCGCTCCGCCCACCATTATTTATTGGCAATAAATAGTGGTGGGGAGGGGCGGGTGAACCAGCAATTTAACAAACGGTTCATGTGCTGCGAGGCCAATAAATAGTGGTGCAAAGGGGCGGGGCAAGCCAGCAATTTAACAAACGGTTCGGCTGAACCGCCTAGAAACAGCAGAATCCCAGCAACATTCTTGTTTTAGAAATGAAATGAGCCATAGGTGTTTCCCATTCCTTTTCTATGTAGAAAATTCAACTGCAGTTGTGGGAATAATAGACTAATTAGGAATTAAGGAGGTTGTAGTTGTTGATTTTTTTAATGAAATGGCAAAGATGCCTCTTTCATGCAGGCTCATTCCAGAATCCTTTGCAATGTGCCTTCTGGGACGCATACATTTGCACATATATCATAGGCACTTCCCCATAGAAGACTTTTTATGGACTGTATCCAAAACAGTCCTTCTGTCAGGCTCCAGAAACCAAAAAAAGGCATGCTGAATTTCTTCTAAGCAATAAACTCTGAAAACTCCTAGGGAGGAGCTACTTTGACTTTCTTCCTCCCAACCAAACTATTTAAACTTTGCTGTCCCATGTTCTTCTGGAATGCAGTCCCTCCCTCCTGGGAATCCAGGCCACATTTCTCCATACCTTCCATATTCAGAAAGCATTCTGATCCATGGATACTCCCATTTATAACAGAAAACCATTTGCTGATATCCCTTTCAGCCTACAGATGCCTTTACATGAATCACCCCGAATACCAAAGAAAGTAGAACTTAGGTCTACAAAAAAGAGAAGAAAAGTGAATTGGTAAAACTACCTTGTTTCAGTGGGAATTTTCCTCCAGGAAAATTCCCCAGCACCTGCCTTCTATACATGGAAGGGCTTCTTCCATTTGTAGAAAGCCCACCTTTACACATGTTTTATTTCCATGCTTAGCAGAAGAGTCTGTTGTACTGGCATTTCATTTATTCCAGGCACTGGAAACAATCCACAAATGGAGCATTAGATGGAAAATGAGAATGGCTGCTAAAACGAACTTGACTCCCTCAAACAGAGTATATGAATAAAAATAGTATGTATAAAATATTCAAATAAAGATGTAGCCAAGATGAGAATTTCAGGGAACTGCAGTTTTAGTTTTTGGCCACAGATAGGTCTAGGAATACTTCCAGCTTAGTAGAGCCACTGCTATGTATGTCTCACAAAATCACATTGCAAATACCATCATGGCAATGGTCTTTGGAAAAGGCTGAGACAATTTACACTAAGGAATATTTTCAAAAATTCAAATGCTTCAAAAATTCAAGAGCTGACAGGCTAGCAAAATAACGCTTATGATCCTCCAATGCAGATCAGATCCCTACATGGAAAAAGGAATGCCAGATGTTCAAGCTGGTTTTAGAAAAAGCAGAGGAACACGAGACATTATTGTTGATATATGTTGGATAGCAAAAAGAAGTCAGAATGTGTTTCGTTGATTATAAAAGGAGCTTTAATTGTGTCAATGCATCAGGTTGTGGGAAATGTTCAGAAAGATGGGCATCTCAGAACATCTCATTGTTCTTATGAGAAACATATATACATGTCAGGAAGCCACATATGATGAAATTGGCTCCAGGTTAGCAAAGGAGTTTGATAAGGCTGTGTATTAACTGCTTGGTTTTAAAATTAAAGGAAAAAAATATCAATAACGTATGGTATGATAAATATACTACTCTGATAGCTAAAGAATCTGCCAACTCTAGTAATAAAGGTCAAACAAGGTCCCCAAAAGGGGAAAAAATGTGACTAAGATTAAACATAAACTAAAGGCAACAGGTAAAAGCCTTAAAACTGACAATGAAGATATTAAAGTGGTGGACAGTTTCTGCCTTTTGGGATCAACCATCAACAGTAAAAGATAAAGCAGTTAAAAAATACGCCACAGACTAGCACTTGTTAGAGCAGTCTTGAAGGCCTTGGGAAAGATATTTAAATGTTGTGATGGGTTAATATTGTACCTACAAGGATCAGAATTGTGTAAGCCATGGTATTATCCTTTATGGAAGCAAAAGTGGGACTTTGAAGAAGCAAGATAGGAGGAATATTCACACCTTTGCACTTTAGTGCTGGAAAGACTTTTTTTAAAAAAATTTGTAATTTTATTAAAACACATATTTGACATTTACACAACATACAACATATAAATATCCTATCATTTTTAAGCATTGTTTCATAGTGGTCTTCCATCTGTTACTTTATTCTTCTTCCCCTATATTTTAATCTATTAATCCTTCTTCTTCCCCTCATTTTCCTTTCCCCCCTTCCCCCTATAGAGATCTATATATTTTAATTATATCTTTAATATTATACATTTCTACATTCATGTTATATACATTTTTATTCCACTCCATACATTTGTTTTATATATACATATATATATAATTACTTCTAATCTTCTCTCCTTATAATTATTATTCTTTGTTTCTAGTCTTGAGCCAATTATACCAATTATTCCATATTCTATAATAATCTGTCTCTTCTTTTTCCTTAATTTCTTTTGTTAATCTGTCCATCTCAGCATATGGAAAGACTTTTAAGAATACTATAGACAGCTCAAAAAACAAACAAACTGACGAATCGTTGAACAAATTAACCCAGAGTTGTCACTCAAGGTCCAAATAACCAAGCTCCAATGATCGTACTTAGTTTCCATTTTGCATAAACCTAGCTTTGTGGGGAAGGCACAAATGCTGGAAAAGGATAAAGAAGAAATGACCAGCAAGAAAGTAGATGGACACAATTACAGTGGTGATGACTGCACCATTGGGAGTCTTGAAAGAACAAGTTAGAGATGGATCGCTATAGAGAAAATCTATCTATGTGGTCTTGAGGAGCTGAAAATGACTTGATGACACATAATCAATCAGTAATGAATCTGTTGGAGCAGAATGGAGCACCCCAAGCTTCAAACCACAGCAGGAGACTGGATTGTAAAATTGATGGAGTTCACTGAAATAGGAAAGCTGACCAGTCTGATCAGGTAAAACAAGCAAATAATAAAGATGCTTTTTTAAAAAAAACCTGGAAGCTTTATATGGATTTTATGTGGACTTTTTGCTGAAAAAAGAAAAGACCGAGCTGATTATTTATAAATTGGGCGGTTAAAAAGGTTTAAATAGGAAGGGGAAAGAGTAAGACGGCAATTCAAAAGAAAAAAAAATGAGAGAAGTGAAAATTCTGTACTTCTTTTTTCTTTCCTTACTTCAGGTTTTCTTTTTCTTATTTTCTTTTCATTTTTATGCTTTTATTATAGTGTAAAATTCTAAAAAAAATATGTTTTCTTTAAAAACAAACGAACACCCATCTTCAGTCAAGGCCAGTAGTACCCAAGGTCAACCAGATTACAAAGAAAAAAATGGAAAACAAACCTCTCCCTTACTACAATAACATGACAATAAATTAAATAATTAAGAAGTTGTTATCCTATCTTAATTGTTCCAAATTAACTGCAGTTCTATTGTCCTGCTGAAAGACAAGGCTGGCCCTGTTATAAACTTCAGTTATATTGTTCTATGTGTATCCTTGGTATTCTTTTTCCTTTCTACCAGGCAGCTACTAGCCTTAATACTACTAGCATCATACGGTTGCTCTTCATATTACAACCTATATGTAAAGTGACAAATTGAAGATTAAATTAAAGAGTCCTAGAATGATGTCAGGAGCTCAAAAACCTATTAGGGGTTGGATCCTGGGGGAATAACTTTTGAGTTAGTATTAATTACTGGAGACAAGTTGCCATAGTTTTATTGGCAAGATTTAGAAGTGCTTTGTGATTGCTTCCATTCAAGGGTTAAGACTGAGTGGCTGGCCCAAGGCCACTCAGTCGGCTTTGTGCCTGAGATAGGACTGGAGTTCACAGTCTCCCAGTTTCTAGTTTCCGTTAGACCAAACTAGCATTTTGAGTTTCTCAATCCAACATAACAAACAGCCTATGTAAAGTTGCAATGACCAAAAGGTTTATGGAAGAATACAGAATGTTTAGAAATCAGTTGCAGTTTTCTTGACAATTGTATGGAAGTATTTTGCCCTTGATTTTACTAGGTTATATATTTTTTTAAACTTCAAGTCTAACTTCCCACTTTTGAATTCTGTGGTAATTTTCCATCCCATTAATCACCAGCCCTAATCCTGTTTAACTTCTAAGACAAGGCAAGATTCCCAAGGTTAATTCTTAAAAGCCCGCACCTGAAATCACTAATGCAGTGTTTCTTATGCTGGCTGGGGAGATGAGGTTCACAGAGCTTAAAGTGCCCAAATTTGAGAAACTAATATGTTCTCTTGGGCAATTTCTGCTTTCCTATTCTGAATAAGATAATAATGAGCAGCCGATTTTCTTTAAAGGCCATGGTTTTTTTTTTTTAATTGTTAAAGTTAGAATTTCAACTAACAATTGGCATGGAATCCATTTCTATGCCTGAATGTATAGTGGTTTTGTCTCCCTGGATAATAGCTTGTAATGCTTCATTTGAATTATGGATTAACTAGGCTATCAGCACTTGGCCGCTCATACTTTTTCTTTACAAAATTTCTCATCTGAATTACTTCTGAAGCATCGATGCACATTTCAAATCTTTGAGAACTGAAACACTTCTATGATCACAATTAACTCCAATTTATTTAACCCTAATGCCAAAGACTCCAGAGAAATAGTAGACAAATTCAAACTTGTCACTCTGGGAAATGTTATGCTGAATGACCAATCTGTTTATCTCAGTAATCTATTTTGTATACAGATGGCTCCACAGCTAAACTGTCACATTTCCAATTAATATTTTTCCCCAAAACTTTATTAATTTTTTTAGAAAAGTATAAAATACAAACAAGCAAAGAAAAAGGTTTTTAAAAAGGGATATTAAAAAAAGATATTTGGGGAAAAACAAAATTGGGAGTGCAAACAAAAAGGGGGAAAAGTTATAGAAAAAATATAACATCTGACATTCTTCAATAGATAAAAATCTAAAAAATCAATGACCCACTGAACTAGAATGAACCATAACAAACAGTACTTCTATCACAGAAAATGTTTATTGGGCTCCACAAAGTAAGTTTTTAAAAAGTTGTATATTAGATTTCTTATTTTGGAGTTACAAGAAACTTGAGAACTTTCTGACCCACATGATTTCATCTGTGGCTTTGTTGAGAAATGATATCAGATAGAGACTTCAACTAATTAAATATGTTTATGTAACTTTTTGGAAAAACACAGAGGTTAAACAGGAATATGTGATGCTGGCTGGCATTTAAGATGTTACAAAGAACTCTGATTGTATCAAGTTTGAGGTTTGGCAAAGATAATTATTCTACAAAGGCTAAAAAATATTTACACACCAGTTTTATTTTCTTTGTTATGTTTTACTGTTTTTTTAATTAGAAGATAAAGAAATTATGTTGGCCTCATTAGAAAAACCCTTTAATTTACTGAGGAGTGATAAGTTACATAGATCAGAGTTCACTGTGAAAAAAAATCCCATACTGGAGCCTTGATTTGGTGAGGCCCCTTCACAAAACTTCAGTTATTCATTTCAACACATTGAAATGCCTCATACAACTGTTTTCTTCAACCTCAACAATAATTGCAGAAAGGTCTCATTTGCCTTGACCTGGTTGCCATGATTAGCTGGAGGCAGAAAATTCTGCTGAATACTTTGTGGGAGTAGTTTTGATCTTCCTCATCAGGCCCTTCAAACCATGCCTGGCTTGGCACAGTGTGGTTATGGTTTATGTACTACTCTTCACTTTTACCACTCATCTTCCTTGAGAAAGGAAATATTTTGAATTGCCTCCTCCCCCTTAACACCAGCTGGTGAGAGCCTGGCTCAGAGCTTGAATATTTACTAAAGGTAAAGATAAAGGTTCCCCTCGCACATATGTGCTAGTCATTCCTGACTCTAGGGGGCAGTGCTCATCTCCATTTCAAAGCCGAAGAGCCAGCACTGTCTGAAGATGTCTCCATATGGCTGACATGACTAAATGCCAAAGGCACTCAGAACGCTGTTACCTTCCCATCAAAGGTGGTCCCTATTTTTCTACTTGCATTATTTTAGGTGCTTTCGAACTGCTAGGTTTGCAGAAGCTGGGTAACGGGAGCTCACCCCATTACACGGCACTAGGGATTCGAACCGCTGAACTGCCAATCTTTCGATTGACAAGCTCAGCGTCTTAGCCACTGAGCCACTACTTGTCAGTAAATTGGGATAATAATGATAGTAACAGGAAAGAAGGAAGGAAGGAAGGAAGGAAGGAAGGAAGGAAGGAAGGAAGGAAGGAAATGGATTTTACAGGGTAACCTCTTGCCCTGATAGTTTTGAGGCATGTTGCCAGTCCCTCCTTGCAAGGAGCTGAAAACAGAAGTATCTATCTTATCTTATGATTTCAAAATCATATATATTAAAAATAAGAAAAAGGAAAGAACAAAACTTTCTTTTAACTTCAAGTAATCAGATGCCCCAAAGAATCAGGAGTTGGAAAATATTCAGTACTGATAAAATCACATACAATGGCTCAGTGTCCCATAACACTCCATGGATAGACTGAGACAGAGATGGATGGGATCTGAGCTCAAATAGTTTAAGATGGCCCAAATCATAAACAAATGAGATGTGCACAACAATGAACTTTACAAAAATCAGAGCAGATTGCCAAACAATGAACAAAGTCTGTCAGAATCCAGATCACAAAGGAATTGGATTGCAAATCCTTTTCTATAACTTCTACTTTACTTCAGGATAGAGTAATTTTCCTCAGCTCACTGGTCCTAATAATCTCCGACTCCCATAAAGAACAAGCTTTAGTGAAACTTTAAAGAGTCTTTCTTCTTGTTAGCCCCTGTTGACTTCCTAGCCATCTCTGAGTCATGATTAAGCACCTTTTCTCACCTTCAACTCAGAGACACAGAACTGTGCTCTTACCATGGTAGCAAGTCTCCTGGTTTTAGTTAGAATTTTTGCCTCCTTTCTGCTCTATCAGGCCTCTTTTTTATTCAAGCTTTATTATTTTAGGCGGCAAACATGCCTGATATTCTTTCCTATCCCTCCCCTGCCCCCAATAATAACTCTGTGAGGTGAGTTGGGCTGAGAAAGAGTGGCTGACTCAAAATCATCCATCTGGCTTTCATTTCTGAAGTAGGACTAGAACTCACCATCTCCTGATTTGTAGCCTGGTACCCCAAAATTCTTCTTTCTGGAAATCCTCATTTCCAGCTCCAGAGAAGAACAGCTTTGCTGTTACTAGAGTTCCTTCTCTCTGGAGCACCATTTAGTTCTCTGCTTCTTTGAAAAACTAACTCATCAAAATCACATGACAGCTTCCAGGCTCCATCTTGTCTAGTTCTTTTAGCCATCTCTCAGGCATCCAGGCCTTCTTTCTTTTGATCCTTCTCTGGCGATCTGTTTCCTTTTGCATCTCTGGGCCATTTTCCAGAAATCTTTCTCCTTTGTCTTACCTGCTAAAGGGCTACCTAAGCACGACTGAACTTGTTCTCCTGTTCCTGATTGTGTGATCCGAGCCCTTGGTGTTAACTTTGTGATGGCTGGGTTGAACAAAGTTAGTGAAAAGGGGTAGCAGTGGGTTGCTTAACTATGTCTGTGTCTGCTTTCCAACTTACTACAAGGATGCTTTTTCATTTTGGTGGGACTTCTGCCTGTGTGTTGTTATGCACGTACAGAAATCCCTAAGCGATATTGCCATTTTGCTTAGCAATTTGCCTTTGAAGGATTGTGTTGCTCAAGCTGTCAAAGTGCTGCTTAAACTGCACAACCCAAATCTCATGTGGTCATATATTTGCATATTCATCCAATTTTCTCACAAACAGATTAGGAGGATTATGTCTCTATCACTCCCTTGTTCTTTAGCTACCGGCTATCACAGAGTTGAAAAATACAAAGGTTGGAGGTAATCTAGAGAAATGGGTATCAGCAAGAAAAAAATATTATTTTTTCAGGAAGACCTTTGGCTAATGTCATGTTAAAAAAACAATAGGAAACATGAGCTGTTTAAGTTCAAGGAACAACTGCAGACTTTTTTTAGGCACAACCAGAAAAGTCATTGGCCATATGTCTTCATGCTGAAGTTGGAATTACTGTAAAAAAAAGAGAGGAATTCTCTTTATAATTGGAGATAGGAATCCTATGCAATATATATATATATATATATATATATATATATATATATATATATATATATATATATATATATATATATATATATATATATATATGTTTTCTCAGGTTTTCGCGGGTGTTTGTATGTAGGTCTTTGGTTATTCGGGTCTTCTCCCACGTAAAATTGGAAGTGTCTTGGCAACGTTTCGACGAAGTCTCATTCGTCATCTTCAGGCTGGTGTTCTCGGCTTCGTGCTTCCAGGAGCAATGTGAGATCGTAGCTGTCTCTTCCTTTTAACTGCTAGTGGGGGTGTGAGCTGATTGGGTGGGAACTTGGCTGTGTTCTGATTGGGTGGAGGTGTGTTCTGATTGGTTAGGGGCTCAGCTGTGCTCTGATTGGATGGGGGGTTGGTTGTGCTCTGATTGGCTGGGGGTGTGTTCTGTTTGGGTGGGGGCTTGGTTGTGCTCAGCTTAGTCTGAGTTGCAGGGGGATTTGAGCTGGTGAGCTGCGTTGTTGTTGTTTGGCTTCGTGTTTGTGGCCGTGCGAGCTCTTCATGGTGGGTGTCAGTCTGCTTCATGTATGGATTGGAGAGGTTTAAAGTGGCTAATGATGCAGCTGCAGTCTGGCTTCTGGTCCTTGGTCGTGGCTCATTATCAGTGTGGGTTTGAGTCTGCTTTCTGCGTGGATGTGTGGTGGTGACATCCTGTGTGGCTCTCGTGAGTGTGGGTCTGGTGTCATTCGTCGTGTTAGGGACCCGTTTGTCAATAAGGGCGGGTTTCCAAATGGCTGGTAGGCGGGAGGTATCGTCTCGTTTGTTCATGCTGTGTGGGCGTTTTTCTATCTCGATGGCTTCTCTGATTATTCTGTTGTTAAAGTGTTCAGTTTTGGCGATAGTTCTGGTCTTTTTAAAGTCAATATCATGTCCTGTGGCTTTAAGGTGTTGGACCAGGGAAGAAGTGGGTTCTTCTTTTCTGACTGAGTTCTTGTGTTCTTCTATGCGTGCACTTATTTGTCTGTTGGTTTGTCCGATGTATGTGGTGGGGCAGGCGGTGCATGGGATTTCATATACTCCTTGATTTTCTAACTCTATTTTGTCTTTGGGGTTCCTTAGGATGGTGGATATTTTTCGGTTTGTGCAGAATGCTGTCTTGATGTTATGTTTGTGGAGGATTTTGCTTATTCTGTCTGTGGTGCCTTTTATGTATGGGAGGAGGGCTTTGCCGTTTTCTTGTTCTGTGTCTTGGATTTTAGTGGGGGTTTCTTTTTGGATTAGGTTGGTGATCTTATTTCTTTGGAATCCATTGGATGTTAGTACGTTAGTGAGGGTGTGTAGTTCGGTTTTTAGGTGTTGTTCGTCAGCTAAGCGTTTTGTTCTGGAAATGAGTGTCTTGGCTACAGAGTTGATCTGGGCAGGGTGGTGGTGTGAGAGTGCGTGCAGATAGCGGTTTGTGTGTGTTTTCTTCTGGTAGATAGTGTGTCCTAGGGAGCCATTGGATTTTCTGTAGACTAAGACATCCAGGAAGGGAAGTTGGTTGTTCGCTTCTGTTTCCATGGTGAACTGTATTTTGGGGTGTAGGCTGTTGAGGTGTGTGAGGAAGTTGTCCAGTTTTTCTTTCCCATGTGGCCAGATTATGAAGGTGTCGTCCACATATCTGAGCCAGAGTTTGGGTTTATGATCAGATTTTTCTAGAGCTTGGGTTTCAAAATATTCCATATAGAGGTTGGCAATGACAGGTGAGAGGGGTGATCCCATGGGTGCTCCTTCTGTTTGTTTGTATTTCTGTCCATTATAGATGAAGTATGTGTTGGATAGGCAGTGGTTGGTCAGATCTAAGATGTGCTTGGGGGGGTTATATTTGTTTTGGATAACTGTCAAGGCTTCTTTGATTGGTACTTGGTACTTTGATTGGTACTTGGTACTTGATTGGTACCAAGCCCCCACCCAAACAGAACACACCCCCAGCCAATCAGAGCACAACCAACCCCCCATCCAATCAGAGCACAGCCGAGCCCCTAACCAATCAGAACACACCTCCACCCAATCAGAACACAGCCAGGTTCCCACCCAATCAGCTCACACCCCCACTAGCAGTTAAAAGGAAGAGACAGCTACGATCTCACATTGCTCCTGGAAGCACGAAGCCGAGAACACCAGCCTGAAGATGACGAATGAGACTTCGTCGAAACGTCGCCAAGACACTTCCAATTTTACGTGGGAGAAGACCCAAATAACCAAAGACCTACATACAAACACCCGCGAAAACCTGAGAAAACAAATATCGCACCTCTACGGGGAGGATATCCACCATCTGACCAGGACCTATGAAAAACTCGAAGTCCAAAGAGCTTCCATTTTATGTGACCTTGCATTCCTACGCAACTGCCGAGATCAAAATTTAATCCCCACAGGCTTCCAACTGAAATTCCACTCCAACTCTGCAGCCACCAAACGCATTCTGAAAAGAACAGAACTAGCCCTAATCAGAAATGAACTCCACAGAAAAAGATTCTTCCTAGACCGAATCAACAAGGATCTCCTCACACTTCACCTCAAACTCAGCAACAAGATCCACCCCGCACTTTGGGACAAATCCAAACAACTTGCCGTCTGGAGAGCCGAAACACAGACCACCCTCAAGACAGACACACACACCAACAAATTCCGAAGACTACAAGAACGCCAGAAACAATCCCCTCCACCCTCACAGCCACACATGAAACAAACAGTGCATAACATCTCAGATAGGATCCTCACCAAAGCCGAAACCAATGTCCTTTCCAAAGGATTCAACTTTGCAGTCGCTCCCAAAAGCATCCCCACTGAAACCATTATATGCGGAATTGAAACCAGCCTGACCAAAATCAACCCCGACGATGCAAACAGAATCAGACTCGAAATCACCAACATCCTCTGCACCAGCAAGCCACCCAAAAGTAACTTACCCAAAGAGGAACAGACAGCACTACTTAACCTGAAAGAAGACACCAGCATAATAATCCTACCAGCAGACAAGGGCAATGCCACGGTGGTTATGAACACATCTGACTACCAAACCAAATTAAACAACCTACTCCAAGACTCCATATACAAACCCCTAAACACAGACCCCACCACCTACCTGGAAAAAACCACCAGATCCAAAATAAAAGCCTCCCCCATCAGCGAAGAGATTCAGCAAAGAATCATACCCAGAGAGAAATCATCCAGATGCCCTAAGCTTTATGGTCTCCCCAAGATACACAAAGAAGGAACCCCACTTAGACCCATAGTCAGCTCCATAGGCTCACCTCTACAAAACCTAGCCAAATTTCTCGCCAAACAACTACAGCCCTATGCAGAATCCATCACCTCATACGTAAAAAACTCATTCCAGTTCATAGACATCATAAAGCAACAAAACTTACAGCCCAGTGACCTACTCGTGAGCTTTGATGTCATATCCCTCTTCACCCAAGTACCAATCAAAGAAGCCTTGACAGTTATCCAAAACAAATATAACCCCCCCAAGCACATCTTAGATCTGACCAACCACTGCCTATCCAACACATACTTCATCTATAATGGACAGAAATACAAACAAACAGAAGGAGCACCCATGGGATCACCCCTCTCACCTGTCATTGCCAACCTCTATATGGAATATTTTGAAACCCAAGCTCTAGAAAAATCTGATCATAAACCCAAACTCTGGCTCAGATATGTGGACGACACCTTCATAATCTGGCCACATGGGAAAGAAAAACTGGACAACTTCCTCACACACCTCAACAGTCTACACCCCAAAATACAGTTCACCATGGAAACAGAAGCGAACAACCAACTTCCCTTCCTGGATGTCTTAGTCTACAGAAAATCCAATGGCTCCCTAGGACACACTATCTACCAGAAGAAAACACACACAAACCGCTATCTGCACGCACTCTCACACCACCACCCTGCCCAGATCAACTCTGTAGCCAAGACACTCATTTCCAGAACAAAACGCTTAGCTGACGAACAACACCTAAAAACCGAACTACACACCCTCACTAACGTACTAACATCCAATGGATTCCAAAGAAATAAGATCACCAACCTAATCCAAAAAGAAACCCCCACTAAAATCCAAGACACAGAACAAGAAAACGGCAAAGCCCTCCTCCCATACATAAAAGGCACCACAGACAGAATAAGCAAAATCCTCCACAAACATAACATCAAGACAGCATTCTGCACAAACCGAAAAATATCCACCATCCTAAGGAACCCCAAAGACAAAATAGAGTTAGAAAATCAAGGAGTATATGAAATCCCATGCACCGCCTGCCCCACCACATACATCGGACAAACCAACAGACAAATAAGTGCACGCATAGAAGAACACAAGAACTCAGTCAGAAAAGAAGAACCCACTTCTTCCCTGGTCCAACACCTTAAAGCCACAGGACATGATATTGACTTTAAAAAGACCAGAACTATCGCCAAAACTGAACACTTTAACAACAGAATAATCAGAGAAGCCATCGAGATAGAAAAACGCCCACACAGCATGAACAAACGAGACGATACCTCCCGCCTACCAGCCATTTGGAAACCCGCCCTTATTGACAAACGGGTCCCTAACACGACGAATGACACCAGACCCACACTCACGAGAGCCACACAGGATGTCACCACCACACATCCACGCAGAAAGCAGACTCAAACCCACACTGATAATGAGCCACGACCAAGGACCAGAAGCCAGACTGCAGCTGCATCATTAGCCACTTTAAACCTCTCCAATCCATACATGAAGCAGACTGACACCCACCATGAAGAGCTCGCACGGCCACAAACACGAAGCCAAACAACAACAACGCAGCTCACCAGCTCAAATCCCCCTGCAACTCAGACTAAGCTGAGCACAACCAAGCCCCCACCCAAACAGAACACACCCCCAGCCAATCAGAGCACAACCAACCCCCCATCCAATCAGAGCACAGCCGAGCCCCTAACCAATCAGAACACACCTCCACCCAATCAGAACACAGCCAAGTTCCCACCCAATCAGCTCACACCCCCACTAGCAGTTAAAAGGAAGAGACAGCTACGATCTCACATTGCTCCTGGAAGCACGAAGCCGAGAACACCAGCCTGAAGATGACGAATGAGACTTCGTCGAAACGTTGCCAAGACACTTCCAATTTTACGTGGGAGAAGACCCGAATAACCAAAGACCTACATATATATATATATATATATATATATATATATATATATATATATATATATATATATATATATATATATATATATATATATGGGGCTGTATGATACACCAGAGCTGTGGTGGCGCAGTGATTAGAATGTAGTATTGCAGGCTCATTTTGCCCATTGCCAGGAGTTCAATTCTGACTGACTCAAGGTTGACTCAGTCTTCCATCTTTCTGAGGTTGGTAAAATGAGGATCCAGATTGTTGGGGCTGACATTTCTAAACTATTCAGAGAATGCTCTAAAGCACTACGGAGCGGTATATATGTCTAAGTGCTATTGCTATTGCTACAATTAATACCCTCTGAGCAGCTTTATTGATACTATGGAAGGGGCATTGTTGAGCATTTGACCAGTATTTATATCTTCCAGGTAGGGGAATAACAGGTCCCACCTCTTCCTCCTCTTTTTTGCATGCATATATTGAATGATTGAGAAGGTTTGTAGACATACTCCTCAAACATTTATTTATTTTATTTATTTATTTATTAGTCATATTTCTATGTCGCCCACTCTCCAAGGACTCTAGGCGGCTTACACCTAAGACAGTATACTAAATAGCATATTGCCTCCAACAATCTGGGTCCTCATTTTACCCACCTCGGAAGGATGGAAGGCTGAGTCAACCTTGAGCCGGTGAGATTTGATCCGCTAACCTGAACTAACAGTCAGCTGAAGTAGCTGTAGTACTGCACCCTAACCACTACGCCACCTCAACTCACTTATATGCTTTGAATATCCATTTGTCTGTCTGTCTGTCTGTCTGTCTCTCTCTCTCTCTCTCTCTCTCTCTCTCTCTCTCTCTCTCTCTCTCTCAACGGAAAGACAAATCAAAGTGATCAACAATGAATCCTTCCCCCTTTTCTCAGTAAAAGAAATGCTAGCAACAGCACAAGATCATTAAATGAACATTCTTGCTATTCAATTTAGTTTGGTTCTATATTTTCACATTAAAGAATGGTTTCCTAATTCAAGGATCTTTTTTCAAGTGAAATAAGCCTCTGCCCTTTGATCTAATGGTGTCATACATTTGACTCTCTTCATTCTTTCTGACAAAAAAAGTCAAAAGGACTTGACAGAACTGGTTGCTCTTGAATGTCTGAGCTACATTATACCTTCATTCTAGGGGCAATTTTGTGTTCCGCTGCCTTGCCCTCCTGTCCCCCAGCTATTATCCCAGCTTTCTAACATTTTTAAGAGAAAAGGGGATTAATATCATGCCAGGCTCAAAGCTTTTTCTTTTTTTTTCGTATTTTTAACTTAGAAAAGAGTCTACATTTGAAGAGGTGGGTCAATTTTTGACAGCGCTTATGTACTGTCCAAAAAGGACAACTGCTGAACTGACTGGCAATTGCCTAAATTTGCAAAAATAAATAAATTTATTTTTGTAAGAAAGTACAGGATACTTTCTTACAAAGATTGAACCAGGTAATTTAGACTTTAAAACTCGAAAAGAAATTGTGATTTGTAAACAATTATGAAAACTACAAGACTAATTAGTGCTGTCTAGGTTTTTATACTCTCACAACATAAAGGATTAATAAAAGAAAACATTGTGCCTTTAATGGACTACAATGTCTGCTAATCTGTTATTCATTTCTTTCTTATCTCCTGATTAAATGGGAAGAAAATGGAAAGTAGAGAGATCAGTTTAATAATTTCAAGATA
Source organism: Arizona elegans (assembly GCA_022577455.1). Lineage (NCBI taxonomy): Eukaryota > Metazoa > Chordata > Lepidosauria > Squamata > Colubridae > Arizona > Arizona elegans. The sequence goes on along the minus strand of JAKOOJ010000001.1, from coordinate 196,442,604 downwards.
AAATGGATTTCAATAGCGGCAATATAAGCAATATGGGCAGCCTGGAACATAAAATGATTAGAATGAGTTGTATGCGGAGAGATTAAACCCATTTCACCCATTAGATACAAGTGTGTATCTAATTCAAAGCAGCCACCCATTAGTATCTTAGTGCAGACTTTTACCCACTATCAATGGACCAAGCCCCTGAGTAGACATGCAAAAGAATGCTTTTTTGTGAGAGGTGTAAAAACAAAAAGATCTGTTTATAATGTGTTCCTAAATGGAATTTTCTTTAAAATATTAGGAAAGGGCATATAAACCATTGCTTTATCAGAGTCAAACAAAGAGAAAGAAAAATAAGAAACATAACCGAATCAAAAGAAAGAAAAGAAGCTTTTGAGGGCATATCTTCACAGATATACAAAAGTTACAGAAGCATTTCAAAGAATGATAGCATTTGTCATTATAGCTATAGCTAATCTACCTTGTTTAGTGGTTATTTTATAATTTACTAACAGTATCAGCTCTGCAGGACTATTGAATACTTGGGACCATATCTTTATCTTTCCTATTCCGAAGAATGAGTTTGGTTGTTAAAAAAATCTCCACTTAAAGGAAATTTACAGGGAACTTTACACCTGAAGTAAGTTATAAAGTCCACCTGTTTTACTGATGTGTATGTGTGTTTGTGTGTATGCATATAGTTTGGTCTACTGGTTAAGGCACCAGGCTGGAAAACAAGAGACCATGAGTTCAAGTGCTGCCTTAACCATAAAAGCCAGCTGGGTGACTTTGGGCTGGCTACCATCTCTCAGCCCAACTAACCTCAAAGGATTGTTGTTGTGGGGAAAATAGGAGGGGGAAGGTGTGTTAGATATATTCATCACCTTTAGTTATTTGTAAAAATAATAAAGGTAGGATGGATAAACAAACAAACAAACAAGCAAACAAATAAATGACATGACATGAAAATCCATATGTGATTTGTCTCTGACAATTACCGTATTTTTCAGACTATAAGACACACCTCCCCTCCTCCCCAAAAAAATGGGTGGAAATAACTGTGCGGCTTATAGAGTGAATATTGAAGTGGTGGGGGAGGGGTGTTGGTGCAGTGCCGATCAGCTGTTCTAGGCGGTGGGAATTGCTGCCGCCTATTGCCATCACCCATTCACCGCCAATCACCAGCGAATGGGCGGTGGTGAATGGGTGGCGGCAAACAGGCCGCAGACAGGCTATGGTGGTGGCAGCAAACGGGCTGCAGCGAACAGGCCAGATGAATACTGGATGGATGCTAGGAGGCAGGTGCAGATTTTGTTTCTTGTTTTCCTCCTCTAAAGCTAATGTGCGCCTTATAGTTCGGAGCGTCTTATAGTCTGAAAAATACGGAAAATCTCCAAGTTCAGGTGCAGTTTATGGTCACTCATTCACCCACTCAGCTGTTGCTCTTGTAAGGCTCCCTTCCTTTCTACCTGGGTTTTCCAGTTAGGTGCTACTACAGCAGACAAGACACATAACTCTGGTCTACAGCTGGGAAATAATTAAGGACACACATATACATCACTTTGAACTTAACACGTTTGAACAGGCACAACATGTCCTTTGGGATACAAGGAGATCAAGACAATTTAAAGTAAGAGTCAAACTTTAATGGGTACAATGTACATTTGCTCTTTCTCATACATGTGTACATGTGTGTGCGCCCCCCCCCACACACACCTCATTCCACTTACTAGGTTACCAACCACTAGCTAGAGGGATGGTGGGTGCCAAGTATGGATCCAAAAATGATGGTGGGTGGGCTTCAGGATCCCTTTTCATCCCCCAAAGTTTTTGTTTTGTTGATTAGTATGTACTCAGGCCCAATTTCCTTTGTCTGATTCAAGTTATATTTTCCCCTTCATTCCTTAATGATTTGTTTCCTTCTTATCTATCTTTCTGAAGGGATATTTTACACACGATTTCTGGCTTTTTGTCTTCTCTGCTTATGTTATGTCTGCTTATGTCTGCTTCATCTTTAGTCATGGCATCTTCAGCATCACCACACAAAATCATTTTACCAGTTTAACCCAACAAATAGGAACACTTTCTTTGAATTATATTTCTGTGTGCTTTATACTATATGTCATTATACTGTATCCACAAAGGGCTGTAATTTTTCAATGGGATAAGCAATTGAATGTATGATAGATGCTATTATTTATTTATTTGGAAATTTATATTGATGCCTATTCGGACATGGGGACTCAAGACAGCTTACAAGAATATAAAAAATATATGTTTATATATATTTTAAATATAAAAAATATAAAAAAACAATAAAACTAAAAAAGGAGAGAATCATATAATAGATTAATGAAACAACATAATAAAATAACACCCCGCCCCAGCGATAACATATCACATGAGCCATTTAATGGGCTCCATCCTGCTCTGCATTCCCCAGGTCCACTGGCAGAACCAGGTCTTCAGCGCCTTCCAGAAGAGTGCTAGAGTGGGGGCCATTCTAATCTCTGGGGGGATGATGTTCCAGAGAGAGGGAATTACCACCGAGAAGATAAAGATTTGATAAAGTAAATATTGGGTGTATATTTTTTAAAAAAAAAAACAGTTTTGACATCTCTCAGAATATTGACAGAAGAAAGAAAGAAAGAAAATGCTTAATTTTTAAAAAGAGAGATATGGGACTCAGGAGCACTTCCCCAGGAATCTATGTGGCTCACAGGAATATACTACTTTCAATGATAAAAGAAAGAAATCCTGTACATACTCCGCATTTTCTTTAACATGTATTATTCTTTCAGAGGTAGATGCAGAGGTGGGCTTCAGCCAATTCGGACCAGTTCAGGTGAACCAGCTGTTAAATTTTTGTGCAGTTTGCACCACTGGCTGGGCCCGCCCCTCCCCACTCCTTATTGCACCTTGCCCGCCTTGGGTGATGCCTAGAGTCACGCCCACGGCATAGCTGCTGCTTCTCTCTGATTCCCTCGCTTGCCAAGACCACACAGCCCAGCTGATCTCTGCCACATGAGTCTTTCTTCACTTCTTGCCCAGCTGCCTCCCATGTGGTCCCCGTGGTCCAGCCTGCTTGCCTGCCTTCTCCGCTGCCTCCCATGTGGCGCCTGTGGTCCAGCCCATTTGCCTGCCTTCCCTGCTACCTTCCCTGCAGTCTTTGCAGCCTAGTCCACTTGCCTGCCTTCCCCGTTGCCTCCCACATCGCGCCCATGGTCCAGCTCGCTTGCCTGCCTTCGCTGCTGCCTTCCCTGTGGTTCCCACAGCCCAGCCCTGTCTCTGCAGCATCGGTCTGCCAGCACAGCCCCACCTTGCCGTGAGTTGACCACGCCCACTCAGTCATATGAAACACCCCTTCCTCCAGCCACACTCAGCCACCCAACCAGTCACTAGGAAGAACCGGTTGTTAAATTACTTGAATCCCACTACTGGGTAGATGTATTTAAACATGACTACAGATGAAAAGCTAAATGTACTTCATTAATCGAAAGGGAAATGGACTACAACAAGAAACAACAACACAATCATAGAGTAAGATAATTTTGTAATCATATGTATATTTGCTGGCTGCAAAGGAAATTGGAAGCTTCCTTCTATTTCTTTTTTCTTTCTGCCGCTTTGTTTTCTTTAATTCTGTATTAGTTTCTGTTGGTTTTTATTTGCTCTTTATTAAATTTTAATAAAATTTATGTAAAACAATAAGAAACAACTACCAAAATTGTAATGGAAAAGAAATTTAACAGACCCTTTGTTTAATAAAAACTGTAACAAATATGGCTGTCAGAAGTACAACTCCATGAACAAAAGAATGCCTCCCAGAAATTTAGTAGCTTAATGACTATAGAAGGGAAGGTAGTCCAAGTTGAAGAATGAGATGATAGTGGTTGTTTGATAGAGAAGAACAAGCAGATGTGGCCAAATATTACCATCTGGTAGAGAGACTGGTGTAATCAGGGATAGCAAAATGTGGCCTTTTTCCTGCTGGCTGCCTGGGAAGGAAAATGCAGCACTGCAGGGTATATGCTGGCTTATCCAAGGCTGAAATGCAAGGCCTTGGTTTTGAGGTTTATGAATCTTGGATGAGATGGCAAGCCTACTCTGTGGCAGCCACTGAATTATGGAATATGTTGCCTTTCACAGAGGCTTGGATGCATCTTTTTTATATAAAGAACTATGATGGAAAATCTATCTGATGGCTATATGGACATCCCTCTCTCATGCTTGCCACCCACTGTCACTTGACTATATATATTTGAAAAATAAACATGTCAATATATGTTGTATTTTTTAATTTGTTAATATTTAAATTTTATGTCATTTCTGATTTTTTCATAGTATGTGTCCAGATTTGTAAGATTAGAGCAGTTATTAAATACAGTAAATGAATAAATAAGTAATATGGCTTTTTTTTTCTGGAATAAGTTATATAGCAATATTGTCCTGAAACCAGTGGTGGGACTCACATTTTTTTACTACCTGTTCTGTGGGTGTGGCTTGTGGGCGTGGCTGGGGAAGGTTACTGCAAAATCCCCGTTCCCTCCCCACCCCATTAACCTGCTTTCCAGCTCCCTTCTCCTGTGCAGGGCAACAAAAGAAGACCCAACTGATCAGCTGGGGAGGCAGAGAATAGGTGGTGGCAGGGCCAGCCAGAGGTGGCATTTGCCAGTTCTCCGAACTACTCAAAATTTCTGCTACCGGTTCTCCAGAACTGGTCAGAACCTGCTGAAATCCACCTCTGTCTGAAACAATAAATGCGATGACTTTTTAGCCTAATTTGCAATCCAGATAACCCACAATAAATTATCACCATACTCTTCTTTCTTTTTAACTTATTTTATGTTGTTACATCTCTTACTTAATTTATTTCAAAGTAGAAAAAACAAATACTTAATAATTCTCAGATAATTTGAGTTTAATTTCCAAAATAGTCATGCATATATTACAACTGGGCCATGGTGTTTTGGATTTTGTATTAATTTATTTATGTTTTTAATTTATATTGTTTTATTTTTTTATGATTGTAAGCTGTCCAGAGTTACTTTAAGTAAGATCGGTGGCCTATAAAGTTTATAAATAAATAATAAAGGGTGACACATCTTTCCTTCAAATACGTCAGATATTTTATTTTATTTTTAGTTATACTTCAGCTTCATTTCTTTAAAAGTTAGAGACAATGAAACAATAATGCCAATTTATATTAGTATTGCAAAATATTATTTTAGATATGGGTTCTATTGGGGTTGGGGTGGAAGTAAGCTGATAGAATCCAGTTAATTGTCTCTCTGTAAGGTCTTTGAAAAAGCATCTTTCTTTCTTTCTTTCTCTTTCTTTCTTTCTTTTTCTTTTTTTCTTTTTTTCTTTCTTTCTTGGTTCGATTTATATGACGCCCTTGTCCAGAGACTCAGGGCGGCTTACAATGCATTAAGCAATAGCTTCATACTTTTGTATATACCTGCTTAGTAGGGCTTTCAGCCCCCCCTAAGCGATGTTCTTTTTTATACAAAGTCAGCTTATTGCTCCCACAATCCGGGTCCTCATTTTACCTACCTCAGAAGGATGGAAGGCTGAGTCAACCTTGAGCCTGGTGAGATTTGAACTCGCAGTAATAGCAGGCAGCTGGCAGCTAAGTGCTACTAAACAGCACTTTAGTCTGCTGCTCCACCAAGGCTCTTAGAATGTATTGGAAGTCCTTTTAAATTCCACAATATGGATGTTTGGGCATGTACCTAGCGTATTGGAGAATCTAGATTTTCTTATATTTATGGTCCAAACTTGGCCTTGATAGTGCATTTCATTCTGGCTAATCTAGCCAAATCTCCCCACCTGTCACTTATCTTGGCCAAGCTGTATATTAAATCTAGCTCACGTTTCTGTTATCAGGGCATTAAAGGGAATAATTAGATAGCAATATTCTCAATATTCCAATAAAAACTCAATATTTTTATTGAATTCTTCAGTTCACATATAATGTCTATCTGTACCAAGTTTCACATTAGTTTCATTCATATTTGTTTGGCTTTCCTTGCCTAATACGACTCTAGCTGGAAAACTAGTCATAAAATAAATCCTGGTACTATCGTGCTTGGTTGTAAAGCTATGAATCAATCCTCAGCCTTTCATTGGAGTTGCAAGGGCCAGGAAGTAGCAATGTTCATTTCAGACTGAATGTCAAAGTTCCAGCAAGCAATCCACATCCAGCATCAAGATATAAAGAGTTTGATCTAGAGATCAAGGAATTTACAGAGGCAAGTACAAGATACATAGCTTCCAGTAAAGGTGCTGTTGAATTTATTCCAACAAGAAATCTATCTTCTGAGGCATCCTTAAACAAGCAAGTCTTCTGTACTACGCAATGGGTGCCATTAAAGCTCAGCAGTTTTATTTCCTGGTGTTCGATTCTGCAAAACTTCAGCTCTTATTGGGAACATTCTCTTGCCTTCAATTTTAAATCAGTATCTTTTGCTATGGTGTCCAATTGGCTATTCACTCCCTTGATCTGGCTGTCATTCCTGGGTGGCAAATTTCTCAGGCTAATCCTTTTGAAAAGAAAAGAATCTGTTTATCTGCACCCTGATAGTGGCTTTACCTTTATAGCCCTCACAAGCATTTATTTTCACCTTAATTTTTAATATTTACTTTGGTTTCAGAAACGTTACCTTCAAAAAATATAAATAGTGAAATACTCAAATACTACAGTGCCACCACCAAAAATGCATGATTAAGCAGTGAAGAAATGAAATCTAAATACATTGCAATTATTAAAATAAGCTAAAAGTGACGAAAATGCAAACAGCGTAATTGAGAAGATATAAAGATCCGTATAATAATGATAGATAGTGAAGTTAGAATTCTTTTTTTTTATTGAAAAAGTTTTCAAATACAAGTTTTCCCCCTTCCCCCCCTCTTCCCTAACCCCCCCTCACCACCCATCCCCCCCTGTGACTTCTTCACAACAATAGGCTATTTCATAACTAGTTACATACATATCTTTCCTTTCCCTTACTCCCTCCTCAGAATACTGACCCTTAGCATATTATTCTTATAACTCCCATTTTTACGATAATCTGCCCTTTTTCTCCTCCCCTAAACTTATAGTGTATTATTACAATTTAACATTTAGTCTTTTATATATATTAATATAACATTTTAAAGCGGCCTTCTCCCTACATCCAAATTTAACATTTATTCAGTTCTGTCCAATTCCTCCACTCCCCTAAATATATGACTTAAAGATCCTTTTTCTTAGACTAATCAATCAGTAAACTAACCGATTTCAACCCTTCAATTCCTACAAAATCATGCAATACAATTCTAAATATAACCCACTGCCCACTATGCTAAAATATACACATATCTATATATGCATTCCATTTTGTAAAAAGAAAAAAGACAATAACTTTAAATTTATAATCCATATAATATCTTCTTTGGTGTCTTTCCACTGGATTGTTAAATCCATCACCCATAATAGGGTAAAATAACATGCTGGTGCAACAGTTTGTTCAAAGTCTTCAATCATCTTCTTCCCCCATCAGTAGTAGATATCCTCGTATATATATAAAAGTAAAAACAACCACCCGAGTGACATTATAATTATATCAATATAGTTATAGTTGTGGTATTCATCAGGATTGTTGATTCCCATCATCCTAATGGGTAACATCCAGATCTTCTGCATGCCCCAGCATAACTCTCCTGCCTTGTAACTCAAAATAATTATAATATATTTACCAGTAAAAAAAATCCAGAGTAGATGATTCAAATCCAACAAGGTAAGGCTCTTTTCACATCCCAAAATCATGGCATTGCAGAGATCTGCCACAATCCTCAGGATAGTATTAAACAGTTGTTCGCCTCCACTATCTTTTCAGATATTCATTCATTTTTTAAAGTCCCTGGCTTCACTGTTGCTTGGTTTAGAAACTGCTGTTTCTATGAGATCTATTTCTTTTCTTTTTCTTTTGCGGGTTGAATTTCCATCCTCGTTTCTTGCCTACCAATTGTGTGTCGGCTGGTCGATTTTCATTCTGCTTTATGAGTTGTTCTTGTTGGGTTAGTTTTATCATCTCATCTTTCTTCTCCGTCACTTGTATATCAACTGGTTGATTTGCGCACTTGTCTGTGACTTGATGGTTCATCAGCTTGGAGTCGGATGACACTGCTCTCTTATTTATAGACAGTCCAGCTGGGGTATCCAGGGAATCCAAAGACAATTTATCTACCACAGCCTCTGTAATTTGATATTTTCCTTTTGTTTCCAACTCCTTTTGCTTATCCTGTATTATGCCTAAAGGTGTTAAGTTCATTTTTAAAATTTTTTGATAAAAATCTTCCGCTTTTTCAACAGTGTTCAGTTGTTATCTTACTCCTTGATATCTCAATATTAAACCAACTGGCGCATCCCACCTAAATAGGATATTTCTTTTTTTTAACTCAGTCACTAGAAAGCCAAATTTCTTCCTCTCCATTAGCATCTTAGTCGGGAGCTCCTTAAAAATCCAAATCTTTCTTCCATGAAATTGCAAAGTAGAATTAAAAGAGTTCTGCACAATATTATTCCTAATTTCTTTATCTGTAAAATAGATCACCACATCTCTAGGCAATTGCCTTTGCTTTGCCAACCAGGAGTTAATTCTGTAAATTCTATCAATCCTGCAAAACACTTCATCAGGTTGAACCTTTAAAATCCCAGCCAGAATTTCAGAAGATATTTTCCTTAAGTCATCTCTATTATTTTCCTGCAGGCCTCTCAGTCTAATTGCGTATTCTGTAAAATTATATTGAATCATTAAAACTTCTCTTTCAATCCTCTGTTGCACATTTTCTCCATTACCAGTCTTTTGGTCAACCTCCATTTTAGATTTGTCTTCTGGACTATTATCCTGAATGTTTACCAAATCCTTTTTGATTTTTTGAATCTTATCATCCAAATTCTCCTCAGTTTCCTTCATTTTAGACTCTAATAATTTAATCTTTGCATCCACCCGAATCAGAAAGTCTGATAAACCATTAGCTGTTTTTAAAATCTTTTGATTCAAAAAGTCAAACTTTGATTTCACCAATTCACCAATTTCTTTAATTTCCTGCTTAAATTTTTCAAGTTGCTGGTTCACAATCTCATCCCTTCTTACAATCTCTTCAAGAAGAAATTCTATTATATTAAAATCAGGTTTCTGACACTGGAGAGTTACAATTTGTTGGTGTAGTTTATTAATGGGGGAAGTTCCCCCCCCCGTTTGTCCAGCTGTGTGAGTCCCGATGCCATTTCCCACACAGACAAGATTTAGTAAAAAAGAGAGAAAAAATAGAAAACGAAAGGACTTTCCTTTAAAAAAACAAAAAAAAACTTCTTTCCGATCAAAAACAAGAGAAGACACAGGAGCGAAGTTTTGTCTACAAATGTAGCCAGTGATATTTATTCCGCTACATTGTAGTAATAAAAAACGGAAGGACTTTCCCTTTCAGCCCTTCTCCAGCCACGGCAGACGCCATTTTAAAAGGCTCTTTTTCCCCCTTTCCTCTCCTCTTTTCTCTTAAGTAGTTTTTTAAAAAATAAAATACTTGCGATTCAGTATTAAGGGTCCAGCTCGCATTTTCTTTGAGTATTCTGTTAAATTCGCAGGCTTGCTCTTGACGCCTGGCTCTGCATTAGCAGAGGTCTCCCAAAGCCCGGAGCAGCGGCAGGGGATATGGGGCTTCTCATCCGCTCCGTCCCAAAAGTAAAAAAAAAACTTTTGGGACTCTGCAGAGAGTTCTACCCACCCCTGCCAGCTCTATCTCCGTTTCCTCTTGGAAACGGAGTTTTTTCGAGCCGCCATTCCTCTGTGAAGGCGGTTCTAACAGGCAATGGAAGCTGACGATCCCAAAGGAACGTCTGGCGGCGGCCAGCAGCAAACCGGAAGTCCTCGTGAAGTTAGAATTCTTAAAGCATTAAATTTAAACCGTAGAGAGATATGACCTATGTTCTGTTGCTTCAGGGCAAGAAATAACAAATTGCAGGTACATTGGCTAAACAATTGTAAAAAAAAAAATGGCAAAAGCCTATAATTTGCTTTCGATGGTAACCCATTTTATATTCTCAAATTTGCTTATTTTGTCTTTATAAATAGAACAATATGGTCATGCATTCTGTGCTAATATTTCTGACAGGCTGAACAAACAATATACATTTTTAGAAAAATACCCAAATACAGCCGCATAACTTTACGGCTAAAATCCTGAAGCAAGTGAAATTGCAGAGGTGACTAGGCCCCCAATCAGGGGTGAAATCCAGCAGGTTCTGACAGGTTCTGGAGAACCGGTAGCGGAAATTTTGAGCAGTTCGGAGAACCGGTAGCAGAAATTTTGACTGGGCTGGCCCCCGAGTGGGGTGGGAATGGAGATTTTGCAATATTCTTCCCCCAGGAACAGCGAGGGAATGAGGATTTTGCAGTATCCTTTCCCTGGAATGGGGTGGGGGTGGAGATTTTGCAGTATCCTTCCCCTGCCATGCCCACCAAGCCATGCCCACTAAACCACACCCACAGAACCGGTAGTAAAAAAATTTGGATTTCACCACTGTCCCCAATAAATATAAATGCTTTACATTGCCTCCACCACCATCTTACTTGCAAAGGCTCAGGAGTAGACAGTGGATTAACAAATATCAAATTCTTGATAGTTTCTTAGGATACTGAAGTCAATGTTCTTTTGCTTCAGCCTGGGGAGATGGCATATAAAAGCTCCCCTTGAGCTTTCTATAAAGCATTGTAGGAATGTATCCATTTGTAACATCGTGAGAAATTGGTATGAGAAACAAAGAAAGAAAATGAATGAATAATTCCATTTTCACGTCTTGGCTAGTTTAAGTGTTCACATTAGCTTGATGCTGAAACAAGTGTGAAATGGTTTTGCAGCATATCCATTTTTTATCCCAATGTTCTTTCCACAAAGTCTGTTTGTTGAGCAGGACTTCATCATCTGAGGCTTACTTTATGTAACCCACCATAACTACAGCCTATTGCAAGTCATCGCTTTTAGAATGGAAGAACTCTGAATCCAAGGCTTTGTTATAAACCACAGAAGTGAATGGATTTAACAACCCATCCAGGGGTGGGTTCTACTTATCTTTACTACTGGTTCGCAGTGGAACCCATCCATATAAAAGTTCACTTATGGGTACCCCAAACTTTTCATTTCAGCGGTATGATTTAAGAAGGAGATGTTACGTTGTTGCTATGAATGGAAGAATCTAAAATCCCTTTAGCAAATCAAACAGTGATGGGCCAGCAGATCTAGATACATTCTGCTAACTCTGATATTAAATGGAAGTACGGAAGTGCTCCTATTTGAAATATCACACCTGAATATGATAGAACGTAGTATCACAGCAGTAGGACAAAAGGTATAAACATGGCACCGTTAAAGAACTAATGGGGGCTCAGCATAGCCCATTGATGCCAGTGCTAATGTCTGCCCTGGCTTCATCCACACCATATGATGAGTGCCTATAAGGTTCTATTTATGGTGCTATTTCAAAGGTACGGTATGTTGGAATTAGGAGATTTAAAATAATGTTTTAGAGTTGCCTGTCATTATCATGGCCATGCAGGAACTTCAGTCTGAAATTAAGTCTGCAAATCTAAGACTCACTTGGCAGCGATGAATGGAATGGAATGGACAGAGCAGGCTCCACTTGAATATGACTTGTTCTTTAGCCAGTTCAGTTATTATACATGCAGTATATAGGAACAGTTTTGCAACAATCAATGAAACCAGTCACAAGAGAACACTGGAAATGAATACCAGCTTGTCTTAAGTAACTCTGCAGCATTTCCAGACTCACATTTCTATGCAGTGAAGATAAATTAAATCAAGATCAATAAGATAAATTAAAATACACCAATAACATAAATTAAATCACCATAGAAGGTAGACTTGTATGAGGGTGGAATGAAAAGTAATGCCTCTATAGCTTTAGTTTAAATACGGATATTTTAATAAATGAAATGAGAAAATCCCTGAGATGAATTCTTCAATTAATGGCATTTACTTCTCCACATACTCACTTTCATTCACTGAGTATTACTGTCAATGATGACAAGCTTTTTTAAAGCTATCCTGAAAGAAGGCCACGCTTTATCTTTCCAGCCGACATTTCTCACCTCTTTATTTGGGTTAAACAAATAAAGCAATAACTTCAATTTTGGGAAATAGTGGAACTTGTATGACATCAATCAGGACTATATGGTGGATGGAGTAAGAGTGTGATACAGCTCTTGAGTGGCTTATGTTCTGTGAGAACTAATGTTGCCATATTGCAGCAAAATTTTCTTCTTATACTTCTGAACTCTGCTTGGAGTTGGTTTTGAAGTTTCTTATGTGAAATTTGTCAGTTGCTGTCACAGGTCATCCACTTTGTTCTAGATCACTCAAATCAGCTCTTTCCAGTTTTCCCTTTTTTACATTTGGGTCCAACAACACATATGCTCACGTTATAGAATCATCACTATAAACCAGTGGTGAAATCCAATTTTTTTTTACTATCGGTTCTGTGGGCATGGCTTGGTGGCGTAGTGTGGCTTGGTGGGTGTGACTTGGTGGGCATAGCAGGGGAAGGTTACTGCAAAATCTCCATTCCCACCCCACTCTGAGGCCAGCCAGAGGTGGTATTTGCTGGTTCTCTGAACTACTCAAAACTTCCGCTACCAGTTTTCCGAACTGCTCAAAATGTCCGCTACCGGTTCTCCAGAACCTGTCAGAACCTGCTGGATTTCATCCCTGCTATAAACCACCTGCATTTGATGATGATTTTTAGTTGGAGGGATTCTTTTAGCAGCCAAAAATTCAACCAGATGAGCACTCACTGCAGGCTTCCATTTCATGAATAATAGCAATACAGTCTTTTCTCACAAGAACTTCTTGCCAACTGAATTAAAAAAAACAGATACTAAAGAAGGCCTCAGAGTTGATAGTTCATTAGTAGAGCTGATGAACTATCAGTTAGTAGTACTGATGAACTACAACATTGGAGGCATTATTTTTCATTCAACATGCTTCATAAAATTCATTTCTAAGCATGCTTTAAACTTATATATTCCATTTATTTCAGTTTAAAGGAAACAGAATACCAAGATCACAATGTAATTGTGTTAGATTGGCGCAGGGGAAAAGAATATGCGAGCAGCGAGTGGTCCGTTCAGCACTTTATTACGAGAATCAGAACAGCGGACTGTGCTGCCGGGCTCACCTTATAAAGGGAGTCGGCAGGCAAGTCGGCCAATGACAGATCTTCAAATCTCCTGCTGGTGGACTAGCCAATCCGGCGGGGATGCCCATATACGGACATAACAAATTGTACCACACATATTGACATACTGAAATACAACTGTCGATGCACTATATCACTGTTTTTAAAACCATATTGTATAAAACAGTGTTTTTTGTGTGCTCATATTTTTTTTTTAAGAGATATACAGCAAAATACTTTTCGGATTTTTTTTCCTTCCTAAGTAGGTTAGTACTTTAATTCCTAATCCATTTTGCATTGTAGAAATCCATCATTTTCAAAACTCCAGAGTGCTTCATAAATTTTAACCCATTTCTTTGGCTAGATGTGTAATTGTAAAATGAAAACTGGTTTTGTTAAGAAGTTACATTCAGAATATTTAAAAGATCGCTAAAGCAAAAAAAAAAAAAAAAAACATTCCACATTTTGCAGTGGCTTATTCATTCATTATTTCCAATGCTTGGAATTATAGTCCATTTTACAATATTGGAATTGCTTTATGAGAATGTTATTGCAGGAGAGTTTTAATAATTAAGACTTCAGGCTTAATACTGTATATATCCTCTTGTTCAAGTAAATCCCAAATTCAGTCGATCCCAACTTTTTGTATCCCAATGGGCATCATTTTACTAGAACTGTCTGTCTGTAGTTGCTTCTTTGAGTTCTTTTAAACTCCTGCTTCTGTCATTGGGGATAGTATTTAACTACTGTACCGTATCTGCTTCTTTTTTCGACTGCCTTTGATTTTGAACTCAATGGAGTATATCTCTGCTGACAGCATGTAAAGCTAACATAAGAGGTTATCTCAAAAAGGATACCTGATAATTAGGGGAAGGCCTAGAGAAGGAAAGAATACACAGGTGGGCAAATAATGAAAGCATCACTGTAGCATCGCAATGCATGCTCTGTATTTTGTTCTTAGGTTTTCATGGATCATTAGCTGCCTACAGTTACTATAGTCAGATGGGCTATATCATTGCCCATTATAAACATTGTAGAATGAATGAGTGAATGAATAAATAAATGGCATACCACAGAATCACAGAGTTGGAAAAGATTTTATAGATGATCTAATCCAGCCCATTGCTCAGTGCAGGGCATCTGATAGATGACCATACAGCCTCTGCTCTGATCTCACAGATATGCCATATTTTAAAACCAGTTTCAATGTCGTGGCTTAGAAATAGAGAGCTACCTTGCTGTTACTATGCAGCCAAAAATGGTAAAAACAATAAGGGACTGTGAAGAGCTTTAAAGTGACTTTAAAGTGACTGTCAAAATGGCAAATGTCACTTGACATGAGCAAGTGTAAAGTGAGGCACTTTGGTGCCAAAAATCCTAACAATTCATACAAACTAATGGGATCAGAGCTAGCAATAACTGAAAAGGCAAAAGATCTTGGAGTAAAGATAAACAGTTCAATGAAGGTGTTGTCGCTGTGTTCATCCACTGAAAAAAAAAAAGGTAACAGCACATTAGGGATAATAAGAAATGATATTGAAAATAGAGATGCGAATACCTTCGTGCCCTTATATAAATCAATGGTGCAATGGAATATTGAGTGCAGTTTTGGTCATTACCCATCAAAAAGGATATAGTGTACTTCATTATATTTCGGGTTGTTATATTTCACCCATAAAATATATGTTTAAAAAAAGGACATGGTAGAGCTAGAGAAAGAAGGAAAAAAAAGGCAACTAAGATTATCAAAAGGTTACAGCAGCCTCCCTATGAAGAAAGGTTGCGACACTTGGGGATTTTTAACCTAGAAAAAAATGTGATTGAGAGGAGATGTTATTGGGGTATAGATAAGGTGACCAATCATCCTCCTTTAGGGAGGACAGTCCTTCTTTTGTAAGTTCTCGAAAAGTGTCCTCCTACATGTCCTCCTTTTTGATATTTGAAGACTAATCTGTAAATCTCCATATTCGATCGATGCCGATCTGATCCGTTGCATGTGATGTGACATATTTGTATTTGACATGACGATTCGTCAAGGCTCGGTACACTTCGGCGAGATGCGATTGTGAGACGCATGCGCTCCGCGCAGGAGAACTGTTTTGAGAGAGTGTGCCGTCCGCAAGAGTGCACCACACACAAGTGGCTTTGTTTACTTCTTACCGAAATACGACACGGCACACACGCACGGATTAGACTCACTATGTTTCTTTTATTTACAATTTTTTTTCCTTCAATTATTTGTGTCGTTCTCAACTTTGTAAAAAAGTTGGTCATCTTAGTGTAGAACAATATATATCTAGTGTGTATAAAGGGAACATTTCGTTTCTAATTTACTTTTATTAAATTTATAAATTTAATAAAAACCAAACAAAACAAAAACAAAACTGGAACTGGAGGTCACTCAATTTCATTGATTCTTGAAGAATCAAGACAGATAAAAGGGTTGGGGTTTTTTTTAACAGAACATATAATTAAATTTTGGAATTCACTACCACAAAATGTGGTGCTGACTATTAACTTGGCTGCTTTGATTAAAAAAAAATGGACTAATCGATGAAAACCATGGGGATTCATCATGACTATTAGCCTTGATGGGGAGTGTGACTGCCTCTGAAGGCCATCTGCTGAGAGACTAGACGGCTTCCTTATGCAGTTGGCTGGATAGTATGAGGACAGACTGCTGGATGAGATGGGCCAGGGATCTGATCCAGCAGGGCATTGTTTGTGGATTTACATTCTTAATTCATATTGCAGTATTGCCTACACTGGTGATGATAGTTTCAAACAGGTGTCTCTTCTTGAGTGCTGGAAATCAAAACTGGGACATACTTACTAGAGGTAAATCACATGTTCTGGCCCTGAATTACAGCTCAAATAATTTGAGTTGTACTATTTGGTGAGAGAACTTCTCTTAACATGCATAATGCCCATTTCTCTCATAAAGCTACAATTTATCATTATTCCCAGGAATAGGAAAATATCAGTGTTGAACTTTGCTTGTGCATTTGCTAGATACCTTTTTCTTGCTTTACATCTCCCCACCCCCACCCCCAACCTGCCCCCCAATTTCCCTGAACTTTTCTTGTCCAATATGAACCTGTCTGGCTTTCCTCACTAACCTCTTCCTCTTCTTACTTATCTGTCATTTCACCCAGCAGCTACTGCTCCACTTGCTTCTGAGCTCTAAAGTAAGTCCTGATGAAGTGTCACTCCTAGGACTGTTGCTCAACTCTCATGATTCACAGACAAGATCTATTGGTTGCAGATGAAACTAAGTGGTAGGATAGACTGGTGTATTTTTTTTCCCAGAGAAAAATTCCTGTTAACTGACAAGCAGAGAGAGGAATGGGCTTGTCAGATGGGATTGCAACATTCACGCTTATCAACTTCACCTTAAGAAAGAGCTATTCTGTTCTAGATTGGATATGTATTACCAGTGGTTAGATATAAGAGGTAGAAATTAGAAGAAGAAAGATTATTACTATGTATAAGTAAAAGATAAGCTAGTATGATTATGATTATAAATAAGTTAACATAATTATTATCATTATAATTACAATTTTTACTATTAGTATTATTATCAAAATGTTTGTCATTTCTCTGTTAAACGAAATGGACCCAGACAATACCCTGTTTTCAAAGTATGATTAAAATATAAAATAAAAAAAAGAGAGAGAAGGGCTAGGTCCAAGACAAAAGGCGAGGAGCGATCTTCCAAGCGAGGCAAGGCAAACAGAACAGGCACGAGTCAAAGCCAGAGTGTAAGCCAAAGCAAACAATTGTTCCTGGCAAAGACTAACTTCGCATGGCTTCTCCTTAAGTTACTCCACTCCACATGTTCCTTGTGAGGAGGGATGAGGTGGCCTTCTCCAGAGTAGCCTTGCAGACCTTCTCTGAACTTGCCTACGCTCTGCTCTCTGTGCCCTTGGATCAGTGGAAGAAGCAGCTGTTCCCCATCAGAGGAGATCTGCTATCTATCAGCACCACCAGATAGATCAGCTATCTGTCAGCAGCCAATCCTCCCTTGAGTCTATTAAGGCAGGCAGCTCTGCATCTAGTTGGCCAGTTCTCCCAATGCCTGAGGGGCCTGGAGCAGCATTGTCCTCAGCTCCTGGCCTCTCCAAACATGCCAAGGGAGACGTGCCATCCCTGTTGGATGGTCCCAATTCCAACTCCTCCTCTGAACCGGACTCTGTTGGGGCCATGACAATAAGCCAAGTTGCCTTCCTCATCTACAATCAAATCGTGGATGAGGTGGGCTCTATTGCAAATCAAACTAGTATTAAGCAGCAGCCACTGAAATGCCAGAAACCAAAAGTGCTGAAATCAAGCACAAGATGCTAATATTAAATACAAGGTATGTCTTTCCTGAGACCAGCCTGCCCTCTGTCTACCACAATTCCTCCCCATGCCCATCACCACTACAATGCTCTCTATTACCTCTCCCCTGTCCCTATCTGGCTCCTCTCCCCACAAGCCTTCCATCCATAGGGCACTGGGAACCACCTGCATCCAACTTTACCATCTAGGCAGAGAGGCTCTAAGCAGATTCTGGTGCTTCTGGCAAACATTCAGCATCTCCATTATATTTTTCTAACATTTGTTTTATGTGTATAAAAATAGTAAAGTGTTATGGTTCCTCTTACACATGGAGAAGTCACTGTGTGTGAGTTGGGTGACTATATAAATTTGTTTAATAAATAGATATTATAGAATCTACCAATAAATGATGTCAGCTGGTGGATCATGCCAGAATTCAGAAATTAAATACAGTCAGGCCTGGTGGGAGACTACTAAGCAATCCTAGAGCTGTAAGCAAAATAAGCATAACATAACATAACATAACATAACATAGCATAGCATAGCATAGCATAGCATAGCATAGCATAGCATAGCATAGCATAGCATAACATAACATAACATAACATCCCAGAAATTAAAAAATCCTGCCCTGTCCATTAGAAGATGCTTAGGAACAGAGTGGAATGTGGCATAAGGGCTTGGAAGTAATCAAAACCGGTGGAAATATACTCTGGCTGAGAATAGCATACTTTTATCAAAACAAAGCCACCACTGGGGAATTAGAGAGTAATCCTAAAACAGCCTATATATTTATATGCAGTATACCATTTAGAATGGAAATATCTTTTTTTAAAAAACATATTTTTGATTAAACTTAGTATTATTATGCAGCTCATGATAAACTATGCAAAATCAGATTTTCATTTTAAAACATTCAGAAACACTTGCTGTATTGCAAAACATTTTTTCCATCTCAAATATCACAAAAGGTTTTAACCTTCAACAGCATTTATTTTTAATGGCATACATGAAAGAGAGTGACATTACACTTCAAAGCTGCCGAGATGATGCATTTGCAATCATAGTGTCATAGGGAGATCTATAAACAGCAGTGAGGAGACATAAAGTGCTTCTGCATTTCCCCCCACCCCCTATTTTTAAATCATAGTTCCACTTTCAGTAATAGCCAATCCTGGGAACATCCCATCATTGGGATATCATGGCAACTTTATGCTATAATATGAACGGAGGGTTAAATTCAGTATTTGCCTAACTTCCTTCAACAACAACAAACTCCCCAAATACTGAGATGAACATTATCCTGAGATCAAGATACTGTATACAATTACTTGGAGGTAACTCTCACTGAAATCAATGGAACAAGTTTCTCAATAAATATAAAAGTTATGCAATCTAAATGTCTATGGAGATTCTCAGTCATCCAGGTCATGGTTGTCCCAAAGGTGCTTTTTCAAAAGGTAACTGGACTTTGTTTTTCTTTGAAGTTTTTCACTTCTCATCCAAGAAGCTTCTTCAGTTCTGACTGGATGGTGGAGGATGGAAGAATTTATATTCGTTGCAGATATCTGGTTGTTAGTACTCTTTCTGAGAATCATTGAAGCCATTTGGAGGTTTATTATGCAATCTAGGATCAAATTGCAGACAAGCAATTGCCCATTAACCTACCTAAGTCAACGGCAGTGGTGGGTTTCAGCAGGTTCTGACCAGTTCTGGAGAACCGGTAGCGGAAATTTTGAGTAGTTTGGCGAACCGATAGTAAAAATTCTGACTGGCCCCGCCCCCATCTATTCTCTGCCTCCCAAGTCCCAGCTGATCGGGAGGAAATGGGGGATTTTGCAGTAACCTTCCACTGGAGTGGGGAGAGAATGGAGATTTTACAGTATCCTTCCCCTGCCATGCCATGCCACGCCCACAGAACCGGTAGTAAAAAAAATTGAAACCCACCACGGGTCAATGCAGGTCATTCGAAGAAGCGAATCAAGTATATGCTTCATTTTTTCCTGTTCACACCAACAGAATGCTAGAATTTAGCCCAAGATACCGATTAAGAAGTGAGCTCTGATGGAATGTTCATTTGCAGACATTCCATCACAGTTCAGGGGGAGACTTTTGGCAATACAAAGTTTTCCTAGAAAGAAAAAAAAACTGGATTAAGAGACTGCAGTCCCAAGTGGATGGGGGAGAGGGGAAAAGATTCAGGATAGTCACATTCTAGAATCTCTCAGAAAATATATCTAGTAAGTTAGAAAGTTATAGCTTTAGTTTGGCAAGATTTCGTCTGTTAGATGTAAGCTAATAAAGAATCGAACACGACTGGATCTCACTGTCATGTCTCTAGGTTTGGACCTTCATAAGCCCTGTACAATTACTTTCATTTTGAAGATTCTCCTTTGAAGGAAAACATGTGATGATGGAGTGCACTACATCGGATAGAAGGTTTGAGCTGACTTTCTATTAGAAACTATTCAATGGCTACTTCTTGCCCTTGAAGATACTGTTATATCAATGAAGCATGTGTGTTGACAAAGGGGGAAAAGGGACAAATAACTAGCATGTGTTGTGACATCACAGCACAGACTCCACACCGTTTGAATTTGCATCGAGACATCTCACACAAGTTGGTAAGGAGAAGAGCTTGCATTGTGATGTCAGTACGGTTCACTATTTTGACAAAAGCTCTGTTTCTGCAGTTCTTTGGGGTATAAAAAGACTGAGGGAGGAGAAAATTGCAAAGGGCTTGATAGCAAGGAAGGGGTAAGGTTTGTCCATCACAACCCTCACCACAATTCTGCCAAGATTCTTCCTGGGATCGCCCCACTTTCTTTCCATCTGTGTTTCAGGGTGACTGACTAACTCTTCCACCTGGGGCAGGCAATTGAACTCATCAGAGGTATTTCACAGAGCAGAGAAATTAATTTTGTACTAAAGATGTAATTCAGAAATTAACTTGCACTTTCATTTTAAATGTGTCATTGTTAATCAATTTTTAAAAAGCTCATTTCAAGTTCAGGCATGATTAACTTGAAAAGCTGAAACTGTTTCTTGTTCTGTTTGAGAACTTTTGAGTCTCAAGCTCTAAAGAACTGTCAAGAGAGCTAACCTCTCTGAGTCTTGAATTGAGCAATGCAGTAATACAGGGTTGGCGTAATCTTTTCTCACAGTAATAGATACCCAGTGTTATTATTATTGTTGTCTCATAACCTGAACAGCTCTGTAAGTAATCACCTACTATACTGAATATCTGTATTTCAATATTATGGTTAGAAGAGTTTGTTTTATTTTATCTTTTATTTTATCTTCCCCAAAAGTATTTTGTTCAACTCTTATAAGATTGGTCTATTTTCCAAGGAAGGGCAGAATATGTCTTTATATTATATATCCAAAAAGTTGCATTACAGATATTATTTCATATAATTCCCCTCCAAAAATCCAAAAATGCTGGAGAAGCCTGAAACTCGGAAAAATCAGCCATCAATAGGCACATAGAGATAAAGAGCATCTACATACCATTCAAAAGAGATAATCAAAAAAGGCCAAAAAGGGAACAAAAAGACCAAAACACCTCCTCCCAACAATCAACACTCAGATGAGCAGAGATCAACAAGATTAACATTAAACCCAAAATCAAGAAGAGAAACTACCTACTGAGATGAATAAGCTAACAGTAAACAACAGCCTAATTAAAGAAACATCTAGACCACATCCACCAAGCCTGTCAAGGTAAGTCACTAGTATATAAAGCAGAGCAAACCTCACTCCCTTTTAGCATTGATGATGTTACTTAGTTTGGTAATGAAACATCTGCAAGAAAAAAGATCAGGCTCTGAGAGACCAAGGACCCCACAGTTATGTGGCTTCTGTCCCATGGCAAACCTTGAACCCTGATTGAAAGGCATACAGATAATTATCATTTATTTCCTGTCACTGTCATGATCATCCAATCTATATATATAAAAGCAAAATACCACTCACGCATCATCACAAAATCTCCAGAACTGTAAAGCCTACAAAAGCCTATATTCCTCTTGGCTTCTAGGTGCTCACTAAGAAATGAGCATTAGTATTTCCTATATTGCTAAGGAGTTCTACTCCCCCTCCCCACCTGAAAAGAAATATGTTTCAAATGCAAAACACAAGCAGAGGAGAGGAGTTTCACTTTCAGTTTTACTTTCATGGCAGCAACCAGGGTATAGGATAGGAGAGGCCTCTGTGCGGCAAGCCTGGGGGAAAGAAGGGGATAGGATAGGTGAGGCTTCTGTGGGGCAAGGCTGAGGGAAAGAAGGGGATAGGATAGGATAGGATAGAGTTCTGTGGGGCAAGGCTGAAGGAAAGAAGGGGAGAGGAGAGGCCAATCGTAAATACTCATTAATTGTCAAGTTGTAAGTGTTGATTTATCAAGCCCCATCACATAATTTCGCAGCAGAGCACGGGTATTCAGCTAGCATATACATATACAAGATATATATATATAAGTATAAATTAGCATAAATTATATCTAAACCTAAAATTAGAAAAGAAATTGATTTTACAGTTAAAATCGAGAAACTGCCTACTGCCTATCAAGGGACTGTGATACATTTTTCTTCTCTGATCCTACAGGTCATTCCGCAATATTTCAACATTTTTCTCTCTCAGTCTTTCTTTTGGGATCTGATTCTCTTGGAATCTGAAACAAAAAGTGGTTTGTCCACATCTTAGAAACCCTGGCAAGATTTCAGTACTAGGGTGTTGTATATCTTTACAAATACTTAATTTAGGAGGATGTGTGCTATCAATCAAGTTCCCAGACTCTCCAAGATAAATTCTCTTTTACAGTTTCCCAAATAAACTGCTTTGGGTAAGGCTTTGCACCAGTGGTGGGTTGCCCCGGTTCAGACCGGTTGAAAGAACTGGTAGTAAAACCGGCAGGAGGCTCCGCCCACCACCCCGGATGTCATCATAGGTGATCTGCGCATGTGCATGCGCCCACGCGATCCCATTGCGAACCGGTAGTAAAGGTAAGTAGAACCCACCCCTGCTTTGCACCTTGTCACTTCAGAAAATTCTTCTGAAATTGGGACATGTTCTTCTCTTGAATAGATAATCTGCTCGCTTGAAGAAAAAATGGATTCTATCAACATAATGACTCAGAACCAGTTATATATCTAATCCATGATTTTATTCATATCCATTATCCTTTGTTTAATATTGGCTCTGGCACTTTCTAACCTTAATGAGAATTACTTGATCTAGAAATTATCTTACAAGGAAAGCGAGGCAGAGGGTTGACTTCCAATTTTAAGGCATATTCTAGAAACTCCCTAAGTAATTTTATGGGAACAGGAACCATTGAGAGTAATAATTCTACACTATTTACTATTAACTCCCTAAACTCTATGTATGTACCCACATAATGGTACTTTTAGGGTGAACATACTAATACAATTTTGGGTTGAAAATGTTTATTATGGCAGCGCACACAAACAATATGCACAGACCTGGATATATAACCCATGGCAAATAACAATAGTAGATAGCATCATGCTTCATTTTCTTCTGGTAGCATATACTCAGTCTTTTGTATGAATCTGTGCAAGTAACAGGTAACAGTAACAGAGTTGGAAGGGACCTTGGAGGTCATCTAGTCCAACCCCCTGCTCACGCAGAACTATACTAGGGATTCAAACCGCCGAACTGCTGACCTTTCTGATCGACAAGCTCAGTGTCTTAGCCACTGAGCCACCTAGACAAGCTGCTAAATACCCCCAAACTCAGCAGAGCTTACAATAGATGACATAAATTCAATTGGAGAAGCAGGCCAAACTTTAAGGAAAGATTTTCATTCAGCCAGAATGCAGCCTTTCAACATTAGATAAGAAAGACCAACAATTATGTGTACTCTGTTTGAAAGTGAAAGCCAACTTTGGTGCTCAGTTCAAACAAAAATACAGTACAGCATACCCATTGAATTACAAAAATACTACGGTTTCCACTGAATCTGGATAACTGCTGGCATTTCTGAAATTACATAATTAGAAATGCCCATCTGACTGAACCATCAGAGTCACTCTGATCACAGCAATTTCTTTCTGTTTTGCAGGGATCACCCAGCAGGGAGTAGCCTGCAAGCAAGATCTTTTATCTAAAGAGTATTTAAGAAGTATGCATCCTGAAGCAAAGAAGAACCTCAAAAATGGCAACCAGAAGCCTCTGGGAAAGGGGCTGGATTTTACAGAGGAGCTACAGAAAGAAAGCCTGTTAGTGAGAAATGGCAATGAAGGGGAAAGAAGTGATCACTGGGGAAACAGCATGAATGGGGAATAGGCTTTAAAACAACTAATAGTGTTAAGGGAATAGCAATGAAAACAGGAAAAACATCCATAAAGCACTCAGTGGGGGAAATAGCAGTGGGGAGAAAATGGCTGTGAGGGGGAAAATAACAGTCACTGGAGAAATAGTACCTGATGGTGAAAGAGCATTTAAGAAGAGGGAATAGCCATGAAGAATCCCTGGAGGCTAATGAAGGAACACTATGAACATTGCAGTGTTTAGGGATGAGGGCAAGTCTGGGATCTGCTCTCTCCAAGCCTTTTTCTTGGCTTCAGAGAGAAGTTTGGGCGAGCAGGAAAGAGGGATGCTGGTGGCCAAGCTTTGGTCAGAAGTCAAGAGTTCAACAGCAGCAGCAGCAGAAGGCAAAAGGAAAAGGGGGACTGAACTGTGAGCTTGTAAGTAAGAGAAGGCCGGAAAAAGGAGAAGAAAGCTATGTAGATAATAGGATGGGAGAGGGAGAAGAAGAACCTAAGCGTCATTTGGTGGCGCTTTCTTACTTGTCAAGCTCCTGAGTTAATGATGGTGGATACAATCTCCAGCAGCTCACTGAAAAATGGAAGGAAGGGAAGGGGTTCCTATCAACATTGCTCACCGGTGTTTTGGGGCCAAGTTAGCTCTGAAACTGGGCATTCAAGGCAGTTCAGGGGTGGACATTGAAATAGTCCTGCCATGCAGCAGATTAAGTAAGATCACTTGTTTTTTTCCAGGCTTCCCAGCTCAGCAAGGTGTTGTGGCCTGTTGTCCGCTGGCCCCTCCAACAGCCAAATCAGAGGAGGAGGAGGCATGGGAGTCAGGGTCAGCATCAAGGAAACCCAAGAACTCCGAGGGAGAAGAAGGAATGGAGATGGCTGAGAGAGAGACAGAGGCGGAGCCTGGGCCGTCCGTCAGCCCTCAAATGGAGAGTCAACAGCCCCCAATTCTGGAGGTGACTGATGAGGAAGAGAAGGAACATCTGGGTCCAGTGCCTGACGTGCAGATGTGCAGAAGGCAGAGAAGAAGAGAGCAGTGGAAATCTATGGACTGATCCTTGGGAAGGAAGAGCCACCGCTGCTAACGAAGACTCACCGTAGCTCTGGAGATAAAGGGCAGGGGGCAGAAATGAATAGGTGTGGCAGACAACTATTCATCTTCCGGATGGACAGACTTGTTAGCCTGCGTTGAGAGAGAAACTTTTTGCTGGGGCTGCCAGCACTCCTAATAAAGGAATCTTTGAGTTAACTTCAGAAGGTTTGTCGTGTTTGGGGAGCTGGGTCAGAACACAGGGGCTGCTCCAGACAACACATTGGAGGGACTAAGCTGAGCTTCCGGTCAAAGCAGCCTTTGACTAGATCCAATTAACTCCCTTCTGTGTTCATTGATGGAAAATATCTCAAATTTCTCTTCCATGAATGATTTTGCCCTTGTGATTCCCATACCATAGAGAAGATGCAGATGTTCTATTGCGTTGCTTTTTTTCTATTTGACCTTGCACAATGCACTAATTTGGGATAACCACTGTTATATCTCCTAGTTCTAGCAAATTATAAAATCACTATTATCCATATATAGTCACATTTTGTCTTGCTGCTCTCAGGATGAACGTCAGCCCTCTGAGTTAAACCAGATTAGGAACCAAAGTTATTGATGCTCATTTTATTTATCTTGCAAATCTGAATGTGCCTCCCACTCCCTTCCCCTCTTCCTAAAGACAATCAAGGAGAATACAGTCAGAGATGTTTTTTTCAAATTTCATTTCCTGCTCTGGACTTACAGTTCTAATGTTTGATAAAGAAATCTTAGCTAATTAATCACATAATTTTAACCAACTTTGACCAATTGACCAAATCAAACCAATTAAAAACTGGTTTGAAAACCATGTACTTGAAGAAAGAGTCATGCAATAGCAGAATATCAGAATACAATATCAGAAGATGGCTGCTTTGAAGTACTTTCTCCTCTGAATTAGAGAAAAGAGGACTTCTCTCTGCTAGGGCCACCCACCCACAGTTCATTTCAAACAATTACAAACTTATGTAAAAATCTGCTACTATTTGATCTTTATCAGTGGCTTTTTAACTGATTTTTAAGTCAAACAAAATTACAAATTAATTGGTTAAAATGTAAACTTAACAGGAATCCTTTCTGGCAGCAGAGATATTTCCTGTAAGGAACACAAGGAGAAATCATCAAAAGAAACACAATAACCCCTTTAATTAACTGCAATGGCCCAGGTTAAAGGAGCTACAATGCTAGTCACATGCCTCTTTGTAATGAAGCAGAGATATAAATTCTTGTCTATAAATTTAATTCAAATTTTGTGGCTTAAGATATGTTATTGCACACAATGAAATGTCCATGGGAAAAAAAATTGTACCTGTACCACACAGGTTGCTGACAGGCTTCTAGAATCTAAAGGAATTGACTTTCAACAAAAGACCTTGACTGGGGCCTTAAAGCATCATATATTTAGGTTTCAGTGCAGTACAGCACAGTTAGTATAGAATAAACCCCAATGAAACTTCCTTTCCTGACTGAGATTACATATGGACCATCTTGTCCTTGACCATCTTAGAGAGTTTCTATGCCAGCACCAACTGATAGGGGATGTATGAGAATGTTTAGGGGTCATATTTTTGGGGAAAGATAAAGGTGTCTTAAATTAAGCTCAAACTCCTAGTGATTGCACCCATACTCTTTTCTTGCTAGTATTACAGAAATGATTGGCTACAGTCTTCTTCCATTGTTTTTTTTAATGAAAATTGATTGATTTTCAAAATCAGGACAGATTTTTTTTTAAAATTTTCTTTAAAAAAGTTTGTCAGTTGTTCTGAGCTAACTGAGGGCTTACAATACTTAACTATAAATATTGTATTATACTTAACAAGCTTGGCAAGTAAAAATCTGGTTTTGTACCTCTGTATATTCAACCACACCAATACCACTAAGCCAGGATTTCTTTTTCACAGATTCCTCATTTTTAACTGTTATATTGTGAGGGAATCCAACAGAGTTTTCTTGCTATTGAATGTAGGCTTATCCACTGAATTTGGTGAATGCTGTTTGCCAGTGGGAATGTTGTTCACTTTGGTTTTGGTAAGAATTTCCCAATATCTGCATGTTTCTTCACACATGAAATGGAAAGAATTTATGATTATTTAAGCCAAGTGTTGAAGAAAATATAACTGCAATATTTATTCCTAATACTGGATTCTTAAAATAAGTTTCACTATTTCAGATGCAAGAGAAATCTGTCTGGTTTGTGATTTAATGCAAAGTCTCCAAATCTGTGAATTAGCACACAAAGCAAGATAAGGATTTTTTTTAAAAAAACCCACACATTTCTTTTTCCAATGTGCTTTTGTTTTACAATCAAAATACATTAAATGCATGTGTTTGTGAAATGCAAAACTATATGGTATTACAGAAAATAACTTACAAATGTTGTATATATTAGATGAATGACTGAGTCCATCTAGTGTTATCTCAAGCAGAAATTGGCATAAGTCTAGGTAGCTGGAACAGACCATGAAGATGTCATATGCATCATGAGATCATTGTACTAATGACACAAATTAATAATTTGTGTCACTTGCATCATGATGCAAATGACATGTACTACGTAATTGTCATTTGTGCAATCATGTCAGGATAAATGGGAAGTTAGTTTGCTACCCCCCCACAGATTCTCATGGGCATACATATATATGGAAGTGAAATGAATTCCTTGAAGAATCTAACTATTTCGTTCCCATGGTTTTCTTGTGCAGACAGTGAAAGCCAGCTACCTTCAGGTTTATTGCTAAGACTGACAGTCTCACAGAATTTCTTCTTATTTAATGAAAGCATGAAAAGAACACTCCAGTATACAAACTGAGATACTGATTAAATGGATTAAACTTTTATTAAAAGAATGGAAGAAAGAAATAGCTACTCAGAATCATTGAGAGTTGGGCAGTAATTATTAGGGTTTGTCGCACAGTCAGCCAGATGTTCCTACTGGATTTGGCATTTTCATCCACTATTATTGCTCATCGCACAGTCAGCCAGATGTTCAAACAGGGTTTGGCATTTTTGCCTACCAATCAAGTCTTTTCCAAGGACCTGGGATAGGCAGATCTGGATGTTCGATGGCATTACAGACATCATCGCAGGATGGAAGCTGTTCTAAGTAAAGCCACCTTTTGCAATTGACTGGTGGTGAATTTGTCAATGCTGATGATGTTCAGATTGTGTTCCAATTGTTTTGGGATTGCACCCAAAACAGGCCTCCATTACTATTGATTGGTCATGTAGCCAGATGGTGAGACTGGATATATAGAGTCCTTTCCAAGGGCCTGAGATAGACAGATGTAGATGTTTGATGGTGTTAAAGATATCATTACGTGATGTAAGTTGTTCCAAGTAAAGTTTTCTTTTTGAATTGACTATTGAATATTTTTGTCAATTCTGACGGTGTTCAAGTAGTGCTTCAGATGCTTTAGGATTGATCTTCTCTGATTCTTTGTCTCATTATTTTGGATGGGGAATGAGGAGAGAGAAAACTTCACTTCTTGCTTACTTGCTTTTATGGGGAACATGCTTTTATGAAAACACAGAATTTCTCCAAAGTATGAATTAGTAACACTATTTGAGAATAAAATCCTTTATGGAAGCTGTTCTTCCATTTGTCTTAGGTTTTTTTTATATATATGCTGTTCTCTTCCTTGGTACGTATTGATATTAACTTTAATTTTATAGTAGAATACTAAATAATGACTGAAAAGAATTCACATATACTTTACTGATATGCTTTACTGCTTTACTGATATCCTTTGGAGTGGGATCCCTAATCTGCCCTCTTCTGAGATCCTGAATAAAATAAAGTCAAGGCCTTACCTTTTCTACATTTTGCAATGTAGACTTAATTGGTCTATAATAAAATTAGTTAGAAATAATCCAGGAATATAATCCAGTGTTATATAAACCTTAGGAGAAACTAACAGAAAAAAATAATGAAATGTTCTCTCATGGCTTTGCAACTAATGCTTTCCAATAAGATGAAGACGACAAATAGCAATCGCAATATCACTTAGATTTATGTACTGCTTCACAGTGCTTTATAGCCCTCTCTAAGCTATTTACAGAGTCAGCCTGTTGCCCCCCAACAATCTGGCTCCTCATTTTACTGACTTTGGAAGGATGGAAGGCTGAGTCAACCTTGAGCCGGTGAGGATTGAACCCCAAAGACTAGGCTTCCAGCTTTAGATGATTGACATAGCATTGTTAGCTAATGATTTGGCACTATGTGTCTGTTTTGGCACATCTGGGCCAGTATGCCACAAGCAGAACCAAAGACCAATTTTATCCTATTCATACTAATGCTGTTCTCTGAAAACTAGGACCTTTCATTTTTATACTACCTTGCAAGCCAAGCTATTTTTGCTCATGTACTATACCCCAACAAAATGTATGATATTTGGCTTTGAACACATTGATTCACAGGTGCACATGAAAAATGAATAAGTATGAACATGAAAGCATGACTAATTTATTCATTTCTTGATCATCTACAGGTTTTAAACACGAGGATATATAAAATTAATTCCAAGAATGGGACATTAGAGGACATAGTAAGGTTAGAGACTTGGCTGCCTATAGAAAATAATTTCTGTTGAATATATTCCAACAATATATATTCCAGTTTGGTTTCACAGAAGACATAATGAAATCAGTTTTATAAGCTCACGAGGTCTTACTCAATGAAAATATTAAGAATGTATAAAGAATGTATATACTCATAATTTAAAATAAAATAAAATATCTTTGGGATAATTTGAAATCTAATATTAAATACAATGTGTTGTCTTGAAAGTAGTTATGTATAAATTTTCTTTTAAATCTACTTTAGTAAGTCTTATAATTGACTGTACAGTAAAAAATAATTCACACATGATATTACACTAGCTATACATGGCAATATATTAATTCAAATCATTTAAGAATGATCTGGAAGAAGGACATCATTAGATTGATGTCCTTAGTTTGTTAGAGAAATTTAAATAGCAGACACAGAATATTTCTTCAAATGAAAATAATATACCAACTCTGAAATACAGTGAATTCAAAACTGAAAATAAACTGCTGTCAACATTAAAATCTCTGCAAATAACTGTGTACTGCAAATAACTGGGTCATTTATTTTTCTCACTAAGAAATTACTTTATAACAATGTCAGGGCCTTTGAAAACTACTTTATAAAAAATAATTCTAGCATATACTCTAATTGGAAAAAGAGAAACAAGTTTGGAGATGTTAAAAATGAGACCATATATAGGTTTGCCCAAGGTACTAGAATCCTAATTTAAACTGGATTTCTAGACTTCCAAGCAATTTTCCATCTGAATGATGATGCTTTTCATCTCGGAAGTTTTGATTAAAAGTAAAGAAAGGGAGGAAAAAGTGGAGATTTACTCTTGCAAAAACATATCCTTTTCCTTCTGGTAGTTATTTCAAATAATATATATTTTTAAGTAACTCTGTTGTTATGCGAGCTACACTGGTTGCCAGTTTATTTATGGGTCCCATTCAAGATGTTGGTCATTATCTTTTAAATCCTTTATGGCATGTGTCCAGGGTATCTAAGGAACTGTATCATCCCAATAACATTTGGCCTGCCCCACTTACTACCGTGGAAGAGGCCTACCTCAGGCCTACCTGTCTCTTAAAGAATTTTGATTCGCGGGGTCCAGGAGAAGAGTCTTTTGGTGCTGTGGCCCCTGCCCTCTAGAATATTCTACTATTCAAGATGAGATAAATCAGAGTAGAGCTGGAAGGGATTTTGGAGGTCTCCTAATCCAACCTCCTGCTATACCATTTCAGACAAATGACTGTCCAGTCTCTTCTTAAAAACCTCCAGTGATGAAGCACCTACAACTTCTGATGGCAAGCTGTTCCACTGGTTAATTGTCCTCACTGTTAGGCAGTTTTTCCTTAGTTCCAGGTTGCTTCTCTCCTTGATTAGTTTCCATCCATTGTTCCTTGTCCTGCCCTCTGGTGCTTTGGTAAATAAGTTGACCCCCTCCTCTTTGTGGCATCCTCTTAAATACTGGAATACTGCTATGCTGTCACCCCTACTCCCAACCCCCTCACCTTCCAAAAGAGTCTTAAAAACTGGCTCTGCTGGCTGGCCTGTGGCTGCAATAGGGGCCCTCTATGCTGGGGGGGGGGGCTGATAGAGTAGAGAGAAGATTCCCATCTCATGCTGCCTGCCCCCCTTCATTTTTAGCTTTTTTGTTCACTTAATTTTAATTATTTTGGGTTATCTTTTTTTACCCTTTTATCATTTTGTAAGCTGCTCAGAGTTGCTGACACAGTGAGATGGGTACCATGTAAATTTAATAAATAAATAAAAATATTAAAATATTTTTGGTCTTGAAGGAGTTGATATTTACCAGAAATTGAACTTATTCCTGTTATGGAGAGCAATACTATTCTTCGTTATAAGTTCCTTTTTATTCTAGATCAGACCTGAGTCCAAGCTGATATTAATGAACAGCCAGTTCCTCCTTGTATTATTGTCTCCTCCTAAATGAGCAACACAAGCAATACCGAAACTGTCCATCAAATGGGAAGCTGGGAAAACATGAACAAGTTGTTCTATTAGAAACAGTTTTGTAATACCAATTACCATTAGATTAAATGGCTTTTTCTAGACAGGCCCTAAAGAACTGTTTAAGACACCTAACATTTTTCTCCCTTGTAAGAACTAAACTTGGTCAAAAATAGCCCAAAAACCATTTCGGATTCCATTGAAAGTTGTATTTCCTAAGGAAAATTGGAAAATGAGCAAAATAACTTTGGCGAAAAGACAAGATGGCTTTCCGATGAAGAATATACAGACAGTATTTCTAGGCTACATATTGTAATATGTAGACAGTGGAATCTTGTCTGTTGAGGAAAAATCTTCAGTAAATTCAATTGGACCTGTTTCTTGGTTAATGGGTGTAGATTTCAATGTTAACATTCTTAGAAAAAAATTCACTCCTCCGGTTCTTCTATATCACTACATCTCTGCCAGAATAACAGCTAAGCAAATGGAAGAGGACAGGCACATGCTTCAATGCTATTTCTCGTGCCCCTCATTTTATGAAATGTGGGACTACAAAAATCTCACATAAATCCCCTGTGATAGTCTAAGAAATATTGCTGAAAAATAAAGATGGTTGTATCAATGTCATATACATTGGTTCCGATGTCCATTCTATATACTCTTTCCCTTCTGAATAGCTTCATTGACTGTCAGTTTGGTGTAAAGGTTATGGCATCAGGCTAGATTAGAAACTGGGAGATCATGAGGTCTAGTTCTGCCTTATCCACACAACCAGATCAAGGGTGAAATCCAGCAGGTTCTGACAGGTTCTGGAGAACCGGTAGCAGAAATTTTGAGCAGTTCAGAGAACAGTTAGTGGAAATTTTGAGTAGTTCAAGCAAATACCACCTCTGGCTGGCCCCAGAGTGAGGTGGGAATGGAGATTTTGCAATATCCTTCCCTCAGAAGTGGGGAGGGAATGGGGATATTGCAGTATGCTTCCCCTGGTGTGGGGTGGGAATGGAGATTTTGCAGTATCCTTCCCCTGTCATGCGCACCAAGCCACACCACATCTACCAAGCCATGCCCACAGAACCAGTAGTAAAAAAAAATGGATTTCACCACTGAATCAGATGGGTTACCTTGGTCTAGTCACTCTTTCAGCTCTAGGAAGGAGATAATGGCAAACCTGAAAAGCTTTGCTAAGAAAACTATAGGGACTTGTCCTGGCAGTCTCTGAGAATCAGACCCAACTGAATAGAATCAAAAGAGTTCTTATTAGATTTATATCCTGCCTTTATTTTGTAAAACCCAATGAGATGTATATGATATTTCTTTGTGCCTTCTATTTTCCCCATAACAGCAATCCTGGTATGTTTTGTGAACTGAGAACTGGATCAAAAAAATTCTGTGAAGAAAAACTTTTCAATTTTTAAAATTAAGGTTATGTTACCTAGGACTTTGTGCTTTTTATATTTATTACAATCCTTCTGACCATTGCTGTCAGTTCCTTTAAGCATCCTTTTCAGATGAAAAGCAGGGTGCATATCAAATATATACCGGTAATATTAACAGTAATGCTAATGTTTGACCCATACATTGCTCTGGGAGATGCTAATATTACTAAATAAAAAGTGCATGTCAGTAGGATTTCTTCCATTGATTAAAGTTGCTCCAATATTTCGTCACCATTCCCTTAGATGTTTTTGTTTACTGTGTTATCAGAGCAAGACCAAACAATTAGTGGCCTTGGATAACCTAATATTTATGTTTGATAAAGCAGGACCAATTAATTGTCTTCAAAAGATGCTGCCATTTTTGCTAAGAATGATGGAATAAATAAAATCTGTTCTATTTCATTGTGCCTTTGAGGCCTGACTTTTGTAATGGTTTCTTCTCCCCTGCCTTCTTTTTGAGGGATAGAGTTTCAAATTTGAAGGCAAAAAATGATTGAGCTACACTGTTCATGCAATTAAGTTGAACTTATTTTATTGCATGAGGTAGCAGAGATAGGGTCATTTCTATTAAGACTGTCAAACTTTCATTGAGGGCCACATCAGGGTTGTGTTTGACCTCGTGGGCCAGGCGGGCGTCACCAGAGGGCATGGCCAGCTCGACATCCGTTTTCGGCTGTGATGGCCTCTTGCAGCCCTTTGCCAGCAAAAACAGAGCTCGGGGGGACGCACACGGCCCTCTTGAGCACCATTTTCGCTGGCAGAGGGCTGCAGGAGGCCGTCACAGTTGAAAATAGGCCCTCCTTAGCTCTGTTTTCACTGGCCGGTCCTTGGCTGTTTCCAGGGTGGCCCTGTGGGCCAGATTTAAGCACTCCCTTGAGTTTGACACTCCTGCTCTAAATGAACAAGTGCACACCAGTGTGAGGGGCCATTTGACAAGATTCTGCCTCTCACAATGCTTCCTGGATCAAGCACAACCACAAGATGAGCAGCATATAGATTTAATAAATAATAAAAAATAAAATAATAGTAATCAGCACCATCAGAGAGAATCTCCAGAAGGAAAGAAAAACACATACCAAATGAACATGAACAAGAGAGGTAATACTTGGCTTAGCAATAGTACTTGTGAGAAGAATCTGGGTGTCATGGTAGACCACAGATGAAGCATGAATATGTCACAGCTGCCAAAACAGCTAGAGCAATTTTGGATTGCAACAACAAAGGCAGAGCATAAAAATGCACAGAAGTGCACGCCAGTAATAAAGGTAAGTAGAACCCACCCCTGAGCCAAAGGTACAAGTACAGATTAGGCAAAACCTGGCTCAAAAACAGTAACTGTGAGAGGAACCTTGTAGTCCTAAATGGACAATCACTTAAACATGAGCCAGCAGTGTGTGGCAGTAGCCAAAAATGCTGATACAAGCCTTAGTTGTATACACAGAGGCATCAAATCAAAATCAAAATCACATGATGTATTAGTAACCACTTTATAAATCCTTAGTAAAACTACTCCTGGGATATTGCATCCAGTTTTGGTCACCACATTACAAAAAAGATGTTGAGACTTTGGAAAAAGTGCAAAGAAGAGCAACTAAGATGATTAAAGGCTTGGAGACAAAAACATATGAAGAACGGTTGCAGGAATTGGATATGGCTAATCTAAAGAAAAGAAGGATTATGGGCAACATCATAGTAGTATTCCAGTGTTTGGGGGACTGCCACAAAGAAGAGAGGGGTCAACTTATTTTCCAAAGTACCAGAATTCAAGAGAAGAAACAATGGATGGAAACTAATCAAGGAGAGAAGCAACCTGGAATTAAGGAGAAACTTCCTAACAATGAGAACAATTAACCAGTGGAATGGCTTGTCTTCAGAACTTGTGGGTGCTTCATCACTGGAGGTTTCTAAGAAAAGATTGGACAGTTATCTGTCTGAAATGGTATACTGTCTCCTGCTTCAGTAGGAGGCTGGACTAGAAGACCTCCAAGGTCTCTTCCAGCTCTATTCTGATTCTGATCAGAATTCAGTTGCTTGGCAAAGTAATGAAGTAAAAATTGCCAGGATTTTGCCTGCACCTATGTGACCTCTTCTCCAGCTCATTAATAACTTTCTTTTTTAAAAATTATAATTAACATTTTCAAAAGAAGCAGATATTTCCGAAAGGCCAAAGGAAATAAGACACAATTCATCCAATTATTATGTTGTTGGTTTTTTTGTAAAAGTAAATTATAGGCACACACCTAGTTTTAATATGTGATCATGAGAGAATTAGAAAATAAAGTACAGAGATGCAAAAAGCAAAATATAAATATTTTGAGTTCAAAGAAATATGTTTCACATGGAGTAAAAATTCAACTGTCAGCTGATGCATAAGGATAACTTCCAGTTATCTTTAGGGCTCCAGGCTCACTCAGAATTTTGGATGAGAGGCCTTGAATTTAATTGTAAGTCAGGATATCAAAACCATTTAAGAAGTTTAACTTGTTTCATTATAAAGTAAATTCGGTGCAAAGGTTTTGAACTCAGTGGTTCTCAATTATAAATAATTTTTAAAACCATTGAAATAATTTAGTTGAATATTAAATTGGCTTGAAAATTTGAGTAATCATGCAGTCTGATATTGATTTATTTATAAGATTTCATTTTTGCTTTTCTTATTGTAGAATGCATATTGTCACAATAAAAAATCTCATAAAACCAGCTCAGCACTTAATCTAGCTTTGACTGAAAAGGCAAGTTGTGAAGAGGATGGTGAAATCAGAAATAAGGAGATTTACACAACTCCTGAAGAAAGACAATCTATAGCTTGAAAACAACAATGAAAGTCCTCATCTGTAAGCCTGAGAAAATGACTTCAGAAAATGAGGGCATCTTTAAGAGGGCCACTCAAGCCCACCGTAATATCAGTATTAATGTTCATATCAAGAGAGGCAATCCTTCAGAAGGTCAGGCCCCAAATCTTAAAGGTTAAAATTAACATCTGAAATTAAACCTGAAAAGTGATTGGCAATTAATTATCACTGTGATTCCCATCAGATTTTATTCACTTTCTTATTTGATGAATAAGTTAATACTTTATAAATGTTCTGATTGCCCTCTGGGAATCAGACTAGAAAAAATAAAATACAGCACCATTTCAAACAAATTAGAACAATTGTATCATTAATAAATATTTGGATGTCTTACGTATGCAAAACTATACAGAACTGTTTAAATAAAACAGTTTAAAATTTCCCCCAATACTTAATCAGGATTTTTTTTTTTTTGATATTAAGAAAAACATATACTTCTTAGCAAACACATTATGTATTATTATAACAACAAATATATTTGCTGATATATTCTAAATTGTGGAAAATAATTCCCTCTTGTTTTTTAAAGCACTTGCACAAGAAATTAAGTAGAACAAGAAAAAAACTATGAAAATTAGAATGTCAATAAGGCACATGCCCGTTTTTACTTTATACATACATAGGCTGAGCTTTGGAAAGTTGTAAATTCTCAGATTGGCCCAATCTATACTTATGCAGTGAAAAGGATAGCTAGACTGCCAATAGGACCAAATTCTTCCTTCCCGAATCATATTAAGTATTTACAGCGAAGGGTGTTCACATCAATCAAATCTTGTTCCCTGTGAATTTTCTGCATTGTCGGCATGTTTTTTTTAATTCTCTTACATTAAAAAGCCAACTTTAAAAAACCAACAACAAAAGCTTTAAAATCTACAACATTTGTCATAAATGTAAACACACATACATAATGTGCTATTCCTTTTTGGCATAAGCAACATTTATAAATCACAACAAAGAATGGGAAGAAGTAGAAAATAAAACACATTAAAAACAGGAATTAAAAGCAGTCAGTGTTGGTGAAGGCTGGGGGTTGAACCTATGCCCCCTTCTCTGTGGGGCTTGTTGCTCACTCCACTCCTATTTAACATCTACATGAAGCTGCTGGCTAATATTATTAGATGGGGTAATGTATCATCATTATGAGGATGCTACTCAGTTGTACATTTCTACCTCAGACTCAACAAGTAATGCTGTGAAGGTTCTGTGGCTGTGGAGATTTGAATGGGGAAGAAGAGGCATCAATTCAGTCCTAGGAATGTGGCATGACTTTGGATGTTAGGGCCTCCTGGATCAGGTGATCTAGTATCTTTATTTCTAGATGGGGCTATACTACACCATGTAGAATTTGTGAAGAATAGACTCACAAATTCAAACACTTCTTGTGGCAGTTGTGGTCCGGAAGACTTGCCCAACTTCATTTTGTGTGCCACCTGTGCCTTTTCTTACATTAGGAGGTGCTCTGCATGGTCCCTTGTGTTTTAGTCAGCTGATGTCAACCCTATAGACTAGATCCAACTGTGAAATCTGTGCCTTATACGGTAGGTCTAATATTACTTTTATTAGAACAGCAATAAATAATAGACTCTTGCAAATCTGAATATCCTTCCCTCTCCCCTTGGCTATTCCCAAATGAAAGGATTACATATTTCAGGTTTACATATGTATGCAATAGCACTTTCATATGTGCATTTTTTTTTTTTTGCAGGGTATTATTTCTTTTCTTATTTTGAACCATTCAGTGGGCCCTCTTATGGAAAGACCATTATATTAGATAAACAACTAATTAAAATGTATAACTCAGATAACATTCTAAGTTGTAAGGAAGGAATCTTCTATAGTTACTGCTTCCTATGCTAAGTTCAACCACACTGGTGGGACACGTAGTGTATTTGCATTTCCATTGCCTTTCCCATTTTGAATCTTACAGATATGATCAGGTGCAAAACTAATATCAGCCAGATGTACAGATAGTATGCCCCAGTATAAATGTCTGCCTAAGGGTTTTTTTTCTCCTTCACAACAATCAATTCCAATCACTCACCTGATGGAAAGGATTTTCTTTTAAATTACAGAACAAGTCATATTTAAAGAATTAAGAAGTATGTTTCCAAACAACATCGGGAGGAAGGGAAATGATTGTAAATAGAAACTGGATGAAAAACAGGCAAGTAAAATCTAGAAAATTAAATGCAGAAACTGTACAATTCTTCAGGAATAGGTAATAGACTCTCCATTCAGCTATACCATTTCCTTGCTACCTTTTTTAAAATAATAATAATAATAAAATACGAAACATTGATCACTGACACCCATTTTCTTTTATCTTCCAAAAGATAGAAAACTTATTAGGTTGGTGTTATTATGGTTAAAATATGATTGGGAAGAAAAATTGATTCCTGCCCTTTGCTTTTTATTGTAATTTACAGTTTGAAACATTTCATTACCCTCCCAGAGAAGCAATTCTTTACTATTCTTTCTGCTTCTATTTTATGCTACAAATCACTACAATCTATACATAAGAGATGGGCCAATAAGCTTTCGTGAGTGTATTCATTTGTGTGGTCATATATGGATTTTTCAAGAGATGAAAAATGATCTAGTAATTTTCTTGCTGTATGCTTGGTGTGTGCTGTTCATTTAACATTCTATATTAAACATTATAAGAATGTGTATTAGTGAATATGTTATTAATAATCCATATTAAAAAGTTTTTCTATGAGAAATCTAATATAAATGAACAGAAAGCATTAAAACATTTGGGGAAAAAATATCAATTGGATTAGAAAAGTATTCCAAATTTGGAGGAGGAAATAAAATAGGCCAAAGTACTCCAGTTGCAAGGAACTCTCTCTTCCATTTTTTTAAAAAAATAATGTATACTTTTGACTCTTTCTAAATGTCAATTTTGTAGCTAGATTATGGAGTTCTGTAATCAGATCTTGAAACATCCGACAGCGCATAGAAGAATTTGTGAAGTGTTTCTATTGGAAAATATGGGTGTTTTATGCTCCTCCATTGAGGTCTTTTCACAAATAGGTCACGAAGCCATAAATAAAAGCATAAGCACCCTTCCTTTATTTTTAATTTATCTAATTCACTTATCACAGATATACTGTTATCATCCTAGCTACTTCAGATGTTTTAATGTGCTAGGATACTAGGTGGAAGAAAGTGGTGGAAAAAACCTTGTGTGAGTAAGAGTCATTTGTTCTGGACTTTATTGGATTATATCCCTCTATTTTTTCAGGAGTTCAAGGCAGCACATATAGGGTTCCCTTCTTAAACAACAAACCTTTATACATTTTGGACCCCAAGTGTAATTTTTTTTTTTAATCTGCCTCTTCTGATTTGTGGCTAATTTCACCAACCTTAGCACCCAAAACAAAAGACTAAAATTTAAGAAATGATCGTGTATTCTGTTCTGAGGCTGGATCTGCTAATCTTTGAATCTAATGCATCTCCTTCTTCTCCCTGTTCATCACATTGTTTTCCTTAAACAAGTATCATAAAAAAAAAACACCCTCTACTGTTCGGTACATAATGCAATCTAGCATGTTGAACTCTTGAATCCTATATCAGATAAGGAATCTGAAATGGGAAAAGGATGAGTCAGATTCTTCCATCCTGCCTAAGGGATAGTAAAATAGGAAAATTAAAATAGGGAAAATGGGTCTCTGTGTTTATGCAGGAATGACTTCTGCTTTATCCTCTTGAGTTTTTAGAAATAATAGAAAAAGGAAGGAATTATGAAACATTAGTTAATATTTTCATTTTATACTACACCTAATCAGGAATTAAAGTACCATGTAAAAGGATACCGAAGAATATTTAAAAACAGGCAAAGCTTCTGGTTTGAAAAGTCCATGAAAATGATTAAAAGATTTTTTTGAAAAGGATCTGAAGAAGTAGAAGCTAGTAAAAGTAATAATAGTTTGTACTTAGAAAAAAATAAATTAGAAAATGTTTCAAGGGGCAACAATTTGAGTTCTCAGCTTCCGTTTATTGTTTTTAATTTCTTTTTGATACACTGGAGTATAAAATCCAAATTAATAACTTTCATTGCTTCACTACAATATTGATAGTTTCTTCTATTTTCAACAAGAACTTTCAAAGTGAAAAAAAATGCTATACATATTTGGGTT
Source organism: Arizona elegans (assembly GCA_022577455.1). NCBI lineage: Eukaryota > Metazoa > Chordata > Lepidosauria > Squamata > Colubridae > Arizona > Arizona elegans. Next base: position 196,402,753 of record JAKOOJ010000001.1, on the reverse strand, counting down.
CAACAGCTTGTACCTCCATTTGTAGCATAAATTTTAAAAATTCAATTCAATAAATGTATAATTTTATTTATTTATTTATCATATTTACACATCATACAAAATGTGACTCTGAATAGTTTATAGTAAACCATTAGTATAGTATAGTATAGTAAACACAGAGAGGGCTCGCAATCTGGGTGTCCTCCTGGACGCACGGCTGTCTTTAGAAGAGCACATGACGGCCGTGGCCAGGGGGGCTTTTTATCAGGTTCGCCTGATCCGCCAGTTGCAGCCCTTTCTGGACCGGGACGCCTTGCGCATGGTCACTCATGCTCTTGTCACCTCCCGGCTGGACTATTGTAATGCTCTCTACATGGGGCTCCCCTTGAAGAGCACTCGGAGGCTCCAACTGGTCCAGAATGCGGCCGCGCAGGTGGTTATGGGCGCAACCCGTTGTGCCCGCGTGACACCCCTCCTGCGCGAGCTGCACTGGCTCCCAGTGGTCTTCCGGGTGCGATTCAAGGTGTTGGTTACCACCTTTAAAGCGCTCCATGGCATAGGACCCGGGTACCTTTGAGACCGTCTCCTGCCACCAATAGCCTCCCACCGACCAGTCCGCTCCCACAGAGAGGGTCTCCTCAGGGTGCCATCAGCCAAGTTATGTCGGCTGGCGACACCCAGGGGGAGGGCCTTCTCTGTGGGAGCCCCAGCCCTGTGGAATGAACTGCCCCCGGAAATACGCAAGATCTCCGACCTCCGGGTGTTCCGCTGCGCATTGAAGACCTTGTTGTTCCGCCAGGCAGGGCTGTCAATATAATCATTTTAAATTGGGGCATTTTAATTTTTAGAGTTTTAAATCAGCCAAATTTATTTAATTATTTTAATTTTTAATTATTGTTGTGTCTTGTGTTTTTAAACTGGCTGTACACCGCCCTGAGTCCTTCGGGAGAAGGGCGGTATAGAAATAAAATTATTATTATTATTATTATTATTATTATTATTATTATTATTATTATTATTATTATTATTATTATTATTATTATTATTATTATACCACTAGTATAGTAAACCATGTAAAAAAAAACTATTAAAAGTAATTTATTTATTATTTTATTTTATTTTATTATTTAAATTTGTATACCGCCCTTCTCCCGAAGGACTCAGGGCGGTGAACAGCCAAAATTAAAATACATACAATATAAAATTTAAAATAATTTAAAAACAGAATTAAATCGAATTGGCTTCCCAAAAGTTAAAACCCATTACCCTTAAAATAACCCATTAAAATTTTAAGCCAGCCCAGCTTGCTGAAATAGGAAGGTCTTCAAAGCTTGACAGAAGGTACGGAGGTCCGGGACCAGTCGTATTCCTGGGGGTAGCTCATTCCAGAGGGTGGGTGCCCCCACAGAGAAGGCTCTCCCCCTGGGGGTTGTCAGTCAACATTGCTTGGCCGACGGCACCCTGAGGAGGCCCTCTCTGTGGGAGCGAATTGGCCGGTGGGAGGTTATCGGTGGCAGAAGGTGGTCTCGTAAATAACCGGGCCCTAAGCCATGGAGCACTTTAAAGGTGAGAACCAATACCTTGAAGCGCACCTGGAAGACCACCAGAAGCCAATGCAGCTCGCGCAGGCAAGGTGTCACATGGAAGCGCCATGTCGCCCCCATAATTACCCGTGCGGCCGCATTCTGGACCAGCTGGAGCTTCCGAGTGCTCCTCAAGGGGAGCCCCATGTAGAGAGCGTTGCAGTAGTCCAGGCAAGAGGTGACGAGGGGGTGAGTGACCGTGCATAGTGAGTCCCGATCCAGAAAGGGATGCAACTGGCGTATCAGGCGAACCTGATAGAAAGCCCCCCTGGCCACGGCCATCATATGCTCTTCTAAAGACAGCCGTGCATCCAGGAGGACACTTAAGTTACGAGCCCTCTCCATGGGGGCCAATGACCTGCCCCCAATAGCCAGCGATGGCACCAGCTGGCTATATCGGAACGCCGGCATCCACAGCCACTTGGTCTTGGAAGGGTTGAGTCGAAGCCTGTTCCTCCCCATCCAGACCCGCATGGCCTCCAGGCACCAGGACATCACTTCAAGGGCATCGTTGGGGTGGTCTGGGGTGGAGATGTACAGCTGAGTATCATCAGCATACAGATGGCATTGCACCGCAAATCAACGGATGATCTCACCCAGGGGCTTCACATAAATGTTGAACAGGAGAGGCGAGAGGACCGACCCTTGCGGCACTCCACAAAGAAGGTGCCTCGAGGTTGACTTCTGCCCCCCAGCCAACACAGACTGTGACCAGTCGGAGAGATAAGAGGAGAACCACCGTAGGACGGTGCCTCCCACTCCCAACCCCTCCAGCCAGTGCAGCATGATACCATGGTCGATGGTATCAAAAGCCACTGAGAGATCTAATAGGACCAGAACAGAGGAACATCCCCTGTACCGAGCCCTCCAGAGATCATCGACCAATGCGACCAATGCCGTTTCTGTGCTGTACCCAGGCCTGAAGCTGGACTGGAACAGATCCAAATAGACAGTTTCATCCAGATACTGTGAGAGCTGTCGCGCAACCACACTCTCAACAACCTTCACCACGAAGCGAAGATTGGAGGCAGGACGGTAGTTTGCCAAAACAGCCAGATCCAGAGAGGGCTTCTTGAGGAGGGGCCTCACCACCGCCTCTTTCAAGGCGGGAGGTAAGATGCCCTCACTCAGAGAAGTGTTAATAATCCTCTGGAGCCAGCCTCGTGTAACCTCCTGGTTACACCAGCACCAGCCAGGAGGGACACGGGTCCAATAAACATGTGGTTGCATTCAATCTCCCTAGCATCCTGTCACGTCCTCGGGAGTCACAGGGTTGAACAGATGACATTCTCAAGACCCGCCTCAGCCACATCGCCTGAACCCACCCAGTCAGAGTCCAAGCCATCCCGAATCTGAGCGATTTTATCGTGCAGATAATATGCAAAATCCTCAGCACGCCCTTGCAAGGGGTCTTCCCGTGCTCCCAGATGGAGAAGGGAGCGGGTCACCCTAAACAAGGCAGCTGGGCAATTATCTGCTGACGTGATAAGAGCGGAGAAGTAGTTACACTTCGCCGCTTTTATCACCACTAAGTAGGTCTTGATATAAGACCTCACTAGTGCTCGGTCAGATCCAGAACGACTAGCTCTCCAACTACTCTCTAGGCGTCTTTTCTGGCGCTTCATCTCCCTCAGCTCCTCAGAGAACCAAGGAGCTGGGCCGATTCGGCACCGGGTCAGAGGCTGCAAAGGCACAACCCAATCTAAAGCACCAGCGGCCGCCCTATCCCAGGCGGCCACCAGGTCTTCCGCTGAGTCATGAGCCAGAGTCTCAGGGAATGGCCCAAGCTCCATTTGGAATCTATCAGGTTCCAAATATAGGCAATATTTTTTTTTAAAAAAATAATATGATTAAAAGATGAGGAAAAGCTACAGATATTAACAACAGTGGAGCAACCTGAGCAACTCATTCCCTTGGGATCCCCTGGCCTGATGACATAACCAAGTTTTGAGGGACTTATGGAAAATTAACAGAGATGAAGCAAGCTTTACCTCTGGGGATGGTGGTGGTGGGGAGGAATGATGTTCTATAAAGTAGGAGCCATGGAGGAAAAGCGTGTCTTCTTAGTCCTACCACATTAGCTCCTTAGCAGATGGAACCTATGGTATATCTTATTTGTTGGATCTGGTGAGATGTAATCAGGAAACGGCAGTCCCACAAATAACATGTCAGTTCCATGACATGAAGGCAGTGGTGGGATTCAAAAAAAATTACTATCATGTGGGCATGGCTTGGTGGGCGTGGCTTAATTTGTCAGGGACAGAGATGTATAATTGATCACCAAGCTCAATTTATACCTTATCCAATGGCAATGCATTCAGAGAGACCATCAAACCCTATGGTACCCCACTTAGTTGGGGTTGAGGGGGGATGCTCTATCCCCCAATCACCAGCACTTAGTATCAATTCTGATAAAGGAGGCGAACAAGCACAATACAGTGCCATCCACCCCCAATACCATAGTCCATGATATTAAGGCCATCAAGAGGTCGAGCAGAGCAAGGATGGATTCCCATCCCACTCCCTCCAGACATCATCTAAAAGCACAACCAATACTATTTCTATTCAATATCTGGGCCTGAATCCTCATTCAAAAAGGGGTCAAGACAATCCACTTCATCCAAAGTCCTCTGAAGCTGTTGCACAGCCACTTTCTCAACTACCTTCTTCCCCAGGGGAAGTTAAATACTGGTCAAACGTTTGCCGGTATGGTGGGGTCCAGCAATGGTTTATGAGGAGGGAGTAAACCAAGGCCTCCTTAAGAGGGAAAGGAACAAACCTGTCGCTCAACGAAAAATTCACTACCACTAGAGCCCACTCATATGATACTCCTCAGGCTGCTTTAAAGTGCCCTTCCCCATATTGTATTGTTCAGCATCTATATAGATGAGCATAAGGAAAATATTTCCAGAAATTTCTGGGGTATAGCTCAGGGGTGAAATCCAGCAGGTTCTGACAGGTTCTGGAGGACCGGTAGCGGAATTTTTGAGTAGTTCGGAGAACCAGCAAATACCACTTCTGGCTGGCCCTAGAGTGGGGAGGGAATATCCTTCCCCAAGGAATGGGGTAGGAATGGGGATTTTGCAGTATCCTTCCCCTGCCATCCCACCAAGCCTCGTCCACCAAGCCACACCATGCCCACCAAGCCACGCCCACAGAACCAGTAGTAAAAAAATTTGGATTTCACCACTGGTATAGCTGTAGCATATATCACCACTAAGAAGAATCTAGTTCACATATTTCCATAATCCCCTCATTAAAAGAGACAGCTTAGTCATTCTGGAGACCTTCTCAAAAATGCCCACTGTGTCAGTTTCTAATGCTTAGTCCATGATGAAATAAGCAAATCTGAGTTGATTAAATTCAGAAGGGAAATATAAAGAAATCTTGTCTCTGATAAGAGTATCCTTGGAAATAAGAGCTATAGAAGGAATCTTTAATAAGATGGATTAGTCCTCTAATCTTTTAACCTTCCCATCACATTTACAAAAATATGTAGGATTTATATTGATATTTAATAATTAGGTTTTCCAAAAAATATTAATCAGTAGGTAATACATTGATGTTTGGTGTTGAAGGGGGATATTTACCATTATTTGAAATTAATTGTAAAAAAAATGATACTTTTCACTTAAGGTCTCAATAATTTAAAATATTGTCCTGAATATATACTGTATATGATCTAGTATAAACGGTGAAGTAAAGAACCTTCCTTGTATTAATGTTGAGCACAGTGATTTTGCTTCCTTGCTATTTACCAACATACAGTTAGATATGTTTACTCCTCCCTTTTGTTTCTTTAAAATATTAATTAATTGATTTTGTTCACAGTTAACAGAGAATAAAGCTGTTTTTAGCAGAACAGTAACTATTATAATAGAGGGGTGTACATGTGTATGTGTGTCACATTTTAAAAGTTCATACTATTTTTTCTTGAATTTAGAAGGGAACAAAACAATCCACTCTTCAGGTTTGGCTGGTATTTTTCTAAACATAAAAATGGTAGTGAATTCTTGAAAAAGGCCATCATTTGCTATGCTCTTCGTTTATATCTAGGTGTGAAATGATGTAAATATCAGACTTGCGAAGATTTCACAGAAATATTGCTGAAGAGCCAATGCTTTTTTTTTTTTTTTTTGTAAATGGTATGATTTTACAGAGAGTTTATTTAATATCTTTATTTGGAAAAGCAAGTTATAAGCTCTCTGCAAAATTTGCCTTGGAGAAAAGAATAAGAAAGAAGCAGTTAAACCAATCGCTTGTAAAGCAACATGAGCACAAAAATGATGGACGCATGGATCAAAAATCTTGCTTCCCAATTTCATTTGCTGCGTGCAACAGACTAGTCTAATTTCCACAGATCCAAGAAGTAGAGGTGGCATAACAGTCAGTCCTCAGTGATATTCTTATCTATCACTAGATGAAATGAACTATTGCAAGGGACAAATGAACACCCCTTTTCTTGGTCTAGGGGTTGTTCTTTGCAGAGCCATATGTTCTTTCATGTCATATTATGTTTGAAGAGCTTTTAGGATGTATGACACCCCAAACCTTTATATTTTTGCAACCTAGGTAGAGAGCCATTTGTTTATTCAGATCAGGAATTGGCAACCAGCAACCCAGAGGCAAACTGAAGCTTCGGAGTGGACCTCTTGGCAATCCTCCTCATTTAGTGCTGAAAATGAGGCAAACCCTAGGAAAAAGAATCCCCCTGCTGTCTGTTCCCCCTTCCTCAATGCTTAGGACAAAAATGGACAAATGAAAAATACCCAGGATGCTTTATGAATTTAATAAGCACAGATGAAGCTAAATTTCCAGAATAGTTTACTAATTGTTTTGTTTATGGAAGGTACATCTTGTCTTCAAATGCCTCTCCTCATGACAAGAGTATTTGTACCATATTTATGTTTGCATCTAAATGCAGAGGATTATGAACAGTTATCTGCAAAAATTCAAAAAAAAAAATAATAATAATAGCAGAATGCACAGTAATATATTAAATTGGCATAGAATAGAACTAGAATACAACATTGATTGTAATTATTCCCTTAATAAATGTATGTCTACCTTGCCTGATTTGCTTTGTCAGGGCTTCTTCTCAACGTAGCCCTCAGTTTGTCATAGAAATATGAATATGTTCTTCAGACCCCCCCCTCAAATTCAAGAAAAAGATGCGCAACCTGGAACTCTAGAAATATATCTCACCACCCGCTAGAAAAAGTTGGGTGAAGCCCCCAAAGCCTTTCAACATTGTTCATAAAATGCAACTTTTAAATTAGACTGCACGGGAATTGTTATATATCTAAGAAGGATTCATATTAATTGCATTTAATTAATTTTAGACTTTATCCTGCCTTTTCCTACTGCTTCATTTGGTCCTATATCTTTAATGGATTATTGCCAGAAAGTATTTCTCTGCTGTCCAGGCCAGTTTACGATGCCATTTAAAACCTAGAACAACTATAAAATGTTGAAACAACAAAAACAAAGTTAAGAATCCATAAAACAAACGGAAGGGCTTACAACTCACATGAGAACAGGCAATCCATATAACATCATTTATTTCTATTCTTCCCTTTGGAGGGCATAATTAGTTTATGCTTCTCATGAAGCTCATTGGCCTGGTTTGCATGAAAGGTCACCCACTGAAACAAAAATACTTAAATCAACTCAATACTTAAATCAAGAATCAATAACTATCTGATAGTGGTTCTTTGTCAAATGCTGGGTGCATTCAATGATTGTATTTATAGCAATTGGATATAAGCTGTTTTAATATAATTAAAGAGAGTCCTTGTGGTATAGCAATTAAGGTACTAGACCACACTGGGGTACCTCAGCTTCAAGTCCATCTTTAGCCACAAAAGCTCATTGGGTCATTTTGAACCAGCCATCTCTCTCAGCTCAGTCTACTTCATTAGGTTCTTGTTGTGGAGATAAAAAGACCCCCCCCCCCCCACACACACACATTAAAACATCTCACATCTCATATAGGATCCAAATCTGCTTTGAAGTGAAGCCTGCAGCTTACTGTTGAACTGCTAAGCTTCAGGCAGTATATGGTGAAATACTGGAAATTATAGTTCAGCATCCCCTGTAGCACAGAATTTGACAAAAGAGAATATTTGTAGCTCAGGGTTGAACTGTGAGGTCCCTATTGCTCTCTGAGCCTGGTTGTTTTCTTGCAGACCTTTTTTCAGTGCACCAATTATGTTTCCTAGTTTGGTTATGAAACATCTACAAGGAAACAACCAAGCTTCAGAGAGCACCAAGGACCCCATAAAACTTGACATTTGGGTGCGCCTGAAAGCACTGACCTTTCATTGGTATCCATGATCAGGGATGGTTGTAGCACCAAGTAGGCCCCATTTTGAGGCACCAAGTTTTAAGGGGTGCCAAAATGGAAACGGCCTCTTAAAAATGCAGTAAAAAAGCAAAAAGCAGTAAAAGCATGCACCTGCTGGAGGGTTAGGTATAGTTTTGCAGAATTGTTGCCCTATGACAACAACTTGTGCTGATGTAATTAAAATTACTTACTGTGGTTAGAAGTGAATAGAAATAGAATAGAAATGTCCAAAAAAAAGAAACAAATGTTGGGCTGAAAATGTTATATGTAAAGCTCAAATACCTGAAGAAAAAGAGAATCAAGAGGGCTCCTTTTCTAACAAAATTGGAAGATGAGCCAAACCATAATGGGTGCCAGAATATTACCTTGTGTAGGACACCAAAATATGTAATACTGGTTCTGTCCATGATTTCACATCCAAATATATATTCTAATGTTTATCAACCTCAGCCATTTTAAGGTGAGAACAATACAATTCCCAGTTGGGAAGTCTGGGAAATGAAGTCCACTCATTTTAAAATGGCTGAGTTTGAAAAACACTGGTATATTCCATGTAGCTTGGAATGATTATAGGCCATTAAAGAGCTGCTAGAGCTATAAAACCCAATGGTGTTTTATGGGCCTATTTTTTAAACAGGCAAATTTAGAACTATAACTGAGTTTTCCTACCTTATCTTCTTTTTAAAAGCTCCTTCTTTCCTCAATTTTCCCAATGGCAGATTGTGCTCTGGGCAACACATGAAAACAAATGCCTTGGACCTCCTGTACAAGGGAGTGGAATGGGGGAGAAATATGAAAAAGGTAAAAATGATGAATCTCCCCTTGAAGGAAGAGGGTCATGATGAGAGACTTTCTGTAGTGTTGGCAACAGGGGAAAATTCTTTCTAAGTACACACAACAATATTGAATCTGTCGCTTTCATTTTAAAAGAGCAACTATCATCACAAAATCATTTGGGAGCAAACACAAAAAGCAGCTGGGCTTACTTTTATTTTTTTAAAAGTAATTCTTTCTTTTTGCTAGGCTTGCTTCAAATGAAGCAATATTAGACTGTTAGGTGATGGGCCCTTAAACCTTTTGCTGAAGTGATCTGGTTACAGGCTCTAAAATCTGCTTTAAATGCTCTTGTAGCATTTAAGTAAAAAAAAATCTACTGTTTTTTGAATATAGCTGAAATCAGCACAAAAAAAGGAGGAAAAGCCACCCTCTTTCTTAGCCTCAGAAAAAGGTAATCCCCCCCCCTAAACTTACACTGATGTTCAAAAAACATGGCAGTGATCATCTGATCTTCTTGTGATTTTCCTTTTCTAGACTCACAGGGAGACGGGTGGTCTATTAAGCAATATACTCTTACCTGTTCAAAAGACTTCTTTGCTCCATTCCCTCTTTCTTTCCTGAAGAACAGGCTTATCCATCACATTAAGTCATGGCTTTCTTAATCCATACTTTCACGGGCGATTCAAAAATAATTGGGTTCACACATAGTTTGCAAAACACGTAGTGCATTGATCATATAGCATGCTCCATGTTGTGTTCGGCGGCCCCGGCAACCGGGGACGCCACCCCGTGATTGGCCAAGAGGCGTGGCCTCCCTAAAGCGGGAGTATCTGTGGTTGCTGATTGGTTATCCTTTGACAAGCTAAGGAGTATAAATAGGCTGTCAGTTCTCCTCAGCCTTGTTCGTGTTTTCTCAATGCCTGTTGCTGTTTAATAAAGTGTTCTGTTAAAACGCAACCTCGTCCTAATTCATGCCTGTACGAACTATTTAACACTGGCGATGAGGAAGAGGAAGAATTCCAATGGCTCCGCCAACGTTTGCTCTTTTTGACCCATCCACTGAGATCTGGGAAGCTTATATGGAACACTTCGAATGTTTCTTAGAGGCAAACAACTTCACCGACCTTTCCGGAGGTAAAAAGAGAGCTCATTTCTTGAATTTTTGTGGCCCTGAGGTTTTCGCGACCGCTCGGGCTTTGTTTGCCCCTACCCCGGTGCACACAGTTGCCTGGGACTGCCTTAAGAGACCACTACTCTCCCGCACCTTCCCGAATTGCCCGTCGGTTTCAACTGCGACAGGTGTTACAGGAGGAGGGGGAGTCTATCAATCGTTATGTGGCTTGTTTGCGGACAGCTGCCCTCGATTGTGAATACCGCGACCCTGATGACGTGCTGGTGGAACAACTGGTGTGTGGCATTAAAGACATCCATCTGCAAAGACTTTTACTGGCCAAAAAGAATTTAGATCTATCAACTGCGATCGAGGAGGCACAGGCAGCTGAAATGTCGGACAAATCTAATGCCGACATTATAAATTTCTACCCTTCTGGGGGGTTGTCATCTACTGTTAACCTGCAAGACGTTGCTTCTGACGAGTCTACGGATGAGGAGGCCGATATTAGTCATCTACAAGCTTCTAAGCCTAGACCAAAGAACAAACATTGGCCAATTAAACCTCAGCCCTCTCTATGCTTCAGCTGCGGTGAACAGCATCCATGGGTGACCTGTCGGTTTAGATCTGCAACTTGCCGCCGTTGTGGGAAACTGGGCCACATTGCTCGAGCATGCCGATCTCTGCCCAAACCTGCTGTTTTGCCGAAGTCTCGCTGTCCTAAAAAGGAGGAATGTTTCTTGATTTCACGTGACTGCCGCATCACTGAGGTGACTTCCCTTTCCAGACTACCCAGTAACAACAAACTTTCAATGACAGTGCTCATTGAAGGCGCCTCCTGTCCGATGGAGGTGGACACTGGTTCAGCAAAGTCAATCGTGTCATGGGGGTGTTAAAGCGGCTAATTCCAACGATTGACAAGAGACGTTTGAAACCCTGCCCTGTCAGATTGAGAGACTACCAGGGAAACTTCATTCCTATTTTAGGACAGGATTCCTTTTTAATTGAAACTGAGGGGTTTGTGGGACTTCTCCCATTGATCGTGGTCAAGGGTTTCCTTCCCAGCCTACTGGGAATGGATTGTTTCGGGCATTGGGGTTACAGGTATCAGGGATTCACTCCACACACGTGGACAGTTTTGGGGGCCTGTTTAATGAGTTTTCTGACATTTTTGATGGGGGCCTGGGTCAGTATGTGGGCTCCCCCATCTCCCTAAATCTGGACCCCCAGGTTGCCCCGATTAGGCTTAAACCGTGCCGTGTCCCTTTTGCTCTTAGGCCAAAGGTGGACGCGGAATTAGATAAGCTCTTAGCACAAGGTGTCCTTGAGCCAAACGATCACTCTAAGTGGGAAACCCCCATCGTGGTTCCCATCAAACCTGATGGGTCTATTAGGATTTGTGGTGATTTTAAATGCACCCTAAATAAGGTGTTGACAGCTAATCCTTACCCTGTTCCTGTAGTTCAACATCTACTACATTCCCTAGGCCCAGGGTCCATTTTTGCCAAATTAGATTTGGCCCAGGCATATCAACAACTCCCGGTGGATGAGCCTTGGCTGTGGCTCAAACCATCGTGACCCACCGTGGAGCTTTTAAGTGTCGGCGTCTCCAGTTTGGTGTGAACGTAGCCCCGGGCCTCTTTCAAAATTTAATGGAGCGTCTTTTGCAGGGCCTGCCAGGGGTAGTGCCTTACTTTAACGATGTGCTCGTCTCCGCTTTGTGTCGGGGCAAGCTCATCGAACAAGTAAGGGCTGTCCTCCTCCGTTTCCGTGAATCAGGCTTGAAATTAAACAAGAGCAAGTGCAAAATTGGCGTTTCCCAAATTGAATTCTTAGGCTACTTAGTGGATGGTAAGGGGATCCATCCCATCCCATCTAAGGTCACTGCCATTAAGCATGCACCGGTGCCCACCTGCCAGGCTGAGTTGCAATCCTTTTTGGGTCTCTTAAATTTTTATAATGTATTTTTACCCCACAAAACCACGGTAGCCGAACCCCTCCACCAGTTGCTGTCCAAAGCAACTCCCTGGGTTTGGACAAAAGTACATGACCGCGCATTCCAGGTGGTTAAAGACCTGTTATCTTCGTCAGCTGTGTTAGTCCAATACAGCTCAGATTTACCCCTCACTCTGACGGCTGACGCGTCCCCATTCGGAATTGGGGCGGTGTTGAGTCACTGTTTTCCGAATGGGTTAGAGTCACTGATAGCGTTCTACTCGAGGACTTTGTCCTCCGCAGAACGTAACTACAGTCAGCTTGACTGGGAGGCTCTCGTGGCTGTCGCTTCTATCAACGTTTTCACGAATATGTGTATGGCAGGCCGTTTGAATTAGTAACAGATCATAAACCCCTGTTAGGGTTACTGGATGGTTGCCACCAAACGCCTCTGGTCATGTCCCCTCGCATGTCCCGGTGGTCGGTATTCCTGGCCACTTATAACTACTCATTAGTCTACAGACCAGGTAAACTCATTCCCCACGTGGACGCACTGAGTCATTTCCCTTTGCCGGCCCCTGTGCTGGATCCATCTCCGGCCCTGCCCGTCCTTCTGGTGGACGAGTTGTCATTACCACTGACCTCCACTGACATAGCAGCCCATTCCCTCCGTGACCCGATCCTCTCTCAGCTTCTCCACTGGGTTACTAAGGGGTAGCCTTTAGGGCAGGTGCCTACTGCTTTTGCTCCTTACCATACTCGCCAAAATGAATTATCGGTCCACCTAGGGTGTCTACTGTGGGAACACAGGGTTGTGGTTCCTCCCTCCCTCCAGCCTGAGATTCTTAGATGTTTACATACAGGCCACCCAGGCATCCTACGTATGAAAGAGTTAGGGCGTAGTTATGTGTGGTGGCCCTTATTTGACCACGATGTCTCTGCATGGGTCTCCGGGTGTCAGCCTTGTCAGCTCTCCCGGCCAGCCCCTCCGTCCACCCCGTCCAGGGATTGGGAAACTCCCTGTGGTCCCTGGTCGAGGCTGCACCTGGATTTTACCGGCCCTTTCCAGGGCCGACATTTCTTAATCATTGTGGATGCCCTATCAAAATGGGTGGAACTGGAACTCATGCCTTCCACAACCGCCGAGGCCACTGTTAGGGTATTACGACGCCTTTTTACCACCCATGGGATCCTTGATGTGATCGTTACTGATAATGGACCTCAGTTTGTCTCTGCCACTTTTCAGTCTTTCCTCGCGAGTTTAGGAACCCGTCACGCCCAGATTGCCCCTTACCAGCCATCAGGGAATGGTTTGGCTGAACGGGCTGTGCGGTCTGCCAAGGACGCGTTGGCCCGGTTTACTTCTGGAAGCTGGCAGGACAAGATTGACGCTTATCTGTTTGCTCAACATGGGACTCCTTGCCCGCTCACCCATCGCAGTCCCGTGGACGTTTTGATGGGGCGGCGGCTGCGAACAATGATGGATCGATTGCACCCTACCTATGCTCCAGAGGGCTATCAGGGTGTTAGTGTGGAGCTCAGGGCATTTAAGGAAGGAGACCTGGTGTTTGCCAGAAATTATGGGGGCGAACCTCGTTGGCTACCGGGACGGGTGATAGATGAAACCGGCCCCTGTTCTTAGAGGATTTAACTGACTGATGGTCGATCGTGGCGCCGACACGTGGACCAACTGAGGGGCCAACAAGATACCCCATCAGACGCTGGGAACAGAAGAGACCCAAGCATAGTCCTACAAGATGCAACACCACCCAGATACGCCCCCGTGGCCGTCACACTTCCTCCTACCCCTCGGGGACCGAGTCTCGCCCAAGACTTACCAGCACTTTCGGATGTCCCCATTGGCCATGACGGCTTGCCAGCCACGCCAGCTCCTGACACTGATCTGCCCCCCTCCACCGCTGCAGCCACGCCGGTGCTGAGACGTTCATCTCGTCTGCGCAGGCGCCCAGAGTACTTTAAAGACTATGTCTGTTCAAACCAGGGGTAAAGGAGTGTTGTGTTCAGCGGCCCCGGCAACCGGGGACGCCACCCCGTGATTGGCCAAGAGGCGTGGCCTCCCTAAAGCGGGAGTATCTGTGGTTGCTGATTGGTTATCCTTTGACAAGCTAAGGAGTATAAATAGGCTGTCAGTTCTCCTCAGCCTCGTTCGTGTTTTCTCAATGCCTGTTGCTGTTTAATAAAGTGTTCTGTTAAAACGCAACCTCGTCCTAATTCATGCCTGTACGAACTATTTAACACTCCAGATCATTTGTGGGTTTCAAATTTTTTACTACCGGTTCTGTGGGTGTTTCTTGGTGGGCGTGGCATGGTTTGGTGGGCATGGCTTGGTGGGCATAGCAGGGGAAGGATACTGTAAAATCTCCATTCCCACCCCACTCCAGGGGAAGGATACTGCAAAATCCCCATTTCCTCCCAATCAGCTGGGACTCGGGAGGCAGAGAATAGATGGAGGTGGGGCCAGTCAGAGGTGGTATTTACCGGTTCACCGAACTACTCAAAATTTCTGCTACCATTTCTCCAGAAATGGTCAGAACCTGCTGAAACCCACCTCTGCTCCAGATAGTCCTTGCCCATATCTGCCCATCATGATTGTAAGTTGTAATGATTGTAAAATGAGTTATCCACATGACCAATCTGAGTTTCTGACCATTTTTGTAATGGTTACTAAGTGACCCAATCAGTTCAGCCATCTGTGCCAAAACTGGAAGTAAATGCCAGTTTTCAACAAACTCCATGCCATAAAACACAATAATGTGATATGGGATGCTGCAAATAGCCATAAATGCAGACAGGCTGCTGAGGACCCAACATGAGGGCATATGACCATGATGGAGTGGGCTGTCAGAACTCTGAAACTGGGTTGTAACTACCTCTTGTGCTAACTCTGAATGGTCACTAAGCAAATCGGTCATACATTGAGAATTTCCTATATGCCAAAATTAGACAAAGTAAGTTATAGTTCATCAAAATGAAGTTAATGGATGGGTTACAACTATCCAGTATTTAACTATTTCTTTACTAGTTAATATATTTATTTATTTATTTATTTATTTATTTATTTATTTATTTATTTATTTATTTTTCATATTTGTATACCGCCCTTCTCCCGAAGGACTCAGGGCGGTGAACAGCCAAAATAAATACAAATACATATAGAAGTTAAAAACTATTAAAAACAGATTAAGTAATTTAGGCTCAAAGATTAAAACATCCAAATTTATCTAAAAGAGGTCTAAAACCCAATTTAAAAGCTGATTTAAAAGCCAATTAAAAAGGGAGAGTTAGGCCAGACCAGCTTGTTGGAATAGAAACGTTTTCAGGGCACGGCGGAATATGCGTAAGTCTTGGATGTTTTGTAACTCAGGGGGAAGCCCGTTCCAGATGGTAGGTGCCCCCACAGAAAAGGCTCTCCCCCTGGGAGCCGTCAGTCGACATTGTTTGGCCGACGGCACCCTGAGGAGACTCTCTCTATGGGAGCGAACTGGTCGGTGAGAGGCTATTGGTGGCAGGAGGCGGTCTCATAAGTACCCTGGTCCTGAGCCATGGAGCGCTCTAAAGATAGTAACCAAAACCTTGAAGCGCACCTGAAAGACCACCGGGAGCCAGTGCAGCTCGCGCAGGAGGGGGGTTACATGAGTGCGCCACATTGCTTCCATCACCACCCACGCAGCCGCATTCTGGACCAGTTGGAGCCTCCGGGTGCTTCTCAAGGGGAGCCCCATGTAGAGAGCATTACAATAATCCAGGCGTGAGGTGACAAGGGCGTGAGTGACCGTGCGTAACGAGTCCCGATCCAGAAAGGGACGCAACTGGCGAATCAGGCGAACCTGATAAAAAGTCCTCCTGGCCACGGCCGTCATATGCTCTTCTAAAGACAGCCGCGAGTCCAGGAGGATGCCCAAGTTGCGAACCCCATCTGTGGGGGCCAACGACTTGCCCCCAATGGTCAGAGATGGCGCCAACTGACTATATCGGGACGACGGAAACCACAGCCACTTGGTCTTGGATGGGTTGAGTCTGAGTTTGTTCCTCCCCATCCAGATCCGTACGGCCTCCAGGCACCAGGACATCACCTCGAGGGCATCATTGGGGTGGTCTGGGGTGGAGATGTACAGCTGGGTGTCATCAGCGTACTGATGGTACTTCACCCCAAAACCACAGATGATCTCACCCAGCGGCTTCACATAAATGTTGAATAGAAGGGGCGAGAGGACCGATCCTTGTGGCACCCCACATATAAGGGGCCTCTGCCCCCCTGTCAACACAGACTGTGACCAGTCAAAGAGAAAGGAGGAGAACCACTGTAGAACAGTGCCCCCCCACCCCCAACCCTTCCAACCGGTGCAGCATGATATCATGATCGATGGTATCAAAAGCCACTGACAGGTCTAGTAGGACCAGGACAGAGGAGCAATCCCTGTCCCGAGCCCTCCAGAGATCATCAGCCAATGCGACCAATGCTGTCTCTGTGCTGTACCCGGGCCTGAAGCCTGACTGGAATGGATCTAGATAATTCAATTCATCCAGGTACTGAGGCAGTTGTCGTGCAACCACACTCTCAACAACCTTCGCAACAAAGCAAAGGTTGGAGACAGGACGATAATTTGCTAACACAGCTGGGTCTAGGGAGGGCTTCTTGAGGAGGGGCCTCACCACCGCCTCTTTCAAGACGGTGGGAAAGACACCCTCACTCAAAGAAGCATTTATAATCTCCTGGAGCCAGCCTCGCGTCACCTCCCGGGAGGCCAGTACCAACCAGGAGGGACACGGGTCCAATAAACATGTGGTCGCATTTAGTCTGTTCAGTATCCTGTCCACGCTTTCGGGGGTCACAGGATCAAACTCTTCCCAAATAACATTCTCAGGACCTGCCCCTGTCATGTCTTCTGGATCAATCCAGTCAGAGTCTAGCTGTTCCCGAATCTGAGCAATTTTGTCATACAGATATTGTACAAAATCCTCAGCTCTACCCTCCAAGGGGTCTTCCCACGTCTCTTGATGGAGCAGAGAGTGGGTCACCCTAAACAGGGCGGCTGGGCGATTATCTGATGACGCAATAAGAGTAGAAAAGTAGTTACTCTTCTCTACTCTTATCGCCATTAGGTAATTCTTAATATGAGATCTTACCAGTGTTCGGTCGGATTCAGAACGACTAGCCCTCCAACTGCTCTCTAGGCGTCTTTTCCGGCGCTCCATCTCCCTCAGCTCCTCAGTATACCAAGGAGCCAGGTGAGACCGGCGCCGGGTCAAAGGCCGCAAAGGCATGACTCGGTCTAAAGCCTCAGCCGCCGCCCTATCCCAGGCGGCCACTAAGTCCTCAGCCGAGTCGTGTGCCAGAACCTCAGGAAATGGCCCAAGCTCCATCTGGAATCTCATTTTCTTTTATGATAGAATGGCACAATCCATCGATATAAACTCCAAGATTGCATTAATGCAATAAACATAATTAATGTATATGGAAATTCTTGCCCACCACCCAAATTCATACAAAACAGTATATCTTTGGAGAGAATATGTCCAAAATGTATTTAAGGGATGTTATGTATAAAGCCCTAGCATATATTATGGTTAGTTTGATTTTAAAATATAAATGTATCATGGGGTACTTCATTAAAAAAAGTGCATAGGAAGAGTTGCATTAGAAATAAAATGTATTAGGAAAAGTTGCTGTGCTTAGTAGGGGAATTGTCATTTAATTATAAGCAAAACATATAGACAGCGTGTAAAACTGAAGCCCCATAATCAATTGAGTATGATTTATTAATTTATTCATAATTTAAACATATGTTTATATGTTTTATTAATTACAGAGAAAATTACTGTGTTTTTGGAAATGTTCAAAAAGAGATGCAGCAAATAAGTAAATAAGTGTTTAGAAGAAAATGGCAAACAGTTTGAATATTTAATGTAATTTATATGAGAAATTATCTGTCAGTCCTGACATTTGGTAGATCTTATATAACCGAAACTTGCATATGAAAATAAATATTTTCTTGCAATATTTAAAAAAAAAATTTCATACAAGATTAGATGTAATTTATTTATTTATTTTATTTATATTCCACTTTTATTATTTTTATAAACAAGTTAGGGCAGCAATCTAATATTCCTTCCTATTTTCCCCACAACAAGCCTGAGAGGTGAGTTAGACTGAGAAAAAGTGACTGAAAGTGTCTGCTTTCATACCTAAGGCGGAACTAGAACGCACGGTCTCCTATTTGGTAACCTGATGACTTAATGTCCAGATCAGGGGAGTTAAACTGGCGGCCCATGGGCCGGATGTGTCACATGCAGGCCACACCCACTCTGGCTCAGCAAAGGCAAAAAAGTCACAATGTCAGATGATGTTACATGACACGATTGAGTTTTACACCTGTTGTCATTAAACCAGGAAATTGAAATAATAAACGGAATTTTAAATATAAATGAAATAATAACCAAATACATGCATATTGTGTGCATACATCCAGACTTGGGCATATACAATTTTATGACAATAAATAGAGATTAATATAGAGTGAGGTAAAATCTTATCATATAATATTATTTAGGAGAGAGAGGCAAAGAAATATCCTTAATTTAAACACTGCTATTCACTTGTATGATAATGTTAGGATTCTTCCTCATAGCTCAGCTGATATGTCACCCACCGATCCTGAAGTCATCTGAAAAGTATTTATTTCTTGAATTTCGGGACCACCAATCTCCAAAAATGATACTGATTGATTAAGTGCCATTCAAAGGATAACATTTTTAATGACCACATAGATAGACTTTCTTCAGGATGGATCTGGTCCCTCAATTGTATGCTCATTGCTGTTGTAATCAAATCCATCCTCTCCCTGTTGGTTATCTTTTTCCTCTCTGTCCTTTTAGTTTTCTCAGCACTTTGGACTTCTCAGGGGAGCTGGACATCTTTGTATATGTCCAAAATGTCCAGGACTGTTATGACTCACCTTGGTCATTTGTGCTTCAAGAATTCTGGATCGATTTGTTCTATGATCTATGTGTTTGTTTTCCTGGTTATCCATTCAAGAGCCTTCTTCAAAGTACAAATGTATGAAGTCAGCCCTCCAAGGTAAACCAGACAGGAAATACAATTAACTGAGTTAATTCTACTGTATTATAAAGCTGTATTAAGAGAATCAGCAGGTCTGAAGGTACAAACCTACTATCATTTTTCACTGCCTGATCAATTAGGGTGGGTCCTTCCTAGATTTCTTCTTTTTACCATTAAGTGACTACAGACTTTTCTTCTATGGCCTATTGTTTCTTAGGTAGCATCTCTTTCCCTCATCATCCCATGGTCATCCACACATTCCATTGCAATATTTATTTTTATCCTGCTTCTTTAAAGTCCAATTTTCACACGTCTCAGAAAAATCATTGTCTGCATAATTTTGCTCTTTGTAGGTAGACACATCACAGTATTGGAGTATCTCCTTGAATGCCTTCATTTCAACTCTACTATGTGCTGGTTTATGGCATATTTCTTTTCTCTAGCTGAGCACAATTCTGGTTTACTGGTAAAGGGAGCAAAAATCCTTTCTTTATATTTTAATGCTAAAGCAGATAAGGACAATAATTTTCCTTAATTTTCAAATGAGCCTAAGTCTAACCAATACTTTCAAGACACATCTGATTACTCTTTCAAATAGTGCTAAATCTATACAGAAAAGGAACCCAATTAAACACTTGATAAATACTTCAGAAAGTGCCACTTGGAATCTTGACTAACTAACCTCTCCAGAAGCCAGGAGTCCAATCTCTTCTGATACCCAAACCAAACTAACCATGGAGGATAGTACCTAGCAATGGGTACTATGTGTGGATAAGATGTGTATGTGTCTGCAGCAACATAAAGTGGCCAGTAGGAACTGGATAGTTCCAAGCACCTGACCATGCCATCAACCACTGTGTCAACAAAGTTTCTAAGATTATGTCTATGTATTGGGAGAAGAGAGAAAATACTACAAAAAAACTGGAACAGCTCAATATGACCTTAAATTTCCTTTGCTCTTGGAAGGCACACAGAGGCCACTGGGGACAGTTTTCAGAGAATTTGCGCTAAGGGCTCCAGAAAACGTGACTGCTATAAGATTTTAAAGAGGGATACCTTGGAATGTACAAAACAACCTTTCTGAGTGCTTTGCACAGTCCTCATAATTAATCCTATCAGTTATGCACTGGAAAAGCCAAGCAAAAGCATCCATTTTTATAGGTTGCTCAAGGAACATTATATTGATTATTAATATAGTACAGTAGGATGGCAGTTTACTGCCAATATGAAGTGCTTGTATCTGATGTGGGTTACTCACGATTTATCCAGGATTTTGTTGATATATTGCCCACTCCATTGGCAGTCTTCCAATGGACTGTGAGAGGTGATCCTGGTTTTGGTGCCAAGGACTCCTAGAAAGATGGTGTTAGAGAATTTCAATATCTATGTTGGAATTACCAAGCTTGAAACAATTAAAGATTTCATAAAAATGCATTTCCCAACTTGTTATTGATCCAACATATATTCACATATATTCTGGATTTGTCTATTTTTCTACTGAACAAGAGGATGTGGTTTAAAACTGGAGTATTTTACTTCCAGTCCCTTGTCATGGTCATATCACTTCATGTTGGGATTAGGTTTATAATACTTATTTCTCTATCTAGGGTAAGAGACCAATAAGGTTAAATATTCAATGCAATGAAGTGCAATGCCACCAACTAGGCAATGATTAAAACTTGTGGAGGAAAACACATCTGAAATATGATGGACCCTTAGTTCAAAACTAATTACTGAAAATACTCTGAAATAATGATGAAAAGAAAAGAATATTTTTTTTTCTTTACCATTGTATTCTCTCTCTTGTACAGATTTTCTCAGTGGTTTGGAGATCTATCTCATTACATAGAATTACTATTAGCTAGCTATGACATATGGTTAACACCTGGAGTATAAAATCAGTGAGGCTTGTCATAATTTAGATTGCTGCCTTAGAAATAGGCAGGATAGTGTCTGATCTGATTCTGTTGGATGACTTTTAAAGCCTGAAGATGCAGTCATGGTGTTTACAATGTGTTCTTTGAACAGTATTTCCCATGACTTACAGCCTCAGACTCACCTAGACTTAGTAGATTCTTCCATCTGGTTCTCAAGAATGCTGGTGTCTAAAAAGAGCAACAAAAGACAATTGTGTGAATTGGACTTGGCAGTTTATTCAGGAACAGCCAATTGAAGGACACTACATCTTGTTGAGGCCAGTTATGCTTTGGTAGGATCAAAGGTGGTTAGAATTTAGATTGCAACCCTGGATTCTTATCCTATGATTCCTATCTACCCAGGCTTTTCTTGGGATTTGATTCAGTTTGTTTTCAGATCCTCAGTCTCTTAATGTTCTTGAAACAGTTTCCGTGGTGTATCTGATTATATGTACACAAAAGTTTGCCTGAATTTACAACTTTAAGGTAGGCCTGATAATTGCAACCCAAAACAAGATAAGGCCTGCTACTCAAGCCAGGACAATGTCTCATACTCAGTCAGAAGATTGGCCCCCTTAGTTCAAAGACATCTTCACTGCTTACTACAGACTCTCCAACCTCACTTAGTTTTTCCCCAGCACTACATGGAGATGGTTTGGACTGAATTTAAATTGGATCTTGTTTTTTTACTGCACATGGGTTGGGTATTTTGAAAAAAAAAATTCTTTGGCAAAAAGAAAAATAGAATAAACGTCATCTGACAATATATAGCAAATGAATATCCATTTTGTATCTCTGATTGTCCTCTGTGGAGATGTAGATTATTAACAAGATAACTGCAGCAGTAGTGGGATTCAAATCCCATCGCTACTGATTCGCTCGTGGGCACGCTTGCACTCGCTCGTGCGATGCTTCTGTGCATGGGCAGAAGCTTCTGCGTATGCGCAGAGACGTCCGGGCAGAGCTCCCACCACTACCAGTTCACCCGATCCTGGGTGAACTGGTAGCAACCCACCACTGAACTGCAGGTTTTGAAATATGCATGATAAAAATATATACTTACTTTCAATGCATTATCCAAACTGTATATCTACTGACTGATGCAAAAACATCAATAGGTAACATCAACATTTTGTCTTCTGCTTTTCAATAACACCAATCACCACATATTTATATTAGGATAGAACATATTTAAAATTGTAAGACACAGGGCCAAAGAGTTGGGTTTCATTGTCTTCGGTTGAATTCACTGTGGTTCAGGACAGGTCATGGCAACACATATAAACATTTCATCACTAGCAGAGACATGTGCCTAACACAACCAACTCCAGTCACAGGCCAAGGTGTTGTATCACCATAATACTGTACTAATCAAAGAACTCAGCTGCTGATTCAGCTGAGGCAATGTCATCCCTGTATAAATCAACTTTAAATTGTCTTTGGCTCAAGCAAGCTAGTGGAAAGTGCTACAGGCTTATTCTTTATATTTTCCAATTCTCTATCATTAAATAAGGAACAATGCACCTCTTTGCCTTAACCTCACAGGGGAGATTATTGAAATAAATCAAAACCCATGAAACCATCTGAAGAACAATAAGATAAATAATACTGCTTTGATATATGCTTGGCTATTCCATTCTGTTTCAACTTGGTTGGGATGAAAAGCAATTGGTGTAACATTTGCAAAATGACTCATGGCTGTAGGCTATCGCTGGCATTCCATGCCCAGCTGTCAGTGACATGAACCAGAATAAAGAAAAAAAACAGCTCATTTCTTTGAAAAGCTTTCCTGTACCTGTGGAAAAGGCTGGGTAGCAGTCTCAAATAAGATAGGCAGGCCATTTTATCATTTATTTTCCTGAGAAACACTTGAAATCTCCTTATTGCAGCCCCCAATGAGTTGCACCAACTGTATGAGAATGCACAAATGCTAAAAAAACCTGCAAAATGATATACTGTGATCTCAAAATGGTTTTTATTTCTCCTGCAGTAATCTAATCTGTTATGAATACAACATTTAAAAAGCAAACTGAACCAAAGCTCCCTGGGTTACGGCTGTCTAGGGATGTTGTTCCTATAAGTAGAATAGTTTTTAGTGCCAACTCTGGAACCTACTTAAAAAGAAAAAAAAAAAACTCTTCTTCCTCTTTGCTCATAATGCCTATACAGCTACATCATTAGCAAAAAAAGCTGAAGCCGAACTGCCTATCCTGGTTTTAGGGCAGTGATAACAACCAGTTCACGTGGCCTTCACAGCCTCTGAAAATCATCTGAAAGTACGCCCCATTCTCAAATGATTGTTGGAGCCTTGGAGGCTGCATAAGAGCATGCCCCCCTCAGAGAACTTCTGGAGCCTCACACAAGCACACCCCATTCTGTGTGTCCCCCATAGCCTCCAAAAATCATGTATGATTTTGAGAATAATTGTTGTTGGGTGTTGATGAATGCTGGCGTGTCACTCAAAAGATCATAGTGTGTCACCTTTGATACATATGTCACAGGTCTGTCCTCATTGTTTTAGAGGCAAATCTTACACCATATGACTAGCATGAATTGAAAACAATTTAGGCCTTATTCAAGAACAGCAAAACAGAAAGATTTCTAATAATGGTTCTGAAGGTCACTCTAAGGAAAATACATATAAAGTGAAAATGGATGTAGCTAGGCACCTCGGTGTGCTGAGCAAGGAGCTAACAGCGTGTCAGGGCTAACACAGCATTGCATTATGTTACTGCTCAGCCAATATCAAAATAAGCATCATTTGTTAGGGATTCATTCTTCAAAGCTACCTCCGCAGTAGGGGGAATTTTTCAATCTCTCAGGCATTATGGATGCTCTCAGCCCAGGCTACAGTCAGAGAAATGACTACCTCAGTGCAGAGAGAATGTGAATTCTACCTCCTAGCCTTTTATTTATTAATTAGATTTTTATCCCACCTTTATTATTTTTATAAATAATTCAAGGCAATGAACATATCTAATACTCTTTCCCCCTCCTATTTTCCCCACAACCACAACCTTGTGAGGTGGATTGAGTTGAGTGAGAATCCCTCCTTTCATTATGCTGTTAGCTTTCAAAAAAAGAGGCAAGAAAGAAGTCTAGTAAGGATTCAAGCCAAATTTTTTCATACTTTCACACTTTTGTCTCCCTCCCTCCCTCCCTCCCTCTCTCTCTCTCTCTCTCTCCCTCCCTCCCTCCCTCTCTCTCTCTCTCTCTCTCCCTGTCCTCTTTTAATTCCCAGCTACTATTTTACCAGACGGGAGGACACACTCCTGACAGAATTGAAATGGTTCTGAAAGAAAAACCTTTTACTAGTTTCTCTAATCAACACTTCAGAATCAGTTCAAGAAAGAAGGCAGGTATGGACACATCAGAAGATCAATACCGAAAAGATCTTTCTTTCAAACTTGCCAGGAGCAGCAAGGATTTGCCAGAAAGTTATTGTCAAAGAAACGGTTCCCTTTCCTCTTTGGAGAGTTGAAGAGACCCAAGAGCAAGGGCCCTGTAGTGAAGGAGTGGTAGTGGGAAATTGGGCATATTATTTGTCTCTGGGGAAATGACAAATTCATCAGTGATTTCTCAAACATAGACAGCCACAGCAGCAGCACTACTGAAAAGTCCAGAGGGAGACATTTCTACCTGTTGTTCTCCCTCAGGAAGCATGAGAGGAAGCTGAAGAGATAATAACATAATGAAGGGCCAGACAGGGACAGGCCCTCCTGGGACACCTTGTCATCAAAGAAGCCCAAGAGCACCACACTCTACACTAGAGGGTACTTGAGTTTTTAAACTTTGAAATAATTTCTAATCCATTTATCATTTGAAGAGGAATGAAAAATGGGAGGGGGAAATGAGAGTCATATAACGGTGAGATGGCTGCCCTATAAATGTAATAGGTAGATAGATGATAGGTAGACAGACAGACAGACAGACAGAAATAGATGATAGAGATATATACAGAGAGTGTTAGAGATGATAGAGAGATGATGGATGGAGAGAGAGAGAGAAAGAGAGAAAGAGAGAGAGGAGAAAGGCAGACAGACATGATAGATAGAGATGATATAGATAGATGATGGATGGATGGATGGATGGATGGATAGATAGATAGCTAGGTAGGTAGATAGGTAGATAGAATACATATAAATGCAAGTCAGTTTCCTTGTCCAGCAGGATACCAAGCAGAATATCATGGGGAATTCTTGCTTTTGATGCTTGCTGCATTTCTATCTCATCTTTTCTCCAGTAGTAACATTGACTTAATAGAATATGCTGAGTGGAAGTTTCTGCTGTTGCATACCTGGTTTGGAAACATGAAAAAAATCCACCATCAAAGACTTAATCCTAGTTAATTGTTTGACTAAATTGGTCAAAACTATGAAAATGACCTCTCTAAGCTTTGTCTTCCAAGTTTCTCTCTTGCATAAATCAAGGGGATTTATGTCATGTGAAGTCAAATCAAAGAAAGCTATACTGTGTTTATTTCATTTCATTTTATATTTATATAGCATTATACTCCCCTGGTGCAGAGTTTTAAGAGCCATCTCCCACCCTGTAGAAACAATTTAGGAATGGGATCATTCTACAAAACTATGCAATACTGAAAACCTGTATTTTGTGCAATAAGATTAGGTTTACTGTATCAAAATCTTCACTGATATCTGAAATACAATACAGTGTACAATATATTTACAAAGATTTAATCCAGCGGCTGCCATTTAGTTTAAACTGTCAGCTTGCAGGCCCATAACACTGTTTCCTTTAGTCATTTTTAATAAAGCTGGGGCACATATTGTTGACATTTTATTGTTTTCTTGATCCCCAGAGTCAAACAAAGAAAAATGCTATACTGATTCAATATGTGGTTTAGTTAACTAAATTTAGTTTGCTATGCAAACACCAGTTTCATCTGCCCCTCTCTCCAAACTCCTAAGAAAAAGATCACAATTGCTTTTATTTCATGACCTCATTTCCCAGATCCTTCCAGAAGAGCTAAACCAAAATTCAGCAGGTGCATCCAAACACTCCAATGGGGATGGACCTTGTAGGTGCCATGACTGCATTAATCCTTACAGGTAGTTCTTGGCTTGCAATCATCATTAGGGCCAGATTTTCTGTTGCTAAACAGGGCGCTTATTTAGTAAATCATACCCAATTTTATGAACGTTTTGTAAGTGTTGTTAAATCACTGCAGTTGTTAATGAGGACCCAGATTGTTGGAGGCAATATGCTGACTCTGTAAACTGCTTAGAGAAGGCTGTAAAGCACTGTGAAGTGGTATATAAGTCTACGTGCTATTGCTATTGCTAAGTGAATCATGTGGTTGTTAAGTGAATCTGGCTTCCCCAGATTCTGACTTTGCAAGGTCATAAATAGCAATCCCATGACCATGAGATGCTGCAACTACCGCATATCCATGCCAGTTGCCAAGTGCCCCAGTTCTGATCATATGAAGGGCATGCCAAATTGTCCCATTCTGCTGTGAGGATGCTATGATAGTTGTAAATGTTAGGATCAATTGTAAGTTATTTTTTCAATGCCATTGTAACTTTAAACAGTTGCTAAATGAATAGTTGTAAGTTGAGGATTACTGTAACAAGCAGGGTAATGCAGCAGTAATTAAGTGGAGGCCTGCCTCACCTTTGGGGGAAGAATATTTTAAAAACTGGAGGCAACAGAGGGGTAGGCAATCTTCCTGGACCCTGTCAGTCGAAATTCTTTAACTGACCGAGTCTGTAACATACTTTCCCATTGGGAAGAGCGGGATGGGCCAATATGATGGGGGCAAGATAATTCCTCAGATAACTTGGCCCCATGCCATGTAGGACTTTAACCACCTTGAATTGGACTGAAACAAACCAGCACTCAATGCAGTTCACACAGTAGAGTGTTACATGCACCATCATTGAGGTGCCCAAAATTGTTCTTCTGCATCAACTGTAGCTCCTGAATGTCTTCAAGGGTAGCTCATGTATAGACATTGCAATAGTCCATACAAGAGATGACCAGGGTGTGAGTGACTGAAAGAGATTTGGATGATGGATTTGGAACAGTGGTTTTGCTGTGAGGATAAAATCAAGGGTGCATAAATTAGATTACTTTGGATAGATGGGTAGATGATTAACTAATAGGTTTATGGATTAAGTTAAAATGGCAGGCTCAATTGCCAAACCATGAAGAAATTATGTAAAATTCACAGCACCAATCTGTATATAGTGAAGGACATTATCTGAAATCTCTTCAGGAGTATTTCAAACTACGAAGTATTTCAGAATAAAAGATGTTCAGTAAATTTGCATTCTTTTGTCATTTGAGAATGTTAATCACTTTAGTATAAAGGCCATTTATGCTATAGAAATAATATACTGCAATAACATTCAGAAAAGCAATGTATAGATATCTTCAGTAAGGCCATAAAAAGCTCACATCTTATTTTCACATTGCCAGAAAAGTCAGATGAGACTAATGGATCATCTGTGGCTTCCTGAAAACTTATGAAATCTACATCTATTTATCAGTAGGAAATTCCTTTCAGAACCTTAGGAAGCTGTAATTATTAGGATATAATATAACTTGTACAGATTGTTTTTTCTCTTTTGAGCAAGATCTTTCCCCAGAGC
This sequence comes from Arizona elegans, assembly GCA_022577455.1. Taxonomy (NCBI): domain Eukaryota; kingdom Metazoa; phylum Chordata; class Lepidosauria; order Squamata; family Colubridae; genus Arizona; species Arizona elegans. Next base: position 196,375,408 of record JAKOOJ010000001.1, on the reverse strand, counting down.
AGGCAAGTAAACAAGTGAATGGGACCCATCAAAGAGATGCTTATGATTATTATGGTTGGTTGAACAGTCAGCCAGATGTTTAGATTGGACTTGATTTTTTCCTCACCTAGTGAATCCTTCCTAAGGACCTGGGATAGCAGATGTTGCTTGATGGTGTTAAAGGTATCATTGCAGAGTACAAACTGTTCCAAGTAAAGCTGCCTTTTGGCTGATGGTGATTTTGTCATATCAGTGTTTAATTATTATTGTCGCTGTTCATCACACAGTCAGCCAGATGTTTACACTGGATTTGGCATTTTTGTTCAGCTATTGAGTCCTTCCCAAGAATTCAATAGGCAGATGTTGTTTGATGGTATTAAAGTCGTAGGATGTTATGTATTCCAAGTAAAGCTATTGGTATTATTTTGGATAAATAATTGAAAGCAAGTGCTATTATAATGACTGTATATGTTTTGTAAAATTATCAGGTATGAAGGTTTTGCCTTTATTTTAATCATAATTTATGGCTACTGCTTTAAGGAATTTTAACAAAGAAATGCAGTGTGTACTGTGTATATGTAGATTAAAATAATAATTAGGAGGACCTTGTTGTTTAGTAACATTCTATTGGTTATAAATACTTTTATGAAGTATACATTTCAGGTTTATGAGATTTGGAGTATAACAAACCCTGGGTCACTTTGAACAGCTTGCCGGATTTCATGATGATTGGATTATTTTATGGCTAATAAAAGGCAGCTTAAAAATGATACAATGTAAGTCCAGGGATGGGTGGCTGACAAATAAATTTAGGAAGAGATAGAGGTTACATTTTGTTTTTGCCATTTGAACTTGCTCCAAAGATTCAAGGCTGGTCCCAAGCAGATGCCACTTTAAAAATGAAAAAGGGTAGAAGTAGGGAATTCATTATTACAGGACCAACACAGAAGATTTTCCACTTTGCAACGGTTGACATAAACCTCCTGATTCTTAACATTGTCAGTGGATCATGAAGAATGGCATTTGTTCTGGCTGAATTACTGATAGCCAGCAAGGTGTTGGACTAGGAGTGAGGAATCCAGATTCAAGTCCCCCATTACGTATGAAAGGCAGCTGGGTAAGTTTGTGCCACTAAGTCTCTCCCCACCTCTCTCTCTCTCTCTCTCTCTCCCTCCCTCCCTCCTCTCATGATTGAAGCCTTCATTTTTTAATGTTCATTATAGGTAAAAAGAGGATGTGGCTTAGTTTGGGTGGTTGCAACCTTTTGTGACAACCCCATACAAGATACAGTACCATTTTGAATACCTGTCTCTCCCCAACTTCTATCTCTCCCCTCACCTCCATTTTAATAGGACTAGCCCAATATCTTTAACAATAAGGCAAAGGAAACAAAGTATGCCCCTTTTGTGTAGGTCAGTCATTCTTTTTTTTCCCCTAGCATATTCATTATATTGGTGGTATAGTAAAAAAACCCTGCCTCAGCTATTCCCCTTGTGTGCTGAGATTACTCTCAAACCCTTGTAGAAAATAGCAGAAGGATTGTTTATGTACACTTTCTCTCATAAAGAATCATCCTATGGAATGCAACTCTCATCTCTTTTTTCTTATAGGCCCATGATGGCAAACCTATGGCATGCATGCCACAGATGGCACGCGGAGCCATATTGGTAGGCACGCGAGCGTTGCCCTACTCAGCTCCGGCGCATGGGAAACGGTCTGTTTCTGGCCTCTGGAGGGCCTCCAGGAGTGGTGGGGAAGGCCGTGTTTGCCTTCCCCAGGTTCCTAGAAAGGCTGTGGAGCTTGGGGAGGGCAAAAAATGGGCCTACCGGGCCCACTGTGCCATCACATGCAAAAAGCAGAGTGAGTGCGGGGGGTTGCACATGCATGCATGGGGGGGCAGGGCACATTGAATTATGGGTGTGGGCACACGCATGTGCGACCCCCCACACTCCCCCCGCTTTTGGCACACAATGGCAAAAAGGTTAGCCATCACTGTTATAGGCTAAAACCTAAATTTCTGTTCCATGCTTGTGACACTTAGTTGTTTGCCTGAGGAAACTAAGCAGAACTGATGAAAGCAGAGATGGATTACCTGGGACAGATTTTTCCAGAAGAGATGATTCAGCCAAATATGACTATTTCAACAACTTTTCATATGCAGGAAACATGTAAAGAAAGTACTAGCCTGTTTTCTGGCTTTTTGTGGTAGGCAGGGAACACAGTGCCATAAAAATGCTCTCACCTATTTCTACTTATAGGTAAAGACACCCACATGGGGCATCAAATAATCAATTTGATAGGCTGCGAGTTCCAGCTCTTCCATATGTTGTAGGTGTTGTGACCCGACTCCCGAGCCTGTCCTAACAGAGGAAGAGGATTCAGAAGGTGATGGGGAGGAACTGACAAGGCCTCCTCTCCAGGACCCTCCTTTCTGGCAATGCCTCAGGTTCCATCCAAAGGCCAGGAGGAACAGCCTGGGATGTGCCAAGAGGAAGGCATACTGGAGCACCAATTGATAGGGAGCGAGGAGGATGAATCCTGGCTTGATCCCAGGCAGTGTCGGAGGGAGAAGCGTGCGCAGCAACGGAAGAGGCATGGGAGGGCCAAAGATTGAGCTGAGTCACAGAGCCACGCCCCACCAGGAATAAAAGTGGGTGGGATTGCTCTTCAGGCTTTGTGACGGACAAAGTTAAAGCCTGCAAGTCACATCGTGATCTCTGAAATTCGGCTTGGATATATTTTGGACTGAACATTGACTAAACTCTTGTCTCGTGGATAATTTGTTGCTCCTGGAACAGACTGAAGATAAGTCCTCTTCTGCTTTATGGGAGCGAAACCTGCCTTTGCAGGCATTCGGCAGTTTGTTGCCAAAACCTTGGTCTGCCAAGAATTCTAATCTGTTTACCTAATAAAATATTGGCAGGCGTGCTTGGTATTACGTTTGCCTGTGTGAGGAATGGGGACAGAACAGTAGCAATGTCAGACATACGTACAAATAGGGTGGGTCTTACAACATGATGTGATGATGTTCTCATCATTTTGAGCAAGGGACTAGATTATGAAGATGCTTTTTCTTATAAGGTTGGTACACTTATTTTAGATCCCTTCTTGTCTCTTTCCTGGCATTAGTGTCCACTGGAGAACAATTAGAAGAAGCATATTCAAATGTCTTTGGCAGATTCTGCATGTTATTTTATAATAGATTAAATTATATCCTCCTTTGAGAATCCCCTTCACATTCCTGCCAGTCCACATTGCACGTTAGTAGTCTTGAAGCACTTAGACCAAGTCCAGAACTTCTAAAGACCGGTCATAGCTGTTTGTTGAAATTAATGGCAAGCCATCTGCAGTCTGCAACATTCTGTACAGAGTGATGCACTTGTGCCAATGGCTGTTACCCATAATGCTAATAGACACTTTGTTTTTTGTGTAGGATATTCACTGGAAGTAGTTTAGGATTTACAAAGCCAACAAAAACATTTTCTCCCAAAGAATTTAATTTTTAAAGAGCTATTTCCAAGTACGATTTTATGCCTTCGTGGAACAAAAGAAAATCTAATTAGGTTGCTCTAGCCTTCAGCGAAATTACTTGAATAATCCTTGTACTCCATTTCTACATAGAAAAAAAATATGAGATAGTCTGCACTTAGTATTAGGTCAATGTCTGTTTTCACTAAAACATATTCCATTCTATGTGTACTGGAAGATGATATATCCTGTTATTACGGCAATTGTTTATGTAAACAGTGTTTAATTAAATTAAGTATCCTCATTATTGGCTCTTAAAGTTAATTACTTTACACCTAGGTAAGACCAAGTACCCCTCTTTTTATAGATTCAGTTTAGACTAGAATACTGAAATTCAACTGAGACACTAATATTGAGAAATGTATGGAATCAATATTCCATCTAAACTAGTTATGAAACTGACAGCGGTGTACTTCAGGAACATGGACAGATAAGCTAAAGCTGAGTAAAAGTCGGATAGGAAACAGTAATAATTATATATAATACTTTGAATGTAGGTAATCATATGTTCAGATACAACCAAATGACACTGGAAAAATTAATGTAATCCAAAATCAGATTCTCACTCCGCCCCCCCAATTTTCAGAACAGTAGTTTATATTAGAAAAGAGGATAGAAAGTCTACCACCCCCCAGTTTCTCATCCCAGTAGAAATAAAAAATGATGTAGATATGAAATAAAGCTTTCTAGCGCGCAACTCAAATGAGTTTTTAAGCTACTTCTCCATAATATACACATAACATTTCTTCTTTTTGTTTAAGATTAGAGCCTAAATCTGTTTCTTATGTGACACTCCTCTAGAACCTTTGTTCCTACATCTGTGAGTTTCTCTGTGTATATGAATGGAGAACATATGAAAATTTAACAGAGCAAATAGAAGCTATTTAAAATTTTCCTGCTAAGTGACATCTTGGTCAAGATTTCCCTTCTCAGGCTACATTCATAATTTATCTTGGGAAAAATCATTCAATTGCTATCAATGACCATCAAGAATATGCTGGAGTTAGTTTTCCTTAGTTTCATACTGAAGATTTTTAAATAAAGTTTCTACTATGATACAAAAGAATTGGTAATCTTATATGATGGAACATTCTGTTGGAAGAAATATCCATCTGGTTCAGTTCCAAACCGGGAGAAAGGCACTGGAGACAAAATGGAGGCTAGAGGCTGATTGGAAAGATGGTTTAATGATGAAGCAGAAGCACATGAGTTCTGGGCAGCTGACCACATGGAGTTGAGAATGAGGGGTTTTTATGCCTTCTCTTGGGCTTTTCACTTGAACTTCCTGTTCCTGTGCAAGAACATGTATTCTATTGGCTGTTGTAGGAGTTATGTAGGGGTCATAGCAGGCTCTATAGGTTGTCTGAGCTATCTTTGGTTGAAGTTTCTGAGGGTGATGCAATAAGTAATGGCTTTGCCCTGTTTGGCTCTTGAGTGAACAAATCTGCCTTTGTTCAGACTTTGGTGTAGGGGGTAATGGATTATCAAATCTGCATTTCTAAAAACTGCCCCAGCTCAGTATCTGCTTGGGGGCAGGGAGCTGGGTCTGAGTTTCTGTCTCCCTTAAGATTTTTATTTCTCTTTTAGGGTAAATATTTTATCCTGCCTTTTAAAATATATATATTCCTCAAAATATTTCATTCTTCTAGGAGAGGAGTGGGGGCTAACTTTCTACAATTCTATGTGTTGGGATTGAAATTTTAAAACAATCTAGTCTAGTGAACATTCATGTAGGCTAGCAAAAATGTTAACACTCAAGAATCTAAAAGATTGAAAGCATTAGAACTAAAATTAAATAACAATTAAAAGTTGATAAAACAGGGGCATTCTTATTGGACTGTGGAGGGAGTTATCCCTAAAAACCTGAAAACAATGTATGAAAAAATTATCTCCTGCCTGCAAGAAAGATGGGTCTCTGGGTCTACACATGTGTATCAGGGGTGGGTTCTACTTACCTTTACTACTGATTCGCAACAGGGTCGCGGGTGCGCGCTCGCTTCGCTCACGTGTGCGCACTCTTCTACACATACACAGAAGAGTTCTGATGACATCGGGGTCAGTGGGCGGAGCCTCCTGCCAGTTTTACTACCAGTTCTATAGAACTGGTGCAAATCAGGGGCAACCCACCACTGATGTGTATGCATGTTGTATGCCTGCAGGTGTATCTGATTTTATTGTTTGATTGATTAGTTCAATTAATATAGCAAATTCTGCCTTTGTCTTTACTTCCAAAAGCAATCCTGCATTCAGAAAGTGTTGCACTTTTAAAGAAAACAGAGAAGGATAAAAAATAAAATGAACAGAATAAATTAACTCAAAATAGGAATTGTCTATAACTGAACAGAAACCAGAGATAAAGAAAATAATGTAATTGTAGACAACATTATGCAGTAAATAGTTCTTCCAGGTATTTCAGATATACAACTTCCTTCCTTCCTTCCTTCCTTCCTTCCTCCCTCCCTCCCTCCCTCCCTCCCTCCCTCCCTCCCTCCCTCCCTTGTTTTATCATGACTTCTCATTGAAATTTGTTTTTGAAAATGTAAATGCATTCAGTATGCTTTAGGGTTTTTTCTCTCTGCCGTGATAAGCAGCTAAGCTATTTCTTTATAGTGCTATCGATAGATGAGATAGAGATAGAGCCTTATGGGAATGATGATGTGTGTGTGAGTATACACGCACATATACACAAATACTGTAAAGAAATAGCTTGCTTAGCTCAACTTTAGTTTAGTTATTCTTTTCCAGTGAAAAAACTGTTATTAAATCCATCATCTTTTACAACTGTAGCCATCAAAGTTTAGTCAAAGAGGGAGAAAGTCAGAGGTGGTATTCAGCAGGTTCTGGAGAACCGATAGTGGAAATTTTGAGTAGTTTGGAGAACTGGTAAATACCACCTCTGACTGGCCCCGCCCCCTTCTATTCTCTGCCTCCGAGTCCCAGCGATTGGGAGGAAATGGGGATTTTGCAGTAACCTTCCCCTTGAGTGGGATGGGAATGGAGATTTTACTGTATCCTTCCCCTGCCATGCCCACCAAGCCATGCCCACCAAGCCACACCCACAGAACCAGTAGTAAAAATTTTTGAATCCCACCACTGGCATGGATAGTTTGTCTTAATTCTTCTTTTATTGTGCATACATTTTTTAAAAATTTGAAATTTCAACATAAGTTAACAAAAATGCTTCTTAAAAGCAGCTGACATGTATTCACAAAATTAAATACTAAAACACCAACAGTGATGGCAAAGAGATGATGACATTTTATCTTCTGTTATAGGATGGGGAAAATTTCAAAAGCTGAAGTAAAGAAATTTTCTCTGTGCTTCCAATGTCCAGAGTCTCCAATATTTTGCCAGTAGTGCCATGAAACAATGCTATATCATTCATGTATGTGTGTGTGTGTGTGTGTGTGTGTACACTTTATTTGTACATTGCCCTGAGTGCTGTGAGTGAGATAGGCAGGTTTAAAATGAGAAGGGGGGGGAAGGGGAGAGGGAGAGAGTGGGAGAAAGAGGGGGGAGAGAGAGGGAGGGAGAGAGATCAAGAAAGAGATCTTGATGCTGTGATTGAAAAAAAAGGATCAGGCTCAAATTGATTTTGGACACATTATGTGAAGACTTAACTCTGTATAATGGGTCTATAATGGAAAAAAAATGAAAGGAAAGAAGAAAAGAGGATAACAGCTAGGTAGATAAACTAAATTACATTGGAAAATCAGAAAGACTAATCATTGGGGACAAATCATCCTGGAGAAAATCTATCTATGTGGTTGCTAAGGGTTAAAAAAACCAATTATTAATCAATCAATCAAATATTTGAGCATAAATTCCAGGCTGATCTACTATGTTGAACTGTCTAGCATGGCTCTATCAATTCAGGGTGAGAAGAGAAATAAAAGGCTGGTTTGTATTGCCATACTTAAGAGACCAATTCAAAGCTGTACCTAATTACTAAATGAATATTGTGGCCTAATTATCATCTCCCAGAAGCAACCGTTTTACCATTAAAAAAATGTATGCAACAACTAAGGCCTTTGATATTATTAAACAAAGTTGTACTTACATCCTGATTTTTTTTAAACGAAAGACAAATCTACTGTTTTCTTCCTGTGATACTCTAAACAGCATGCTAGGTAATTGTTCAGGAGCCATAAAGGAACCTACATTTGTTACCATCTTCTTTGTAATTGTTTAACCCAAGCAGCATTCCCTCTTGAATTATGCAGCTGCACGGTTTTGTTTTGGGTGTGTTTTTTTTGCTCACATATGAATTTCGCTTTGTTTTGTATGTCTTGTCCTCGGCATAATGTCAACAAGATCTCATTTTGTTAGAAGAAGTTATTAATATACAAACCTATATAGAACATTGTGCCTCCCTGTAATTATAGCTTTTGAATTATAGGTCAGATTCAGTGGTGAAATCCAAATTTTTTTACTACCGGTTCTGTGGGCGTGGCTTCATGGACGTGGTGTGGCTTGGTGGGTGTGTCTTGGTGGGCATGGCAAAATCCCCATTCCCTCCCCACTCCTAGGGGAAGGATATTGCAAAATCTCCATTCCCACCCCACTCGGGGGCCAGCCTGAGGTGGTATTTGCCGGTTCTCTGAACTACTCAAAATTTCCACTACCAGTTCTCCAGAACCTGTCAGAACCTGCTCAACCCTGTTCAGATTGTGTGGGAAAAGACATAAACAAAATGTCAGTGTCAAGCTTTATCAGTAAGACTTGATTTTTCTTAAACTATTTTTGAACTCTATTCTATCTGTCTATTTTCTATGGAATTATCTGAATATGAGAGGAGGACTTTGATCTATCTTGACTCTGGTTCATGTCTATAGACAGCACATCTCAGAGGACACATACTTAGCATGCCGAAGATCCAAAATCTAGTTCAGAAGACTCCTTTGCTGCAAACAGTGGTGGGTTGCTCCCGGTTCGCACTGGTTCTCAAGAACCGGTAGTAAAAAATTTTAATAGTTCGGAGAACCAGTAATAAGATTGGCTGGCCACACCCCTGAACTGGTTCCCAGCCCGGTCGCTGTTCACTTACCCCACCCACTCCCAATCTATTGCTGTCTCCTGAGTCCCAGGCTGATGGCTAGAGGGAAAAAAACTATTTAAACTCTTGCCGCGGGGCTTCAAAGGGCCGCCCTACAGCTGATCAGTGTTAAAAGAAAACAAATGAGTAGACCGGTGCCTGCAAAAATAGAAAAAACTGCCCCTTTCAGCTTCAGCATAGGTTAATTAGCACAAATTGATTAGATCGGCCTCCTGACTCTTAGCTGATTTGCTCTCAGCTGTTTTGCAAAGAGCTCTGTTGCTAGCTGCAAAGAGTACTGGAGCAGATTTTTTTCCCCCTAGCTATGCTGAAAAAACAAAACTGAAAGTAAAGCAAGGTCTTTGCTGCAACGTGATAAAATGAGGCAGAGAGAGATTTCTTTTTCTTTTTCCTCACCAAAAAAGGTAGGTGCAAAACTGCAAACAATTTAATTGCCCTAAAAAAATTTAGGGCAAAAGAGGAGAGTTCAAGATTTTAAAACACAAAACAAAAAAAGCTCTATTTAACTGGGGAATTGTAATAATTGAGATATTAATTGATATATTAATTGTATATTGTGTTGAAAGCAGAAATGGTTAAGTTGTGGTTTGGAGGAATATATGGGGGAAATTATTTGGTTTATTATTATTGGTAAATATAATTCATTGATTTGTAAGAAATTGGATTGCATGGAAATAATTGGAATATTCATGTTCATATTGATTAATATACAAAAAAGATAGTTATATAACTAATTGATTTATATTAAAATGTTGAATTTGTATTAAACAACTGTAATATTACATAATTAACCAATGTGAGGATGGATATAAAAATAGATGACAATGGGAAGGAGTATCATATAGAATAGAAGGGAAAAATTGAATTTGATTAAGATTAGAGATGAGGATGAAGGGTAATATTGTTTTTTTAAAAAAATAGATGAGAAATAAATATGGCAAAAAGGAAATATAGAAATTGTAAATTTAACTGAAATGACTAAACACTGTTTAAATTTGTGAACTGGCCAAATACTCTGTTCAAAGAAAATACATTGAATGTTTGTATGTGTGTTTCTAATTATTGCTATTTATTCATATTTGTTCTCTTTTATTCTTTAAAGTTTAACAATTCATTCTTTATCTTAATATTTGTTTGGGGTTGCCTTTCTTCCCTTTCATCTTTTTTATTGTACAGCAATCTTTATTCTCAAACCTACCACCTCTCTCTTTTCTTTCCCTCTTACTTTCTCTTCCCCCCTTCTTCTCCTCCCTACTTCCTCTTCCTTTCTCCTTCTCCTCCTCTCTTCCTCCCTCTCTTACCCTCACTCCTACTCTAATTTCCCTTCCCTTCCTTCATCCCTCTCTATTGCTGTATCCTTTTATGCATATGGACTACTCAGAGGGCTGAAAAAGTTATTTTTGACTGGTCCTCGCACTCTTGACCAGTCCTCAAACTTACGACTGTCCTCACATTTTACGTTTTTTGCCCTATCTTATCACCATGGTGAAGAGAAGCAGTTGTGAAATGAGTGACACATTGTTAAGAATGCTGCATGGGCATAAATGTGAGGATGGTCATAAGTGCGAGGACCTGTCAGAAATGACTTTTTTCAGCCTTCTGAGTAGTCCCTATACACATAGCCATGGCCACCCGGTCACATGACCAGCTAGCCACACCCACCCAGTCACATGACCTCCAAGCCACACCCACAAAATAAACCACGCCCACAGAGCCGGTAGTAAAAAATTTTTAGAACCCACCTCTGGCTGCAAACCTCCATTTAAAATGGTGGACTTTATCATAGCATGTTGAGAACTATTTCAGAAGTGGGTGGGAGCAGATGGGTGGGGCAAATTTTTATTTCACTTTATCAAGGGAAAGCAGCCCATCTGCTTGGTGGACCAACAAGTCCAGAGTGTGCCTCCTGTGTGAGTGGGTCCATGAATTAACTGGGTGGGGTCCATGGCCGTCATGGAAGCCATGAACTCCCGAGCCACCTCAGACGTTTCACCGACAGATGGCAGGTTGAAGTCCCCCATGACCATAAGCCTGGGGTTCTCCACCACCACCTCGGCAATCACGTTGAGTAGCTCGGGCAGGGTAGCCGACACGTGGCAGGGAGCCAGGTACGTAATCAGCAAACCCATCTGCCTCCCTTGTCCCCACTTCACCATGGAGAGACTCACATCCGGCTATCCCCCCTCCTGTCCCAACCAGGTCTCTGTAATACCTACCAGGTGCGCACCCCCCTCCTCAGTCAGAATTTAAAATTTAAAAGAATTATACCCTTTGGCCAAAATTTAAGAACCTGATGACTAAAACCCATTGAACAATTAAAAAATCTAATATCTCAAAAACGGGGGGGGGGGGGTTCACGCCAGCCCTGCTTAATGGAAGAAAAAAGTTTTTAGGGCATGGCGAAAAGCCCGGAGATCTGATATCCTCCGTATCTCCAGGGGCAAATCGTTCCAGAGGGCAGGTGCTGCCACAGAGAAGGCCCTCCCCCTGGGGGTCACCAGCCGACACTGCCTAGCTGACGGCACCCTGAGGAGTCCCTCTCTGTGGGAGCGTACTGGCCGGTGGGAGGCTATTGGCGGCAGAAGGCAGTCCCGCAAATACCCAGGTCCGATGCCATGGAGCGCTTTAAAGGTGGTAACCAGTACCTTGAAGCGCACCCGGAAGTCCACCGGGAGCCAATGCAGCTCGCGCAGGAGAGGTGTCACATGGGAGCGCCCTCTCGCTCCCATAATCCCCCGCGCAGCCACATTCTGCACCAGTTGGAGCCTCCGGGTGCACCTCAAGGGGAGCCCCATGTAGAGAGCATTGCAATAGTCCAGGCGGGAAATGACGAGTGCTTGAGTGACTGTGCGTAAGGAGTCCTGATCCAGAAAGGGATGCAACTGGAATCAGTTGGAAACTGGAATCAGGCGAACCTGATGAAAAGCCCCCCTGACCACGGCTGTCATATGCTCTTCTAAAGACAGCCGTGCATCCAGGAGGACACCCAAGTTGCGAGCCCTCTCCGTGGAGGCCAATAACTCGCCACCAATAGCCAGCGATGGCGCCAGCTGGCTATATCGGGACGCTGGAATCCACAGCCACTCGGTCTTGGAAGGGTTGAGTCGAAGCCTGTACTCCCCATCCAGATCCGCACAGCCTCCAAGCACCGGGACATCACTTCAAGGGCATCCTTGGGATGGCCTGGGTTGGAGATGTACAGCTGAGTATCGTCAGCATACTGATGGAATTCCACCCCAAAGCCACGGATGATCTCGCCCAGCGGCTTCACATAAATGTTGAACAGAAGGGGTGAGAGGACCGATCCCTGCAGCACCCCACACACAAGGCGCCTCGGGGTCGACCTCTGCTCCCCTGCCAACACTGACTGCGTCCGGTCGGAGAGATAGAAGGAGAACCACCATAGAACGGTGCCCCCCACTCCCAGCCCCTCCAACTGGCGCAGCATAATACCATGTATTATGGTATTATGGTATCAAAAGCCGCTGAGAGATCTAATAGGACTAGGATAGAGGAGCAACCCCTATCCCGAGCCCTCCAGAGATCATCCACCAACGCAACCAATGCAGGCGCTGGAACAACGCCCCTCGGCAGTCCTGTTTAACCAAAATTGCTGCCCCTCAGCAGAGGCTTAACACGCAGCGGCCATGTTGAAGGTGGAATTTATATAGTCTGGCCCCCACGGAGTCTGGCCCCCACGGAAAGGGCTCGCAACTTGGGTGTCCTCCTGGATGCACAGCTGTCTTTAGAAGAGCATATGACGGCCGTGGCCAGGGGGGCTTTTCATCAGGTTCGCCTGATTCGCCAGTTGCGTCCCTTTCTGGATCGGGACTCCTTACGCACAGTCACTCAGGCACTCGTCATTTCCTGCCTGGACTACTGCAATGCTCTCTACATGGGGCTCCCCTTGAGGTGCACCCGGAGGCTCCAACTGGTGCAGAATGCGGCTGCGCGGGGGATTATGGGAGCGAGAGAGCGCTCCCATGTGACACCTCTCCTGCGCGAGCTGCATTGGCTCCCGGTGGACTTCTGGGTGCGCTTCAAGGTACTCGTTACCACCTTTAAAGCGCTCCATGGCATCGGACCTGGGTATTTGTGGGACCGCCTTCTGCCGCCAATAGCCTCCCACCGGCCAGTATGCTCCCACAGAGAGGGACTCCTCAGGGTGCCGTCAGCTAGGCAGTGTCAGCTGGCGACCCCCAGGGGGAGGGCCTTCTCTGTGGCAGCACCTGCCCTCTGGAACGATTTGCCCCCGGAGATATGGAGGATATCAGATCTCCGGGCTTTTCGCCATGCCCTAAAAATTTTTTTCTTCCATCAAGCAGGGCTGGCATGAAACCCACCCCCACCCACCCCCGTTTTTGAGATATTAGATTTTTTAATTGTTTAATGGGTTTTAGTCGTAAGGTTATTAATTTTTGGCCAAAGGGTATAATTCTTTTAAATTTTTAAATTTTGTATTGGATGTTTTTTACTTGGCTGTGCACTGCCCTGAGTCCACTAGGAGAAGGGCGGTATACAAATTTAAATAAAATAAATAAAATAAAATAAATAATATAGAGGAAACAGTTATTTACCTTGGCTTAAGGTGCTTTCTTATTTTCTAAGTGCAAGTAGGTGATAAACAGGTTTATACCTGTTTATAGGAAAGTTTTGTGACATCTCATTAAATTGAAATTTGTAATTGGTGCAAAATACAGCAGCTAGCCTGCTAATCACTCTTCTGCTGAAAAATCTGCATTGTTTACAGGACTCAATTTAAAGTATTTGTACTGAGTTTTCCAAGCTTACAGACTGAGGGTCTGAAACAGTCCCTTGTTTCTCCATTGCCGCTATTCTTTGACTTACAACCCTTTGTCTACTGACCATTCAAAGTTATAATGGCATTGAAAAAGTGATATTTTTCAAACTTACGACAGTTACACCATCCCCATAATCACATGATCAAAATTCAGGCATTTTGCAACTGGCATGTATTTATGACGCTTTATGACAGTTGCAGTATCCCAGGGTCATTGGCCATCTTTTGCCTCTGACATGCTAAGTCAATGGAGAAACCAGATTCCCTTAACAATCCTATTACTAACTTAACAACTGCTGTGATTAATGTAACATCTGTGGCAAGAAAGGTCATGAAATGGGACCAAAACAACTGTCTTGCTTAACAACAGAAATTTACAGCTCAATTGTTGTCATAAGTTGAAGACGGCCTATACAAACCTGTCCAGGAGGTCTTTGGAGATCTACTATCAAAACTGACATTCCTGCACCTTGAACAATCTTCTTCTGTACATCTGCAATTCTATGGAATTCACTTTCTCAGCAATTGCATCTGGCCTCTATTCACTTGAGGCTTAGGAAATCATTAAGATGCACCTCGTTTGCTAGACTTTTCTCTGTTATAGGATTTTCTCTGAGGAATTCAGTTTACTGTTATTGTTAATCAGCATTATTAATTGCTTATATTCTTTTTTTAAATGTTATCTATCTTGAGTCCCTGCCAGAGCAGAAAGGCAAGATATAAATCAAATAAACGAATAATTTCCAGTGAACCTCCACAAGGGGCTTTTTCAATATAAAACAAAATATGTTAAATTTATTTACTAATATACCCAGTCTCAGATCCGGCAAGGGCTAGCTATTACAAAATAAAGAATCTCAGTCAATGTCAGATAAGAAACATCTCAAGAAAGAAAAATTTAACTAGTGAATCTTGACAATTGGGTAGGCTCTCACAGATATATGTAGCACTACCCCAGAAAGGGCCACTGGAGTCCGGGTTCTCCTGGCCCTTTTTGGTATGGCCATTGGTCCACACTTGCTCAGGAACCTCTACTGGCCTGGGTCATATAGGGTCATGGTGGTCAGTTTCCTCTCAGCAGGCAGGTCATGTGGTGGGGTGATGGTCAGTCTTTTCCCAGCCGGCAGGTCATGTGATAAGATGGTATTCATGTGGCTGGTCAGCACTTCTTCTTTTCTTTCTCTCTCCTCTCTCCCTCTCTTGAATTGCCTGCTGAGCTCTCCGTTCACTGCCTCTGCTCCTTCATGGATTCCTCTGCTTGCCCCACAGAAGCCTCTCCTATCCTATCCCGCTTCTCTCCCTCAGCTTTGCCCCACAGAAGCTTCCTCTATCCTGCCCCCTTCTCTCCCTCAGGCTTGCCCCACAGGAGCCTCTCTTATCCTCCTTATTGCCTTCATTCCCTCTCTCTTTCCCCAGGCCTCTTTCTCTATTTTCCCCTTAAGCCTCTTTTTCTATCCTCTCAGGCCTCCTTTCCCCGCCAGCCTAGGAAGGATAGCATCCACCCTATCCTTACCTTCTGGCCTTTCTTTTCCCCCAGAAAAAAATCCTCCTTCCTCCTCTCACACTCCCTCTGTCTTCTTCCTCTTTCCACCAAAACCTCCTCCTCCTATTCCCTTCTCCCCCTCCCCCCCGCCACACATATATCTGCCTGTTTCATTCATGAAAAGTTGGAGTGCATGCATAAATCAATAGTGTCACCTATTGTCTTGTCCAGCTCATACACGCACATACCACAAGGGTTTGAAGCAGGGGTGGGTTCTACTTACCTTTACTACCGGTTTGCATCATGCCTGCGCAGATCACTTATGGTGACATCTGGGTCAGTGGGCGGAGCCTCCTGCCTGTTTTACTACCAGTTCTATAGAACCATTCCAAGCCAGAAGCAACCAACCACTGGTTTGAAGTCTTCATTGAGGCTTCATCAGCCCTGAATAGCCCTGCCCAGGATTCCCCACACGGGAGCCAGAGCATGATCCAATGAGTCCAATTCCCCAAGTCAAGAAAAACACAGAACAAATCCAGCAAGACAAGTCCACGGTCCAAAAATAAAAATCACAGAAGCCAAAATCCAATTCCAAGGTCCATAAGGCAAAGTCCAAAGTCCAGAAATAGAGTCAAGGGCAAAATTCCAAGGCAAGGGACACAGTGGCTAAACAAACGCAAGCCCTGAAATTGAAGAGTTGTTCTCAGTGTCACTCTGTTTCATGTGCAGGAATAAATAGCCACTGACTGGTGCAACTCATTAGGAGGGGTGAGGCTTCCTTCTTGCGAGTAGCCTCAGTGACCTCTATTGGCCTCTCTCCTCTTGGCCCTGCATGATCCAGTGGAGAAGGCAATTCCTCCTCATCCCCACTCATCGGTTGCAGCTGCATCTCTTCTCTGCCCTCTGCTTTCCGAGTCTCTTGACTGCAGCTGTGTTTCTTCCCTTCCCGTTGTCAGTCAGTTGTTTGTCCAATTGCTCCTTCTGAAGTTCCTGTCTCTCCTCTTCTTTTAGAGTCCCCCGTGTCTTCCAGATCCTCTGCCATGCTCCGCTCCCAAGTTCCTGAAACAGGTTCTTCCTCGTCACCCAAGCCCACTTCAGGGGCATTCATGACACCTATTAAAAGGCTTCAAATGGTTTCCTGAAATGTGCTATACTATTTCTTCAGTGTAATACTAGAGTCTGAACCAGACCATCAACATAACAACAAAAGAGAATGTGTGCTGGATCCAAGGTCTATCTGGTTCAGCTTCCAGGTTCATGTGGTAACCAACCTTAGGCTAGTAGAAAATGCTTAAGCAAGACATTCCTCTGATCACAGAGATAAAATGCCTAATAGTCACATTGTGAGTGTTTCACCGTTAAATTATGGTCCTTTCTGTATATTATAACAGTATACATTATTCCATAGGGTTAAAATGTGTGTGAAATGATGGGAATGATACTTAATATATTTTATTATCAGTCAGGTATGTCAACAGTGTATAATAATGTATAAAACTGTAATATTAAGGGCTACTTTTTGAACGCAGGGCCTTAACCCAACGGATGTCAAAATCTTCCATTCAGTGTCATAGTTGCTAGAAATGGGGTCCTGTTTCACAGACCTCTAGAGATATAAAAGAACATTATACACACTTTCTAGTCAGTTGGACTAGCACAGGAGTTTACAATTACCTCCATCCAAATTTACAAGGTATAAAGAAGAAACAATGTTCTTGGTAATATAAAGGTTGGTAGGCAAACAGATGAAAGGTGCATATTACACAGACAACCTCTTGAGAGCCAATACAAAGGAAACACAAACTAACCCAACAAAAAACATGGGGTAATTTAAATAAAATCAGTATTTAAAGAGGGAAGTGATACCTGTTATTAGACAAAAGTATATTAAGATTCAATTTTTCTTTCAAATTCTTGAAAAACTTCATAGTGAAGATCAAATGCCCTTCAGAAGGTTTGTCCTCAGATAATATAAATTTGTTTCTTGCTAACATTTGAAGAATCTATATCTTGACAGCGAAAATGTTTTCTCTAAGTTTCCTCAACTGAAATGTTTAACAAAATGGTCAATTAGAACAGCACATGGACAGATGTAGGCATACACATATACAAACATATGTAAACCTCTACTCTTATTTTTTACACTTTGATCTTGACATTATTCTAGCCCAGGTCCCAAAAACATAGAGACAAAGTAGAAACAACATAGCAGTTCAGGGTGTAGAAGATAGGTGCATATGAAGATCTGCATCTTCATTTCATGAACATTTGTCTGCAAGCAAGAACTGGTGGCACTATAAAATAGAGGAAGAAATAGAAAATGGAGAATTCAAACAGACAAGAACCTACCAAATAACACTCTAGATTTAAGAATTGTCGATAAGAAAGACAAAAAAGACTGAATAGAGGATGTGGCAATACTTGAAGAAGAGAAAGAACAGGATGAGATAACAAAATACAAAGACCTGCAAATAGAAATGGAACGACTATGGCAAAAGAAGCAAAGATAGTACCAATAGTAATAGGCAACTTGGGTTGAAATCCTAAAATCTCTGGAACATCACTTTAATACTATGAACATTGACAAAATCACCATTAGTCAATTGCAAAAGGCAGCTTTACTCGGAACAGATTACATCCTGTGACAATATCTCTAATACCATCAAAAATCAACATCTGCCTATACCAGGTTCTTGGAAAGGACTTGGTAGGTGGATAAAAATTCCAAATCCAGTCTAAACATATGGCTGATTCTGCAACAAGCTATTATAATAAGTTCCCATAGTTCCCTTGTAATCGTACATGTTATTATTTTGCTACTTTATGAATAGTTAAGTCTTTCCTACATTTCATTTCATTTCATTTTCATTTTATTAAATTTGTATACCGCCCTACTCCCGAAGGACTCAGGGCGGTGAACAGCCATAAAATAAAACATATAAAGTACAAAATTTAAAAGAGAGATAAAACAGATTAAATAAATTTGGCTGACCATATTAAAACCCCAAATAATTTAAAACCGAATTTAAAATACCCATTTAAAAGAGGAGAAAGTTTAGGTCAGGCCAGCTTGTTGGAATAGGAACGTCTTAAGCATGCGACGGAAGGTACGCAGATCCGGAATCCTCCGTATCTCGGGGGGGAGCTCGTTCCAGATCGTAGGTGCCCCCACAGAGAAGGCTCTCCCCCTGGGGGCCGCCAGTCAACATTGTTTGGCCGACGGCACCTGGAGGAGCCCCTCTCTGTGGGAGCGTACTGGTCGGTGGGAGGCTATTGGTGGTAGCAGGCGGTCTCGCAAATAGCCAGGTCCTAAGCCATGGAGCGCTCTAAAGGTGATAACCAAAACCTTGAAGCGCACTCGGAAGACCACCGGGAGCCAGTGCAGCTCGTGCAGGAGAGGTGTTACATGGGAGCGCCACGTTGCTCCCATCACCACCCGCGCGGCCACACTCTGCGCCAGTTGGAGCCTCCGAGTGCTCCTCAAGGGGAGCCCCATGTAGAGAGCGTTACAATAGTCCAGACGGGAGGTGACGAGGGCATGAGTGACCGTGCGTAACGAGTCCCGATCCAGAAAGGGACGCAACTGGCGAATCAGGCGAACCTGATGAAAAATCCTCCCGGTCACGGCCGTCAAGTGCTCTTCTAAAGACAGCCGTGAATCCAGGAGGACACCCAAGTTGCGAGCCCTCTCCGTGGGGGCCAATGCTTCGCCCCCAATAGTCAGCGATGGCATCAGCTGACTATATCGGGACGTCGGAAACCACAGCCACTCGGTCTTGGATGGGTTGAGTCTGAGCCTGTTTCTCCCCATCCAGATCCGTATGGCCTCCAGGCACCGGGACATCACTTCAAGGGCATCGTTGGGGTGGTCTGGGGTGGAGATGTACAGCTGGGTGTCATCAGCGTACTGATGGTACTCCACCCCGAAACCACGGATGATCTCGCCCAGCGGCTTCACATAAATGTTGAACAAAAGGGGCGAGAGGACTGATCCTTGTGGCACCACACATATAAGGGGCCTCGGGGTCGACCTCTGCCCCCCTGTCAACACAGACTGCGACCGGTTGGAGAGAAAGGAGGAGAACCACCGTAATACGGTGCCTCCCACCCCCAACCCTTCCAGCCGGTGCAGCATGATACCATGGTCGATGGTATCAAAAGCTGCTGAGAGATCTAATAGGACCAGGATAGAGGAACAACCTCTGTCCCGAGCCCTCCAGAGATCATCCACCAACGCGACCAATGCCGTTTCCGTGCTGTACCCAGGCCTGAAACCCGACTGGAACGGATCTAGATACGTCGTTTCATCCAGGTACTGGGGAAACTGTCGTGCCACCACACTCTCAACAACCTTCGCCACAAAGCGAAGGTTGGAGACTGGACGATAATTAGCCAATATTGCCGGGTCCAGGGAAGGCTTCTTGAGGAGAGGTCTCACCACCGCCTCTTTCAAGGCAGCGGGAAAGACACCCTCACTCAATGAAGCATTTATAATCCCCTGGAGCCAGCCTCGCGTCACCTCCCGGGAAGCCAGCACTAACCAGGAGGGACACGGGTCTAACAAACATGTGGTCACATTCAGTCTCTCCAGAATCCTGTCCACGTCCTCAGGGGTCACAGAATCAAACTCATCCCAGATAACATTCTCAGGACCTGCCCCCGTCATCCCCGCTGGATCTACCCAGTCGGAGTCCAGATCTTCCCGAATCTGAGTGATTTTGTCATGCAGATACTGAACAAAATCCTCGGCTGTTCCCTCCAAGGGGTCCTCCCTCGCTTCCTGATGGAGCAGGGAGCAGGTCACCCTAAACAGGGCGGCCGGGCGGTTATCTGATGACGTGATAAGAGCAGCAAGATAAGTACATTTCGCTGCTTTTATCGCCACTAGGTAATTCTTAATGTGAGACCTTACCAGTGTCCGGTCAGATTCAGTGCGACTGGCCCTCCAACTACTCTCTAGGCGTCTTTTTCGGCGCTTCATCTCCCTCAGCTCCTCAGTAAACCAAGGAACCAGGTGAGCCGGGTCAGAGGCCGCAAAGGCACGACTCAATCCAGAGCTCCAGCGGCCGCTCTATCCCAGGCAGCTACTAAGTCTCCAGTCGAGGCGTGAGCCAGGACCTCCGGGATTGGCCCAAGCTCCATCTGGAACCTATCAGGTTCCATCAGGCGCCTGGGGCGGTACCATCTTATCGGTTCCGCCTCCCTGCGGCGGGGTGCAGCGGTTCGAAGGTCAAGGCGAAGGAGAGAGTGATCCGACCATGACAAGGGCTCGATGACTATGTCCCCTATCTCGAGATCACTCAACCACTGTCCAGAGACAAAAATCAGGTCCAGTGTGTTTCCCCCCATGTGCGTAGGGCCATGAATTAGCTGGGTCAGATCCATAGCCGTCATGGAAGCCATGAACTCCCGAGCCACCTCAGACGTCTCACCCACGGACGGCAGGTTGAAATCCCCCATGACCATAAGTCTGGGGGTATCAACCGTCACCGCGGCGATAACGTTGAGTAGCTCGGGCAGGGCTGCTGCCACGTGGCAGGGAGCCAGGTACGTGATCAGCAAACCCCTCTGAACCCCATGACCCCCCTTCACAAGGAGGGTCTCACAACCGGCCGTCTGAGGAATAGTGGCCTCCCTCGGCCTAAAACCTTCTCTAATAATAACCGCTACTCCCCCGCCCCTCCCCTGTGACCTCGGTTGATGGAATGCGTGGAAGCCTGGTGGGCACATTTCTACCAGAGGGACCCCTCCCTCCAGGCCCAACCAGGTCTCCGTAATACCCACCAGGTCCGCTCCCCCCTCCTGAACCAGATCACTAATGAGGGGGGCTTTATTTACTACGGACCTGGCGTTGCCCAACATCAGCCGCAGGCCCGGGCCCTGAGGATCTGTGCAACCTGGAAAATGAGTGGAGCCTTGGGGGCCGGAGCACGCTACCACTTGAAGACAGCGGATGCGTGCTCCCTTAACATGATATGGCCCCCTGCTCCCGCCATATCTACCCCTCCCCCTAACAGTACCGATGGTAAAAACACGCTCTGGACAAGCTCGACCCCCCCCCATTTCCTCCGGAACTCCCACCCCCCCACCGCATATAGTGGCCAAGCCTGACCTTCCCCTTGGTGGGTTATCCCCCGAACCCACTACCCTAGTTCCAATTTTACCTCCCCCCCCGGGTCCCCTTAAAAATTTATCCAAAAATTTACATAAAAAACCCCTCAACCCCCTCTTCGCTGCATGCCACCTCTCTGGGTTCCAAGACCCGTCATTGAGGTAGGACTTCGATAACGTGGAGGGCCAGGCTTGCGAGAGGGGGGAGTCTCGCAATGCAAGAAGCTGTGTCCTTAAGTACATCTAAGCTCTGAGGTAGTGATAAGGTGTGGCCCAGGGCTCCAAGATAGTCCAAATTGTCCTGAAAAAAGGCAGGTTAACCATAAACGGGAGAGTCTCCACTGTCCTCTCACAGCAGTGGGGGAGTCCAATGTTCCAACCAATTCGAGGGTAATCGTCCAACCAGCCTCTCACGATGGTTGGCCAACTAGCCGTCGGCAAGATGGTACATCCCATTGATGGTGAACAATGATAGAAACCGGCTCCGTTCGTCCTCCCGTAAGCTGCCATTTTTCATACAGCTAGCATGCTAGATAACAAATAGAGCCAGGTCCAAAGTCTCCAGAAGAAAGTAAGCTGTCCACAATATTCATACAGGTAGTGTATAGATGGATAGTACAGGCAGCGGGTAGATGGAAAATAAATGGGAGCCACCTCCATCGCTCAGTAACCGGCAGGGCAAGCTTGTTAATCATAGGACCTGATAATGGCCCAACTAGAGGGGGGGGGGCTTAACCAGGGCTGCGCAGTAACTCCAACAGCCCCTCCACCCTCATTAACCCCCCCGGAGTCTTCCAGGTCTTCCAACCCTCCTATACGCCCAGTCCTAGCCCCCCAAGATGGTTATAAGGAGGCCTCCTTATACATGATCAGTGTTTAATATTTCTTAAAGCAGTTTCAACTAAAGGTGTGAAATTTATAAAATTTATCAATCAGATAAATGTGCCATATCAAATCTACCAGTTTTGGATATCTGTATATTCAAATGTAAGCCTGTCCTGTCCAATTTTTGCAGTGGTCTGCATTTTATATCTGTTTATTTTTCATATATAGTTTATTGTCATATATAATTTTCCATGATATGGCTTTTCTAAACTACGGTATGTCCCAGATGTATTTTTCTATGCAACATTTCCACTGCGTGCATTTTTGTTCACTATTCTGACCAAAATCTACATTGCAAAATTCAGGCAAATGTGTAACTTAATGGATAACTACTTCCATTCTGACATTAGTCCAGGAACTACAGTAATTAGTTTAATTACCTTGAACATGCAAAATTAGTGAATTTTCCCTACCTCAGTGGAAATCCTTGTACAGTATCAAAACTTCTGTAAGATTTTAAAACTCAGACAAACAATGCTATTTATTCATTGGACTTATAGAAAAATCTTCTCATTATTTGCAAGGGGGAAATACACCTGGGGTAAGAAATTGGATCAACCTTATAGCCTTTTCAATACTGCTCTAAATATTGCAGAATTGCAGCCTAAAACACTAATATAACTGCAAGATATCTTGCTAAGCAAACTTTTGCTTCCCACTTGATGATTTATATCCACACTAGAATGTAGACAAATTTCTTCTGTACGTACACACACACACACACACACACACACACACACACACACACACTAGGAAGAAGATATGCTTCAGCTTTCCTCTCTATGAGCTCAGCTGCCCATAGCAATTTCTTGGGCTTGAAATTATAACTTATGTTTTTGCCAGATAAGGTGCTCTTTTGCCTCATTGTGTGCATATTCACCTCAAGCGCATTAGAAAGCAATTTATTTCATATTTTTGTTGTTTCTGCAAAATCTGTCTGAAGTAACTTTGGTTAATGCATCTTTTCTAGTATTTTCTATTGTTGAGTCTATTGAACCCAACTCTGTTATATATCAATTATAGGATTTGGATGAATTCAGTGATCTGCTGGCTGTGCTTTGGAATCCTTTAGCAAGATCATCAGAAATAAAAGTTTCTAAAATAAAATTTACTGGGTTGGACTGAATGCCAGTCCCCTTATTCTACTTTATTATTGGTACCTTTTGTGGAAATGGAAAAGTCTCCAATAGCCAAGGAGCAGAAAAATTTCTTTCTACACAATTAAACAGAAGCGTGTTAAAATGTACTCTCAGAAGCTGTGTCTCTTTAGTTCTGTAAGGAATTCCCCTGGAGTAAAATATTCTTAGCCTGTATACCAGCTCTGACCACTGAGAATTGGTCCTTAAAGGTTGGGAGTGCTAAAGAAAGCTTCCCATTTGGGCTTTATATAAACAATAATAATCTTCCTAGCCTTGGTTTGGTTTCAGTCTCATATCACTAATCTCTAACTGCAAGGAAATATTACAATTGTAGTTCCTTTTCACTGAATTATGACAGGCAGTCCTCCAGTTACGATCACAATTGAGGCCAAAATCTATGTTGCTAAGTGAAGTATTTCTTAAGTGAGTTTGCCCCATTTTACGTCTTTTCTTGCCACAGCTCTTAAGTGAATCATTGCGTTTGTTAAGTAAGTAGTTAACATGGTTGTTAAGTGAGTCTGGCTTCCCCATTGGCTTTGCTGGTCAGAAGTTAGCAAAAGCTGATCACATGACCCCGGGGCACTGCAACCGTCATAAATGTGAATCAGTTGCCAAGCATCTGAATTTTGATCACATGACCATGGGGATGGTGCAACAGTCGTAAGTGTGGAAAATGATCAGAAGTCACTTTTTCTAATCCTGTTGTAACTTTGAATGGTCACTTAAAGAACTGTCATAAGTCAAGGGTTACCTGTATTTTCTAATCAAGTAAACTGCCCTGCATTAAACACTTGGATGTTCCCCAAGCGTTTTGTCCAGGAAGCCAAACAAACTCTGATTGTTAATGTTGTTATATTACGAGTTTGGAATTGTTATACAGGTACAACCACAATTGAGCCCAACCTTTCTGTTCCTAAGCAAGGCAGTTGTTAAGTGTTCTGCCCAGCTATGGACCCTAAAGAACGCAGCACACACAAAGTCTGTACAAACCTTAGTTTACT
Organism: Arizona elegans; assembly: GCA_022577455.1. Lineage (NCBI taxonomy): Eukaryota > Metazoa > Chordata > Lepidosauria > Squamata > Colubridae > Arizona > Arizona elegans. The sequence goes on along the minus strand of JAKOOJ010000001.1, from coordinate 196,351,425 downwards.
AAATTAAATCAGTCCTTTTCAAACAAAGGCTGTTAATTAACTTTCTTAACAGCCTACAAGAATCCAAAGAATAAATAATCGTAATCTTACTATGGTTGGCAGAAAGCCCAGAAGCAATTTGCAGAGAACTAAGATCAAGAGGCGAAGGAGAGTGAACAAAGTTGTTCCCTGCAAATTGCCTTAGTTGTCGTCCTTCCTTAAATAGGCTAAGGGAGTGGCCAATTAGCCCCAAGCCTTACTCTCGAGAAGACCTCCTCCTGATGAGCCACTCCTGCCTTTTGGCAGCTCTGCGCACCCGTGCATTGAGAAGAGGCTCCTCCTCTTCTTCCTCTTCACTTATGGGAGCTTCTGGAGGTTCTGAAGGCCCTGGCTGAATCTCCACCTCTGGCATCACATCTTCTCCAGCCTCCTCATTGTCTGACTCGAGTGCCAGCTGCACAGGCTGCTGGCGCAGCACCACACCAGCCTCCTCGCTGTCGGAATCAGGTACTAGCTGCATAGGCCGCTGATGAATGATGGAGGACTGCCTGTAGTTTGGATTGCTTAAATTGTTGTTTTTAATTTTATATACCACCCAGAGTCTCTGCTATGAGATGGTTAGCCTTATAATTCATATCAATCAATCCATCCTTCAATCAATCACACTCTAGACACTTCATGTAATGGAGATGGTACTGATTATTTCCCTCCCACAGAGGAGTGTTATTTAAATTAAGCAACTGTGGGTTGTAAGATTTGCAACTCTCTGAGCTAGGGGAAGGAGTAAAGAGTGGAGTTTATTCAACAGGCAGAAATCTTAGCTATTTCACTCCTTTATAACTGCCATGGGAGAATGTGGGGGCCGGCTAGCTCAGAGAACTTTTGCCCAACTCCAAGGGCTCCTGCAAACACACCTGCACTTCCAGCCAATGCTGCTGTTACCCGATTCAGGAGTGGAAGCATCCTCAACTAAGCAGCCAACGTGGGCAATTTTTCCCGCTGACCCTGTGGCTATTCCATAGAAGGGATTCTAGCAATATGGAAAACATGGCAGACTTGATATTGTGGGGTCCTGGGAGTTTTCTTGCAGATGTTTCATTACCAAGCAAGATAACATCATCAGTGCAATGAAATGGCTGCCAAAAAAAAAAAAGAAGAAGAAGAAGAAGAACCCAACTAAGCCCAGAGAGCACTAAGACCCCCACAGTCCAATCCTGAGCTACAAACATTCTCTTCTATCAGAATTGCTTGAAAACTGCATCAGTATTCACCTCATGCAACCTGTTGAGGGACCAAACAGGGACCCTTTTCTCTGAAAGAGATGCCGGGCCTTGCTTCAGGTTGTCAAATTAACGACCTGTTCCAGTGAATCAGACTGAACTAGAAAACAACCCTGCTGAGTTTTAGGAGAGAAAGCTGTTAGATCGGCGCAGGAATGGAAGACGTGACCAGCTCGTTACATAAGTAACTTTTATTAGGAACAGAAACAGTAGCAAGACTCCTGGTGTGCTGCCGGAGCTCTCCTCATATTCGCTCCCGGCAGACACACCGCCCCTTGCCAGGGATTCAAATCTCCTGCCCGATGGCTAGCAGCCAATCAGGGCGGATGTCCTTATAAGGACATAACACTCCTCCCCCCTTAGTCCGAACTGTCAATCTCGTTCACAAAAGTCACGTAATCGCGCAGGTACGTAGGACGCCTCGGCACCCTAGCTGACCTGCGCAGTTCCACTTCTTCTCTGTCTCCGGCCTGGACGGACGGGGCTCTTTTGTCTCCTGGTTCCTTCTCCGGAACCGGGCTTGGTTCGGCTGTCGAGTGAGCGGGGTCACCCCCAGCGCCTCCGGCCGGACCGCAGACCTTGGATGGCTGGTTCTGATGGTCTTCCTCCTGGCCTGTGGATCTATTGCCTCATCTCGGTCGCTCGGTTCCGACCCGGGAAGAGCGTCTGAGCCTCGGTAAGTCCATTGCTTGCTCTTCCCTGGTTCCCTGGGCGCTGTGGTTCGGTCGCGGTCTGGCTTGCTGCCGTTCGGGTGGTGGTTTCGTTTGGTGCCCTCGGGCCCGGTCCACCGTCTGTGGGTGGTGCTGGCTTGTGTTGTGCTGTCCGACCTCGCAGGGCTGGCGTAGGTCTCCCCCATCTGGTTGGCGGTGGTCGACCTGGTCGGGATGTTGTTGAGGGGCTACCTCTGCGGGGCGGAGGAGGTCTCCCCTGCCGGGGTGGTGTAGGTCTGCCTCGCCGGGTTGTTGTCGGCTTTCCCTTCCCCCTAGACCCTGGTCTACCGTCAGGTGGTGCCTGGGGTCCTCCTGGTTGGGTTGTTGTTTCCAGGTTGTCTTTTGCGATGGGCGGGGGTCCCTCTCGCCGGGGAGTCGTGTGCCCCCCTCGCCCATGGGTAGTGGGGTGCCCGTCTTGGCTGGGACCCGGTCTACTCGCCTGGAACTGCGGTCTCCCGGGCTGGGCTGGTGATGGCTGCCATCACTGGTTGGGTGCGCTGCTCCTCCTCTGGGCAGGTCCCGGTCTACTTGCGGGCTGGGTTGGTGTTCCCTGGCCCTGTTGTGCCGGGTGCCCACCTGGCTGGGTTGGTGTTGCCATCCCCCGTGCGGTTGGCCCCGGTCTACCTCGCTGGACTGCCGACGTGACAGTACCTGGTAGTGGGCTGGGCCGACCTCGTCGGGATGGCGCTGTTCTGCCTCGCAGGGGTGTGGTAGGCCTACCTCGTCGGGGTGTCGTAGGCCTACCTCGCCGGGGTGTTGGAGGCCTACCTCGTCGGGGTGTTGTAGGCCTCCCTCGTCAGGCTGATTTCCGTGTGCCCCCCCCCACCTTTTTCGGAGTTGGTCGATGTGCCGTCTACAGACCTGTCCATCTTCCAACTCGACGGTGTAGGATTTGGGGCCGGTTGTGCTGGCAATCTTCCCCTTCAGCCACTTGGGAGAGCCGTTGAAATTCAGCGCGAAAACTGAATCTCCGTTGCTGAAGGCGCGAAGCGGGCGGCTGGCAGTTGCGGTCACTTCCGGGCTGTATTGGGGGTGCAGCCGGTCCAAGGGTGACCTCAACCTTCTGCCCATCAGCAGTTCGGCCGGGCTCTTGTGGGTGGTGGCATGTGGCGTGATGTGCTGGGTGAGGAGGAAGTTGTCTATGCGTTCTTGCCAGTCTCCCGGGCCCATCTTGGTGAGGGCTTCTTTGGTCAGTCTGACCATGCGTTCTGCTTGTCCGTTTCCGGCCGGCCTGTAGGGGGCGGACAGGGCGTGGCGGATGCCCAGTCCTGCCAGGAAGGACTCCATGGTCAGGGATGTGAGCTGGGGGCCGTTGTCCGAGACCAGCACGTCCGGTAGTCCATGTGTGGCGAACAGACGGCGCAGGGCTCGGATCGTCGCTTCAGTTGTGGTAGATGCCATGGGCACCACCTCGAGCCACTTGGAGAAGGCATCTACCACAATGAGGAGGTGTCGCCCTTTCATCGGGCCCGCGAAGTCGATGTGTATCCTCGACCAGGGGTTGCTGGGGGTCTCCCACTTCGCGACTTCGGATTGCGGCGGCGCTGGGCGAACTTCTTGGCACGGGTCGCATCTGGAGACCCATTGCTCAATGTTTTTGTCCATGGAGGGCCACCAGACGTAACTCCGTGCCAGGGCCTTCATGCGGACGATGCCCGGATGCCCTTTGTGCAGCGTTTCTAGCGTCCGCCGTTGCAGAGTGCTTGGGATCAGCACCCTGTCTCCCCATAGCAGACAGCCCTTTATGGTGGACAGCTCCTTCTGTTTCCTGGCGAACGGGCTGAATTTCTCCTCTGGCTTTTCCAATGGCCACCCTCTGAGTATCCAGGACTTCACTTGGCGGAGTGTGGGGTCCTTTTGGGTGTGGACGGCCACATCTGCGGATGACACAGGACAGCTGGCGTCGTCATCTATATGGAGTAGATGGAGCGTGGGGGCTGGGTCTTCGACTGGATTCTTTGACGGGCATCTGCTGAGTGCGTCGGCGTTTCCTATGGCTGTGCCTGGCTGGTGCACGAGCCTATAGGAGTAGCCGGCTAGGAAGATGGCCCATCTCGTCATCCGTGGGGACATGAAGGTCGGGGTGGGTTGGTCGCCTGCGAGGAGTCCCAGGAGTGGCTTGTGGTCGGTGACTACGGTGAAGCGTCTTCCGTAGAGGTATTCGTGGAAACGCTTCACTCCAGCCACGATGGCCAGGGCTTCTTTGTCCAGCTGGCTGTAGTTGCGCTCTGCGCCAGACATCGTCTTAGAGAAGTAGGCAATTGGGGCTTCCGTGCCGTTGGGCAGTTCATGGCTGAGGACTGCCCCCACCCCGTATGGAGACGCATCACAAGTCAGCTTGATGGGCAGCGTCTCGCTGTATTGGATGAGGACGCTTTTGGACGTCAATAGTCCTTTGATGGCCCGGAACGCTGTTTCCTCTTCCTGGCCCCACTTCCAGGAAGCCGATTTCCCCAGCAGGCGGTGGAGCGGCTCAGCAACTGTGGCTTTCTGTTTTAAAAAAATGGCGTAGAAGCTGAGCAACCAAAGGAAAACCTGAAGCTCCGTTTTGTTTTTTGGGCTTGGAGCTTCATGGATTGCTTCCACTTTTGATTTGGTGGGGTGGATGCCTGTGCTATCGATGAGGTAGCCCAGGAACTCGACTTCCTGTACTCCTATGATGCACTTGTCCCGCCTGACCCTCAAGCCTTTGGCCTTGAATCGCTGCAGGACAAGCCTGAGCCTTTCAAGGAGTTGAGCTCTTGAGTCACCGGAGATGAGCACATTGTCGAAGTAAGGCACCACCCCTGGAACGCCTTGGAGAAGGCGTTCCATCATGGATTGGAAGATGCCGGGGGCAGCGCTGACTCCAAATTGGAGGCGGTTACATTTGAATGCCCCCCTGTGCGTGACAATTGTTTGAGCCTCCGCCGTTTTTTCGTCTACTGGCAGTTGCTGGTAAGCCTGGGCCAGGTCTAGTTTCGCGAAAATTGATCCAGATCCCAGGGAATGCAGCAGGTGTTGCACCACTGGGACTGGGTATGCGCTCTGTGCCAACGCCTTGTTGATGGTACAATGGTAGTCGGCGCAGATGCGCACAGACCCATCATGCTTCAGTGGGGTCACAATGGGGGTCTCCCATGAAGCATGATCGATTGGTTCCAGGATGCCCTGGGCGATCAGCTTATCCAGCTGCTCGTCTACTTTGGGCCGCAGGGCAAACGGAACTTGGCGGGGCTTGAGCCTAATTGGGGTGATTCCCTTGTCCAGGTTGAAAGAGATTGGCCTCCCCACAAATTTCCCCAGCTTACCATCGAAGACTTCCTTGAACTCTTCGATGAGGTTGTCGAGTTCGTCCCTGCGAATTTGGTTGATGCCTTCGATTGAAAGCCCCAGTGGCTTGAACCACTCCACTCCTAGCAGGTTCGGTCGGCTGTCCTTCACGACGGTGATGGGGAGCTTGCCTTCGAACTCTTTGTAGGTGACTCGGATGTAGGCTCTTCCTAACACTCCGATGGGGTTTCCCCCAAAGTCGACGAGCTTGGAGTGTAGTGGCTTCAGCTCTCGCTTGGTGATGTTGGGATGCAGCTGCTGCCAATCCATGATGGAGTAGACCGAGCCCGAGTCTACCTCCATGTTGCAGGGTGCTCCTTCCACGTGGATGGTCACGTGGAACTTGGTGGCGTTGTCCGAAGTCGTGTGTGTGATGGTCGTCTGGTGGACCGCTCCGCTCTGGGGAAACTCGTCGTCTCTGCGTCTGGAAGGGCCAGAGGACCGTTTGGATGCTTTCTGGTACTCCTTCCGATTCTCGTGGGGATGGTGGCTGGAGGGCTCTGGGGCTGGTTCCTCGGCTCTGCAAGCTTCGGCGATGTGACCCCTTCTGTTGCAGTGTCGGCAGGTCGCATCTCTCCACTTGCAGGTCGCCCTGGCATGGTCCCCTCTGCAGCTGGCGCAGCGCTCCCCCTTGTAGCTCCGTTGGGCGGTTTCCCGCCTTGGGGGTCTGGATACTTTGTGTACGGTGGACTCCCCCTCCGACTCGGATCCAGCTGTGGAATCCTCTGTTGATGATTGCGCTGTGGAGCGAATCTTGTGGATTCCCTTTGCTCTGCTTACTGCGGCAGCTGCTTTCTCCGAGATTTCGGATGCGGTGGCTTCCTCCCCCACATCCTTTAGCACGAGTTTCTTCCTGCTCAGGAATTTCTTCTGCAGGCCTCTGTCCCTCATGCCGAAAACCACGCGGTCAGCGATGGCATTGTCCACGTGGTCGAACTCACAGCTGGCTGCGATCTGGCGTAGGGCGGACACGAATTCCTTGATAGTCTCACCTTCCATCTGGTCCCTCTGATGGAAGGTGAAACGGTTCGCCACCGGTGTTCCTGTTGGGGCATAGTGGTCTTCCAGGATTTGCAGCAGGTCTGCCCATGGCACTTCTTCGATGTCTCGTGGTGCTACGAGATCGATTGCCATGTTGAGGACCTCGGAGCCGCAGTTGGCCAGGAAAATGCCCTTTTTCCGGTCATCATCGGCATCCCTGATGTTGTTGCCTCTCAGATATTGCCGGAATTTCACTACGTAGGATTTCCACTTGTCGTTCCCTGGGCGGAAAGGAGCAAGGGCTGGCAAAGTGACTTCAGCGGATGCCATGCCTTTGGAATGCCTACTGTAGTTTCAGGTGCCGGAGTCTTGGTCTTGTTGGCTTGGTGCCGTGAGGTTCGTTTCTTCTCTCTAGTCCTTCGTCGCCAGTGTTAGATCGGCACAGGAATGGAAGACGTGACCAGCTCGTTACATAAGTAACTTTTATTAGGAACAGAAACAGTAGCAAGACTCCTGGTGTGCTGCCGGAGCTCTCCTCATATTCGCTCCCGGCAGACACACCGCCCCTTGCCAGGGATTCAAATCTCCTGCCCGATGGCTAGCAGCCAATCAGGGCGGATGTCCTTATAAGGACATAACACTCCTCCCCCCTTAGTCCGAACTGTCAATCTCGTTCACAAAAGTCACGTAATCGCGCAGGTACGTAGGACGCCTCGGCACCCTAGCTGACCTGCGCAGTTCCACTTCTTCTCTGTCTCCGGCCTGGACGGACGGGGCTCTTTTGTCTCCTGGTTCCTTCTCCGGAACCGGGCTTGGTTCGGCTGTCGAGTGAGCGGGGTCACCCCCAGCGCCTCCGGCCGGACCGCAGACCTTGGATGGCTGGTTCTGATGGTCTTCCTCCTGGCCTGTGGATCTATTGCCTCATCTCGGTCGCTCGGTTCCGACCCGGGAAGAGCGTCTGAGCCTCGGTAAGTCCATTGCTTGCTCTTCCCTGGTTCCCTGGGCGCTGTGGTTCGGTCGCGGTCTGGCTTGCTGCCGTTCGGGTGGTGGTTTCGTTTGGTGCCCTCGGGCCCGGTCCACCGTCTGTGGGTGGTGCTGGCTTGTGTTGTGCTGTCCGACCTCGCAGGGCTGGCGTAGGTCTCCCCCATCTGGTTGGCGGTGGTCGACCTGGTCGGGATGTTGTTGAGGGGCTACCTCTGCGGGGCGGAGGAGGTCTCCCCTGCCGGGGTGGTGTAGGTCTGCCTCGCCGGGTTGTTGTCGGCTTTCCCTTCCCCCTAGACCCTGGTCTACCGTCAGGTGGTGCCTGGGGTCCTCCTGGTTGGGTTGTTGTTTCCAGGTTGTCTTTTGCGATGGGCGGGGGTCCCTCTCGCCGGGGAGTCGTGTGCCCCCCTCGCCCATGGGTAGTGGGGTGCCCGTCTTGGCTGGGACCCGGTCTACTCGCCTGGAACTGCGGTCTCCCGGGCTGGGCTGGTGATGGCTGCCATCACTGGTTGGGTGCGCTGCTCCTCCTCTGGGCAGGTCCCGGTCTACTTGCGGGCTGGGTTGGTGTTCCCTGGCCCTGTTGTGCCGGGTGCCCACCTGGCTGGGTTGGTGTTGCCATCCCCCGTGCGGTTGGCCCCGGTCTACCTCGCTGGACTGCCGACGTGACAGTACCTGGTAGTGGGCTGGGCCGACCTCGTCGGGATGGCGCTGTTCTGCCTCGCAGGGGTGTGGTAGGCCTACCTCGTCGGGGTGTCGTAGGCCTACCTCGCCGGGGTGTTGGAGGCCTACCTCGTCGGGGTGTTGTAGGCCTCCCTCGTCAGGCTGGTTTCCGTGTGCCCCCCCCCACCTTTTTCGGAGTTGGTCGATGTGCCGTCTACAGACCTGTCCATCTTCCAACTCGACGGTGTAGGATTTGGGGCCGGTTGTGCTGGCAATCTTCCCCTTCAGCCACTTGGGAGAGCCGTTGAAATTCAGCGCGAAAACTGAATCTCCGTTGCTGAAGGCGCGAAGCGGGCGGCTGGCAGTTGCGGTCACTTCCGGGCTGTATTGGGGGTGCAGCCGGTCCAAGGGTGACCTCAACCTTCTGCCCATCAGCAGTTCGGCCGGGCTGTTGTGGGTGGTGGCATGTGGCGTGATGTGCTGGGTGAGGAGGAAGTTGTCTATGCGTTCTTGCCAGTCTCCCGGGCCCATCTTGGTGAGGGCTTCTTTGGTCAGTCTGACCATGCGTTCTGCTTGTCCGTTTCCGGCCGGCCTGTAGGGGGCGGACAGGGCGTGGCGGATGCCCAGTCCTGCCAGGAAGGACTACATGGTCAGGGATGTGAGCTGGGGGCCGTTGTCCGAGACCAGCACGTCCGGTAGTCCATGTGTGGCGAACAGACGGCGCAGGGCTCGGATCGTCGCTTCAGTTGTGGTAGATGCCATGGGCACCACCTCGAGCCACTTGGAGAAGGCATCTACCACAATGAGGAGGTGTCGCCCTTTCATCGGGCCCGCGAAGTCGATGTGTATCCTCGACCAGGGGTTGCTGGGGGTCTCCCACTTCGCGACTTCGGATTGCGGCGGCGCTGGGCGAACTTCTTGGCACGGGTCGCATCTGGAGACCCATTGCTCAATGTTTTTGTCCATGGAGGGCCACCAGACATAACTCCGTGCCAGGGCCTTCATGCGGACGATGCCCGGATGCCCTTTGTGCAGCGTTTCTAGCGTCCGCCGTTGCAGAGTGCTTGGGATCAGCACCCTGTCTCCCCATAGCAGACAGCCCTTTATGGTGGACAGCTCCTTCTGTTTCCTGGCGAACGGGCTGAATTTCTCCTCTGGCTTTTCCAATGGCCACCCTCTGAGTATCCAGGACTTCACTTGGCGGAGTGTGGGGTCCTTTTGGGTGTGGACGGCCACATCTGCGGATGACACAGGACAGCTGGCGTCGTCATCTATATGGAGTAGATGGAGCGTGGGGGCTGGGTCTTCGACTGGATTCTTTGACGGGCATCTGCTGAGTGCGTCGGCGTTTCCTATGGCTGTGCCTGGCTGGTGCACGAGCCTATAGGAGTAGCCGGCTAGGAAGATGGCCCATCTCGTCATCCGTGGGGACATGAAGGTCGGGGTGGGTTGGTCGCCTGCGAGGAGTCCCAGGAGTGGCTTGTGGTCGGTGACTACGGTGAAGCGTCTTCCGTAGAGGTATTCGTGGAAACGCTTCACTCCAGCCACGATGGCCAGGGCTTCTTTGTCCAGCTGGCTGTAGTTGCGCTCTGCGCCAGACATCGTCTTAGAGAAGTAGGCAATTGGGGCTTCCGTGCTGTTGGGCAGTTCATGGCTGAGGACTGCCCCCACCCCGTATGGAGACGCATCACAAGTCAGCTTGATGGGCAGCGTCTCGCTGTATTGGATGAGGACGCTTTTGGACGTCAATAGTCCTTTGATGGCCCGGAACGCTGTTTCCTCTTCCTGGCCCCACTTCCAGGAAGCCGATTTCCCCAGCAGGCGGTGGAGCGGCTCAGCAACTGTGGCTTTCTGTTTTAAAAAAATGGCGTAGAAGCTGAGCAACCAAAGGAAAACCTGAAGCTCCGTTTTGTTTTTTGGGCTTGGAGCTTCATGGATTGCTTCCACTTTTGATTTGGTGGGGTGGATGCCTGTGCTATCGATGAGGTAGCCCAGGAACTCGACTTCCTGTACTCCTATGATGCACTTGTCCCGCCTGACCCTCAAGCCTTTGGCCTTGAATCGCTGCAGGACAAGCCTGAGCCTTTCAAGGAGTTGAGCTCTTGAGTCACCGGAGATGAGCACATCGTCGAAGTAAGGCACCACCCCTGGAACGCCTTGGAGAAGGCGTTCCATCATGGATTGGAAGATGCCGGGGGCAGCGCTGACTCCAAATTGGAGGCGGTTACATTTGAATGCCCCCCTGTGCGTGACAATTGTTTGAGCCTCCGCCGTTTTTTCGTCTACTGGCAGTTGCTGGTAAGCCTGGGCCAGGTCCAGTTTCGCGAAAATTGATCCAGATCCCAGGGAATGCAGCAGGTGTTGCACCACTGGGACTGGGTATGCGCTCTGTGCCAACGCCTTGTTGATGGTACAACGGTAGTCGGCGCAGATGCGCACAGACCCATCATGCTTCAGTGGGGTCACAATGGGGGTCTCCCATGAAGCATGATCGATTGGTTCCAGGATGCCCTGGGCGATCAGCTTATCCAGCTGCTCGTCTACTTTGGGCCGCAGGGCAAACGGAACTTGGCGGGGCTTGAGCCTAATTGGGGTGATTCCCTTGTCCAGGTTGAAAGAGATTGGCCTCCCCACAAATTTCCCCAGCTTACCATCGAAGACTTCCTTGAACTCTTCGATGAGGTTGTCGAGTTCGTCCCTGCGAATTTGGTTGATGCCTTCGATTGAAAGCCCCAGTGGCTTGAACCACTCCACTCCTAGCAGGTTCGGTCGGCTGTCCTTCACGACGGTGATGGGGAGCTTGCCTTCGAACTCTTTGTAGGTGACTCGGATGTAGGCTCTTCCTAACACTCCGATGGGGTTTCCCCCAAAGTCGACGAGCTTGGAGTGTAGTGGCTTCAGCTCTCGCTTGGTGATGTTGGGATGCAGGCGCTTCAGCTGCTGCCAATCCATGATGGAGTAGACCGAGCCCGAGTCTACCTCCATGTTGCAGGGTGCTCCTTCCACGTGGATGGTCACGTGGAACTTGGTGGCGTTGTCCGAAGTCGTGTGTGTGATGGTCGTCTGGTGGACCGCTCCGCTCTGGGGAAACTCGTCGTCTCTGCGTCTGGAAGGGCCAGAGGACCGTTTGGATGCTTTCTGGTACTCCTTCCGATTCTCGTGGGGATGGTGGCTGGAGGGCTCTGGGGCTGGTTCCTCGGCTCTGCAAGCTTCGGCGATGTGACCCCTTCTGTTGCAGTGTCGGCAGGTCGCATCTCTCCACTTGCAGGTCGCCCTGGCATGGTCCCCTCTGCAGCTGGCGCAGCGCTCCCCCTTGTAGCTCCGTTGGGCGGTTTCCCGCCTTGGGGGTCTGGATACTTTGTGTACGGTGGACTCCCCCTCCGACTCGGATCCAGCTGTGGAATCCTCTGTTGATGATTGCGCTGTGGAGCGAATCTTGTGGATTCCCTTTGCTCTGCTTACTGCGGCAGCTGCTTTCTCCGAGATTTCGGATGCGGTGGCTTCCTCCCCCACATCCTTTAGCACGAGTTTCTTCCTGCTCAGGAATTTCTTCTGCAGGCCTCTGTCCCTCATGCCGAAAACCACGCGGTCAGCGATGGCATTGTCCACGTGGTCGAACTCACAGCTGGCTGCGATCTGGCGTAGGGCGGACACGAATTCCTTGATAGTCTCACCTTCCATCTGGTCCCTCTGATGGAAGGTGAAACGGTTCGCCACCGGTGTTCCTGTTGGGGCATAGTGGTCTTCCAGGATTTGCAGCAGGTCTGCCCATGGCACTTCTTCGATGTCTCGTGGTGCTACGAGATCGATTGCCATGTTGAGGACCTCGGAGCCGCAGTTGGCCAGGAAAATGCCCTTTTTCCGGTCATCATCGGCATCCCTGATGTTGTTGCCTCTCAGGTATTGCCGGAATTTCACTACGTAGGATTTCCACTTGTCGTTCCCTGGGCGGAAAGGAGCAAGGGCTGGCAAAGTGACTTCAGCGGATGCCATGCCTTTGGAATGCCTACTGTAGTTTCAGGTGCCGGAGTCTTGGTCTTGTTGGCTTGGTGCCGTGAGGTTCGTTTCTTCTCTCTAGTCCTTCGTCGCCAGTGTTAGATCGGCGCAGGAATGGAAGACGTGACCAGCTCGTTACATAAGTAACTTTTATTAGGAACAGAAACAGTAGCAAGACTCCTGGTGTGCTGCCGGAGCTCTCCTTATATTCGCTCCCGGCAGACACACCGCCCCTTGCCAGGGATTCAAATCTCCCGCCCTATGGCTAGCAGCCAATCAGGGCGGATGTCCTTATAAGGACAGAACAAAAGCAATCACTGAAAACCATTTGGGGGCAAATTAAGTACTATTATAAATATGGGGAAAGAAGGGAAGGGAGTCAAATCTCTGTTATGGAAATGCGATCATTTCTTTAAAACTTACTTGTTGAAAATATTGGGAGGAATAAAATGTAAGCTGAAAGATTTAGCATTCTCATTTCCTACTACCGATTCGCATAACCGGCATCCCACATTGATCTTTCAAAATAAATCCTTAAGTGCCATCCCACATTTAATTAGACAGTCATTCATTTTGATTATTTAGATTAGATAATATGTTTAGATGTTGCTGGAGCATGTAGAGCATAATCTGAACGCTGAGTAATATTATGCCATTGGTCGGTGCTATTATTATCTTATTCACATTAGCTAAATGCGTCGCTTCAGTATTTGCAGCAAATCTGGCAGGGGAAATGATTGAGTGCAGAATTAGCACAATGACATTTAATGGGAAAGAAGAACAAATAAATACAAGGGATGAGTTTTTATCTGGAATTCTAAAAGGAATTGGCATGATGTTGCTGGGCCTTCCACATCATCGGAGGAAACTGGCAAATTAAAGATGGAAAGGGCAAATTAAATTTTCAGGAGAAGCATCCTGACTGGCTCAAGGTTGATTCAGCCTTACATTCTTCTGAGGTTGGTAAAATGAGGACCCAGATTGTTGGGGGACAATATGTTGAGTCTGTAATCCGCTTAGAGAGGGCTGTAAAGCACTTTAAGAGATATATAAGTCCAAGTGCTATTGATATTCAGATCTGGAGCCTTGTAATCACGCATGCATATTGCCTCTTTTTGTCTCATGGCATACATACTGCAACCAATTTATGCACCATTGCCTGGAATCAGCCACCAGTGGTCAATGCAAAATCGTGGCACAAAAAGGAGCGAATTCTATATCATGTCAACCCAAGGCTACATCTTTTCCCCTCATTTGCTTATCTTGAGGCTTCTATTTGGAGATATCCCCAGTTTGAAAACTTGCCCAGTCTAAACCCAGTGCTACACAAAGGGAGGGCAGCAGACATTTGAATCTGCCTTTCAAAGTTCCCATAAAACAGACAGATCACCTAGTGAGGGTGCCTTCTCGGCAGTTGCCTTTGTACAGTTGCTTAATATTACAAAAATACACAGCATATTTCACTTTGTTTCAATTAGAATGAGTAATTAATTCAGCTGAAGGTCAAGTCTATTTTTATGGTGCTTATTCCATTAAACAAGACTAGTGTAGGCATCAAAACAGAACCAAACTTAATTAAAAAATACTTTATAAGAGCCTCAGATAACTATTAATAATCAACCAATGAATCCAGTCAACTCAAAATGTAACTTTCAGCAAAAATATAGATCATTTGTCTGACACTGAATCGGAATTTAATGAGTGTGACTTCTATGATAATAGAACACTGACATATTATCGTTCTGGGCTGTGTTGAAGAGAATCTATTATCTAAGAGGACTTCCAGGAAAAGGAATTTAAAGGGGGACAGATAAATCCACAGAATTACAGATCATTTTGTCTGACTCCATTCCTGGGAAGAAATTGATTTGTCAATATCTTGGCAAAAATATAGTGCATATTGTGTATGCTTTAAAAAGGTTTTAGAAGAAGTGCTAAGGATCTCAGTCAAATGCAGGAGCTTTTGGCTCTTCTTTAAAGCAGACCAAGTTTTCTCAAGTTTCTGTGACCCCCCCCCAAAAAAAAAGGTGTGTGTGTGTGAACAGTTGCTTGAACAGTTAAAGTAAGTTTAATAAGCACAGCATATTTTCTCAAGTGTGGACAAAAGCTAGGGGAAAAAAAGGCAGGCTGTTTTAAGGAGAAGATCTGAAACACTTCTTTCCCTTTCAAATCACTTTCAAAGCATATGGTCCTAGTGATTTACTTTAAATCAGTATATATTTTTTGGATTACTGTAATGATTTTATTTTTTTTAAAAAAAAGGATAACTTGTTTAGTAGAGTGTGGGAAGGTAGGACATAATATACCTTGATTTTAGTACATAATAGTTAACAAAGTATGTTATAAGATTCTGATTAGTGAACTAGTTTAATATGGGCTAGGTGGAATGTCTAAGTAGATCTACAGCTTACCTGAAATAGTATTTTAAGAGAGTTCAATCTAGATTCCTCATCAAATTGGAATGACATAGCAAGTGAGGATCAAAGAAATTGGCCTTCAAGCCCAGAATTTTTCAATATTTTCACTGATTATTTGGATGAAGAAACGAATGCAACATTTAGTTTTGCACAAAATTAATGCTCTAGTAGACAAACAAAATTCAAGATGATTTTGGCCATTTAGAAAAGTGCATTGAAAACAACAGAATGAAATTAAGTTCTTCACTTTGGAAAAAATAATAAAAGTAAGTTGGGGAATATCCTTATTTGTTATAATACATGTGAACTTAATTTTGGAACTGTAAATAATCATAAAGAGAATATGAATCAGCGATGTAACATGGATGGTAAATAATAAATGCAGTTTAGTCAAGGTCTACAGAAGAACCATTCCAAAATAGTTCTACTATAATCTGTGCTGGTCAGATTGTACAGTACTTTAGATGCCATGTCCATCTCTGGGTATCACACTTTAAGAAAGATTCAGAGGAATTAGAACAGGTACAAAGAACAGCAATGATCAGGGACCTGAACATTAAATCTTAGAAAGAAAAATTGAGCGGACTGGGTATATTTCTGCTTTAAGAAAAGATGACTCAGCATGATAAAAGGTGACTGATGCACATTTCAGGCATCTGAAAGGATGCCATGCAGAAGTGGAAGACCTGTTTTCTATCATTTCAGAATGCAGGTCATGAAATAATGGGCTCAAGTTACAGAAAACCAGATTGTGGAATTTCCCTATAATATTAGCTATTTTACTCTGGAAGCAGTTATCAAAGGAGATAGCTTCTCATGTGTTCAGGCAGAAGTAGATAGACATTTCTTGGGGTGCCTTAATCTACATGCTTGAACTGAACAAGAAATTGGACCCAGTGCTCTAAATGACATCATTCAACTCTCTGGTTCTATGTGGGAAAAACTGGAGCTCTCTATTTGCTAACTGCAGAGTCAGAAGAGGAGTACAATGCACAGGAAGTAACTGGATCAATCCGTTTTCATAATTGATTGTGCCCAATCTTTAAAAATTACATATAAATATAATCTGGAATGTTTGGATGGATTATTGCTTGTTGTGTTGATCAATGTGTATTTTAAACAGGAACAAAATGTAATAAATAATAAATGAGGCCTCTCTAAAATTGCATACCTTTTCATTTTTCTTCCTTCTGCATATAAAATCAATGTTAATAACAACTATTCTAATCTTCATTATAAAGTCATTCAGTATGCTAAAGCTGTAATCTTAAATACGGGGTGGGTTTTTTTTTAGTGAGTATGAAGATGAAATATTTAAAAAGCCTTGAATGCACTGTCAGAATGAAGCCTTCTTTAAATCCATTGAAGTTAAGATTGGAAAAGGATGAGAAATGTGTTCAGTTTGTATTTTTATGTAAATTTATCCACTTTGCATTCTCTGAACATATGCAGGAGCTGGAACACACAAGAATATCAAAATCTGCATTTTTCTGTGATGTAATTTTCAACTTGAATTACACAACAATGACTGCATTACTGGTGTGCATAAAATGCATTATAACAGAGGGAACATGGCTCGGAAAAAAGGTATATGCTAGCAAAATTGCATGCAGTATGAAAACCTTGCACAAAAGATAAACATGAGTTATCATACATATTTTTGAAAGTATCACAGAAATGGACTGAACCAAATTGAGAGAGACAGAGAGAGAGACATAGACACACACACACGAGAGAGAGAGAGAGAGAGAGAGAGAGAGAGAGAGAGAGAGAGAGAGAGAGAGAACACAAGATTTGCCCCTTCCTTGCAATAGCCTTCTCCAATATGTTGTTTTCCAAATGCACTGGGACAATTACTTGAATGGGACATGAAAGCAGGATTAAGTAATTTAAATAACTTGGAAGAAGCCAATGTCAATTCACAAGAGGTTGAACTTGCCTTGAAGGAGACTGTATTTTTATCCCACTAGTGTTATTTACAAATTACAAATAAGAAAGAGTCAAATTTATATGTGTTTCTCACTGGCCTTCTTACATTTAATGCTTCTTTTTTTTCTGGATGAGAAGTGAACAACATAAAAAAAATAAAGGCACCTGAATCTCCTAGTATCTCAAATGCCTTATTATAGGCCAGAGAAAGAACTAGTGCTGCTAGCAGGTTATTTTTAAAGAAAAACATATAGATAGATAGGTACACCAGTACTTCAAACCAGCAAAAAAAAGGTCTATAATAGCACTCAATTAGTTGACATATTAGAGACATCAATTAAAGCTACCAAAGTTGGACAGCTCCAATTAGAGAGAGAGAAAATAAGATTTTTCTTTATGTAGTGCATCTGTCTTTAGCTTAAGTGGTAGCATCAGAGAATTGGGAGCATACAGCTTTACACATGCACAGTATATCAGAGGTGACTAGGTTATTTGAATGAATACTCCTATGTGAAAATATGAAGATACATTCCTATGCAGAGGGTAAGGTGCTATGGTACAGTTTATTTATTGTTTCTGCTCTATCTTCTATATATATCTTCACTGTAAACTCTTAAGTCTCTGTTGTTTTAATGACATGCTGTCATCCTTGGTGGCGCAGTGGCTAGAATGCAGTATTGCAGGCTAATTCTGCCAATTGCCAGCAGTTCGATCCTGATGAGGGTCAAGGTTGACTCAGCCTTCCATCCTTCTGAGGTCAGTAAAATAAAGACCCAGATTGTTGGGGACAATATGCTGACTCTGTAAACCACTTAGAGAGGGCTGTAAAGCACTGTGATGAGGTATGTAAGTAAGTGCTTATGTTAAAAACTGCTGGTATGATTGCAGATGGAAAGTCATGCAACACATGGAACAGGTACAGTCATGGGGCAAAGATGGAGTCACTGAGGGCAGGAACTGCAGAACCCTTCCCATGAAAGTTCACCCTGGGAGAAAGGTTAGATTGAACCTACTTCCTTTTTTCACCTGGAGAATCTTCTTGAGCCAGGGAGGTGGATCTCATCTTGAAGGTATGCTCATTCTCTCACTTCTCCTAAATATGGATTTCTGCCTTAAATAAGCAAAATCAATTTCTAAATTGTGTAGACTTTCTGGAAAAATGCTTCTTCTTGATATACTCTAGACCGTGATGGCGGACCTATGGTACGCATGCCACAGGTGGCACACGGAGCCATATCTGTGGGCTCACAAGCATTGCCCTAGCTCAGCTCCAATGTGCATGTGCACACCAGCCAGCTCATTTTTGGGCCTTCTGGGCCCACCGGAAGTCGGGAAACGGGCAGTTTCCGGCCTCTGGAGGGCCTTGGGGGGGGAGGCCGTTTTTACCCCCCAGGCTCCAAGAAAGCCTCTGGAGCCTGGGGAGGGTGAAAAATGGGCCTACTGGGCCCACCAGTAACCAGTAACCTTTTTGCCATCGTGTGACAGATGCGAGGGGAGCGTGCACATGCATAGGGGGACATTAAATTATGGCTGTGGCCCCGCGCATGCACTACCCCCATGCTGCTCCTGCTTTTGGCACACGATGGTAAAAAGTTTAGCCATCACTGCTCCAAACCACACCAATATAATAGAGGAATCACTTAGTCCCATTAATAACAAAAGGTCAGATAAATCCAGCAAATATTGTTGGCTCTTTTTAAGTGGAGTCACCAGTAAACATTTTCTAAAATTGAGTAACAACATCTGACTGGACTTTTCAGCACATCTTTCTCTGCTTGACTGACCCCATTCCCTCTCCTTATCTCTTGCTATTATGACACACTACAAAGAGTGAGGCAGAAGAACTTTTTTCTTAAGACATTGGCTATTCTTCTATAAAACAACAGAGGCACATAGCCAGGACTGATTTTAGAATCAGGAATCACTGGGTTCTGTCTTAAATACTGACCATTGGATATTGACTGTTGGAGTGAATATGATCTAATTCAAGATCAGACAGTATGTGCCACATGGAACAGAAAGTGTACCCGTATTTTTCAGACTATAGATGCACTGGAGTATATGACACATCTAAATTTTTGGGGAGAGCTGATTGGGGGTGGATCGGCCTCCCAGAATACCCACAATCAGCTGTTCCCGGAGGTGAACTTTAGCAACAGGTTCCTTGGTTGTGAGCTCTGCGTCTTGCTTTTCTTTAAGCCTCTGAAAACGGAGCGGGACTACATTTGGACTATAAGAAGCACCCAGGTTTTCACCTCTTTTGGGGGGTAAAAGGTGTCTTATAATCCAAAAAATATGGTACTTTTCTCATGCTAAAATATGGTCTCCTCATACTGTTTCTTTTTCAAAATCTGTTTTTTGGCATATTGTCTACAACTGAACCCTCTACGAACAGTTATTTTTATTTTATTTTATTTGTTAAATTTATTTGCCAGCTATCTTGCCATGGGGCTACTCTAGATAGCTTACAACAATAAAAAGGAAGAATTGAAAAGAGTATAAATAGGGCAGAAGTAAGATAATAAAATAAACAATGAAAAAAGAACACAGCGAGAATACATCAATATGCCAACCAAAAACGATGAGCAGTTGAAAGCAGGGAACAAGGAGGGGGAGGGGGAGTCTGCCATCAATCCAGCAGCCAGTTTGAAAGGAAGCGTATGATTTGCTCTTTGTTTGCTAATCAGAAACAAGTCTGTCTTTACAATCACATCTTATTTTAGTGAACAGCTTAACTGGTTCTCTAGCTATACAGAAGTATCTTTCTTGCAAAATAGGGGTCCCCCCCCCAATATTCATACACTACTAAGGGTATAGGAGGTAGGTTCCCACATTACAAATGCTACCCTGCCATCCCTGTCAGTTGCACTCAGCTCTCACAGCATGTTAGTCAAAGGATTGGTTTAGTTAGAAAACTACATTTTCTCAGAATCATGGTTTGATTGCTAGGAAAAATACTGTTTATATGGAACCTTTATGCTGCATGAAGACAAGCCTTTTAGAAGGATCCTTACAAGAACTAACAATATAACCCAGGAGGCAGTTGCACCTAAAAGCTTGTGAATCTGGTCCTAATCCAACTGTCAGATCCGTGTATCTGCCATTCTTCAGGGGAAGGGTTTTTTTTAATTACTTTTTTTACTTATTACTCTCTTTCTTATATATCCTGTATCCTGCAATTTATTGATTTATAACTTCTAGCCTGGTTGCCAGGTGTCCACTATTTGAGCGGACAGTCCACTTTTTTCACATTATGTTCACTATTTTTTTCCACAAAATAGTGGACATTTTTTTTATTCAAAAGCTTTATGATGAAATGGTAAGTAATCTAAAGCTGTACAGTCTAAGAGAATAAGGATAGGAGAATCACGTTTTGTCTTTTTTTTCATAAGTTAGAATGAGACAAAGATCGAATGCTCATTGCAATAATCACATTTTACACAACAGCGCAAAAAATGCATTAAAGCAGTTATCTTTTGATATCGAAAATGTAGTGCTGAAGGTTTTTGCCGAATTTTCAAATTCTGTGAAGAAACGAGAAGAGTTGAAATCATTTTTTGAGTTTTACGAGTCAGAATTCCATGAAGTTTTGCGCCATGTTCTAACACGTTGGTTAAGTTTGTTTAAAGCGGTCGAAAGACTTCTTTTAAACTGGATACCTCTAAAATCGTATTTTATTTCTCTTGGATCTGATGAGTGCCATAAGGTTATCTGGAACCTTATTTCGGATCAGGAAAATGAACTCGCAAAGGACGATGAACCAACAATTTCAGAATTGTATTTATATTTCATGCACTTCTTCATGTCAATAATGCAAGACACCCTACTGAAGCTGGAAAGCAAGAAAATTCTTGCATGTGATCTTCACATTATCATGTGTAAGCTGCGTGATTCTTTGCAAAAAAAATTACGATGAGCAGTTTTTTGGAATGAAAGTTTTATTTGCCTTACGTAAAAAATATTTGCCTGAGAATGCCGTGCAAAAGTTCAAGAAAGAAGCCATCAACGTGTATCAAAGAGCCATTGCGTACCTAGAAAAGTGGTATAATTTCACCGATTCAGTATATGAGATGCTAAGTTGTTTCAATCTAATTGATCGCAATAATCCTCCAACTTTAGAAGAAATGACAAACATCTGGTTATTATCACCATGGCGAGAAGAACTTCCACCCAACACTCTCTTCAATGAAATTTCTGCCTTAGAAGAAGTTTATGTTCATCTGCAGGGCAATTCATCCCTTGATAAGTGGACATACTTTTTCAAGAAAGAGCCAGCTCCGAGTTTACTGAAACTGTTCCAGTATTGTGCATCAATTCCGGTATCAAATGCAAACATTGAACCAATTTTCAGCGTCATGGGAAATTTGTGGACTGACGAACGTAACCGACTGCTTGTACCATCAGTTCGAAGTGAACTTTGTATATTTTTTAATATTTCTCAACGTTGTACTGAAATTAAAGAATTATTCCTTAAACACAAAAAATTGATCAAAGCTGCGCAGTCAAATAAAAAATACACATGACAGCAAAGTAAAATGTAATTTAATATTTTACATATTATTATAATATATTTGATGTTTTGAATTTTAAGTAAAGTTTTGAAGTGATTATTTTAATATGTGTTAAAATGTTTGTAAGAAAATATATAATTTAATTGTAACTTTTTTTATTTTTTTACTACTTAACCCCCCCCCCCCCCCCGCTTGTCTGCTATTTTTTGGAAGCAGACCTGGCAACCCTACCTGGCGCCCAAGCGCCCTGGCATTTTTGCACTTTTTGGGGAATGTAAGGGGAGGGAGGGCCATGTGGACTGCATTGCTTGAAAACCGGCGGAGGATGACCCTGGGAAAACTCCCTTATCACTTTCCCAGAGCAGTCAGTATATTAAAATTTTCGCACCTGTGGTTTGGCTGAATCCACATTGGACTGCTGGGAGGGGTTTCTAATTCCTTTATTCTAACTGTATGGCCCGAGGGCCTTCAGAGCCTGCTTTCTTTTCGCCCTGCTATCACCTCTATTCAATAAAAGGTTCCTTTTGAAATGCCAAGTTTCAAGATTCTTTACTTTCATGGATAAGGGGGAGAGGCCGGGCCTTACACCAACCCAATTTTGTATTTCTTTCTAGTCTCAGAGTTAAGCAATGACTTCATGGTTATTATTATTTTACTTACAAGATATGTTTTCTGCAACATTTGGATAACTAATCAATATGGTATAAAATAGTTGCACTTGTGCAATAGCTATAAAAGTTGGCAAAGCAGGCTCAAGGTTTCATAATAAAGTTACAGCCAAACCTGGCTATTAAATATTAGCGTCGGCACAAACTTATGAGAGGCGGTGCTGCAGTTGTTTTATGGTAATTGCTTTGGCCATATTCACATTACATGAGCACAATAAATACAATGGCTGATAAAATATGCCAGGCCTATAATGAAACAATGGAGCTCAAATGAGGAAAACTATAAGTGTTTCTAGGCCCATATATAAAGAATAGCAAGGGATTCAATTAAAGAAAGTCACAAAGTAGGATTTAAGAGGATGGTAAAGACTAATGCAACAGAAGTGGAATGTTTCACATATACTATATAAAGTAAGGATATAAAAGAATGCAAAATTACTATGGATTTCTGTAGGAGTAGATTTGCAAGGTATGGCAAAAAGAGACTTCGCTAAAGGATGGATAGCATCTACGTGCATTCTTTAAACAAATATTTGCAAAAGATGTATTTTAAAAAGAACCTACAATGTTTCTGAACATTGTACACAAAAACAAATAGTTATGCTTTTTAAATGAATGCAGTAGGAAAACTGTCTATCTATCTATCTATCTATCTATCTATCATCCATCCATCCATCCATCCATCCATCCATCATCTATTATCTCTATCTATCATTGTATATATCTCTATCATCTGTCTGTCTGTCTGTATGTATGTATGTATGTATCTACTATCTACCTACCTATCTACCTATTCATCCATCATCATCTATTATCTCTATCAATCCCTGTATATATCTCTATCATCTGTCTCCATCTATCTATCTATCTATCTATCTATCTATCTATCATCTATCTATCTATCTATCTATCTATCTATCTATCTATCTATCTATCATCTATCTATCTATCTATCTTCTATCTATCTATCATTTATCCATCTATCTATCCTCTTTCTATCAACTCTATCACTCTCTGTATATATCTTTATCATCTGCCTCTATCTATCTATCTATCTATCTATCTATCTATCTATCTATCATCAATCTATCGATCTATCATCGATCTGTCTCAGATTTATGTCAAATAACCTTAGAAAAAGTTGTTTGCAAAAGTTGTACATGATAAAAAAAAAATTGAAAATGGGATATTTAACACATCTTTTAACAAGAACCCATATAAACCAAACAGATGGATTATATGATACCCTTACAAATATAGAAGTAAAATGGAATGGATTTATATGGAACCACATATCACTGGTATGACAAAAAAGAGTGCCTTAGAGATCAAAGCATCTGTCATTGTTATCTGTTTTGAATGGCAATGGCTCTCCAGGGACCTTTCCCATCAATTACTATCTGACTCTTTTAAGTGGCCATACCATGGACTGAACTCAGACCTGATGCATAGAAAACAGCAACTTGTTACAGTATTATTCCACTAATCCACTTATCAAGACATTTATTAGGTAGTGTCTCTACCACCATATGCTACAGAATATATGACACTCCTATCTCTTGATCTATATTATGGTAAAGTACAGTAAAGTACAGTAGAAGAATCGTTCAGGGAGGCCCAATTCTATACAGTAGAACATCCACTACCCAAAGGCCACTTCTCAATGATAAATGTTGTATACAGGAAATCTATTCAGCAAGCAATATAATGCATAGAGGATCAAAATCAGTCACCACACATAATTCATTATGTCCTCAGGTCTGAGGAGACCCATGTAAAGCACTCTTTGATAAGCTTGCCCTGGTAAAATGTGCTGAAAATTCCCCCAAACTTTCTTTATATAATCTTCATTTTAAGCTATTTCCAATGTCCACTTTTTGTACTTTATTTTACCTTTCTTCCCATAAAAAGATGAAGATGGAGAAGATGGAGTTTTCATAACTTGAAAACAAAAATGTTTTTTGTTGAGCGACTCAACATTATTTATTAATATGTTTTTATTCTGCTTCCTATACAACTATTGCTAGAAGCTGTTTATATAATAGAAATAATAACAATGCATTGAAAAGAAACAGAGTAAAAAGGAGAGAACAATAGCTGAAACAAACAAGTTCTTCAGTCAAGGGAATAATGCAGTGGTGAAATGTAAAATTTGTTACTATCGGGCATGGCTTGGTGGTGGTGGGTAATATGACTGAGTGGGCGTGGCCAACTTTTTTTTTTTTTTTACTTTTAAAGCCATTTTTTCTACAACCTCTTTGGCTGAAGAGGTTGTAAAAAAATGCTTTTAAAGCCTCTGACGATCCCAGCTGACTTGCCTGATTGGATCCCAGCTGACTTGCCTTAGAGATCAAAGCATCTGTCATTGTTATCTGTTTTGAATGGCAATGGCTCTCCAGGGACCTTTCCCATCAATCCCTCTCTCTCTCTTTTTTTTTTTAAAGCCTCTGATGATCCCAGCTGAGCCGTGCGATCATCAGAGGCTTTTTTTTTTACTTTTAAAAGCATTTTTTCGGCCCAAAAAGTTGTAGAAAAAAATGCTTTTAAAAATTAAAAAAAAAAGCCTCTGATGATTGCACGGCTCAGCTGGGCAATGGGGGGGGGCCAGGGATTTTTGCTACCAGTTCTTTGAACCACCCGCCTCCATCGCTACCAGATCGGGCAATCTGGTCCGAACTGGGAGCATTTCACCCCTGGCATAATGGTTATAAATAATTGATATGTCACATATATCAGCGGAAATAGCATTCAAAACTGTAGGCTCTACCAAAGAGAAAAACTTCTTGTGAATGACCATAAGATGAAACTTGGTGGCTCTCAGCACACATAGCAAGACCTCTCCTGAACATTTCCTTGATTGACTCAACCTGTAATAACGAATATCATGGTCCCAAATAATTTAGGCATTATAAGTCATATGCAATACCATGAAGTTGGATGAGAAGACTAATAGAACTACATATCAAGGCGTATATGCCAACCACATTTTTAAATAGTCCCCTAGTTGAGAATCCTTGTACAAGAGACTCCTCATTCAAATATGGAAGGAAAATACTTTTTTCAGACCATTGTATAATTGATAGAGAATGGGCATTATTCCATATGAATTTTCCCGCTCAATCCTCTGGAATTCTAGCTGTTACTCTGTTGCCAAATCTCTGTAGAGATCTCAGGAATTTCTTATTATCGCAGACAGTACAACAATAATACCAGTAACAGCAGCAACATGTATGAAATCAGAGATACAGGAAATCAATCCGCTTCTGTATTTTGTACTATATCTTGCATGAGGAAATACACTGTTTACCAAGTTCCTGATAACTCTTGTACATTGTGTCATTAAAAAAGAAAAATAAAACTCAGGACACTTTCAGATTGTCCTTGAAACCATGAAATTAATGAATTTTGTACAAAACCACTGTTTTGATCAGTTCTTGAACAATCACAAGCAGTGCCCTTGTAGCTCAAGGTCAAAACTTTTTTTAATATCATTGAAGAAAATTCTGTATGGGGATTTTATATGAGGTTCCTGTCCACCAGGTTAACAAGGTGGCCGCCCCAAAGAACTCTAGCTCAATGCTTTGGTGGGGTTGTAATCTTATCCTATTTTAGGTTTTCTGGAGCTTTTGAGAATAGGAGTCTCAACTTAATTGACAGGCACCAGGTTGGAGAAAACTGTCTTAATTGGAAATGGTGGGGACGGTTCCACAGAATCGTATTGAACTCAAACCAATTAGTCATCTTCTTCCTTAGAATTTACTTTTCCAAAGTCTGTTTACCTGGCAGGTTAGCAAAAGGGGGAGATGAAATAAGCAGTAAGATAGTCTCCTTCAACCAGGCAGAGATGAACCTTAGGTCTGTTATGCTTCATTAATATTCATTCTCCAAGGACCTCTCTTACTCTAAATTGCACAATCCATTTACAAGAGGTTTCAGAAGAGTCATAGAACCTCAACATATTCAGAATAACAAAATATCTGAGGAAAGACAACTACTAAGGAGGAAGAGACCTAAAGTGTGCCGAGTTATTCTAGAATGTTGTTGCCATAGATAGAGTGTTCTTGTACAGTATCCCACTGGCCTCGCTGGATAGAAGTTCTTGGAGTCCACATTCAACACATTTGAAAGGCAAAAGTTGAGAAAGTTAGAAATAGTTAGCATATTTATTACTATATGGCCTTTGATTAACCAATTAGAAAAGTTTTGTGTGTGTAATTTAAACATTGTTATTTCTTTTCATAATGCATTTTGCCACTGGAACAGGATATTTAGGACAATATGCAATCTGAGAGAGTATCAGACACAGAACTCTGCCTCCCTGCCTGCCTGCCTCCCTGCCTATCATCTATCTATCTATCTATCTATCTATCTATCTATCTATCTATCTATCTATCTATCATCTATCTATATCATCTAGTATGTATCATCTATCCATTCATCTATCCTGAGTTGCATCAAAGGGTAAAGCAGCTTGATCATAACATTTGTCTGCAATGCTTTAAAGGGATTGTTGTTGTTTTTTTCTTATTCCTTGGGGCCATCCTATTTCTCTTTTATTCCATGCTTTTTGCATTGCTCATGTGTGGTTTGCATTGATTTAAAATAGTTTATACTCATATCAGTAATCATTTCTTGCTTTCATGATTTCCAGTAGGCATTCTTGTCCTTTGAGAACTCTTCCCCTAACATATTTCTTAATCTAAATTCCCCATGAAAGTGTTTTTTTTTAAACCAAGTTTTTTAAATCCCATTCTTTGTTTTCAAAAACACCACTTTGAAATGTAGTTTCTTTGATCAAAACATACAGTTTAGAAACATACTGTATTCTTTTTCTGTCTCCTCTCAGAATTCTGTTAATTGGTGCTTCTCTTTTGCAAAAGATATTGTTCGTTTTTTTGGCAGTTTTCACAGATCTGCTCCCACAGAAATCCATGGAAGAGGTCCTTGATGTCTTCAGTTAAAAAGGCTATAATTAGGAATGTCCAACACAGATAGTGTTATGGTAGATGGACAAGTATCAAGATAATAACATTTCTTATGTTTGCATTTCTTGATGCTTCAGGCAAAGCTTGAAACAAAACATACAAAGCCCATTTTCTCTTAGGAATGAATCAATCAATTTGCTTTCTATAATTTTGGTGGAAGTGGTGGAAATATTTTTTTTTCTAAATCCGTTTTGACCACCATACGTAGCCAATTGCATTTTTAAAATCCGAAGTTCATTTGAACTTTTAAATCCACACTAAACACATTTTTGGATTTGTTTGCCTTTTGAACAGAGAGAGGATACAATAATTAGAGAAATGTAAAAATAAATAAAGTAAAAATAAATAAAAAACTGAAGGATAATAGCATGTTGGCTATATGTTTCAGAAGGGTAAATATGTTGGTTTAGTTCAGGGATATCAAACTCAAGGCTCCAGGGCCGGATCCTGCCTGCGAGGTGCTTAGATCTGGCCGGAGGGGCCGCCCTAGAAACAGCAAAGGACCGGCCCATGGTGCCTCTGCCAGCAAAAATGGAACTCTCCATTTTCAGCTGTGATGGCCTCCTGCTGCCCTCTGCCAATGAAGATGGAGCTTGGGAGAGCCATGTGCAGCTCCCCCAAGCTCTGTTTTCACTGGCAAAGGGTAGCAGGAGGCTGTCGCAGCTAAAAATGGACCTCTGGAGCCCGTTTTCTATGGCAGAGTGCTTGGACCACCACAGATGCCCCCAACATGAGTGACGTCAAGCTGGCCACGCCCACCCCAGCCCCCAATGTTAAACACAACCCTGATGTGGCCCTCAAGTTTGACACCCCTGGTTCAGTTAAATAAAAAAAAAAATGCCTATCTAAAACATATCTGACTTCTCCAGTGAATGATCTTACCGTAGGTTATTTCCAAGAATTAATTATATGACAGGACATAGTAATACTAAATTTATTGGACTTCATAATATACTGTTTATATTATGCAGCCAGGGAAGGCATAAGGAATTTATGTCCTGTCACCATTGGTGGGCTGCTGCCGGTTTGGACTGGTTCGGGAGAACTGGTAGTTCTGATGATCAGCTGGCCCACACACCCCCACTCTATCCTGTCCTATATTTCCTTCTTTCTGGTTCAGCTGATTCACGCGGCACAACTGATTTCCACACCTCTGCTGTTCTATTTATCGGGGCTGCCTTAGAAGGTAACCAGCTGAGCTTCAAACTGCTGTATTTTGAACACTGGGCACAAGTGTGTTAGGCATGTACATGAAGCCTGTGTGCACATGCAAAGTGCACACTCACAGAACTGGTTGTTAAACCGGTTGCAACCCACCACTACCTGTCACCCCGTACCCTTCAACCTGCTAATTCAATGACTTTCTCAACTGGGAAACGATGGCAAGTGTTGATCTGGAACACCAAAGGAAAGAAGCTCCATTAAGCTCCATTATTTTTTTTTTTTTGGTAATAGAAAGGAAAGATATAAATCCAGAAAACAAACAAACAAACTGGAATGCAGAAGGAAAACATTAATTCTTCCATGAGGAATATTAAATTAGCCAACCATGCAATTTGGGAAATTCTGAGAATCGGTCCATATTTGGTGGGCCCCCAAGGATTGCCATGAACTTAGCCCTAGTATTGTCCTAGGGTGTGGAAACTTATGTTTTTCTTGACATCCTTGAACAAGAACTTTCTATAGCCCAAATCAGCATAGTCAATGGTAAGTAGTGTTCAAATTTACAATTTAACACCATCTGCAGAGCTGTTGGTTGCTCAGCTTCTCTCACCATGCAGACCAGGGGTGAAATGTTCCTGGTTCGGACCAGATCGCCTGATCCAGGAGCGATGGTGGTGGGTGGTTCGGAGAACTGGTAGCAAAAATCCCTGTGCGCCCCCCCCCGCCACCATGCCCAGCTGAGCCGCACAATCATCAGAGGCTTTTTTTTTTTACTTTTAAAAGCATTTTTTCTACAACCTCTTCTGACGAAAAAATGCTTTTAAAAGTAAAAAAAAAAAGCCTATGATGATCGCGGGCTCAGCTGGGATCGTCAGAGGCTTTTCAAAGCATTTTTTTCTGCAGCCTCTTGGCCGAAGAGGTGGTAAAAAAAATGCTTTGAAAAGTCTCTGACAATCCCAGCTGAGTTGCCTGATCGTCAGAGAGGCTTTTCAAAGCATTTTTTAAAAAGCCTCTCTGACGATCCCAGCTGAGTTGCCTGATCGTCAGAGGCTTTTCAAAGCATTAGAAAAAATGCTTTGAAAAGTTAAAAAAAAAAGTTGGCCACGCCCACCCAATCATATTACCATCACCCCCACCCCCACCAAGCCTCACGCACAGAACCTGTAGTAACAAATTTTACATTTCACCCCTGATGCAGATGGTAGAAGCCAGTCAGGACATGAGAGAGGTAGTTTTAGAAAAAAAACTATTGCTATAAATGCATATAGCCCTAGGTTAGAGTTCATCAACACTTTTGGTGGGATCCATTTGATATAGAATCCTGGACTGAAAGGCCCATGGCCTGATCCAGGAGGGCTCTATCCTTGCGCTGTAAAAATAGAAAGAAACAATGCAATCAAGTGCTAACAAAATTTAATATCACCCCCTATGAATTGAACAGGCACACTGATTTTACAGTTCTTTGAATGTTCAAATACACTCAAGGAAAAGGCATCTCTGCAGCTTGAGTAGCAAAAGGAATCACAGTGATAACTCATGATTCATGACCCAGCAAATATAAAGGCTCTTATTTCCTTTCCATTAGCAAACTTTACCCTGCCCTCTTCATCATCTCTGACAGAGATAAAATGTGATCACTGACATAGAAAATGGTGAGATACATGCAAGAATTCTTTAGGCCTGCAGCTGAAATTTAGAAGTCCAATGGAGTCATATCTGACCATAATGTCATTTTTTAAAAATCACCAAAAATAACATACCTTTTAATTTTGTGGATCTGTGTGTTTTGTTCCTTAAATTACAATTAGGGCTACCTTAACCAGGCTGCCTGAAGGCCTTGGGAATGGACATTAATGACTGGGAAACCTTGACCTCTGATCATTCAGCTTGGAGGCTAAAGATGCAGCACGGCCTTCTCCAATTTGAAGGGACACTTGTTCGGCAGGCCAAGGCGAAGAGGCAGTCCCGGAACCAGCGAAATCTGGGGGCTGGGCAGGGGACAGAATGTATCCGCCCCCAGTGTGGAAGGGATTGCCACCCTCGAATTGACTTTTTTTAGTCACACCAGATGCTGTTTTAGAACCTCTTTCCAGAGCATGATACCATAGTCTTTTGATTCTAAAGGTTGCCAATAAATAAAAAACCAGGTTGCCAAAAGAGAGCATTCACTCTCTCTTGCCATCTAGGACTTACCAAGACTTTTGCAGCTCAGATGTAAGTGGCCATAATTTTAACATGGAAATGAAAAGGTAGGGCTATGTAGCTGATCAATGTAGTGAGTCAAGAGGTACTGTAGTTAACAGATTCTGGATGAAATTGTGTTGCATTCCCCAATCTGTTCTGTCTTGTTTCTTATTTATATTGCAGTGTTGTTAAACAGCCCTGCTACATTATATTGGATGGGTCCTAAACCTTGCCTCTATGTCCTACTGCTTTCAATATCCATTGGACATGGATAAGAAGGCGGTTCAAAGAAATCTAACAGCACAGAAAAATCCAGTCATTTTTTTTTTCTGCTGCTACCTCTGAAGTAATTATGAACCTGGAGAACTGGAGAGAAGAAATCTTCTAAGCAGTCATTACAGATATGTCTCCATGGGGTTGGTTGGGGTGAGGGAGAAAATTGTCTGTGCATCTTCTATGTTTGAGAAATTATTTTCTCATAGCAAAGAGATACTGCTTTTTTTTTTTTGCCTCTTTCACAGAATGCATTTTAATTTAAAATTAAAAGTGAGCCATGCTTAATTTAAGAGCACAAGGTGACAAAGTTTTGTGTGCTTGTGTGGCTTTGATATTAAAATATAATTTCTTACTCTTTAATTGAAGGTTGCCCAGAGTTGTTGGGAGTTGGGCTGCCTATAAATTATATAAATACATACAAAAAATGTGATATGTGCAAAAAAGGAACAGTATAAATATCCTGTTTTCACATAGAAATATTTTTCCCCTGAAAGATGATTTCCTAAATGATTATTTAAAAGTTAAAAAATAAAAAACACACACCTGGATCCAAAGAAATTTTATGTTTAACTTCAATTTTGGAGTCAGAGAGATTCTTGGGCAAAAAATGTTGCTGAAACAGGAACAATATTTGAATAGAATCTGGACCAAAAAGATGGTGGAAAGGAACACTCTGGGTTCCAGACTTACCATATTTTTCGGAGTATAAGATGCACCTTAGTTTTTGGAGAGGAAAATAGGAAAAAAAAATTCTGCCTATCAGGTATTCATCTGGCTAGCGTCCTTAGTCTGGTCAGCTTCAGCACATTAGTTCACTGGTTTTGAGTGCGCACACACACACGCACTTGCTACGCTCGCACACACCAGGTTGGAGATAAAAGACAGCTTCTAAAGCACAGCTGATCATAGAAGAGAGAAGCAATGAGAAAAGCAGGTGAAGCTCGGAAGATTGCTTCACTCACTAGCGCCTCGTTAGGGCTGAAAAAAAGCCTCGAAAAAGCTACATTTGGAGTATAAGACGCACCCAAATTTTCAGCCTCTTTTAGGGGGGAAAAAGTGTGTCTTATACTCCGAAAAATATGGTATGTAAGATTATGCTCAAATCCTCCAGAGCTAGAAACCCTTATGTGAATATGTGAAATTATACCTGTAATCACACTTACTTCAAAGCATGTCCCATGGAGTTGTGTTGACCTTCTAAGTAGATAGGGTAAAATGTGTTCTATATTAATGCAATAATTCCAACAGCTTTTCTTAGATTACATAACAAGGGAAAATGTTTAAACTTAGTAAACCAATGCAGTTGATTGCAAGACTGCAAATGTCAAATTAGCACTAAATAGATTCTTACGTTTTTTTTAAACAGAAATTCACTGCACTATCCATTTAAAAGTGAACAAGAGTTCATTAAAGAAACCTAAAAAGTAAGGAAGACAAATTGACTTACTTGTCTGTTTTATATTGGCTATGAACTGTCCCTTTCTGAAGAAATACTACTTGGAAATAATGAACTAAATATATTTGTTTTGAACCTGAGAGTAGAGAAGGGGTTTTTTTTTTTACCTAGTTAGCAAAACTAACCAGAAGAACTAGAGAAGTAAAATTAATCTAGATTTGAAGTAGAACAAGAAGTAATCAACTTCTGGGTGAGGAACTATGATAGACTAGACATCCCTAAAGAAATGGGGACAACATTGTGGTGAAGATCAGGAGACAAACAATGGATTTTGGCCAGTGGAGTCTCTTTGTACAAGGAAAGAGCATGGGATCTCCCACTTGCACTCTGGAAACTCAATTCTTATGAAGAGACTTCAGGGACTGTGGTTTTTGTAGCTAACTCATGAGTTGAGCAGTTGGGAGTTGAGGGATTTCAATCAGGCTCACAGCCATAATGTAGCCTACATGGACACAAGTTCACAAAAGCCGCATTTGTTAAACGTTTTCACATGTAATTAATTGACAGATAAAAAGAGATTTTCTGAGCAGAAAGATAAAAGAAATCTACTTGGTGAGTCAACATTCTTTCTGGATTAAAAAGGAGAAAAAAAGAGTTTCAAAATTTCAAAACTTTTGGCAAATAGTTTAATGAAATGGATGTCAGAAGGTTTAAAAAAGATAATGGATAATATAGTTATTTTGAAAAATTATTGTTTGGTGAATGAGGTTTTGGCCAAATTGATTAAAATAGACAAATGAACTGGACTTTTGTGGGAATTATTTTGTTTACTATTAAAAGAGTACAGAAATTGTTGGGTTTTATAAAACACTAACCCTAATGCTAAAAAAGAAGAAGATAAATGTAACATGAACAAGACTGTGATGCTGACTGTAACTATAGAATATCATTTGAGATTAAAGTATTAAGGATATGGGATGATAAAATGGGAGGGAGGGAAGTTTGCCTTCTTCTTTTTCCCTTGCAACTGAGCCCCTTTATTATTGGATTACAAAATTACAAAAAAGTGGTACAAAACAAAAAAAAGCAAAAAAAGGGGGGTGGGGGAGAGATCAGTAGAGCATTTTGCAGAGGAAGGAAATATACTGGATTTACTTCAGAAAATATTTGAGGAATTGGACTATAATTTAGGTAAATCAGCTGATATTAAATTGATTTAATCACTTGATACTAAATTTATACCTTTTGAAAAAAGAATCAAGGAAAACCTTGTAAATAGGTTTCATCAAAGCTTCTTTTGAAAAAAAAGAAAGTTAAATTGGAAAATTCTGTAAAACAAATGATCTCCACATATCTGGATACAACTTTTCAGAAAAACATTAAAATCCCTCAAGGCAAATTACTAAACTTTTTCTTTGATTTGATGCAAAATTCAGGGCTTATTGATATGATGATGGAAAAATGGGAATTCAAGAGAATACACTTTCTTTTCTGAAAGACATAGATCCTTTTCAAAAATAGATATGATTTGAATTTCAAAGACTTTTGGTTACTAAAGTTTCTAGAGATACTACCAAATACTTTTTGGATCATAATTATGGTATCTTTGGTTTATAAAAGGAAATCCAGTTTCAAAGGTAAAGGAAAAGGTTTCCCCTATTCAGTCATGTTTGACTCTAGGGCATGGTGCTCATCTCTGTTCCTTGGCCAAGGGACCCAGCATTGTCTGAAGACACTTCCATGGTCATGTGGCTATATGCTGAAACAAATGGAACACTGTTACCTTCCCACTGAAGTGGTACCTATTAAGCTACTTGCACTTGCACGCTTTCAAACTGCTTAGGTGGGTAGGAGCTAGGGCAAGTAATGGGAGCTCATCCTGTCATGCAGTGCTCGAGTCTTGAACCTGGGCTGTCAGCTTTCCAGCTTGGTGTCTTCCTGTCCCTCTACTTCTTTTAGATGGAGACTAATTGAAATGTTGCTACAGAAAAAAGCAATAGTGAAGGACTGTAAAAATAAATTAAAAGATTTTTAAAAAATAATATAGATAAAATAAGAGATTATTTTATACAACACAATGGTGAATTTGAAAAGAAGGGGCAAGAGAAAACACATGCGATGTTGGATGAGATAAAGAGAAAAAGAAGAGGATAAACAATTTTCCAGAGAAGATAAATATTTCTCAACAAATTAAGTTTTTATAACCATAGTTCCCTATGTTACCAGTAAAAAATGTAAATAAAAATAACTATGTAAAGCAAAAAACATTTTAATTTGCAAACAAACCAGGAAAGTGGATAGCATATAAATTATGAAAAGAAAAAAATAAATGATATTGAATTTCAATATCAAGTACAAGAGTGAGATATTGTATTAAGAGATAGCATAGCTATGCAAACAGCATCTCATCCATATTATTCCAACGTGTATAAAGGAACTGACATCTCTGGACAAAATAGATAAATACCTAAAGAAACAATATTTACCAAGGATTACAGAGGAATTTAAACAAATTTTGAATGGACCTATAGCAATAACGGAAGTTTCTGAAGCTATAAAAAAGAAATTAAACCATGAAAAGTACTTGAACCAGACCAATTACTAGGTTTTTATTATAAACATTTCAAGGATGAACCTTTGCAAACTTCACAATTTTTAAAAATTCAATGCTAAGATGAAGATTATTTTATAGGGAGGAAAGATGCCAGAGAGTTTGAAAGAAGCCAATACAGCACTAATACCTAAAGAGGAACAAGATTTGACTTTAACAAGAAACTATAGATAAATATCTTTATTGAAAAGTGATTACATTATTCACAATGATTCTGGCTGATAATCTGAAAATAATTTTGCAAGAATTTATTCATGAGGAACAATGTGGGTTTTAACCTAAAGGACAATTAAAGGACAATATTAGAAACATGTTGGACATTTTTGGAATATTTAGAGCAACATAATAATAATAAAAAAAGCCACATGTATTTTCTAAGATGCAGAGAAAGCCTTTGACAATTTGAACTGGACTTTCTTATTCAAAGTTTTGTAAGGTAAGAACTTTGGAGAGAATGTTATATAATGGGCAAGATTTATCTATACTTTACAAAGAGCACATATAGTGTAGCAGGAATAAAGATTTTAAAAAGAAATTTATAAGCTGAGGGCTTTTGCAAATGACTTGGCATTGATTTTGGAAGATCCTTTAAAGGGAATTGAAACATTAATGGAAAAACTAAAAGGGTTTGGTACATTATCATGTTTTAAGCAACAAACAGAAGACGAAGATGTTAAAAACATGAAAATAGAGGATCAAACAGAACTGATAAATAAAATGAGTTTTAAGATTAAGAAGAAAGTAAAATATCTGGGTATCATTATGACAACTATGAGTTATATGTTATTTCAAAATAACTAGAAGACATGAAATAAAGTTGGAAAAGATATCTTAAAATGGGAGAAACTACAATTGTCATTGCTGGGGAGAATTGATATGTTAAAATGAATGTCTCACCTAGAATGATGCAGCCTGTAAATCAAATAAATAGCTGAAGTGGGGAGTGAGTGGGTGGATGCTATATTCAAAGCAAAGTTTACTGGGTATCATCAGTGGTATCTGTTGTGGCTCCATTACCTGAGCCTGTGTCATCGGCAGGAGAGGACTCCGAGAATGAAGGAGAGGAGTTGGCAAGGCCTCCCTCTCCAGGACCCTCCTCTTTGGCAATGCCTTTGGTGTCTGCCGAAGGGCAAGAGATAGGGCCGGGGCCAAGCACGTCCACGCAGCCACAGGTGGACAGTGATGAGGGTAATGAGTCTTGGCTGGATCCACACCAGCGTCGCAAAGATAAGCGCGCGCAACAGAAGAAAAGGTGTGCCCGAGATTAGGCTGAGTCACTGGACCACACCCCACAGGATATAAAAGGGAGCATGGTGGCCTGTCAAACCTTTTGACGAACAAAGCTGAAAGTTTCCACGCCATTCTGCATTACTGGATTTTTGCTATAGACTTTGCTGGATTATCTCTGGACTTGATTGACTCTGTAATTATTGAGCTGTTTCCTTTGATGTACCAGAAGTGGGGAGAAGTTATCTCTCCTCTTCGTAAGTAATAAACTCTTGGCAGGCAGCCACTAGGTTGTTGCCAAGTTCCGTTATCATAAGGAAAAGGATTTTGCCAGCTGGTTTGGTCTTTAACTCTTGAAGTTTGTTGGTGTGTGTGCGTGTGGGATGGGGACAGAACAGTATTTTAGAGTAGAAAGTCTTCCATTTTTCTCTTTATTGGGGAGCAAAGTAGAAATCCCCTGGGACAACAGGTAGACCTCCATTAGCAATTCCTTTGCTAAAAGGAGCCACCTGTAACAACACCAAGTTTTAAACAAAGGGCTTGCTTTTTCTATCTTATTCAGAGAGGACAGGAAAACAAATCAACTTGCAAAGTTTCAAAGACAGTAGTAAAAAAAATAAAAAGGAACTGCTTTTTAAAAGATGCTACATTTTCAGGCATCTTACAGCCAACTTTCCTGGATTTTTCTTCTGAAAAAAAAAAGCATATGCACAAATCCTTCTCTACTGCTCATCGTCTGCTGAGAACAAAGCAATTCCATTAATATATTCTGATGTTTCCCAAAAACATTTAGAAACCTTTATTTCTATCCTTCAGAAGAGGGATGAAAAAAAACTCTTAATTTTTCAGAACATAAAAAACCCCCTCATCTTCACTTTAAATGCCTGCACAGAGGATTCCTCTTTGCCTATTTGTCCAACTCTGCTTAGATTCCCAATGATTCAATCAATTTCTCCCAATGGAAACAATTTTGTCCTGACATTTTTAATACATGTATAGTAATCATATGAAAAATAAATAGCGCCCCATTAAATGTTTGATGTTTTTGAACAAAGTCCACCAAACAGATATTTGATCTTCATTCCACAATCTTGATAGCTAAGTGGGATATGCAGTAGTATAACAAATTTCTTGCACTGTTCATATTATGGTTCCTTTACATTTCATAATTTCAAGAAATCGAAATGAAAATTTGTGGAAAAAATATCTACACCTCTACATTTATCATTATCTCAAGGAATCTAAAATTAGATTCAGGTGCATCAGATCAGGTGCAAATGATCATTGGAATATTGTTGGAAAGGATCTGTCTGATTTCAATCTTAGTCATTTAGTTTGATTTGTTGTTTGTCACTGAACAGTTTAGTATCACCATGCCTTGATCAAAAGAGCTCCAAGGACTTCAAAAAGGAGGCTATTGGCACCTATGAGTCTGGGAAAGGATTTAAAAAGCTCACCAAATAATTGGACATCAATCTTCCACTATCCAGTAGATCTCTACAGCAGGAGTGTCAAACATGCGGCCCACGGGCCATATCCAGCCTGCAATAGGCCCAGAGTTGTCCTGTTGGGCCGTCCCAGAGATGGCGAGGGACTGGTCAGTGCTGTCCCAGCCCTGGCCCACTCCAGCCCTACCGACCCAGTCAACTGTGACAATCAGGCCCTGCCCACCCTAACCCCCCAAGGGGAAACAAAATCCTGATATGGCCCATGATGGGATTGAGTTTGATACCCCTTGATCCAGTGGTGGGTTTCAAATTTTTTTACTACCGGTTCTGTGGGTGTGGCTTGGTGAGCGTGGCATGGCTTGGTGGGCATGGCAGGGAAAGGATACTATAAAATCTTCATTCTCACCGCACTCCAGGGGAAAGATACTGTAAAATCTCCATTCCCTCCCCAATCCAGGGGAAGGTTACAGGAAAATCCCCATTTCCTCCCGATCAGCTGGGAATTGGGAGGCAGAGAATAGATGGGGGTGGGGCCAGTCAGAATTTTTACTACCGGTTCTCTGAACTATTCAGAATTTCTGCTACTGGTTCTCCACCTCTGCCCTGATCTACAGATAGAAAAGATTACTACATGAAGCAATGGGGGGGAAATTCCTCTCAGTTGATGTCAGAGACCAATAGATTGTTGTAAAAAAAAAAAAAAAGAGCCCCCTTAATATTGTTTCTGCCAAAAGGGGCAACACTACCAAAGAGCCAAGGGTTTATTATTTTATTCTCCAGAAGGAAAAGGCGTTATCTGGTAATTTAGGGGTTTAATAAATGATTACAAAGTTAATTTTCATAGTGTTTTTGTTCAACTATAACATCTTTCACATGGAGGAGCGTGCTTACTTTTTCACACAACTATTCATTCATACAGGCAACAGATGTTTATTTGGGTGTGTTATTTTCATAAATGTAAGCTTTGTGTGAACTTTTACTTAATTACAATTTTAATGGATATTTGGACTAACGAGCTATATCACAACATTTGGAAAACTGTAAATGTCTGATTTTAATGATCTGCAACCATTTCAGATTGCACAGTAAAATAATCAGTTGAAACAATTCACATTAACATTTGAGCTAAATTAATTTCTCCCCGTTCTTAGTTGTGCAGAATGTTAGATCCTCTGGGACAGCATTCACACATTACCATACCAAGGGCATATATCTGTTAGAAAATACAAAGTTTCATAGACAACATAGTATTTCAGATATGCTGACTATCAAGTGTTCTGTGACGAAATACAGAATAGTTCTGTGGTATACACTGGCACTACTTGCATTGACTCCAAGAATGAGCACAAGGATTCAGTAAATGTTGTAAAAATGTTTTATATCTTATTTCTTGGCTACAGAGAAATATCTGGCTATCTTAATTATTCTGACCATTAGCTGACAGCATACATTCTTAAAAACTCTGGAAGTTGCCTTAAGTTTAAAACCACCATTCATTCAGTTGAATTAATTTGTTACCTGTCCATTTCATTTAGCAGTTCTAGGCTAGATATTTTAAAATTTGGAATCCATCTGGAAATTGTTGTTGAAGAATTTGTCATCAAAGAATATTGAAAACAAGGAAACCAAAGAAGATAAAAGATTAACTTGTCTTGCATCACATAGTGTCTATTCTCCAATTACTTAGCTGAAAAAGTAGTTCTGTCTTTTGCTGTTTTCCCTTTCTGAATGCTTCAATCTCTTTCTCCCTTGCCTTTTACTTGCTGGATACTTCCCAAACCCCGCAAGAGTTCTACAGGCAAGAGACTCCCAGCTACCAGGACAGTCTTAATTTTCCTTTGCTAAATACCAGAGCTGTACCTCTCTTTTAAAGGATGCCTTGTGTGATGACCCGGGGCGTGGCACGAAGGCAACACAGCCAGAGAACCAGTATGAATCCCTTTATTGGCTCCAACTTTGCTCCCAATGTCCCGTTTACTCTCCGGCCTGGAGAAAAGCTCTCCCACAAACCTGCAACAGCTTCTGTCCACAGATACTCCAGCCCAAACCTTATAAGCAGAATGACTGCATAACAATCACTCCAGCAGGGCAAGATAATGAGTCCCAAAAGTGAAGAATTCAGGGCAATAATTCCAAGAAGACAAGATAAGTACACAGAAGCATGACTATAATTCAAACAGTCTGGAGGAATGCTAGGAATGCAGGCCCCACTCTCAACACTACATGAATTCAGCATTTGTTCCTGACAAACTCCCATCCCAACTGCCTCTCCTTTAAACTCCATCCCCAGGCGTGCCTTGTGAAGGGAATCAGGGTCCTTTCCTTCCTCGGAAGCCACACAACCCACGTTGCTCTCTTCTGCATTCTTCCCTGTGTGCTCTAGGATGAGGAGGGGGTGGGCCTTGATGTTCATCTGAACCTCCTCTCCCTTGTTCTACCTCTCTCCTGTTCTGCCCAGCCTGACTTTGCCCTTCCCCAGTTTCCTCCACAGCCAACAGAGCCACTCTCCCGCTCTGTCAGCTGTTCATCTTCCATCTCAGATTCAAACTCCGATGGGGGCATGACACCTTGCTTCAATGGAAGACCTCCCAATGGAAACTTGTTCCATTATGCATAGTTGCCTCTGGACTTCTAAAAGTGAGAAGCAGAATGTTGCTCCTCTTTGTTCTGCTCCATAGTTCTTCCTCAGTACCTCTGGCACTTCCCAAAACTGGAACATGCTTCAAATTTCTCCCAGGTTTGGCAAGCTTGCAAAAAGGCCATTGCTCTAGATTCTGCAGTCATAGAGAGAAGACACCGAGAAGCTCTGAAGCAAAGTGAAGTGCTTCATTGAAGCAAATTGTCTCTTGATTTCAGAAAGAGAAACATATCACCTCTACTCTCTTTGTTCAGAGTAGATGTGGATGGCACCAGATCAGGCAAGCTCCAATAATACAGAGGTAGGTAAAGTAGAAGTAGGTACATCCTCACCGAAGAAATAAAAGGAGTAAAAACTACAGTCATGTAAAACTCTCTGGCAGATTAGTACCGTATTCATGCGGTGTAGAACCCAGCTCTTTTTCCTGGTTTCTTTCTATGCATTACAGGATTAGCACATTCTCGTGATGAGATGGAGACAGTGTAATAAAGACAGATCATTTTAAAAGGTCAATGGCATATCCTTCTGTGGTGATTAGAGGGATGTGAGGAAGAAATAAATAAAACTCACATAAAACAGGAGCTGAGAGTGCTATACTGTTTGCCAATAGGCAGCTGAGTACCATTCAGAGTGCTGGTTATTACCTCTTAGCACCTATGTGGCTTGCTGGCACTTGCAGGAGTATTTACTTACTGTACTCCAAAGTCATCCCGGTATGTTAATGTTAATGTTAATGTTAATTTTATTTATATACCGCCCTTCTCCCGAAGAATTCAAGACAGTGTACAGCTAATTTAAAAACATAAATATACAGACATCATCATTAAAAAGTGATTAAAATCAATTAAACATTTTCGGCCAAAATTTAAAACCCCAAGTTGAAACTCCAATTTAAAAACCACTTAAATAGACAGCCCTGCCTGTCGGAACAGTAGGGTCTTGAGGGCACACTGAAAAACCCGGAGGTCAGAGATTGTATGTATTTCCGGGGGCAGTTCATTCCAAAGGGCAGGAGCTCCCACTGAGAAGGCTCTCCTCCTGGGTGCCGCCAGCCGACATAATTTGGCTGATGGCACCCTGAGATGTCCCTCTCTGTGGGAGTGAACTGGTCAGTGGGAGGCTATTGGTGGCAGAAGGCAATCCCGTAAATATCCTGGTCCTATGCCATGGAGAGCTTTAAAGGTGGTAACCAACACCTTGAATTGCACCCGGAAGACCACTGGGAGCCAGTGCAGCTTGTGCAGGAGGGGTGTTACATGGGCGCAACGAGTTGCGCCCATAACCACCCACGCGGCTGATTCTGGACCAGTTGGAGCCTCCGAGTGTTCTTCAAGGGGAGCCCATGTAGAGAGCATTACAGTGGTCCAGCCGGGAGGTGACATACCTTCCGGAAGTACATACCGGGAGGTATGTACTTCCCAATTAATATTTTCACCCTCGTGTGAAAATAGGAGTGCAGGAACAAGGAAATAATGCTCTTCAGTGTAAACCATCCCTGTGAAGTATCTGATTTCCAGCAACTTGGATGACATTTTTTCCAGAAAGTTCTTAGAACAGCAGTCAAAACAAAATGGTTTCAGAGAGCATTTGGTGGTTGACATTGCTAAACTCATATGCCAAGAGGAGTATTATTGTTATTAATTAGGCATGTCATTGGATTTTTAAACATTCTTGCCAGATTTTATGAAAGCAGCTAGAAGTCTGTATGGTATTGGGGCCACATAGATGGTATAATAAGCCACCAATCAAAATTTAGATTTTTTTTTAGTAGCTATCAATTGGAAAACTACCATAGAGGCTCACTGAAGATGTATAAAACTGAATAATGACTGCAACTATCTTTTGTACTCACTTTGCAAATGACAGATCTGCTTCTCTAATTGAAAGAGACGAAGTTAAGTGAACCTACCAGGACTGTTAAGCGAAGCTTCATGTGACCGTGACTTGCAAATTCTATTGCTGGTTGTCAGAAGCCAACTTTGAAACATGCAAATGGTGATCAGATGACCGCAGAAAACTACAATGGTCATAAATACCCACCGATTGTGAAGAGTCCAAATCTTGATCCCATGTCCAGGGTGCTGTTGCAAAGGCCATAAGTGTGAGGATCGATGGTAAAATTACTTTTTTTAGCATTTTTGTAACAGCAAACTTGTAAGCAGGGCTGTCATTAAGCAAGGACTACCTGTATCAATATTTGTCCTAATTTTAGAAACACTGCATTTCTCTCTTTATTAGCATAATTTTAAAGACTCTTAACAGCTCTCTCTTTTTCAGAGTAGGGCAAGAATGTTATAACAGGGATAGATCGCTCACAATTGGCACAAAGAACAGATGTTTGCAGGCATCTGGGATGTATGTGACAGATGTCAGAACTGTTAAAGCATTTGTAGAAATCATAAGAATTGCATTCATGTTCTTACGTCTCCAGTAAGCAAAATTAAAAAAAAAAAAAAAAGAAAATGAAAATACCAAGCATTAGCATTTGATTCTCCTTTTTCAATCAAATTATTTTTCATTACATTGGAAGCAGGAAGTGAACCTGTGAGAATATAACAAGGTTTGAGTGGTAATTATCATTAAGCCTGATTCTGCACAAAAATTAGTTAAAGGAACATTAGTTATGCCCCAAAATTAATGTAGTCAACTTGCCAATGAGTTTGAACAGAAGAATTATATACCTATAGAGGTCATGATCTTATATCTGAAGATGAATAATTAACGTAGCAGCAGGTAAGCGACGGAAGAAATTTAGTATGTTCAGAAGATCAAATGAAGTCTGTATGGTGAGTTTAATGCAATCCCATTTCAGCATTTTTTCCCCTCAAGGTTTATGGAATATTTCTGGAAGTGGTGGATTTTGCCTGTGTGTTTGGCAAACTA
The DNA here is from genome assembly GCA_022577455.1 of Arizona elegans. NCBI lineage: Eukaryota > Metazoa > Chordata > Lepidosauria > Squamata > Colubridae > Arizona > Arizona elegans. The sequence goes on along the minus strand of JAKOOJ010000001.1, from coordinate 196,309,189 downwards.
AAGCTGGATTCCTGCTGACGCCTAATTATTCCTCTTTTCTGAGAACCTACTTGGATTTTGCATCATGACATACTAGATTTTTTTTTTTTCAGCACATCATCATTTCCTTACATCAGTTTCTAAGACTCTGAAAAGACACTGGAACTTGGCATGTAAAGTGCCACATAGAGCAGGGGTCCCCAATCCCCGGGCAGGCAGGAGAAATGGGCAAGTGTGCATGTGTGATAAATAAATATTGATTCCCAGTGTATAATACTACTGCTCATAGAATTTTACTTAAAATAGAACTTTGAATAGATTCTCTACATCAGCGGTCCCTAACCTCCCAGCTTGGCGGCCCTGCCAAGGGAGGACATAGGGGAGGACATATGAGTGGCAGGCATATGAAGGTGTGCACAACTTCATTAGTGCGTGTGGGCGCATGCACGGTCTCCACTCGCACTAGTAGAGCTTCATGCTCAAAGTTCCATTTTAAATAAGATTTTATTAGCAATAGTATTAGACACTGGGAATCAATGCTTATTTATCTTTATCTTTATATTGCTGTTCATCTCCTGTAGTGACTCTGATGTCCTACATAATAAAAAAGTGCAAACACCTTTTATATGTCAGGCAATGTTACCTCCTGCAACTGCTTGGACAAATTCCTGAAATTTTCTTAGCAAAACATTTGGAAGTGGCTTGCCATTGCCTATTTCTTAGGGCTGAAAATGACTGATTGGCTCATGGTCACGTTGTGCCTAAACTGGGTTTAGAACTCACAGTCTCACTCTCACTCTCTTTCTAGCCTTGTGCCTTAACCACTATATCACCTGGTTCTCCTAAATATGTATAAAAAATAAAATACATACAAAATACATACAAAAATTAAAATGCAACCAAATTATAGGCTGTCCTTAGTTAATGATGACGGTGATTGTGATTGTAAAGCAGAATGTCACATGACTCTACCGCTTAGTGACCACAGTTCTGTCACTTCTATTTGCCAAAGTTAAACGAATCTTGCAATGTTATTAAGCATGACATTGTGTGTTCTCGTTTGTGATCTCCTGCCAGGTTCCCTGTTGGCTTTGCTTGTTGGAAGCTGACAGTGAAGGTTGCAGATAGTGATTATGTGACAGCAGGATGTTGCAATGTCATAATTATGAGCTGGTCACCAAATGCCTTTATCACAATCACATGACCATAGGGATGCTACAATGGCCATAATTTCAAGGACTGGTCATAACTGTGCACCAGTTGCGCCCTTTCCTAGACAGGGATGCCCTCCGTATGGTCACTCATTATTTCTTGGCTGGATTACTGTAATGCTCTCTACATGGGGCTGCCCTTGGGGTACACCCGGAGGCTCCAACTGGTCCAGAATGCGGCCACATGGGTAGTTACGAGTGCTTCCCGATACTCCCATATAATACCATTGTTGTGCTAGCTGAACTGGTTGCCGGTGATCCTCCGGATAAGCTTCAAGGTGCTGGTGCTCACCTATAAAGCCCTTCATGGCATGGGCCCGGGGTACTTGCAGGACTACCTCCTACCGGCCTTCCACCGCCCAGTGCGCTCACATAGCACTGCCTTCCTCCGGGTCCCATCGGCCAGACAGTGTCGGCTGGTGGCCCCCAAGATGAGGGCGTTCTCTGTAGTCACACCGACCCTCTGGAATGGTTTACCCACTGGGCTCCGGACGGTCCCCAACCTCCGCACCTTCCGCACCGACCTAAAGACATGGCTCTTTCAGCAAATTCCCTGATTTGCCATGCATTTTAATTTGGGGGATTTGGAGTTTTTAAATCGGATTTTAACATTTTAATTCTATTTATTGTTGGCTTGTTTTATTCTGTGAGCTGCCCCGAGTCCCTCGGGAGAAGGGCGGCATATAAATATGAAAATAAATAAATAAACAAACAAACAAATAAATAAATAAATAGCACTTGTTCAGTGCTGTCATAAGTTTGAACAATCACTGAACAAGTGGTCATTAAGTAAAGATTACGTGGAAAGAATAAAAACAAATTGGCAGAGATGTTTCTCTGTTTCACAAGGCAGAGGCCATGACAGAAAAGGTTTTCCTCCTATGTCCTGCCCAACAAAACTTCCTGGCTGATGGGATCCACAGCATGCCCCTCCTGCAGCACCTGGTGGGACAGGTAGATACAAGCAGGGAGAGGCTGTCCCACAAATAACCTGGTCCCTTGCCATTTAGGGCTTTAAAGGTTGTCAGGTAATTGTACAGCAAGTGTCCAAATGAAGTCAGAGATGCTGACACAAGCTTGTAGTTTTATATCAGGGGTGAAATGCAACAGGTTCTGACAGGTTCTGGAGAACCAGTAGTGGAATTTTTGAGCAGTTCAGAGAACCGGGAAATACCATCTCTGGCTGGCCTCAGAGTGGGGTGGGAATTGAGTAGTATCCTTTTTGCAGTATCCTTCTCCTGCCATGTCCATCAAGCCACGCCCACCAAGCCACACCACACCCACCAAGTCACGCCCACAGAACCGGATTTCACCACTGTTTTATATAAATAAATATATTTAACATTTATATTTACAGCGGACAAGATAGTCAGGAACAGGTAAATCTAAACAGCATACAGAAGAAAATGGCGGGAAAAGGGAAAACTTCCCTTCCAACCAATCATATCAGAGATTGCCTCATGCACGCACCAGCACTCTCCAAACAATCAACTACAGCCATGAGAAAACTATGTGGTAAGCTACGGCTGTAAATGCAATTGCAAGTTAGGATCTCAGTCTAACTCCACTTCCCCTTGCCTAGATTTTATTCCAATATCATCTCTTGTGTCATCATCATGCATCCAGAGAATCTGTAAAAGGGGATTCTGTCTGCTACAATGTCCCCGATAAACCGATCAACCATACAGCCACCTGGTTAATGGTAGAATGAAAGGAAAGGTTTCACATACAATAGCAGCCATATTTGGTTTCTCCAAGCCTAGGAGAGGTCTTAGATCAGCATAGCTGTTTTTAGGCTGAGGTCAACACTTGGCCTCTGGGTGACAGTGGCCTAAAATGCAGGCAAGGCCAGAACAATGAGGTAGGCAGAACCAAGACAAAAACCAAAGGCAACTCCATTTAATTGAAATTAGCAATATTCTCCTTTAATGAAATGCAACTAATTCAGTGGTGGGATTCAGCCGGTTCACATCGGTTTGAGTGAACCAATTGTTAAATCCCCCTCCCCCCCTCTGCTATCAAAGTGGATCCTGGGCGCTGCTCTGCAATGGAGAAATGGGCAACGGAGCAGCTGGCGTGAGGGAAAGAGAAGGCCGCTTTCCCTCTTTCTTCCCCCTGCTCTTCCTCCTTCCCTCGTGCCGGCTGTTCCGTTGCCTGTTTCTCCATTGCAGTGTAGCGCAGTGCCCAGGATCCACTTTGATAGCATGGGGGGGGGATGGTGGTGGAATTTAACAACCAGTTCGCTCAGGGTCATGTTGGCTGTCGCAGGAGGCTCATCCCACATGTGTGGCAGAGCTGGAGGACAGGGATGGGCCACGCCTCCCACGACCTGCAACCTGACCCTGAACTAAATGTATTGCTTCCAATGTATTTCACATTCCTGCTCTGCACACACATTTTTTCACATCCAAAACAATCATTTTGGGACAATGGAAGTAGTGGTTGTGGCCGGAGGACAGTGGTCAAGGCTCTCATGGGCCATGTGCAGTTCCCATACCCTGGAAACATACGTTGGAGTACAAAGGTTCCCTTTTACACTCTGTATAAACTAATGGCTGCCAAGGAGTAAGACTAATTGGGACATCCCCATTGTGAGTCCCACACTATTCTCTCCTGTGAAAGGATCCTTTTCATGAGATTAAGGTCCCTAAAATATAGGGCAGAGTTTACGGAAAGCGAGTTCAGCAACTGAAACTGTGTTGCCTCTGTGGCTTAGGGACTGGTAACTTTGCCATTAACTGTTCTCTGCATAATCTTTTCCTTTCAGTTTCTTGCTGGCTCTCTCAGAAGTGACAGATTGATGTCTAGACTACAAACAGTTGGCCACAAAGGTTCATTTTGTTCTTTGGCAGCTGCTGCTTCCGCAACTATCATTTTTCATATGATTTTAAGAGGATAAAACCAACACACCTGTTTTGCAGCTGAATCACCAGGTGAGGTAGACATTAAGGAGACACGAGTTTTGTCCTTTTTATGGCTCTCTAGAAGTGGAGGAGAAATTTTCAAGTAAGTTGCCGTGGAGTGAAAAAAAAATGCCCCTGAGCCAAGACCCCCTTGGTAGAAAGAAATGCTGATGAGAATGCTGCATTTTTATGAGATTATCTCACTGCTATTGAGAACCATGTTTTATTTCTCAAAGGTTATATTTTTAAAAACAAGTACAGCAATCCTACCTAAGCAATATAAACCCTCGTTGTTCTTAAGCATATTACATTATATAACAAAGGTTGCACAATACAGGTTTTGTCCTGGGTGGTCATTTTTGTCCTGGGTGGGTTACTATTTCATTTTCAAACCTGGAACTCGAGTCAGCTTGTTTCATCATTTCTCCCTCTGCTCCCCTATTTATATCCTAAGCCTCTGGGTAGGAACTTTTCCTATTTTTAATATAAGGCTCTGGTGGATTTTTATTTGCAAAAGGAAAGAGTAAAAATTCTTAATAGAAGTAAATTTCCTTAAGATGCTGGTCAAAACTTATTTCAAAATGAGTTAAGGGAAGTGTTGCAATGTTTAAAACAACCTGGATTGAATAATAAATTTAAAAAGTATATTATATATTTATGTTGTGTCGTGTCATGTCGTGTCATGTCATGTCATGTTTTATGTATGTTATGTTATGTTGTTATTTTTATGTTATGTTGTGTTTTATGTTATGTTATGTTTTATGTATGTTATCTTTTATGTATGTTATCTTTTATGTATGTTATCTTTTATGTTATGTTATGTTTTATATTATGTTTTATGTTATGTTATGTTATGTTATGTTATGTTATGTTATGTTATGTTATGTTATGTTATGTTTTATGCTATGCTATGCTATGCTATGCTATGCTTTGATTAAAAAGACTCTGAGTCAAATAAGTTGTTCCCTGAAGGCCTAAAGACGAGAAATCTGGGTACCAGATGAGTCATTTCATCACACATTATCAAATAACATGATAACAGGAAAGCTTAAACTCACTTTTCTCAGCCATGAAGAGCAAAAACCTGACCCACCTGAGTCACAGTCAGAAGAAGAAAAGCAAGATGAAGACAGTAATGGCAACCCAGGAATATCAATTTAATCACTAATGTGAGATAAGCTAAGTAAGTCTTCCAGACAAGGGAGCAGGTTCAAAAGGCAAACTCCCCCTCTAAACTCTCTCTACTTGGACTGCTCCTCATGGTCAACAGGCCTACCTGTGCAGAAAGCCTGGGCCTACAAGACTGAATTCCAAAGGTCAGGACCCATCCAAAATCATTCAGTGAGATTCCATGGCTAAGGATGAATTTGAATCTAGGCCTACCAGACAGCACCTTTACCAGTACTCTACATTGGCTTAATATATCTCAAGGGCATCAGGTTGGAGAAACTGTGCTATCTTATTTTTCAGAGCTCTGCTCTGCAGTTCTGAGTAGCACCCAGATATCACATTTTTGTTGGATGACCATGGAAACATTATAACAAAGTGTTTCAGCCTTTTTTCTTTTCCCAGCTCTTCTATGCCATCTCTCTTGTATTGTATAAGCCTCGGGAGCAGGACCTATATTGCTTTTGATTGTTCTAACAAGCCTCAAACAGCCTTTCTTATTAACACAGCAATGCATATTTCCTCAGATTGAGCATAGACGATGGCTTTCATGTCCCATGTGAAATAAGTCAAGAAGGAAAATGGAAACAGGAAATCAGAAAGTGGATGTGTCCAGAATAAATATTTTAAACCCCCATTCAATTTTTTAAATCTCCCATCAACTCTCCCCTATTATGTCTAGTCTTAAAAGTACTAAGTATAATGACTTCTTTTAAATTGGCAGCATCTTGAGGCAGGTCAGAAGGCAATAGGAAACTCAGATGGTGCAACCAGAAGATGATAGACAGATAGGTAGACGGAGACTTCCTTACTACCTTATCTCAGCTTGGAAGTTAAGCAAGGTCAGTCCTGGTTGGTGCTTGGATGAACAACCTAGAAGAAATACAAAGGCCAAAAGCTACATAGAAAAATCATAACTAAATCTGGAAGGCAATAACACATTCCCTCTAAATTATAGCCAAGAAAATAAATTACACACTCAAATTTAACTTAAATTCAACTTAAAGGACATTTTTACAATGCAGCCACTATCCAAATCTGTCATAAAACATCTCACCACTTTCCCCAATTGAACTCTGTCTCTACAATTAAAATAGTTATATCCATTCTTACATTATCATTTACACAAGGGAAATCAAAATTCTGTGAAGCTATTTATATCACTTTTACAAGGACAATTGATACTCTTTGGTTACTCACTTCACTCCAATCAATTGTAATAAAAAATTTATTTCCCTCTTTCTGCAGCTTCTCTCCCATTAAAATGTAAGGAGTTGTATGTTTTCATTACAATATAAACTAGGTTGTTGCCAGATTGTGAAACCTGTGATCTTCTGTCCCTTCACTCAGTTTATGAACAACAATAGCAGAGAACTTTACTTGGGTTTTAGGCAATGGTGGGATTCAATTTTTTAAACAACAGGTTCTGTGGGCGTGGCTTAGTTGGCGGCATGCCTTGGCAATCATGTGACTGGGTGGGCGTGGCTAGCTGGTCACGTGACTGTGTAGGCATGGCTAGCTCATCATGTGACCGGGTGGGCGTGTCTATGTGCATAGGGACTACTCAGAGGGCTGAAAAAAGTCATTTCTGACTGGGCCTCGCACTTTTGACCGGTCCTCACACTTATGACCATCCTCACATTTATGCCCGTGCAGCTTTCTTAACAACCATGTCACTCATTTCACAACTGCTTCTCTTCACCATGGTGACAAGATAGGGCAAAAATGTAAAATGTGAGGACAGTCGTAAGTTCGAGGACTGGTCAAAAGTGCGAGGACAAGTCAAAAATAACTTTTTCAGCCCTCTGTGTAGTCCATATGCACAAAAGGACTACCCAGAGGGCTGAAAAAAGTGATTTCTGACAGGTCCTTGCACTTTTGACCGGTCTTCGCACTTATGACTGGTCATCATTGATGCCCATTGTAGCATTCTTAACAACCATGTTACTCATTTCACAACTGCTTCTCTTCACCATGGTGACAAGATAGGGCAAAAACGTAAAATGTGAGGACAGTCGTAAGTTCGAGGACTGGTCAAAAGTGCGAGGAACAGTCAGAAATAACTTTTTCAGCCCTCTGAGTAGTCCATATGCATAAAAGGATACAGCAATAGAGAGGGATGAAGGAAGGGAAGGGAAATTAGAGTAGGAGTGAGGGTAAGAGAGGGAGGAAGAGAGGAGGAGAAGGAGAAAGGAAGAGGAAGTAAGGAGGAGAAGAAGAGGGTGAGGAAGAGAAAGTAAGAAGGAAAGAAAAGAGAGAGGTGGTAGGTTTGAGGAGAAAGATTGCTGTACAATAAAAAAGATGAAAGGGAAGAAAGCCAACCCCAAACAAATATAAAGATATTAAGATAAAGAATGAATTGTTAAACTTTAAAGAATAAAAGAGAACAAATATGAATAAGTAACAATAATTAGAAACACACATACAAACATATTTGCTTTGAACAGAGTATTTGGCCGGTTCACAAATTTAAACAGTGTTTAGTCATTTCAATTAAATTTACAATTTCTATATTTCCTTTTTGCCATATTTATTCCTCATCTATTTTTGTAAAAAAACAATATTACCCTTCAATCCTCATCTCTAATCTTAATCAAATTCAATTTTTCCCTTCTATTCTATATTATACCCCTTCCCATTGTCATCTATTTTTATATCCATCTCACATTGGTTAATTATGTAATATTAGTTGTTTAATATAAATTCAACATTTTAATATAAATCAATTAGTTATATAACTACCGTTTTTGTATATTAATCAATATGAACATGAATATTCCAATTATTTCCATGCAATCCAATTTCTTACAAATCAATGAATTATATTTACCAATAATAATAGACCAAATAATTTCCCCCATATATTCCTCCAAACCACAACTTAACCATTTCTGCTTTCAGAAATATACAATTAATAGTATCTCAATTATTACAATTCCCTAGTTAAATAGAGCTTTTTTTCTTTTGTGTTTTAAAATCCTGAACTCTCCTCTTTTCCCCTAAATTTCCCTACCTTTTTTGGTGAGGAAAAAGAAAAGAATTCTGCCTGCCTAATTTTCCAACCTTGCAGCAACAGCAAAGCAGTTTCAATTTCGTTTTTAAGCATAGCAAGGGGGAAAAAAAATTGCTCCAGCACTCTTTGCAAGGAAGCAGAGCCCTGAGCAAAACAGCTGAGACAAATCAGCTGAGAGTCGAGAGCCGATCTAATCAAGGGCTAATTAGCCTTTGCTGAAGCTCCAGGGGCCAATAAAATTACAAAAAAACACCGAATCATTTGTTAAATTGCTGGCTCCCCTGCCCCTCCCCCACCACTATTTATTGGCAATAAATAGTGGTGCGGAGGGGCGGGGCAAGCCAGCAATTTAACAAACGGTTCGGCTGCACCACTGGCTCTAGGGCGGCCCTTTGAAGCCCCGCGGCAAGAATTTAAGCAGTTTTTTTTCCTCTAGCCATCGGAGGCAGCAATAGATTGGGAGTGGGCAGGGTAAGCGAACGGCCGGCGATCCAACAGAGCAGAGAGTGAGGGTGAGTGAAGGCGTGGAAAATGCTTTCTCCATCCTGCTCTCTTGCGTCTGGAGCCGGTGGGGAACCACGTGGCAGCCCATGTGGATCCCAGGCAGCGGAACTCAGGCTAGGGAAGGGGTGGGCAATTGTGGCTCTTTTACAACCTATGGCCTTCAACTCCCAGAATTCCTGAGACAGCCAAGCTGTCTCAGGAATTCTGGAAGTTGAAGTCCACAGGTTGTAAAAGAGCCACAATTGCCTACCCCTGGCTATGGTAGGCTGGCGCCACGCGGGTGGGAGGCAGAGCGGGAGAGCCAGCAATTTAACAAACGGTTCGGTGTGCTGCGGGACCAATAAATTACAGAAAAACACCAAACCGTTTGTTAAATTGCTGGCTCGCTCGCCCCATTTATTGGGAATAAATAGTGCCTACTATTAATAAATAAATAGTAGGCAAGGGGCGGGGCGAGCCAGCAATTTAACAAAGGGTTCGGCTGAACCCTCTAGAACCCCCAGAATCCCACCACTGGTTTTAGGGCACAATTTAGTGCAGGAACAGTCTTGGTCGTGCTTCTAGATGACCTGTGATGGAGCTGGTATGGAGGTAAATCTTCTATCTGCATCTTCCTTGATGTCTCAGTGGCCTTTGGTACCATCAACCATAGTATTCTTCTGGATTGGATCCAGGGTTTTGGAATAGGGGCCACCATTTTATGATATTCCCTTTTTTCAGAACTGGTTCTAGTTTGGGAGGCAAAGGTCACTTCCTGGGCCAGGGGTGTCAAACTCAAGGCCTGAGGGCTGAATCTGGCCCAGGGGGTGCTTAGATATGTCCCATGGGACTGCCCACAGGACGGCCCTGGACTGGCCTGTAGTGCCTCTGCCAGCAAAAATGGAGCTCCGTTTTCACTGGCAGAGGGTTGCAGGAGGCCATCGCAGCCAAAAACAGAGCTCACGAGGGCCACAGGTGGACCTTCTGAGCTCTGCTTTTGCTGGCAGAGGGTTGCAGAATGCCTTCACAGCTGAAAATGAAGCTTGGGAACCTGTTTTCACTTGCAGAGTGCTCGGGCCACCACAGGTGCCCCTGACACAAGTGATGTCACGCTAGCCACACCCACCCTGGCCATGCCCCATAAAGGTCACACGCAACCCTGATGTGGCCCTCAATGAAATTGAGTTTGACACCCCTGCTCTAGGCCTTTCCTCTCTAGGATGACACAGGGCCCAACTTTCTCTTTCTTTCGGGTGCGATTCAAGGTGTTGGTTACCACCTTTAAAGCGCTCCATGGCATAGGACCCGGGTACCTTCGAGACCGTCTTCTGCCACCAATAGCCTCCCACTGACCAGTCCGCTCCCACAGAGAGGGTCTCCTCAGGGTGCCATCGGCCAAGTTATGTCGGCTGGCAACACCCAGGGGGAGGGCCTTCTCTGTGGGAGCCCCAGCCCTGTGGAATGAACTGCCCCCGGAAATACGTAAGATTTCCGACCTCTGCATGTTTCGCTGCGCACTGAAAACCCTGTTGTTCCGCCAGGCCGGGCTATCAACATAATAGTTTTAAATTGGGGTATTTTAAATTTCTGGGGTTTTAATTGAGCCAAATTTATTTAATCATTTTAAATTTTAATTGCTGTTTTGTCTTGTGTTTTTAAATAGGCTGTACACCGCCCTGAGTCCTTCGGGAGAAGGGCGGTATAGAAATAAAATTATTATTGTTATTATTATTTCCATTCAACTTCTGGAAGAAATTCCTGTGTAAATCATCTATTAGCTTGGGATTTGGCATGATCAGCATGCTAAAGATGCACCATTATATCTTTTGACCACAGACTAGCCAAGTGAGGGCTATTCTCCCCTACTGCCTGGAATCTGTGTGGGTCTAGATGGGGAGGAATTGTCTTCATTTCAATCCTACCAGAACCAAATCGCTGTTGTATTATGCCTACCTGGCTCTGGAAACATTCCATCTTTGACCTTGTACTTCCCCATTCAAATATGGTATACAATCTGGGAGTTTTCATGGACTTGAAGAACAAATCACAGCTATATCTATCCCCTGTGTTGTCTACCAGCCAATTTAAGCTGAAAAGGTTGGCACACTCCTGGTTCCCTTGATTAAACAATATCAGGAGCCAAGAAGCAAATCTTTTTTGTCATGACACCAGCCCTCTGGAATTAGAAATCTGAAATCCATGTGGCTCCTTCCCTGGTGGTGTTTGAGAGGACCACAAAGACCTGGCTCTTTCCCCAGGCTTGGGCTAGGATGACTTGAACCCCTCCATTGGATGTCAAATATTGGAAGCATGAAATCCGTTTGCCATTATCTTCTCCCAATTTAAGCTAGAGCTTGTAGCTAGTGCTCTTCTGGTTAGAACACTTTTGTAATTCTTTGGTGACTGTTTTCACCAAATCATAACCATGTCTAACCTAGCTTATTTTTTCCAAGGTCAGCCAAAAGTCCTTAGTTGCTATTTTAGAAGAAACAGAGTACTATCAGTCCTTCAAAGTAGCAGGGATTTCAGGAATGTTCTTTGTTGTAGAGTAGAATAATAGAATCATGAAAGCTTGTGAGTCCCCCCACCCTCTCTCATATTTTATACCAATCAAAATCAAGGGTTATTTGGAATTTCTTTCTCACACATTTTACTTCCCCGGGACTAATTTGCTCTTTCTCCTCCTTAACTATTCTTTTCCTAAGGCCAGATTTGATTTTTTTTTTCCACAAGTACCCATTGTTGGCATCACATAATCCAAGAAGGGCATTGTTGAAATGTATTTCCTCATAACTCCTTGCCATCCATTTTCCACATTATTTGATGGATCAAGCATTAAAATAATTTTTTTCTTGAATACGAGTTTAAGCATACTTTTACATTTGACATTTCCATCAAATAGTTAATATATTCTACATTCATTTTCTCTCTAACTGCATATTTATTTTAATTGATGGTCTGCATTAGTCCATTTGAGCAAAATGAAAGAAGCTGTATAATTAAGTTCTACCCACACATTGGTCCAGGAGCTATGGCTCAGGTCAGTTCACATTTGAATCCACAAATATAAAATCTACAGTCATTGTGCCCAGTAGTACATCAAATTTCCTTTTCTTTGAACTCAGAAGAAAAGAATCTGACAGATCAAGTCTAAAAAGAAGAATGTGGAATAGCAAGAATTTTGAAGAGGGATGAGTGAATTTTAGCCTGAAACCTGCAATTGCTAGAATGTCACTGCAAAAAGAAAATAGAGTTTTGGCAAATAACTGTTTTAAATATTTGACTTAATTTAATTTAAACAATGCTGTAAGTAAAATAGAGTTCATATGATTAACCATTTTTTTTGTCTGTCACATTAAAAATAATAACAGAGTAGCAATTTTGGGTGGGATTCAGAGGGGCATCCTTCTGGCTTTGAGAACCCCCAAAATAATTCTGCATCCCCCTTCTGACTTATAAAAAGACCCTTAAGATATTATGTCCAGGAAAGGAAGAAGTAAGCCTCTTCGCCCTGCTCTTCAAAATTACAGACACTACGTTCCTTCATAAAGTAGCAAAAAAGAAAGCATACTGGAGTAGATTGGAATGACTTTTTATTGAAATGCACACTAAATTTAATCACGACAGTCAAATGTAAGCACACCCAAGCTTTCCCTATGTTATCTTTTAATTGTCTGGTTATCTTTTAATTATCTTGGCTCTCTAGCTCTTAACACAGTTTATATTGTGTACCATTGTATTTAGTAATTCCACTCATACCTCTTGAAAGTTGGCATTCTTTCTTCCAAGAAACTGAGCTTGAAGATTTGCAACCTGGAGGGTTGGCTTGTGTCATGTCAGTACATCTGCAGATTCAAGAAGTCAAAAGGGAACCTATCTTCCAATAGAAAGAATATATGTAGCTCGGGGTTGAACTGTGGAGTCTTTGGTACTGTCTGAGCTTAGTTGTAATCTTGCAGATGTTTCATTTCCTAGTTGGTAATTAAATATCTGCAAGAAAACAATCAACAAACTCAGAGAGCACCAAGGACTCTGTGGAACCTATCTTCTTTCTCACTGCTGCTTTATTTCTGTGCCCAGCTCCCAATGTTACTGGCTTTCTTTTCCCTGCCTGTGCTGTCCTTCCCAGGGCAGGAAAGACATGGCCAAAACCAGGGGTCAGCAACCTTAAACACTCAAAGAGCCACAAAGGTCCTAGCTGGAAGCCCCCCATTAAATTCTGGACTTCTGGAGAAGTCTTGTTTCCCCACCATAGAGTCTCCTCCTAGTGCAGTGTCCTTTTTCCTCTACCTGTCCTAACTGAAAGCCCTCTCAATTGTGGAGCCAACCGGTGACAGGGAGTTGCAGCAGAGGGATGAAAAAGCCATAGGCAGCTCCAGAGCCGTGGGTTGCCGACCCCTGGCCAAAACTAATCACCACCACAAAGACAAGAATAATTAGGAAAAAAGTAGAGTTTCTTCTCCTTTCAGTGCATAGGAAGACAGAATGATGCACGGCATATAACTAAAATGGGATTGGATTATTTGACTGCATGCAACATCATTTCTTTGGGGGGAAAAATCTCATTTGCAGATTTTTTTTTTTTTAAAAAAGCACCAAGGTAACTAGGAGGTAGAAAGATATCAGAGTTTAGTAGAAGCCAAAGCCATAAGCAGATATTTATAGGAAGCCTTTATATTTTTCCTGGGGGGATGAGTTATTAGCTATTGGAGGACAATAGAATCATTCAATATTTTGGAAAATTTATTTCTTTGAATAAAAACATTATTTCTTTGAATAAAAATAATCTGGAAGAACTTCCCTAAGAGAAAAAGGTATCATATTGGCATGCTTTTTTCTTTAGGAAAAAGATAAATTCTATAAGTTGAGGGCATAACAAAATTACACATATTAAAAGTAGAAAGATTATTTTCCCTACTGAATAATAAGACACTCGAGGGACATTAGAATACTCAAAATAATATGGAATATAACATCCCATGTTATCCTAAACTTAAGAATATGCACAGCTTATTCTGTAGTAAGTTTCACAACTGAATAGTGACCCACCATTTAAAATGCAGCAGAGTACTGTTGAAGAAAGATTCTTTTGTATGTAAGTATTGTATCTAATTGTTATCGGTTCTGGCCATGGTGAGAGATCCTGGAGTAGAAAAGCTGGATATAAATCAAATTACTACTGTATTAGTAACAACATAGCAGCAATTGGTGTCAAGCTTGAAATTGGTTGGGGTGTGGGATTGTTTGTATCCTTGAGCATTCTGACATGCATTCAGCTTGACACAGTTTGGAGCTAAAGGGGGCATGGAGCCTTCAGTCAAAACAGCATTCCTAACTGATGAGTCAACCACATTCCAACGTCTGGCTAATCGGAGAAGGAGGAGGAGAGATGTCGCCAAGCAACCAGCTCCCACCTTGGTTGAACAATGTGACATTTGTTTTGGAAACATGAGAAACCGAAACTTATATTGGGGTGAAAAGCCCTGGAACTTTAGTACTGGCTTTTCACCAGTAGTGCCAAGATGATGTATCTAAATAAATTTGTTCTTTGAGGAGAAGCAATGCTTTGAAGTTCGATTTGTGATGGGTGCATTACTTGGAGCCTGACATTTGGTTTCCTTTTCTTACATGAATTTAAAGCTATCTGAGCTAATGGCTATCGCTGTCCATTTTTTATACCACAAATATTTTTTTTCAAGTTTATTAAATGCCGTATTTGGCCTCAATCTACTACACATCAGCTCTCTTTAGTGGGCAATTCTGCGATCAAGCAGAAACTCACATTTCTGTTTATTTTGTCTGAGTATTCTGTTTTCTATTTCTCTAATAACAAATGATGGACATAAACATGGAGGTGGCAGAGGACTGAGGGAAGCTTCATATACCAAAACTGGCAAATAAGAAGAGAACATCAAGGGATGCGATAAAACACTTTTTTAAAAAAAAAGCATTCCCGAGAACTGAACATGTCTGATGGGTTCTCAGAGTTATACCTAGGTTAGAGAAGACTTTTTCACATATCTTCCTTTGCATGTGTTTTCCTGTCAAAGGCTTGTCTCAGACACTGTTCTGGAAGCATTGTTAAGGATATTGTTGTTGTGTTACCAACCAGCAGAGTGTAGAGCACAGAGAAACGTTTGAGAGCAATGAATAAGAGATGTGCAAACTGGTTTATCAAAAGTTTACTTTATAGTGAAAAAACAATCTCATAGTCTTTAAATCAGTCCAAGTCTTTGCCAGTTAAATCAGTCCAGTGATACAGAAATCTTCTTACCACACAAACAGTAGTTGGTTAGAATAACAAACTCACTCTGGTTCACAAACCACGATGGTAGCAGATCCATCCAACCGATGATAGCACAATGATAGCAACTCCACACACTATGGTAGCATATCATCAACTAAATACGTTACAGTACCTTTCTTAAATATGTTTACAACCAGTAATTATCTAATTACAGCATGACTCAGCATTACAATGAATCAGCAGTAAAACTTTAAAGTCACACAATACATATTCATATTAAAGTCATAGAACACATATATTGCCTGGACAACTTGTTAGGCTCAAACCATATCCTAACAAGCATTTTAGAGCTGAATGTATTGTAACCCCAAAATAATTGTCTCTGGTACTTGTAATTATAATTACATGCATAATTATTGCAGTTACAACACTGCCTTTGAAAAATAGTCAATAGCTAATGAGAAGCCCTTCCAGAATCTTAATTTGTCTGAAGCAATGTAGGTTTCATAGGATGGAGCTGGACTGATCTGCTATGGGAAGGACAGGGAGAAAGACATTGTTAACGTGATTGATACTGATATCTTCTATGTTCTATTGCCAAATGGGACTATTAAAAAAAAGCTACCAGCCCAGTGGACTTCATTTCCCATTATAGATAAATATACAAATTCAAACTGCTATTCAGTCTATTAAATGGGAATTTTAGACTGGGAGGGAAGGAGAAGGTGATTTCAAGTTCGGCACAGCACCTCAGTCCTTATCTCAAAATCGATTTTCCTTCTCTGTATATGTATTCATCAGTTTCTCGGGGGCTCTTTGCTGATTGCTTCTGCTAGCATTCACATTTAAACAGGAGCTTCCTCCTCTCACAACCTGAATTTCTTTAATTGGTGCCAAGATGATATTGAATCTATGACACGTAATAATTTTCTGGGAACTAAACCAATGTGATGGAGATACAGAGAAAGCAAGAATGATAGATAGATAGATAGATAGATAGGTAGATAGATAGATAGACAGACAGACAGACAGACAGACAGACAGACAGACTGACTGACTGACTTTTAGTGTGTCGCAGATTAAAATTTAAAGACCCAGTTAAGTTTCAAATTGGGGTTTTGTGAGAGCATATCGCCATGCTTGAATCTAGGGAAACATAACATGGGATGGTGGGATAAAGAACAGGTGCAAATGGTTCCCTTCTGTCTGTAACTATTAGCCATGGTGCTAATGAGAGCTCCTAGAGTTAGACTGGAGCAATTTTGTGTTAGGAATAAATAAGTTAAAAAAATTATTCTTTATGACAACCATAGGTGATAACAATGTGGCTGAGCATAAAATACAATATTAAAAATTCACAAATAAAATAGAATAAAAATAATGTTAGATACAAAAAATTGAGAGCCAGACTGGTGGAGTGGTTACAGCACTAGGCTAGAAACTGGAACAGTGTGAGTTCTGCTCCTGCTTCAGGCACGAAGCCAGCTGGGTGACCTTGGGCTCATCTCTCTCTCTCTCTTAGCCCTAGAAAGAAGACAAGGGCAAATCACTTCCGAAATCTTGCCAAGAAAATTGCAGGAACATGTCCGTGCAGTTACCAGGAGTTAAAACTGGTTTGAAGGTACACACACCAGATTCAAGGAAGTAAAAAAGAAAAAAAGAACAGAGCATGAAACAATGGAATTAATACTTCTCAGTCTGTGCCTTATTTCTCTCTGCCTCACTCTACTGGTGATATTTAAAGTACCAATTCCAAGCACAATCGTGGCTATCATGCTTCGAATGTCATGTCTAAAATATGGTCCTGGTTGCTTCTTTCTTGGGCTTAACCTAGATGGGTCTGAAAATGAAGCAGGAAGCAGGACATATGCTTCCTACGCCATTATTTTAAGTTATCCTTTATCCTTACCACATGATCATGATTTTATATCAAACAATAGATTTTGAATAACTATGAATAAAATATGAAAAACCACTTACATGGAACTAGCTGCCCCCAAGCAGAACATAAGATAAAATGAGTTTATGATGAAATATGCACTGACTTTATTTAATCGAGGGAGAGAGCATAGTTCAAATGAAGTGGAGTTGCAGATCCCTAAAGACAAGGAAAGATTTTTAAGGGGGGGAGGCTCTATATCCATGATGGTAAACCTATGGCGTGCGTGCCAGCTGTGGTGCACGCAAGCCGTCGCCCCAGCTCAGCTCCATTGCACATGCTCGTACACCTCCCACTAGCCAGCTGGTTTTTGTGTCTCTGCCATGTATGCGTGGGGCAAGGCACATGCATGAGACGTGCACACATGCACAGGGGGCAGGTCCACATGGGGGGGTGTCACGCACATGCGGGGGGTTGCACGCACATGCACAGGGGCGAGGAGAGCAAGAGGGGGCACACACGCATGTTGGGGGTGGGGAGAGCACAAGGGGGTCACATGCATGCATGGGGGCGCGGGCATGGGGGGCGCACACGCATTGCATTATGTGCACACGCTTTCGGCATGCGACGACAAAAAGGTTAGCCATCACTGCTCTATATCATATCAATGAGAAATGCCTAACTTTTTGATAAAAAATGAGTAAAAGGGGAACCTCCAGTTGAAGAAATAAACAGGGGGAAATACTTTTTATGAATCATCCTTACTTGTCAGTCACTTTGAATTTTTTTTTTAGAAATGTACATAAAACATTTTGAGATATATGTTTGTGAAATCAAACTGTCTGTGTCACAAGGGCACAGAAATCTAATATAACCAAAACCTTATTGTTTTATCTGTGCATTTCCCTCCTCTGCCTTTTTTCCCTAGGGAAACTTAGATTATTCAGTTCGTGGGTTCAGTACTTCCCAATTACCCTTTCATGGATTGGTTAGTTTCTAATAGAGCAATAAACATTATGGTTACAAGTCTAATTGGGATATGTTGCCACACTCATTGAGTAGCACTCTGTATTTACTGAAATCTCAATGAAAGAAATTCAGGTATATTTTTTAAAAAAGGAATTTGTACGTTAAGAAGCTCACAGGAGGCAAGTAAAACATGATCTGCAGTTTCATACATATATTTATCTAAAAAATAAATATTTAGTCCTCTTAATTTTTTATATCAAAGTAATGAAATTTGTGAATATTGATTGCATCCAGTTGTCAGGAAAAAAAAATTCTGAGAATTCTTAGAGACCTTGCTGAGTTGGCTAAATTAATTTCTTTTGTTAGGGAAAAGACATTATCCATATTTATTGGTGACTGGAAACCTCTTATGGGCTTTTTGCATAAAAATGAAAAAAATATTTTTGTGATTTATGGTTTTCATGAAAAGGGAAGATGGATTATAGAAAGAAAAATAATATGATGTAACTTTGTAGAGAGAGAGGTTAAAATATATTTGTACTTAAAACTTCTGTGAAGAATGTTGGAAGTCACATCTTTATATTTTTTTTCTTTTTTCCCTTTTTCCCCTCTTCTTGCACTTCTTGCTTTTTCTTTGTTTTCTTTCTTTATATTATTTTGTATTCATTCTTATCTTTTGTATAAAAATCTCAATAAAATATATATTTATAAAAATACCTTCCCCCAAGGACTTTCCCCAATAATCAGTGGGTTAATTAAAAAAACGTTTTGTTTTTGCAGATTAGCCTTTCTGACAATTTTGGGCTGAACATAATAAGATCTTAAATATTATACATATTCCCTCTACTTTTTAAACAAATTTATCAAGTTCTTTTGAATTAAACTAAGATACATTAGAACTCGCAACTTTACCTGGTATACTATGTCTAGCAAAAAAACACCTTACTGAGCTTCATGCTGCCAGTACAAAATATTCTTTGCTTCGAAATAAAATTATCAGTCTAATTTCTGTTACAGTCCTACTGGCATTTCATGTTTTTCATTCACTCTTTACAATTTTTATTTTTATAGGTTTGACATATTACCTATGTTTGAACTATGCTCTCTGTACACACCTATCTGGGTCTCTGTTTTCTTTCAATATTCCTATTCCTAAATTAAACTCATGAACTTTGTTCAACATTTCAATTATTAGTTTCTATGGCACTACTCTATGAGTGCCCTCTAAAATTATATTGTCATAAACAACCTATTTCAATAATCCCATTAAGATCTCACTGTATCTGGAATATTCTCTCTCTCCCCCCACTTTCTGCAAGCAGCTTTTCAAACTATTTTTCAAAAGTTGTAAATTACCATTCTCAAAGTCTCTCATTATAGAATCAGAAAAGGATGAACATGATTTCATCAAACACATTGCTAATTTAGCTTCTCCAGAAATATTTTTGATGTGTTAAATTGTCTCTGGATCAAGTTAGCTATTACTAATTCTTTCTTTGATCTATAAATAATTTGCAACTGGTATTTTGGCAAGAAAAAAATTGTCCTGTAATTTGCAAGTCCTTCACTGCATAAACATATGGACTTGTTGTGGCCCATCAGTGGCCTGTGCAGATTGTAGCTGATTCTGACAATGAGGAGGCTGGTGTGGTGCTGCGCCAGCACCTTGTGCAGCTGGCACTCAAGTCAGACAATGAGGAGGCTGGATAAGATGTGGTGCCAGAGGCAGGGATTCAGCCAGGGCCTTCAGAACCTCCAGAAACTCCTTTAAGTGAAGAGGACGAAAAGGAGGAGCCTCTTCTCGATGCACAGGTGCACAGAGCTGCCAAAAGGCAGGAGTGGTTCCTCAGGAGGAGGTCTCCTCGAGAGTAAGGCTTGGGGCTAATTGGCCACTCCTTTAACCTATTTAAGGAGGAACGCCAACTGAAGCAAGTTGTAGGTAACAACTTTAGTTCACTCTACTTCGTGTCTGGATTCTCTACAAATTGCTTCTGGGCTTTCTGCCAACTTTAGTAAGATTGTGATTACTTTATCTTTGGTTTCTTGTAGGCTGTTAAGAAAGTTTATTAACAGCCTTTGTTTTGAAAAAGACTGAGTTATTTTAGTAAATTAAGTTTTGTACAAACTTTGTGTGTGCTGTGTACTTTGAGGTCCATAGCTGGGGCAGAAGAGGACTACACAACTCGACCAGGGCAAAACAATAGACACAATTTACATAGACTTTTGTAAAGCCTTTGATTCAGTGGTACACAACAAACTACTCCTAAAACTAAAATCTTATGGCATTTCTGGACCCCTGCATAATTGGATAGCTGTGTTCCTGTCAAACAGGCAACAAAGTGGTCAACATAGAAGCACCCTATCAAATCCTGCACCTGTTAACAGTGGTGTCCCCCAAGGCAGAGTTTTAGGACCAAAACTCTTTATACTTTACATAAATGACCTTTGCGATCATAGGATGGCTTGATCCCATCCTCTCAGTTTTTTAATCGAAATTCGGTTTTAATTGGTTTGTTTTAAATTCGGGCCAAAATTATTTAATTGTTTTTTAAAATGTTTTTAAATTTTATATGCTATTTTTTATCCTGGCTGTACACCACCCTGAGTCCCGCAGGAGAAGGGCGGTATAGAAATATAATTAATTAATTAATTAAATAAATAAATAAATAAATTATAAGCAACTGAGTTCTCTTCGCTGATGATGTAAAACTACTCAACATCACCAACAATGCTGCTACCCTTCAAAAAGACCTTGACTATGTGTCAGAATGGTCAAACAATTGGCAACTTCAAATCTCAACCAACAAATGCTCTGTCTTACATTGGCAAGAAAAATCAGAACACAAAATACAAGCTGGGCAGATACGACCTCATAGATGACCCTCACTCTGTCAAGGACTTTGGAGTACTCATCTCTAATGATTTAAGTGCCAGAGCCCACTGTAACAACATTGCCAAAAAGGCATTAAGAGTTGTTAACCTAATCTTGCGTAGCTTCTTCTTTGGTAATATTCTACTGCTAACTAGAGCTTACAAAACATTTGCTAGATGAATTCTTGAATACAACTCATCTGTCTGGAACCCGCACTGCATATCGGACATTAATACAATTGAGTGAGTTCAGAGATATTTCACGAGAAGAGTCCTCCACTCGTCTGTTCACAACAGAATACCTTATGCCACCAGGCTTGAAATTTTGGGTTTAGACAACTTAGAACTACGCTGCCTTCGGTCTGACCTAAGCATAGTACATAAAATTATCTGCTACAATGTCCTACCTGTCAATGACTACTTCAGCTTCAACCACAACAATACACGACCACACAATAGATACAAACTTAAGGTAAACCACTCCAAACTCGATTGCAGAAAATATGACTTCAGCAACAGAGTAGTCAATGCCTGGAATGCACTACCTGACTCTGTGGTTTCATCCCAAAACCCTCAAAACTTTAACCTTAAACTGTCTACTGTTGACCTTACCCCATTCCTAAGAGGTCTGTAAGGGGCGTGCATAAGCGCACCAACGTGCCTACTATCCCTGTCCTATTCATATCCATTTCATGTATTCATAATCATGTTTATACTTATATCTGTTATCTTATACATGCTTGACAAAATAAATAAATAAAATGAAATAAATAAATAAAAATATTTGAATTTTATGAGGGGAAGTTTATATTAAAAATGGCTTCTAAGAACTTAAGAATTGTTTATATGTACATTCTTTTTTGTAACTTAATTGATTTTTTTCCCCTGTTGGAAGCACCAAAATTCTTCTGTGGCAAAAGGATTTCTCAGTGATATCACCATTGCCCGAGGACACGCAGTTTGGAGGTCCTTTTGTGTCCCTCTGAAGTTGCCCACTGAAGTGTTACCTATTAATCTGCTCTCAGTTGCCTACTTGTGAACTTCTGTGTAGGAAAGAGCTGGAGCATGTTATAGGAGCTCACCCTGCCCCATGGCAGCAATGGGTCTCAAACGCGAGCCTGCTAATCAGCAGCTTAGCATACTAAACTTGTGAGCCACCATGCTCCTTAACTTAACTGATGAAGTTTTAGAAAACTAAATACACTAGCCAATATTTCTTTTCTAATGTTCAAATAATTCTGTTATATAATTGTTATGGTTTTAGAAACATATGCCATTAGTAAATGATCTTTAAAGAATGCTGCTCCCAAGCCTATTAGCACTGGCATCAGCAGAAATAGTAACCATATATTCAACATCATAATTATCTCAAGATAGTTTTATTTAAAAAAACAACAACTCTGAAAATGTTTTGTTATAATTATCTAACCACTGAAACTTTTATAACCAAAAGCTTAAACATTATAATTAAAAAGGTTAGCCTGATAAGGGGCTAATATGCTCCTACTTTTTGTCTTTAAACTTGAGACAGTTTTTTTCATCAAAACCCATTGTTTGAAATTGCAACGTGAAACTTATCTCTAGGTGCCCAATGATCACATTTCTCAAATGCTCTTAATTTCTACCCACACTAAGTAACCAATCTGGCATTTAATTTATTTTTTTTAAAAAAAAAATTGTATAGTTTGCAAGTCTTGGAAATATTTATACAGTCACATTAACTGGCCCTTCAGTATATATTTTAAATCTTTCCACCATACAACCATTCATCTTAATTTACCATTCTTCTGCTCAAATCATTATCTTGGTAACATTCTTCATTCTTTTCTATTCTATTTTCGCAAACAATGCAGTCTCTACATTTCACAGATTTTTAATTGATCATATAGGGAGTTGCATTTTCTCCTTTGTGATGTATCATTATGAAAAAATTATGCTTCATTAGTAACATTGTTTCCTGATGCACAGTAAGTTTCAAGTAAAACCTGTAGCTTTTATTTGTATAGCTTGTTATAAAACTAGAAAGTCAGGTGTGTGATACTGCCATCTTCTCCCTAGCCACATGCATAACAATTCTGCTCAAATTTTTCAACCTTCTTACCAGCTATATTACCCATACAATATAATTCAGAATACAGAATAATCGAGAATAAAAATAACTCTCTGCACAACTAGGAGAGCCTATATCATTCTGGACAAATGGCTGTCCAATCTCTTCTTCAGTGATCAGCCACAACTTCTTGAGGCAAGCCGTTCCACTGATTAATTGTTCTCACTGTCAGGAAATTTCTCCTAACTTGTAGGTTGAATCTCTCTTTGATAAGCTTCCATTCATTACTTTTTGTCCTGTCATCCAGTACTTTGGAGGAAACATTGATCCCTTCATCCCTGTGACATCTCCTTAAATATTGGAAGACTGCTATCATTTCATCCTGAGTCCATCTCTTTGTTAGATTAGGTATACCCAGTTCCTGCAACCATTCATCAAATGTTTTAGCTCCAGCCTCTAATAATCTTTGTTGCTCATCTCTGCACCCTTTCTAGAGTCTCAACATCTTTTTTGTATCATGGTGATGAAAACTGGATGCAGTATTCCAAGTGTGGTCCTTGCAAAGTAGTATAAAGCTGTATTAACACATCACACTACCCAATGCAGCCTAGGACTGCATTTTGGCAGTTGCAGCATACTGCTGGCTCATATTTAAGTGGTTATCCACTAGGACTCTTATGTCCCTCTCATAGTTACTGCTGTTACACTGAATGCTTCCCTCTTTGTAGATGTAATTCCACTGGGGGCAACACATTGAGTATGTTTGGTCAGACAGTTACAAATCCATCTGCTGATTTATTTATTTATTTTATTTTATTTTGAATTTGTATACCGCCCTTCTCCCTGAGGACTCAGGGCAGTGAACAGCCAAGTAAAAACATCAAGTACAAATATTAAAATACAGTTAAAAATATACATATATAAATTTGGCCCCATTAATTAAAAACAATAAACAAACACTTAAAAACACTTTAAAAATTAGGCCAGCCCGGCTTGCTGGAAAAGGAAGGTTTTAAGGGCACGGCAGAAGGCACTGAGGTCTTGGATATCCCAAATTTTCCAGTCTTACCAAGAAGTAGGTCGTGGTCTATTTTGTTCAAATGCCATACTGAACTTCACGTATACTATGCCAACAGCATTTTGTTGGTCTGTTAATGTCATCTTTGTCAAGGAATGCAATCAGGTTTGTCCGGCATGGTCTATTTTTGACAAAACAAATCATTCAAATCTTTGTTTCTATTTTTTCTTCTTCCTTTTTTGTGTAGGTAATATTATGTTCAAACACCAACTTAGCTGGAAGTGTCAGCTAATCTATCTCAATTCTAAGCACTTCTGATGTGATGCTACGTTTGTTCTTTAGACAATCATTTTGAAAAGGTGCACCCAAATAATTATATGAAAAGCTTTGTTCTTGGGTTGACAACAACCGTGAAATCTCTCAGTCTCCATTAATTCATCTATGGATACACTGCTGTTAGACACAAAAGTATCATCAACTTGGTTTAATCATTATATATTACATGTTATTAACCCATTACTCAAGAGTATAGCAATCATTACTCCACATGTAGTTTGCACAGATTGTTACATATAGTAACAATTCCATATAGGAATTTTTTATTGTAATATACTAGTTTTGATTACAAGATCAGATTCACACACCTGTGCTCAAAAGATAGTGCTGAACAGCTAAAAACATGGAATATGCTAAAATATGAGACTCAAACAACGTTAAATCCATCCGCTTAAACCGAGTTCAAAAATAAATCATGAAATGAGCTTCCTGGAGTGTAAAGGTTTACATCAGATTTTTCAGAATTGAACTATAATACATGTTTCATTTGATGTTTGACATCCTTTATGTATCACTATCTCCTTGAAATAGGGAGGATTTTCTGTGTTTTAGGATGGAAGGAATTTCTGAAGCAGATGCCCCATCTGCAACACTTGGGCCAATAATCTGAAGGCCATTTGGATCCATGAGATTATCAATTTTATTCGGGAGGTAATCCAAAAGTACATTAACTGATGCTCTTATTGGGTGCCAGGAAAAGTTGAACATGCTTCCCACTGTGTACTTTGCAATTAAGACCACATCTCTCTTATTATGATGATGGATTACCACATGGAAACCAAAGTATGACTTCTCTCATGGATCTATGAAAACAGGTTTGGTATTCCCCATATAAAGAACTCAAAATGATGGCATGTCATCGATATAAACATTTAAAATATCTTACAAGAAGACCAAACTTCTAGCTCCTTTTCTTTGTGAGCTTATTCTGCATAGAATATTTATTGTACATTGTAAACTGAAATTGAAATAATTCTGGAAGTGAAATTACACGATGACATGCCATCATTTTGAGTTCTTTATATGGGGAATACCAAACCTGTTTTCATAGATCCATGAAAACAGGTTTGGTATTCCCCATATAAAGAACTCAAAATGATGGCATGTCATCGTGTAATTTCACTTCCAGAATTATTTCAATTTCAGTTTACAATGTACAATAAATATTCTATGCAGAATAAGCTCACAAAGAAAAGGAGCTAGAAGTTTGGTCTTCTTGTAAGATATTTTAAATGTTTATATTTTTGTAGTCTTTGTTTGTTCATGTGTGGATTTTCCAAGGAAAACACCCGCACAGAAACAGGACAGACATATGGACTAAATGCAGATTCAAGGTAGATTTGACCTGGATTGACACTGCTCTAGCCATTTCTGTTCTTAATCTTAACACGCCAGATTTTTCCCTATTCTTGTCAAGGTAGGTAATTTTTACAAAGGAGATGGAGAATAGAAAAACACACAATATACCTAGTCATTTTACAATGCTCCTTTAGAGCATGGACAGAGATGAGATACAACCTACCTCTAAGGAAATTGTTGTAAATACAAATTGAAGTAAAAGCTTGTTTATTTGAGATGTTGTTAAATTATTGAATACTTGTTCAATAATAATATTGCAAGGCACAAATGATTTTTGGAAGTTCTCTACCAAATCTGTGGGCAAGAAAATCAGGTGAATGATGTCTTTGAATTACTTTAAAAATACCTAACAATTTCTCAAGGATGGTCTTTCTCTTAGCAATGACAATGAATGTAGCTACTGGAAAAGCCCAATGAGATGAAATTCTCCATTAAATTGTTGAGGTGAAATGGAAGCATGGGAAGACAGAAATGAGACAGAACATTAAAAAGAAGGCTGTATAATAAAAGATACAATACACATCATAATCTATTCATGACAATGTCAGAATAACCTTCTCCTCTGAAAATATATCTAAAGCAAATTCTTTGTCATCAAACTGACCATCAAACAAAAAAAAAAGGGGGGGGAACCAATCAGGAATATTTTTCTGTCCAGTTCTAGTTAATAATTAATGTTTCTTTGTGATTTGTGACTTGACAATGATTTATAAACCAAATATTCAATTAGTAGGACATCTTTCTATTGACTCTCACAAAGGGAACATCCCTAGTACTGTAGTTCTGTACAGATGTGCAATATACCTTTTTCTGCCCTAAGATGCTCTTCTCTCCTTTTTACTCCTATGTTCACTACTCAAGCTGTTTACTCACTGCTCAGCTTCATTAAGGCTGTAAAATGATGATGAAGAGAAAGATATGACCTTTCGTTTATTTTCCCCAGTATCAGATCTAAGCATTAATTATGGAAAATAGATGGAACCAAATGTATGTAGCAAATGAGAAATAAGTCTTGAATAAGCAACATTCAGACACAAATGTGATTAGCTGTTGTACAGTTTCTGATGCAAACTTTAAAACTCAGTACATATTCAGCAAGAAATAACAAAACCTTAAAAGGCAAATAATTTTGAATGCATTACCTGTTGAAAGGAGTTTGTCATATTCCCTTCAGCAAATAGAACATTAAAAAATGATGCATCTGTGAAGGTATATTAAATATGTATAATATTAAAATTAATATACTGTCATTAGTATGCATTGCTAATAACACCATATTATAAGGATCAAATGTAGCTTCATACCATGCTTTTGACAGGACCTATATATAAAGCAGATTTATTACATCAGATCCAGTGAATATAAGTAGTCCTTGACTTATAAGAGTCCATTTAGTGATCGTTCAAAGTTACAATGGCACTGAAAAATGTGATTTATGACCATTTTTCACACGAGCGTTGCAGCATTGCCATGGTCACATGATGAAAATTCAGATGCTTGGCAACTGATTCATATTTATGACTGTTGCAGGGCCGCAAGGTCATGAGATCACCTTTTGAGACCTTTTCACACACAAAGTCAATGCCAGACTCACTTAACAACCATGTTACTAATGTAACAACCGCAGTGATTCATTTAACAATTGTGGCAAGAAAAGTCATAAAATGGGGCAAAACTTATTTTACAACAGAAATTTTGTAAATTAGCAGGGAATGTTTGTCAGGGAATTACATTATTATTTAATTAGTTGAATGGGTGACTCTCTGATGTTTCAGACATAAAGGCACTTGCAATTCATCAACATAAACTAAAATATGAAACTATTAAAATGATTATTTTAAAATTATTTTTATTTTAAAAAGAAAAATAAACAAATTTCTAACAATGGTTAACAGTTCAAGGGTGTTATGTTAATGAATGAAAAGCTCTCCACAAGAATTCCATTTTCGTAGCAGGATCAGGGTGAGTCTGATTTCTATAAAAGATTATTTTGCAGAAATATAGGCTGAAATGAAGACACCATTCCTCCTAGTCTTCGTCCCCTGATTTTTTCAGTAGTGGGATCCTCTCAGCAGTTATTCCTGTGTGGTTCACATTGAACAGATCAATTCCTGTTAAAGCAGGAAGACATGAAGATACCTTGCACCAACCTGTATATGTTGTAGCATAACTGTGGCCAACCTGAGAATATATCTCCAGGTTTTATCCCCAAATTCCAAAGACTGCCTTTGTATGATAATAGATATATTTATTTGCCTGAAATATAGAAAGATTTATGCTCACAAAAGGAATAATCTACTGTCTACAAATTTCAGTTGATTCTGCCCCCAACAAGCTATATAGGCCCTTCCTTCCTTCCTTCCTTCCTTCCTTCCTTCCTTCCTTCCTTCCTTCCTTCCTTCCTTTCTTTCTTTCTTTCTTTCTTTCTTTCTTTCTTAAAAAAATCAGATCAGAATTTAAAAGAGGATAGTGCAAAATATTTATATCTATATGCTTGTATTTGATCAAGATCCATTTCCTTAGAAGTACAGCTCTAGCTGCAAATCTTATCCAATATTACTAAAAACTATAATCATAATTATTTATTGATTTCTAGTGGTAATTAATGAATGACACAAACTTTAGCTTTGTGAATTTTGTTTTAGATTCATCCCCAATGAAATATATCTTCCCCAAAAGAGAAATTAGGAACATTGGGCAGTTTTCTGAATCATTTCATTTCATTAAGTTTCAATCAATGCATGTCCTTAATTTGCTATGCTTATAACACTTCCCTTACAGCCTCCAAAAAGGAAGAAAAATGGAATCCATTGCTATGTCTAAAGCATTTGCATTCATTATAACTTTTAGTTATTGTAACCCACCTCTTTGTTTTGCACATATTCTCAAACAACATGGTCTATTGGCTGATCTCATTAATCACTCCATTCCTTTCAAATATCCTATGGCGCAGAACATTAACTAAAAATTGCCTCAGGACAGAAATAATGTAATGACATCTGTGTTGGGGGGAAAAAACTAACACAAAATATCAAAAGCCAAAAAGCCATCATTCAAAATTCTCTGGTCAGAACAGAAGTAGCTACATCGGATCAGTGACTTCAATTTTCAAAGCAAATCATAAATAATCAAATGGCACTTCCTCCTGCGCGACAATTCCTCCCTGCTCTATTTATGGGAGCTTGTTGCCAGTCCAATACAAGAGAAAGGAAAGCAAATATAAAATCAGAGAACTCAATAGTGCACTTGTATATTTGCCACATGTGTTCACGCAACCAGCAGTGGGGGAATGCAATAAAATGTGCTAATCCAGGGGTGCTATTCAGCAGGTTCTGACAGGTTCTGGAGAACCAGTAGCGGAAATTTTGAGTAGTTCGGAGAACCGGCAAATACCACCTCTGGCTGGCCCCAGAGTGGGGTGGGAATGGAGATTTTGCAATATCCTTCCCCCAGGAGTGGGGTGGGAATGGGGATTTTGTAGTATCCTTCCCCTGGAGATTTTGCAGTATCCTACCGCTGGAGTGGGGTGGGAATGGAGATTTTGCAGTATCCTTCCCCTGTCATGCCCACCAAGCCACGCCCACCAAGTCACACCATGTCCACCAAGCTATGCCCACAGAACCAGTAGTAAAAAAAAAATGAATTCCACCACTGTGCTAATCTCATCGTAAACATCTTCTGATCTACTATAATAGCTTCATGCTTGATTTTTATGAATGAAGACGAATATATATGTCCAGGATAATGATGCAGAATCCAATCTGGTCAGTACTGGGACCAGAGAGGTTTAGTCTTCTGAGCTTTCGGACTCATGCTGGAGCCCATCCCCAGGGAACTTTCTCATCAGAATGTGTGCTTTGGGCTATAGATTTTTATCTACCAAGAAGGTCCATGCAACCTTAGACTTCCAATGTAGTTGAACTGAGGGAAGTCAAAACTGCAGCAATCTGTATGTGTATCATCTCCTACATAAAATTTAAAGAGGAAGGATCCTGGGTGATAGTCTCTTTTGCATAGTCTAAAGATGTTGTTAATATCTATGTGTCTATTGATGGCTGATTTTTTTTTAAAATTTGATTTATATGCCCCCCTTCTCCGGAGACTCAGGGCGGCTTACAGTGCGTTAAGCAATAGCCTTCATACTTTTGTATATTTATACAAAGTCAGATTATTGCCCCCACAAACTGGGTCCTCAATTTACCTACCTTAGAAAGGATGGAAGGCTGAGTCAACCTTGAGCCTGGTGAGGTTCGATCTTACTTTAATTGCAGACAGCTGGTGTTAGATTACAGGACTCCTGTCTGTTGAGCTTTGTCAGAATGTCAAGCTTCTAGAAATTCCATGGCTTTTTTTTTTATTGCAAAAGTTTTACAATTACATTTTCACCCCATTTCCCCCCCCAACCCGCCCCAAACTCCCCAACCTCACCCTCCCTAACCCTCCCTAGCCCTCCCCCCAGACTTCCACAGAGTATACTCCCATCAAAAAAAAAAACCTTTATATAAAACTTGAACCCCTCCATCCCCCATATAATTTTTCATCTTCACAAAATTAAAATATTTCTATCTTATCTCTAATATAACATTTTCAATTAAAAGCTATTTGATACTTCCTAGTTTGATATTTGTTCTGCACATAATCTATCCACTTTTTCCATTCCCATTCATAAGTCTCTTGTGAACAATCTTTTAGATATGCTGAAATCTTCACCATCTCTGCAAAACTGGCCATCTTCAAAATCCATTCCTCGATAGTGGGCAAAGCTTCATTTTTCCAGTATTTACCTATCAATAATCTCGCTGCTGTTATCATATACAATATCAACTTTGTTTCACCCAATGTAAAACCCTTAACTATACCCAATAAAAACAATTGTGGAGAAAATTGAATATTTTTCTTCAAAACATTCTGCATAACCCACCAAATTTTTATCCAAAAAGCCTTCACTTTCTTACAAGTCCACCAAACATGATAATATGTGGCATCTAAACAATCACATCTCCAACATTTTGGCTGAACATTAGGGTACATGCACGACAATTTCTTGGGATCTAAATGCCATCTATAAAACATTTTATAGAAATTTTCCCTCAAATTCTGTGACTGTGTAAATTTAACGTTCTGAATCCATATTTTTTCCCATGTTTCCAACATCACTGGTTCTGCAAAATTTTGTGCCCACTTAATCATACAATCTTTAACCAATTCAGTTTCTGAATCCCTTTCTAACAAAACATTATAAACCCATTTAATATGCATTGGACCTTTCTCTTTTATATGCCTAACCAATTCTTCCTCATGCACCATGGCATTTTTGAAATTGTCTTGGTCTAGGATGGTCACATTTTCCCAATTGAAATTTCCCAGCAATCAGCACCCAGAACAAGGGCCCCTCATGTCAACTCTGAGCTACAAGTATTCTCGAATATTAATGTGTTGTTGTGTTTGGTAGGATAATAGTCATTTAACTATATTTTAACACCTAACCCTGGAATTATAATCAAACTCATTTTTTATTGGAGTGGCATATAAACTTTAGTAAAGAAATTACAACAGTAAGATGGCAGATGTATCCAATTTCCAGCATTGGTAGACAGGTTTGAGAGAGACCTGTCATTTCTACTCAATGCAGACAACACTGATCCAGAAGAGGAACAATAGATTTGGTATATGTTCTTTGAATTTTTTGAGGAAGCAACCCGAGGTGCAATCTCAGTAAAAACTAGGAAAAATACCAGATTGCATAATATGACTTAAAGCCATTTCAAAGCATATTTTATTGCTGAACAAATGTCACTGCACATTTCAGCAGAATGCTTTTCATTTAACAGTCCATTAGAATACTCATTTTATAGTCAAAACCCTTACCCCGCTTTAATGGGAACTAAGGTCCATTCAAATAAAAAAAAAATCTAAGGCCACATCAACCACATCTTTCAATTTATAACACTCCAGGTGGCACCCACATTTTAATTCATGCCGTTGAAGACACACTACATAACCAAAGCTCAATAGAATAAATACTATAAAATCCAATTAAATCCCAAATTAAAAAGCAGCCACTCACAAACAATTCACAGTAGTAGAGATTAAATATCAGAAGCAACAAGTGCTATCCCCCAAACCACACCAAAACAAATCCCCACAAGTCAGGGGTGCCAGTAGGCAGCAATCAGGCTAAAATTTTGTTTCATTGCATATGGTTGTTGTTGACTTTAAAAAGTTGTAACTGTTAATCCCATTTTTTGCCTTGAGACTTCAGTTCAGAACAAGAATTCTCAATTCTACCCAACAAACTGGGTACTTCAATGATGTAATGTAAGAGTTGGGCTCCCACTGTCCTCTCTCCTCTCTTCAGTGTGCAGGCCTCAATTCCAACCTTCCTAAACTACCTAAGCTCCAATTCTCAAATTTCTGTACCACTGAAGCATAGCTTAAATCCATAAGAATATCCGCGCATATGAAAATTGCTGTCCAAGTTACGTGTAACTATATAAAGTAGAATAAAGAAATGTGTGTTAAGGAAAACCAGCCATCTTATGCATTTCACAAATACAATATTATTGTTATTAAAGCCTAGGACCAGGCAGAAAAATATTCCTGAATTTTTCTATAATTCTCATTCAGTTTAACAAGAATTTGTCTTAGACATTCTTTCAAAGGAGAGGAAAAACTCTCACAGGTCGGGTACTTAACTTTATTTAGTTATGAGGTAGCCGGCAAGTGGGACGTGAATATCCTACCTTTCATTGTGCAAACATTTATCCAGCAATCTGAAGTCTACCGTGCTCAAGGGAAGACAGCATGAGGAAACACAACCCGTGAAGGGCTTATTTTCAGCAATGCTGCTGCTAGGTTCAGAAATGATAGAAAATGGTATAGCTGCAATTCCACACAACACAGGGAAAAGTGGATTGTTTGGGCCGCCCTCATTCTTTTTCCAAGGTCAGTTCAAGTTAGCATTCATAGGAGAAATCAAAATTTCCCATTTAACAACTCCATAAGGCCCCACCGATATGAGGTCATAACCAATATGTGGATAATACACAGATTTACATCTCAACCCTGGGATGCCCAGGCGAGGGTGATATTTGTTTTAGTGTCTGAAAGCTTGATCAATAGATAAATAAACAGTTCCTGTTAAAGGAGAGATCTGTTTTTGAGACATGGTTGAAAAATTGTTCACTCCTGTGGAGCAAGAGGAATTGTTCACTCAAACTTGCTACAGGATTTTGAAAGGGCTTTTTTTTTTTTTTTTTGCCAGCTCTATTAAGAAATGAATCTAGGTGGCAGATAGAAGCAGATTTCCTCACTCACCCAAACAGCTCTATTATTACTTTGCAAAATTCTTCATGTGGAAGATGCATAGAAAATGGAGTTACCATCAAAATTGGATGAAAACATCTTCTGGATGTGATGCTAGCTATTGTTAATTCTAAGGACCTTCCTCCATGGTCACCCTCATGGACAGTGGAGGTTACCTTTTACCTCCAGATAAATTCTGCTTTTATGCATTAGACCTACTTAGAGCAGAGTAGTGGCCTAGAGTTGGAGCTCTCACCTCACAATCAGGAGGCTGTGAGTTTGATCCTAGGTAGCAGCAGATATTTCTCTCTTTGGGCACAAAGAGAAAATATCTTCTGTGAACTCCATATAGGCATCAGGAATGGTATCCGGCCAATAAACACTCAACTCCAATCCGTCACCCTGGATTCCAACCAGATGCAAGGAGTTAAAGCAGTGGTTCTCAACCTGTGGGGGTCGAACGACCCTTTCACAGGGGTCGCCTAAGATCGTCGGAAAACATATATTTTCAATAGTCTTAGTAATAATTTTATGGTTGGGGGTCACCACAACATGAGGAACTGTATTAAAGGGTCGCGGCATTAGGAAAGTTGAGAACCACTGAGTTAAAGGATCATTAAAAAAGAAAAAAAACATGCATTAGACCTACTCATAATCAAAGGCTTTAAATGAAATGCATTAAATTCTGCGAAGGCAAATGCTAATAAAGCATGGCAAGTTTTGTTATTTAATCTTGCCTTTGATTTCCAAGTATGTCTAGGTGCCTGTGTATGAATAGAATGTGAGAGAAGCAATAAATCCCTGATTGATTAAATAGTAATAATCATAATCACATTTTAAGCTAACAGGTATTGTAATTTATGTTCCTCTATTTGCAATCAGATTCCAGGTTTTAATGGCTACTCCACACTCTTATAGTCCCATGTGCAAATACTTCATTTTGTGGTTAAAACAGTGAGTTACTCTACTGAGGAAATGAGCTGTACACCCCATACCATTTAGCCTGTGATAGCCACGTTAAAGTCAATCGAACTGCAGTGGAATGAACCTATGAACTAAAACTAAATTAAAATGTCCTTTGGTAGAAGTATTATTAACTTCCACAGTATTTAGTTTTTTGCTTTTCGTTTTTTGTAAATGACTCTGTCATGCAATTGGCTCGCTGGCTGAAGTCTTTAAGACAATCCAGAGATGCATCAATTTCTTTCCAATCTCAAGAGGGTTAACTTTGCATTTGATGGAATCGTACAACAGCTGGCTGGGGAGTTCTGGGAGTTGAAGTCCACACATCTGAAGGGTTGTCAAGGTTGAGAAACTCTGATCTAATTAGTGGTGTGTTGCTAAATGTTTAAGAAATGTCTCTGCTGGCTTTGTTGCCACTACTGCGCTGCTAGCCATGGAGCAACAGATTTGAGAGGTTCGTCTCTGCTGTAAACGAGCTCACAAAATTAGGAAAATTTAGTCAGCTCCAGGACGCCACTTCTTTAGATACACTCTTTGACAAAGAGGGTTAGAGTAGAAATGCCATGCTATTAACAAAACTAAGCGCCTCTCTTGCTGCAGATGAAGTGCATCTGCCCCAGAGATGTACTTTTCTCATTGAAAGCTATCAGTGGTGGTGTTTCTACATGGAACAGAAAGTACTGTATAAGATCCTCAAAAGGAGAATGCTAGGGATGGGGATGAATTGCATCATTGACTTTGGAAATACTGAATAAGAAGCCAGATTTGATCCTCCAAATGCTTATTTCTGTCTACATAATTGTAAGCTACATAAGCTAGGAGCTGTGGTGGCGCAGTGGTTAAATGCAGTATTTCAGGCTAACTCACTGCTCACTGCCAGCAGTTTGATTCTGACCAGCTCAAGATTGACTCAACTTTCCATCCTTCCAAGGTCGGTACTCCAGATTGTTGGGGGCAATATGATGATTCTATAATTAGAGAGGGCTGTAAAGCACTATGAAGTGGTATATAAGTCTAAGTGCTATTGCTATTGCTAAGGTCCCACCACATTGTTTTCAGTAGAAGGTAGGTTAAAACAAAAAGATATGTCATAAACTCTGCTTATAAAGATGATTGAACTGAGATGATGCAGCAGATCTACTCTTTTACTATTATAGAGTCACATTGGCAAACTAGAGTGGAGATCAATCAACCTCAGGATTTCCTTATTGGGCAGTTGGAGAGAATGGCAGTAAGTTATGATTAGCTCATCTTGAGTTCTTGCAACTGCTGTATTGGAGCAATTTCAAGGCTGGTTCTAAGGGTTTAGAAAGTGTTTGAGAAAGGACTGTGGTGACTCTGAGATAAAGAAAGGAAGGAAGAGAAGGCAGCAAGAAGAGACTTGTCTAGAAAGCTGCACCTGACCCACCTTATGCTGGTTTATGACTATAATAAAGGTTTGATTGAGCTGAGGAAGGAAAGGATGTACACAAATACATTACATGTTTTAATATGTTTTGTATATTTTATTACATTTACCTGAAGAAATAGCACTGTTGGCAAATGTTACAATAAAAGTTTTAATTGCATTTATATAGAAATTACATTACAGGGCAAAATGAAGTGCATTGCTCCCATAGCTTTAACATGTTTCATACCAATGTCCTTGAATCACTCTGCTAAACAAATAATTCCCTCAACACTGTGAAACTATGTACTAAGTCTACAGTACTATTAATTTTCTCATTGTTCCCATCACCCATCTCCATCCACTTATGACTGTATAACTGTAACTTTGTTGCTCGTATCCTTACAATTTATATTGATATTGTTTCCTGATTGCTAGTTTGTACCCTATGACTATTATTAAGTGTTGTACCTTATGATTCTTGATGAATGTATCTTTTCTTTTATGTACACTGAGAGTATATGCACCAAGACAAATTCCTTATGTGTCCAATCAC
The DNA here is from genome assembly GCA_022577455.1 of Arizona elegans. Taxonomy (NCBI): domain Eukaryota; kingdom Metazoa; phylum Chordata; class Lepidosauria; order Squamata; family Colubridae; genus Arizona; species Arizona elegans. The sequence continues at coordinate 196,273,493 of JAKOOJ010000001.1, read as the reverse complement.
ACTTGGCCAATAAAAAAATCTATTCTATTCTATTCTATTCTATTCTATTCTATTCTATTCTATTCTATTCTATTCTATTCTATTCTATTCTATTCTAAACATGGGTTCCATTAAAAGTATTGTCAAAAAGACAACAAAGTATTGTTTGTTGTGCTGTTATGAAGAGCATAAAGATGCAAAGTTTTGGTGTTCCCAAAGAACTGTAAGAGCATCTTCACTGATTCACTTTATTAATCTGATGTGCAGAGCAAAATAATTTAAGCCTACAAATAAGATACACGCTACATATGGACTGACTGATACCGGTGTGTGTTTAATAACTTTTAATATTGCTAGATATACACCTGACTGTAACACTTTCATAGCAATAATTGAGATAGATTTGCTTTCTTTTTCCTGATCTATAGAATCCTCAAAGTAAATTCAATATTTTAAGTAAACTATCTCTTTAGTTGCTCCCATTAATGAAGGAAGAGTTTCATTAACATTTCTAAAAGCTGATCAGTTTATCTTAGAGTAATAAGATAGGCTATGTATTTCAGGATTTACACTTTCTGAAAAATTTCAATAATTTAGGTTGATTAATATCTTATAGTAGTAAAATAGACAATATATTTCAGAATTTATAATTTCTGAAAATCTTCAGAACTTCACTGTTGAGTATAAATCAGCAAATGTCTGTGTTTCTTAGCAAAAACCAAAAAAATCCATTTGTAGGCAGTTGCAATCCTCCACATATTACTGAACCCCTCTCCCACGAAAATATATACAGTATACTTGTATTAAAACCAATCCATAGCATCAAAACGTGTGTTAGCTTTAATGTGATGATACAGAGAAAAAAATCCTGTTGGCAGTAATGTAAGCGAAGCCAATGAACCTATTGTGAGTAGGCCCACTTAATCAGAAAACCATTTTCTGATATTTCTCCACTAATGTCAGACAGATGCTATTGTATTAAAAACCATATCAGAGCAAATTCAACCTTGTTGTGATCTCCAAAATATGAACTCTAAATTATCCTCACAGTATCGCAATCTTGGTTAATGGAGCGTTTGTTCAAACGTCCTGAAAAGTAGTCCTTGCTGTTTCCTAAAGTGCTCTCCCAGTAAGTTACTAATGGGTGCTGTGTGTAAGGAAAATCTTCAACTTGCAGATACTTACCTCCTAAGTGAACATGACCATTTTGGCAGAAGGAATCTATGTGGGAGAATGGGTTTTTCTCCTACCATCCAACAGCAAATTTTGAACAATATAACTTTACCATTCAAGCTTTGGATGCAAATGTTGAAAATCCTCCAAAAATTTGCTAACTAGAGATTAATTAATTCAATGTCCTGCATTTAATCTAGGTGTCCCCAACCAGGGGTGAAATCCAGCAGGTTCTGACAGGTTCAGGAGAACCGATAGTGGAAATTTTGAATAGTTTGGAGAACCAGCAAATACAACCTCTGGCTGGCCGCAGAGTGGGGTGGGAATGGAGATTTTGCAGTATCCTTTCCACCAAGCCAAGCCCACCAAGCCACACCCACAGAACAAGTAGTAAAAAAAATGGATTTTACCACTGTCCCAAAGTGGTTACCACCCCCTGTCCTTGAACCGGCATCCGTCCGCAGCATGCCAGAAACCAGGCTGCACAAACAAGCAAAGCCCCATCCATGGTGTTGAGTCTTCAGCCTAACTAGCGTTCCGAATGTTGATTGGAGCAGCCACTAGCAACAAAAGTAGCGGGAGCCACCGGCTGTCGGATTGGCTACACAATCTAACAGCTCGCTATATAAGCCTCTGTCTGAGGAGAGTTCGTTCGTTTGCTGTGCTATTATTATTGTGTGTTCTAGTTAATACTCTCATTAAGTTAATAAACAGCTGTTATTAGACGCCCGCCTCAGTGTGCTTAATCCGAATACACAACAAATGGGATGCACACTGCACATGAAACCATGCCCCCTTTGGCCCATGAAAGAACTTACGTCCACGGAACTGGTCCCTGGTGCCCTAAAGGCTGGGGGCCACTGATTTAATTGATTACATTTTAATCAAATCTATTTTTTGTTTGTTTATTCTTTGCCCGCCCACCTAATTGTATGTAAGATAAATGTCATAATCAGCTAAACTTATTTTACTTTTTGAAGCAAGAAACTATTACAGTCAGTCCTTGCCTTAAGGAACTTTATCCGGAGCATCACTTGTGTTGCGCTTGGCTGCTATTTTTGCAGAGGCACAAAAGCAGCTATCATATTCTTTAAACACCCTCCTATATACATGACTCATGGGAAATTGCTCATAAAATCAAATTGTCAAGTTTACGTATGTCATATTTTGAGCAATTGCCTGAGGGACACACAATAAGGAACAACGTAAGGCAGGATATCTAGCACCACACAATTCTGAGGCCATAGGAAGTCCACTTTCATTGACCTGTCCCTGATTAAAGTTTCCTAATGTTACTTTGAACCAGTGCTGAAATCTGAACCGGTTTACTACCGGTTCACTGGTCGCGCATGTGTGTCATGCGCCAAATGTGTGCTGCACCCTTGCATGTGCAGTACGCACCAAACGCAAGCTGCGTGTGCGTATGCTCAGTGTGCACCAAAAGGAAGCTTGGGAAGGTAAGTAGAACAGCGCAGGGGGGTGATCAGCCATGGCACGCGTGGGAACCTTTTAAAAAACTTTTTAAAAGCATTTTTACTATCAACTTGGGCAAATAGGTAGTAAAAAATGCTTTAAAAAAGTAAAAAAAAGGCTCCGCTGATCGTGCGGCACAGCTGTGATAGTCAGAGCCTTTTTTTATTTGTTTAAAGGATTTTTTACTACATATTCGCCCAAACCCGAGGTAAAAAAATGCCTAAAAAGTAAAAAAAAAAAAAAAAAAACAGTTCCAACGATCAACTGAGCGACCCGCGATCATCGGAACTTTTTTTTAAAAGCATTTTTAACTACCAGTTCCAGAGAACCGGTAGTAAAGAGATGCTAAAAAAGTTTTAAAAAAAAGTTCCGATGATCGCATGTCACTCAGCTGATCGTCAGAACTTTTATTTTTACATTTTTTACTACTGGTTTGTTGAACCAGTAGCATTTTTTACTACCGGTCAAACTGGCCTGAACCGGTAGCATTTCACCCCTTCTTTGAACCCTTCTCCAAATCTTCTTGTCCCTCCAGATTTACACCTCTGAACAAAAGGAATGAATGAACCAATGGATAAATATCTTATAGATGAATAATGATTTTAATTGATGATTGCTATAACTAAAATAATAATACTTCTTGCAGGTGGTTAAGAGTTCTAAACTGAGATGCAAAACAAACATTCTCCCCACCAAAAACAATAAAATAAATGTGTGTAAGCATGTAGCTGGAGACCTGTGCTTTAGACAGCTATGCAGGCTTTTTTCCTCCCTCAAGTCAAGGAGGAATGATAGCGTAACAACTCAGCCTATCCAAAGTAATTGCTGAGCCTGCTGAGAGAATAGACATGTTCAAGTATGATTATAAAGCTTTGAACCAGTTGGCTCATTAGCTGAGAGCTCAGTGGACCTAGAATAGTTTAGTAAGATTGACGAGGCTTTTTCTGCCTTCCTGTCTAATATTTAGCTATAATTGTCAGTCCAAAATTGCCATCAGGGTGAAACTTGACTTTAGTCTTCAGCATCTGTTTGCTTAAATCTTAAAATGGGTATTGAATAGCAAATTCCTTGAGTCAGAAATCTCTCCCCACCCTTCAAACAGAAACTTGACAGTATTTCAGCAGATAAGAAAAGTATGACTGATGAAGGCTTTCAAATGGAAGCATGGGATTTTTAAAAAAATTTGTACATTTTTTTTCTATTAGCATATATTCCAACCATTGCAGATGGGTTGAATTTCCAATCCAATCTCTTCCAAACCTTTACATTGCATGGTATGAGTGTCTAAAAAGGTAAAAGTTTCCCCTGACCAGTCATGTCCACCACCAGTGGGTGGTGCTCATGTCCGTTTCTTAGCTGAGGGAGCCAGCGATTTTCCAAAGATTCTTCTGTGATCATGTGACTGGCATGATTATACACTGAGGCACATGGAAAGCTGTTACCTTCCCGTCAAAATGGTATCTATTTATATACTTGCATTTGCATGCTTTCGAACTGCTAGGTGGGCAGGAGCTGAGGCAGGAACAGGAGCTCATTCCATCATACGATACTTGGGTTTTGAATTGCCAGCCTTCCAGTGTACAAACCCAGCGTCTTAGATTCACTAAGAGGAAATCTAATTGAACAAAGGATTTATTCTGTGCAAAGATGTAGAAATCAGGGTTGATTTCAGCAATAAGAACGGATATTTAATGGAATGGGGTGCAATTTGAACTAATTCAGCACATTCAGGTTGAGCTGCAGGTGTACATAATTTCACTGCTAGATCCAATTCCCTCTCTCTTCAAACAATTTGATCTCTATGCTCCCTTTGCAAAGATTGTTTGCTTTCTAGCTGATTAGTTTGGAATGTTATCCTTACTTAATTCAATTTTAAATTAATTTCAGGCAACACCGTTGCTCTCCTATATAGCCCTCCCACCTTCTGAGTACTTTTGGTTTTTAAAATCCAGATGGGGAGCTAACACTATGGACTGTCAAAATATCATTGTTGCTTTTCATAAATGTTACATCTTTCCTAAGAACTGTTTGCCTTATGTTTTCTGATGGAATGTAATAGGGATCACAGATCAGAGGCATTCGAACAGCAGTATCATGTTTAAAAAAAAACCCACCAAAGTTTCACATATAGTTTTCCACAAAATTGTTCCAGGAGCTAAAAAGAAAGATTCAGAAGCCACATATTTAATCCCAGGCAATCAGTATGGTCCTTACTCAATTTCTGTTCCTGGCTTCTTCAAATATTATGGGTAATACTCTTAACAGACTTCATAGCTCTATGGATGTTACGTTTATATTTCATCTAAAGTTTACAAATGGTTAAAGACATATGAATATCTAATTTTAAATGTTGATGAAAAACCCCTTTATTCAATGATATCAACTTGGAGATGTACAACTCAAAATCAGGAATGAGGAATCTGTGGTCACGTCTCCAGCTCTTGCTGAACAACTCCCAGGAATTTAATGATTGATCCTGACAAATCACTCAAATTGTAGATCAACAACATTTGAAAGGTCACCAGTTCATCTCTTGGTTTTTAAAATCTGGAGGAAAAAAGGCAATGAGGAAGACTTTATTTTGAGGGGTCCTTGGTGGTCTCTGACCATGGTTGTTTTCTTGAAGATGTTTCATTACCCTAGCTAGGTAACATCATTAGTGCTAGTAAGGAGTGCAGTTTGCTGTTATTTTTATATACTAGTGGCTTGCCCAGTCAGTGTTGGTGGCAGTGGTCTTATTTGTTTTCGTGGGACAAACACTCTAATCCACAAACAGCTTGTTTTAACCATGCCTTAAATAGGGCTTTTGCGACTCAATGATACCATTGGAAAGTTCTGATCTCTTCACCGATAGTTATATAATAATATTGCTTTTTATCCTTTGAGAAATTAACCTCTGATTTGTAATACTTTAATTAAGCTTCATTTGATTTACTTTTTGCTTGCTTAAGGTTCCTTTTTTATTATTTGCTTTAATTGGTTTAATTTCTTTTATTCAATTTAATTGATCTGCCTAATTTACCTTTACAAACAGAAGTGCAAAGGAAGCAAACACATATCTTAGCAAGACAGAAAGATTTTAACTCCTTCAGGCCACCATTAGTGCAATCTATCTGCATCTGATACGTAATAAGCAGCCTGTAACAAAGATACAAATACATATAATTTAAACTCTGTGTTTCATAACCTGAAACTTCATTTCCTGTATCAAAAATCTGAGCAATTAGTCATCATATCTAAAATATGGTTAGTCATCATATCTAAAATAGTAGTATTTCATATTCATCAGGATGGTATTTGTTTAGGGTTTTTTTGAAACCACAACAGCTAATGGGAGAATGAGGTATATGAAGTTTCAAGTCTAAGATTTTTGACATAGTATTCATCAAGGCAAGATGGAAGTCACAGCCATGCAATCAATTGAAGTCCATCCCTTTTTGCACATGCACCAATGTCAAAGGCAGAACTGTGATCATACAATTGTGGCTGCCATTTTTATTTTATTTGCTCCCCTCAGTAGAGGCCACTGGTGTCATCACCCTCAGACATGACCTTTAACTTTCATATAACACTTCAGAGCAAAACACAGGCTGAGTGTCTCATGGTGATTTTTCAATAGATTTACAAACTTTTAATGTAAAGTGTGCAACAAAACCTAAGTCCATCTACTTAATTGAGACTGCTGGGATGAAGAAAAGCTAAAGGAATTGAGGGTGGGTGGGGATGGAGGGCAGGACACAGAGAGGAATGAGTTGTGTGAAGTATCCTATAAAGTCAGTTCTAAATGAAGACCGTTATGTTGGGTGAATGAGGACGCAGCAAGCCAGAGTAGTTAGTGACAACAGCTCTTTATTATATAGTGAGACTCCAGCAACTGACCCAGGGAGCCAGCTCCCTTTATATACCTTGCAGCTGTGGTGGTCAGCCAATCAGCTGAGGGTCAGTTAATTCGAACTTCCCGTCCAACAAACCTATTTACATAACACTCCTCCCCTCCCAGAAGTCACTTGGGGTGTTTGCATACAAAGTCTCTCAGGTGGCTAGGGCGTGTGCGAGTCCTAGTTGACCTGCGCAGTTCAGTCGGAGGGCCGGTGTCGAGCAGGTCGGAGGGACTTTCTGTTTCTCCCTGCTCCGCCAATGAGGCCTCCGGGACCTCCTCGTGGGCGGCAACTTCTCCGGCTGTTTGGACTACCTCGATGGGGTGGTGCTGGATACCAGAATCCTCAGTTAAGTTCTCCGTTCCACTCGGGCTTGTAGTTTGTGTTTCTGGTTGGAAGTCGTGGTCAGAGATGGGGTCGTCTGATTTGTCGTTGGTGTCTGCGGTTACCCGTTTTCTTAGTTGATCAATATGTCTGCGCCAAACTCTCCCGTCCCCCATGTCTACCCTGTATGATTTGGGCCCTGTGATTTCTGTGATTGTTCCGGACTCCCAGAGTGGGCCCTGTCCGTAGTTTCTAGCATGTACCGGTGTTCCTATGGTGAACTCCCTAAGCTTCCTCTCCCCCCCCCTTGAAGACCTCTGGGGAGTAATTGGGGTTGAGCCTATCTAATATTCCCCGGAGTTTCCGCCCCATTAATAGTTCTGCCGGGCTTCGGCCCGTGGCTGTACAGGGTGTGGAGTGCTGAGCTATTAGAAACTTGTCTATCCTTTCCTGCCAGTCTCCTGGGCTTAAACGTGAAAGGGCCTCCTTTGCTGACCTTACAAATCTCTCAGCCTGTCCGTTACTAGCCGGATGAAACGGGGCTGAAAGGACATGTCTGATCCCAAGTCCCGCTAAGTATCCCTCGAACTGTGTTGCGGTGAATTGTGGCCCGTTATCTGACATGAGGATGTCCGGTAACCCATGGGTGGCGAATAACTGTCTTAGCTCTCTGATGGTTGCGTCGGTGGTAGTGGCCTTCATTAGTTTGATCTCCAACCACTTGGAGAATGCGTCTACGACGACCATGAAGGTCTGTCTGTGAAACGGGCCTGCAAAGTCAATGTGTATCCTGGACCAGGGTCCCTGGGGCCTTTCCCACTATCTTATGGGTGCCGTTGGTGGATCTGCTCTGGACTCTTGGCAGGGCTGGCATCTCCCCACCCACTCGGTAATGTCTGTATCCATGTTGGGCCACCAGACGTAGCTCCTGGCTAGCCCCTTCATCCTTACAATCCCAGGGTGCCCCTCATGCAACAATGTTAAGACTTTTTCCCTTAAACGTGAAGGAATAACAACCTGATCACCCCATAGCAAACAACCCCCTTGCATTGTCAATTCATCCCGTTTTCCCGCGAACGGTTTAAATTCCCCACTCCCAATCTTTTCTGGCCACCCCCTCATAACCCAACTTGCGACTGTCCGGATCACGTGGTCTTTGGTTGAGGCTCTCGCGACCTCGGCTGATGTTATGGGCCCAGAGTCCAAAACGTCTATCAGCAGGATGGGGATGCCGGGTGTGGGGTCTTCTAGGCTGTCGGGTAGTGGGCATCGGCTGAGTGCATCTGCGTTGCCCATGTCCGCCCCTGGTCGATGTACCAGGCGATAGGAATATGCTGCGAGGAAGATGGCCCAGCGTGTCATCCTGGGCGATAGTGCTGCCGGGGTTGGGCGATCTCCCGCGAAGAGACCCAGCAGCGGTCGATGGTCGGTGATCAGTTCAAAGTCCCTCCCGAACAAGTACTCGTGGAATTTCTTTACTCCCGAAACAGCGGCGAGGGCCTCCTTGTCAAGCTGGCTATAATTTCGCTCAGCGCTTGATAGAGTTCGGGAGTAGTATGCGATGGGTGCTTCTAGGCCATTCGGGAGTCTATGGCTCAGGACGGCTCCCACCCCGAACGGGGACACGTCACCTGCTAGAACAAGGGGAAGCGTTGCATTGTACTGTATTAAAAAACTTTCAGCTGATAGCAGGTTTTTGATACCGGCAAATGCCCTGTCTTCAGCCTTCCCCCATTTCCAAGTGGCTTTCTTAGTTAACAGTCTATGTAGGGGTTCTGCCACTGTTGCCTTGTCTTTAAGGAAAATGGCGTAAAAATTTAATAGTCCCAGGAAGGCCTGTAACTCTGCCTTGTCTTTGGGGTGGGTGCTTCTCTGATTGCCCTGATCTTGCTCTCTGTGGGGTGTATGCCAGTGCCATCTACCCTGTACCCTAGGAATTCGACTGAGGGGACTGCGATCATGCATTTGTTTCGTTTCACTCTGAGTCCTGCGTCCCTGAATTTCCTTAGGACCTCCCTTAGCCTTTCTCTTAGCTGCTGCTCATTGTCGGCGGTGATGAGCACGTCATCAAAATAGGGCACCACCCCGGGGATTCCTTGTAGTAGCCACTCCATGGTACTTTGGAAAAGTCCGGGGGCTACGCTTACTCCGAATTGCAAGCGGGTGCACTTGAAGGCCCCTCTGTGGGTTACGATAGTCTGTGCCTCTGTGGTAGCGCCATCTACCGGCAGTTGCTGGTATGCCTGCACAAGATCGAGTTTTGCGAAGATCTTGCCGGGGCCCAGGGAATGCAACAAATGGTGAACGATGGGTACCGGATAGGCGCTCTGCTGCAGGGCCTTATTAATTGTGCATTTATAATCAGCGCATATGTGCACTGATCCATCCGGCTTTACCGGTGTCATGATTGGGGTCTCCCATTTGGCGTGGTCGACTGGAACGAGCACCCCTTGTTTGATTAATTTGTCCAGTTCAATGTCAATTTTGGGCTTCAGGGCGAACGGTACCCGCCTAGGCTTTAAACGGATGGGTGCAATGTTGGGGTTGAGGTTAAACGAAATTGGGGTCCCCACATACTTGCCAAGCCTTTCGTCGAACACGTCCTGGAACTCTTGCATCAGGTCCTCTTTCAGGGTGCTTCGAACATTCCTTACTCCGGTGAATCCCATGCCTAGGGCTCTAAATCAGTCCATGCCCAGGAGGCTTGGGAGATTGTCGCTGACTATGGTGAGGGGCAGTTTCTCAGTAAACTCCCCGTACTGTACTTGGAACTCGCCTCTTCCTTCGACGGGTATGCGGTTCCCTTGGTAGTCCTTCAGTCTGCGATGCTGTGGCTGGAGCTGTCGCTTGTGTGCGCTGGGGATGACTTTCTTTAGGTTCTCCCAAGACATGATGGATATCGGTGATCCCGTGTCGATCTCCATCTGGCACTCCTGTCCCTCGATCTCGACCGTGGTGTAGGTCTTCTCTCCAGGCGAGGTGCAGGTCTGTGCGATGCGTATGGTGTAGGCCCCAGCATCTTCAAATTTTGCGCCCTTCTGGTTTCCGCCATCTCTGTTGGGCCTTCGGTGGGGCTCTGGCTCGGATTGGAGGGTTTGGCCACGTGGTTTGTAGTTCTGGTGTGTCTTGGATCGGCAGACCCGAGCGATGTGGTCCCTCTTCTCACAGGAACGGCAAACGGCGTCCCTGAACTTACAGTTTTGTTGTGAGTGGGACCCTCCGCAGCTGGCGCATCCATCTCTGGGCTCTCTCCGGGCTGTGCGGGACTGCTCGGTGCGGTAGATCTCTTCTTCAGACTCCCGCTCGCTTGCGGTGCTTATGGCCTCTCGATGCACTGGCGCCGTCTTCTGCGTTGTTTTGGTTAGGTGGGAGCTCTTTAGTTTCTCTGCAGCCTTTACTGACGACTCTTGCGCTCGTGCCTCGTCCAGGGCGATGTGTAGGGTCAGGTTTGACCTCGCGAGCAGTCTTCTCTGGAGCCGGCTATCTCTCACTCCACAAATTAGTTGCTCTAGGAGCATCTCATCCAGGTCTCGGTACTCACACTGGGTTGCAGCCTTACACAGGGCAGCGACGTACTCGCTGATCGATTCGCCCTCCTGCTGGAGCCGTTGCCGGAAATCGTAGCGCTGGATGTACTTCGATGGCTTTGGTGCATAGTGGTCTTTCAGCAGGGTCTGTAGCGTCGACCAGGAAATGTTGTGGACCGAATTCGGCTCCGACAATGCCTCGGCTGTGTCGAAGACCCTTGGCCCGCAGTGACTCAGGAACAGGGCTTTCTTCCGAACGTCCGGTAGCCCTTGCATGTCGTTTGCCACCATGAAACACTCGAACCGAGACATGTAGGATCCCCACTTCTCTTCCTTGGGGTCGAAAGGCGCTGGCGGGGTGTAGGCAGACATTGTTTCGGGATTCTCCTGTGTTCTGCTCGCTCGCCTGGCTGGATTCGGATGCAGTCTCCGGTCGCCTTCTCCGAATGTGGCTTCAGCTCTTTTTCTCGAGTGTGGCTTCAGCTCTCCTCTGCTTCTGGCCTCAAAATCCCACTCTCGTCACCAATGTTATGTTGGGTGAATGAGGACGCAGCAAGCCAGAGTAGTTAGTGACAACAGCTCTTTATTATATAGTGAGACTCCAGCAACTGACCCAGGGAGCCAGCTCCCTTTATATACCTTGCAGCTGTGGTGGTCAGCCAATCAGCTGAGGGTCAGTTAATTCGAACTTCCCGCCCAACAAACCTATTTACATAACAAAGGCCCCACAACTGAGAATGTGCTCATAAAAACACTATTCCTTAATTTCATTTCCAGGCTAACCCGTGTTAGGGAATTGTTATTGCCTAACTGGTTGGGTTGGCAATATATATAAACCATCAATACATGTTTGCAGTCAAAATGTAATGTATAGCTTTAAGACTGTAATGCTGTATTGCATCATACTGTATTCTGATTGGCTAGCTCTGTAGCCAACGTACTTAAGAGGAAGCTTGAATCATACCTTATTTTTCTTATTACATTATTATTGCTACCTCTGCTCCTCTCTGCCTGTTCTCTCTGCATGATCACTGCTTGATCATTGCTACTTGTTGTTTTCTACTGTTTTACTGATTGTTTTTCTGCTGTACTTGTTCCGGTTTGCAACTCCACAAATAACTGTTTTATTACATATGACTACAACAACTGGTAAGAAGACTTTGTTCTTGGAATATCCTTGGATTGACAATTTAACTATTTTTATCTGTGTATGACCTGGATTGTTTATTGGATTTTGCTTTGCTTTTTCCTAAAAGTAAAAGAATATCACAACTCAGTGTGTCTGTATTGACTGTGTTTATTCACAATCACTCACAGCCGTTTTCTCACGTGCACAACCTTGTTACTCAAGGGTTACTCTGCGCATATTCCTTAACAACCCCGATCCTAGATTTCAGTAGGGAAAGGATAGAATAAAGTGTATTTGCTCAGGGAAAAGGGAAAGGCACCCTCAGGGGTATAGTTACTGTCCTTGCAAAAACAGAATTGTGGGCTGCCATGCTCCTGGTCTTAATAATACTGATATACATATAATAAAACAGAATGCTTGTGTTAAAAAAAAAAGACAATGAAGATTAATGTATAATCTAGCCCTTGATGCAATTGCCCAGAGTCACTGGGAACTGGGCAGCAGAATCAATAAACTTTTTTAAAAAAATTGAATATCATCAGGTGTGGGCCTTGCTGAAAACCCTGGCCCACTCGGCCAAAGATTTTTTGAACACCCAGCATTATTGACAGCCAAATTAGGGTCCATGCCACTGTTCTTGGTGAACTAATTTGTAACCGAGTTCACAAAATAACACAAGGATCTCTTTCTTTTTAAACAGAGGCAAGCAGCAGTCAAGCCCTTTGAAGTCTTGAAGTGCAAACTTTCCTCTCTGCTGTTGGCAGACCCCTAATTTAAGTAAAGGACATTTGCAAAACATTCAGAGTTCCTCACCAAAGGCCCTCCGAGTTTTAGCCCTCATTTCTCTCTTTTTTTAAAAAAAAAATGATGCTGTAATTTACGAGCAATTACTTGAGATACTTAGAGGCTGTCCTAGCTAAATAAATAAATCTTCAGTGCTTCTTCATGAAAGGAACAAATCGTGCTTTAAAATAATACTCGTCTTGCTTTTAGCTCCTGGGGATATTTAGAAGATAAAATAAATCTGTCACAGAAACCTGAAGTGCTCCAAGAAGGCCTATTTAAGTAAGTGGGATTTGGGGAGCATTAGCTTTGAAGAAATGTTAACAGGGCTCCCTCCAGTTTCTTGTCATAGTACTAGGGTAACAAGAAATCTCATATATTATTGGGTCTTTTTACTTCCTACTAGAGCCATGGTGGTTCGAGTGCAGTACTGCAGGCTACTTCTGCTGATCACCAGCTGCCAGCAGTCCTGCAGATCGAATCTCACTAGGCTCAAGGTTGACTCAGCCTTCCATCCTTCCGAGGTGGGTAAAATGAGGACCCAGATTGTTGGGGGCAATATGGCTGACTCTGTAAACCGTTTAGACAGGACTGTAAAGCACTGTGAAGCAGTATATACATCTAAGTGCTATTGCTATTGCTATTGGAGGAAAAGGGAAGGCATTTTCCATTTCATTCCTTGCCTCTAGAATCCATTTTTTGCAACATTTGACTGGATGACAGTAGCACATTTAAGAAGCTTGTTTTCATTGAAGATAAGCAAGCTTTCATATCAAATACAAAGGGAGGAAGGGGGAAAAAAATCCCACCTGAAAAGAAGTAACTCTTCTTCAAGAGATAATAAAACAAAAACAAAGCCATATTCCATAGTCTGCGATTGCCAGCAAGCCCTAACATTCAGGATGTCTTTGGCTTTCTTTTCTTTTTTTTTTACTTTGTTGTGTTACTCTGCTCAGCTGGAATCTACAAATCTGGCTTGCCTCGTGCAAAAAGGATTACTCAACTGCACTATCATCAGAAGCATCAGAGATACTTTATAGCTCGAGATGAAATGTAGCTTGCTTTGGGATGTTTGTCTGGAATTCAGGTGTCAGAACGAAGAGCCATATTACAATAATAATAATAAAAAAGACTTGTGAAGGTAAACGGAAACGCAGGCACCTTCGGAGATATACACAGACAGCTGCAAGCCTGCAAAAGAGAGCAAGGAGAAACACAATGATCTACGGTGGTGCGAGCAAGGAACAACACAGATAGCTATCAGCAGGCAGCTTAGAATAATAAAACACACATCTTTGCCGAGATTGGTGCTCCTATTTTTAGTGTATCGCCACTTGCTGTAATGGGTGGGGAGGGACGCAGTGACTGCTTATTGTTCTTCTCCTTAAAATAAAGGAGCCATTTATTTATTTATTTATTTGTTTGTTTATTTATTTATTTATTTATTTATTAGTTCGATTTATATGCCGCCCTTTTCCGGAGACTTAGGGCGGCTTACAATGCATTAAGCAATAGCCTTCATCCTTTTGTATATACCTGCTTAGTAGGGCTTTCGGCCCCCGCTAAGCGATCTTCTTTTTTATACAAAGTCAGCTTATTGCCCCCACAATCCGTGTCCTCATTTTACCTACCTCGAAAGGATGGAAGACTGAGTCAACCTTGAGCTTGGTGAGATCCGAACTTGCAGTAATTGCAGGCAGCTGGCAACTAAGTGCTACTTTAACAGCACTTAGTCCACTGCGCCACCAGGCTCCTTCCATTAGATTCACCAAATTCAGTGTTGAGGTGGTAGCGTTCATGAACCTGGAATGGCAAGCTGCAATGTGCAAGGCAATAGGCACTCAGGTTTAGAGCAAGGCTGTAAGGAAGTGAGCATGGGCAACCCCCACCAGTCACAGAGGAGCAATACATTATGGTAGCAATAGCAGGAGCACTTAGACTTATATACCACTTCGTAGTGCTTTACATCACTCTCTGAGCATATTGTCAGCATATCAACCCTGACAATCTGAGTCCTCATTTTATTGATCTCGGAAGGATGGAAGGCTGTGTCAACCTTGAGTTGGTCAGGATCAAAGGAATCAAACTTCTGACAGTGAGCAATGAGTTAATCTGCAATTATTGAATTCACCACCATTCTAACAGTCAAGTAACAGAAGGAAGGGTTGAATATGAGAACCAGTTTGATCTAGTGGTTAGTGGCATCAGGTTAGAAAGTGGGAGTCGGTGAATTTTAGTCCTGGCTTAGCCATGAAGGCCAGCTGGATGATTTTAGGCCAGTCACTCTCTCTCAGCCCAACTCAGTTGTTGTCGTTGTAGAGAAAATCAAAGGAGGGATGTGTGTTGGATAGATTTGCTGCCTCAAGTTATTTGTTAAAATAATAAAGGTGAGATACTTACTGCCTGCCTGCCTGCCTATCTATCATCTATCTATCTATCTATCATCTATCTATCTATCTATCTATCTATCTATCTATCTATCTATCTATCTATCTATCCATCTATCTATCCATCTATGTATCCATCCATCCATCCATCATCTTTCTTTCTTTCTTTCTTTCTTTCTTTCTTTCTTTCTTTCTTTCTTTCTTTCTTTCTAAATTTCTGTCAGTGACAGAAGCAAGCTTAATTTCTATATACTGATTCCTACATCATGAGCACCATTCCTTATCTGTAAATAACAATACAATCCTGAGTGTACTGTTCTGACAATCCATTTTCTTAAGGAATGCATTGATCAGTATTTCAGTCTTTCTGTCTGATTCTTCCAACAATGGATTGTTTGGTTTTATTAAATGACATTTATTTCTGATAAACTACAATGAATTCTAGCCTTGTAAATTTCACATTGGGGTTATTTTACAATGTCACATTTTATAATCAATCCCTTCCTACAATTGCAGCAACAATCCATTGAACACTGGCTCATGGAATGATGCTCTGTGTTGATGCTTTATTCTCTCCCTCCCACCACACAAACATACACACACACACACACACACACACACACACACACAATGGAAATTCAGCAATATGAACCCCACTGCAGCTGTATATTCCACTAGGTGTGAGCAGATCATTAAAAAAAAAAAAAAAACCCTTGAGTGCCTTTTGGGCCAGTACTACATTGACACCAATGGAAAGTATAAAGTTCTGCTCTTTTTAAAGTGCAAGAAAATAGAATGAAGACAATGCAGGAGATTCACTTACCTCTACCTGAGATTTCTGGAAAGCCACTTACAGAATGGCATCTCAAGCAATCTTATCCTACCCTGACCAGTTTTACTTATAGCAATGGACTTTGTTGTTATCCAAGTTATCCAAGAGATCTATAAACAGGACAAAAGTAAATAAAATTAGCAATGATTATTACAATCTAGGAGGGAATAGGGCCATGTATGTTGCACCAGCTTCAAATATTCATTCTTGTCAGCTGTACTTCCTGTGCATTGGACCACTGAGATGGATAAGGAGATCTGAAGTTGGATCCTAAATGCATTCAACCTCCCTACAATTCCAGACCTTGGCCATATGCTCACTCAAACAACTTTTCCTATACAAAGGACAGAGATAAACAAAGCCATGGGGATGCACATAGCTCTATTTCCCCCCATAAATATAAAGTATAGAACATTTGAACAGAGCTCATTTTGGGAGGCCTGCTAATCAACTGTTACAAAATTATTGAAGTGTTGAAGTGTGACAAAAGTGATACAGGTAGTCCTTGTTTAGTGACTACAGTTGAGATCAGCAACTCTGACATTAAGCAAAGCGGTTGCTAAGCCAAACCATGACTGTGCACATGATCTTACCTCAGCTTTCTTTTGCTTCACTGACTTGCAAAAGTTGTCAGTGCTAGGATTGGGTGTAACATTACTTTTTCATCACCGTGGTAACTGCGAATGGTCACTGGAGACGATGGAGACTGCTTGTATTGCATCAGCTTTTAGAGAGTACAATCCACTCAATCAAATTCACAGAGGGCTACCTAATAGAGGATTGAAGAAATTATCATGGTACATGATGAAGGGAAGGAGAGAGTAAAAGGAGAGGTCAGGTAGACATAAAAGCTGAAGAGATACTCACCGAGCGTGGCCATCAGTAAAGCTGCTGAGATTCTGACACAAGAATTCTTGCACTGGTGAGCTGATTAAGAAAGCCCTCTTTTAATCCGGAACGAATAGTCGTAAACATTCCCATAAATTCCAGCTCAGTTATTCCACAATGAAATTGGTCTTTTTAATTGCATTGCTGAAGAACAAACACATTGAAATCACTGCTCCAATGTTTCAAGGAACTGAAGTGTTCCTCCACCCCCACCCACTTCTTTCCCCTCCCAGGACCTCAGCTAGATTGGTTTTGGCTGTCAGATTTGGAATCTATTTATTCCTTTCTATGGGGACCGGCCAGTTTGTGCAATGAAGTCTGCAGTGGGACATTACCGACAGCGTGTGTATAATAACATTTGCGATTTTGATTTTATTCCATCTCAAATCGGGTAGCTTTGTGACTCGTTCCTCCCTCCCAAATGTGACTGGTTTTCAATTTATTCCCAGACACACAATGGAGCTGAGCTGAGCCTTTTCCTCTTTGCCTCTGCACACAATAACTACCCGGTCATGGAGATTTAACCTTGAAGGTGTTACTTTTCATGGTATTGAGCTGTTCAGCTGTTATCTTGTATTCCATTAATGTGCTATTAAATGAAGTAATGATTTTTAAAAGAGCAAAAAAAGAGGGGGGGGCGGAGGAAAGAAAAACAAAGAATGAAAAATGAAGTGTTGCTAACAAGTCTTAGGAACCATCATGGCTTTTCTTTTGAAAGACTTCTGAAATGCTCTGCTTGTTTCCTGCAAACCTTTGAAACAAAAGTAATTTCATCTTAGATCACTATCAGGCCTACAGTCTTCATCTGGAATGTTTAGGAGGCCAGACCAGAACTGGCTGGTGAAGAAGCGAGCAAGAGGATTTCAACAAATGGGAAGCTGGATCTTCAACCTTTCAAGAGCAACTGTCAGAGGAATTCATGATTAAGCTTATTTTATGGTCTCTGTTGTGGTTTCTATTTTATAGCTCGTAGTATCTACGACATTCCATATCACACAGACGAAACAACCTTTTCCCAGTCTGCTTCTTTTAAAATCATGGTATTTGCGTTCTTGTTAATAATGTTTCTTAGGGAAAAAGGAAGTTTCTGGAGATGGCCCCAGAGTGGGGTGGGAATGGAGATTTTGCAATATCCTTCTCCCAGGAGTAGGGAGGGAATGGGGATTTTGCAGTATCATTCCCCTGGATGGGGTGGGAATGGAGATTTTGCAATATCCTTCCCCAGGCACACCCACCAAGCCACACCCACAGAACCAGTAGTAAAAATGGGATTTCACCACTGGATATAACCAAATGTTAAATAGAATCCAAATCCTTAGAAATTTTTAACCCTACCCCTATCTTCACCATCTTTGGAATATAAATATTTATCCAAGCCAGAAAATCATTATGCGTTTCTGGCCATCACAACACTCTAAGACTACTACTAAGCATAAAACTCACTTTGAATCTAATCTTATATTTATGACAGACCTAAAGGATGCTTACTCCTAACCATAAATTCATTCTCATATCAACTGAAATACTTACCATGTCTGTTGTACCCTCTCTCTCTTCCTTAGCTGTAACATACAATCAAATATCACTAACTGGAGATATGACTCTAAATCTTATGCTTTGTAAAATTAAAAAAAAACAACAACAGGGTAAAATGTCCTTCTATATGGGTAATTTCCAAATGTTGAAATAAGTCTTGGACGTATCAGGCAATTGAATATTTATGTCAGCACTTCAACCTGCATTTACTGTAGTGCTGACATAAGAAGGAGAAGAGGGGGCAGCTGGCAAGAGGACGCTTGACTTCTCATCTACTTATTTTCTCTGAAGATAATGTCCCCTAGGAGATGAGATGGGAGGGGGGACATTCCTGGGAGCTGAAGTACTAGATATGGGGAGAGTGGTTTGGAAGAGGGCCAATGAGATGCCGGGAATTGGGGAACGGAAAGGGAAGGTCTGGGGTCAGGAAGTCAGTGTTGGCTACACCATAATCGGGGACAGATTGTTGTACTTAATAAAATGAAAGATTTCTTCAAAGATTACTTGTTTGGAAATGCAATTTATTTTAATTAAGACGACATCGAAACCTGACAATTTTATTGCTTTGAAGGTGTCAGAAAATTTCAAGTAGGTAGGCATACTGTGCATGGGTCTAACTTTTTCTGTGTGACCCAAGAAAAAAATGTCTGCTGCTTGGCTATCTCAGGTAGAAAAGAGATTTCAGAAGCTGGAATTGGTTATTGATGTTCGCATACTGTGAAGCTCAGGAACAATTAAGGAGGTGTCATTGAACTGAAGATTAGTTGTCATTGTTATAAGTATGTTCTTATTACTAAGCACAATAAAGGTAAATCAATGAATTATAACATAACCAATAAATCAATGAAATAAATAATACTTAGTGGATATTTTCTAAGACCTGCACAATTATAATATAAATCGACATGGACTAATGGCAAAGGAAGTTCTTCCAGCGTCATTAAGGGTCCTGTGAAGAGAAAAACTTGCACGTGGGCGCTGATTTCCAAGAGTCGAAGTTAAGTCAGAAAAAGATCTAAAACACGAAGTAGCTATTTTAATATGAAGAAACAATTAACGTAGATTAGATGGTAATTTCAACTGTTTGGTTCCCATTTTCTGTTTATTTGATAACACTTTCTGAAAATGCATGAAATATATTGCATTTACAGCAGTACTTGTGAATCCTTTTGAATATTTAATCTTGTTGATGTTGTTCCTTGAATTATTCCCATCATATCACAGATATGTAGTTTTGCATTTTGTCTGCTACTTCATCCAGTCTGCAGCATCCTGCATGTCAGCATCTTGAGTGTTATTTTGGGTCTGATGCATAATGATGCAGTGCAGAAATCTCGGTTGACTTGTTTTATGTTTACCCGCTTCCTTTCTCATCTGGGCTTGGGACCGGAAATGGTGGAGTTCCTTTTGAATTTTTAAAATTTCTGCATAAATATGACGTAAAGTGTGATCTATTCTCCATACAGGTCCTAAAACTAGATAAAGAGAATTTAACAAATGAGTCAAAAACATTATACTTGTTCATTTATTTATCAAAGAAAATGATGAAAAGCTATATATTTGTGTGTGGGAAAGGTAAGTGAACCTCTAGGATTATCAGTTTGAAACTTTGCTTTCAATAAAGTACAAGCATATTTATATCAAGGGAAACTAAAGCAAATTTTTATCAAGACTTTAAGAAGCAGAACTGAAAAATAATCCAGAAATGAATGAAACCAATCAAAGGTTGGAGAGATGAGAAATTGATGGCACATTAGGTAGATGCACCAATTTGTAATAGATGCATAGTACATACTATCCACAAATATGAAATTTGTCAAGGTCTGATAATAATATAGTTTTTGTTATGTCTTTGCACGTTATATTTTAGTAAGTGAAGAAAATTGAAAAACATCAACATGAAGTCTACATAATAATTAAGAGTAGCAAGGGAGATAAAAAAAATTGTTAATTGACCCAATAATTTATCTGATCAATATCACTGGGCTTTATTATCAGATTACTAGTTATGGAGAACTTCCAGATGACCTGCCCCTTCATTGGTCAAATTGATAATCTCAATTAAAATAAAGGAAGGCTTAGCTATTTTATGATCCTAGAAGGCTACAAAATCATTTGTGAGCCTGCAGCATTGTCAAAGACTGGCAGCCAATCAAAATTTGTCCTTTCTAAAGACACATCTCTTTTCATTTTTTTAAAAAAATATTATTTGAAAAATAACGACAAAAAATCATTTACCTGAATACTGAATAAGTCACAGACCATCAAATAGTCAGTCTTACATCATATATCATACTTTGCAAATAATTTGTTTAGAGTGAAAATTTAATTCTTTCAAACATTTAATTAGGATTAAATGCAGATTACATTGTTACACAATTTCCAGTCAAGACTCACAAATACAAAAAGAGACATAAAATCTTTAAACCAATATGTAATTGATGGGAAATGGGTGTCCTTTCAAGCTAAGCAAATATTCTGCATGCAAAAAATGGTTTGAGTTTAAAGCTGTTTGATCTCATTAGAATTTTCTTCCTGAAAATTTGCCTATTCATAAAATAAGCTTTGTTGAATTAACTGTATAGATACTTGCAAAAACGTTAGTTAAAATAATCTTTCATAAGCTGTGAATACATGCCTATACTCTTGAATAGCTTGGTATAAATTAACCACCTATAAATAATAATTGATAGCTGTTTATTTGGCACAGGCTGCTAAATTCTCTGTAAATAAAAGAAGATCCGAAGCACTTCAGACCGCAGGCCTATCTCTAAATAAAAGATGCTTTAACTGGATATATGGCTAATCAGTTCTTTTGACAAATCATATGTATTATGCAGCTCTGCAACAGAGAAAACTGCATTAACTGTTTCTATTAATGGATCTAAATTCCACTCATGTTCTCTTTGTTGTTTTTAAATAAGATGAGCACAGCAGAGTTTTAATGTTGTCTTCCAGGCAGCTCAGTTTTGCACTGAACAAAATACTTTCTATAAAGAGTAAAAATTAGTTGTGATAATGATGTGTGTTAATAGCAAGGCTGCTACCCACTATCCTTTTTTCTAGACCTAATATTGGGCTACCACATCAGGAATCCAAAAGTTGAAGGGCAGGGACATCATCAATTCTTTCAATCACCAAGGAATGCTCAGTACATCATAACTCTTTAAAATACTATGTTCCCACTGATACTCCATACTTGTAGGGAGGACATCCATAGTAAAAGTAACAGTATAACACAGTAGGAAAGAACCTTAGAGGTCTTCTAGTCCAAGCAGGAGACCCTAAACCAGTGATGGCTAACATTTTTGCCATCACGTGCCAGGAAGGGGGGGCAGGGAAGGTTCGCGCATGCATGTGCCCACACCCATAATTCTATGTGTCCCACCCCATGCATATGTCTGCGACACCCCTCCGCCCCCACCCCATTCCTGGCATGTGATGGCCCAGTAGGCCTGTTTTTCTTTCTCACCTGGCTCCAGATCCTCTCTATGCTTCTGGGGAGGATGAAAACAGCCTTCCCCACCCCCTCAAATATTGGAAGACTGCCATATTTTAATGAAAAACTCAAGACTGCAACAAGAAGCCAAGACATGGCAGTATTCATAAAACCCCCAGTGACAACTCTGTATAATCTCCAGAGAATTATATTCAAGGTCAAAACTATAGGTACTTAAAAAACATTTGAGCAGCAAACAGAATTTGAAATTGAACGATGTACAAAGAACGAACATGTAATTGCGAAAATGTATACACTTTTGTTGAAATTTCAAATGGAGGAAAACACTTTAAAGTGGAAGAGTGTATAATAAAATGGACTAAGAACTTTGGATGGGAAAAATATATGGCTGAAAAGACTGATATGTACATTTGTCAGCACTTCAAGCTGTATTTACTCTAGTGCTGACATAAGAAGGAGAAGCGGAAGCGTATGGAAAGGGACGTTTGACTTTCCACCTACTTATTTTCCCTGGAGATAATATCCCCTAGGAGATGGGATAGGAGGGGGGAAATTCCTTTGAGCTGGAGTGGTAGATTAAGGGTAGAATAACTTGGAAGATGGCCAATGAGTGCAGGGGAGTGGGGAACGGAAAGGGAGGGTTTTGGGTCTGGAAGATAGTGTTGGCTTCGATGGAGTCGGATTTTAGAATGTTGTGCTTAATAAATAGGAGGTTTCCTTCAAAGACTTTGTTTGAAATGCAATTTATTTGAGACGACCTCGAAACCTGTTGTAACTGAAAAGAAAACTTTTATAAAATAGTGTGCCATTGGTACTTGACTCCAGAAAAATTATCTAGATCAGTGGTTCTCAGCCTGTGGTTGTCACAGGGGGTCCGCAAAGTCTTGAAGCAATGTTATAATTTAAATCTTGAGTTAAATATTGGGGGTCCATGGCCATGGTCCATAGCCACAAAAGGTATTTAAAGGGAAGCCATGCTGAAGAAAAAATTGAAAACTAATCTAGAATGTATAAAGGTATTTCAAATTTATGTTGGAAATGTGGAAAACATGAATGTTCGTTTTATCATATCTGGTGGACTGCAAAAAAAATATGTGAAATGTTGAGTTCAGATACATACATTATTATAAAGAATTTTAAATTTTAATATTCAGTTGGAAGCAGAACTCTGCTTTTTGGGACTGATGGATAGACAGAAAAGTTATGCAAGATTGCTTTTATATATGATAATTGTTACATGCTAATTATATGCTCAAAAATGGAAAGACTAAAATACCCACAGAATTACCAGAGCTGACAAAATTGTTTGCTTAGAGAAAGTACAGCAAGAGCCAGTTCGGTCCAGTGGTTAAGGCACCAAGGCTAGAAAGCAAGAGACTGTGAGTTACAGTCCTGCCTTAAGCATGAAAACCAGCTGGGTGACCTTGGGCCAGTCATTCTCTCCAAGCCCAAGGCACCTCACAGGGTTATTGTGATGGGGAAAATAGGAGGAGAAAGAGTATTAGTTATGTTCCCACTGGTGGGCTCCAACTAATTTAACAACCGGTTCATCCTAAAGTGGGTGGGTGTAGCTGGCGGGAGGGGTCATATGACTGAGTGGGTGTGGCCAACTCAATGTCACTCACGGCAAGGTGGGGTGGCACAGGTGGACTGAAGCAGCAGTGTCCAGAGCCTTAGACTTTCCTTTGTGCAGCAACAACAATGGTGATTCTCAGACGCCTCATCTCTTGCTGGTCTCTCTGCCCGACAGTCAGGATTTTTAAAAAGGTTTTTGCAGCAGGAAATGGTGGGTGGCTACTTCTGGCATTTGTTGGTGCAGCTGAGCACATGACTCTGCCCCAAGACATTGGCCTGCAGCCACCACCGCTCTTTTTCAGCATGAGAAGCCTGCAACCGCCGGTTTTTTTCAGCACAAGAAGCCTGCAGCCGCTGCTTTTTGTCGGCACAAAGTGCCTGCAGTAGCCACCTCTTTGCCAGCCAGAGCTGAGCTGGGAGCAGCGGCCGCAGGCTTCTAGCACCGGCAAAGACTAGTGGCTGGATGATTTTCATGCTGGCAAAGAGGTGGCAGCTGCAGGATTTTTGCACCGGCAAAGGTGGGCGGCTGCCGTATCCCCCAACCCAAGGTGAAGGGCGATTGGATGGAATGCAGGCAGCGGCCCCATAGAAGGCCAGAGCCAGGGACTGGCGTCTTCCCTGACTCAAGGCAAAGGGCAAGTGGGCGGCATGTGGGTGGAAGGATGGTGAGAGCCAGGCCCAAAAGGCAGCCCTTCGGTTGAGTGCCTTACCTTCACGGGCAGCTGCAGTGAACAGAGCAGGCGAGGCAGAGAGATCAGCTCTGAGCGAGGAAGTGAAGGAGCCAGAGGTGCCCACTGGGTGCAGGTGTGACTCTAGCCACCGGGCAAGGCGGGCAATGTGGGTGGGGCCAGCCAGTGGTGGGATTTGTGGGTTCAGTGAACTGTGCAGAATCTTAACAATCTTTACACCCTAACCGGTGCGAATCGGCGGCAGCCCACCTCTGTATGTTCCCCACCTATTATAGTACAGGTGGGATTTAAAAGAAATCTAGAGAAATATAGTTAACTACATTTATTAGTGATTGGAAACCCCTTATTGACATTTTGCTAAAAAAAAAGAAATGAACTTGCTGTTTATGGATTTGTTGATTAGAAGGGATAGACCGTGGAAAGAAGGAAATGATTTTGTGACCTTAGAAAGAGAGGGTAAAATATAAATGGGTGCCTTTCCCACCGCCTTGAAAGAGGCGGTGGTGAGGCCCCTCCTCAAGAAGCCTTCCCTGGACCCGGCTGAATTAGCTAACTACCGTCCGGTCTCCAACCTTCGTTTTGTGGCGAAGGTTGTTGAGAGTGTGGTGGCACGACAACTGCCCGGGCACCTGGATGAAGCTATCTATCTAGACCCGTGCCAGTCGGGCTTCAGGCAGGGGCACAGCACAGAAACGGCATTGGTCGCGTTGGTGGATGATCTCTGGAGGGCTCGGGACAGGGGTTGCTCCTCTGTCCTAGTCCTATTAGATCTCTCAGCAGCTTTTGATACCATCGACCATGGTATCATGCTGCGGTGGTTGAGAGGATTAGGAATAGGGGGCACCGTTCTGCGGTGGTTCTCCTCCTTCCTCTCCGACCGCTCGCAGTTCGTGTTGGCAGGGGAGCAGAGGTCGACCTCGAGGCATCTCGCATGGGGAGTGCCACAAGGGTCGGTCCTCTCGCCCCTTCTGTTCAACATTTATGTGAAGCCGCTGGGTGAGATCATCCGTGGTTTTGGGGTGAAGTGTCATCTGTACGCTGATGATACTCAGCTGTACATCTCCACCCCAGACCACCCCAACGATGTCCTTGATGTGATGTCTCACTGCCTGGAGGCCGTGCGGGTCTGGATGGGGAGGAACAGGCTCAGACTCAACCCGTCCAAGACCGAGTGGCTGTGGCTGCCGGCGTCCCGATATAGTCAGCAGGTGCCATTGCTGACTATTGGGGGTGAATCTTTGCCCCCCACAGAGAGGGCTCACAATCTGGGTGTCCTCCTGGACGCACGGCTGTCTTTAGAAGAGCATATGATGGCCGTGGCCAGGGGGGCCTTTTATCAGGTTCGCCTGATCCGCCAGTTGCAGCCCTTTCTGGACCGGGACACCTTGCGCACGGTTACTCATGCCCTTGTCACCTCCCGGCTGGACTATTGTAATGCTCTCTACATGGGGCTCCCCTTGAAGAGCACTCGGAGGCTCCAACTGGTCCAGAATGCGGCCGCGCGGGTGGTTATGGGTGCAACTCGTTGTGCCCGCGTGACACCCCTCCTGCGCGAGCTGCACTGGCTCCCAGTGGTCTTCTGGGTGCGATTCAAGGTGTTGGTCACCACCTTTAAAGCACTCCATGGCACAGGACCCGGGTACCTTCGAGACCGTCTTCTGCCACCAATAGCCTCCCACCGACCAGTCCGCTCCCACAGAGAGGGTCTCCTCAGGGTGCCATCAGCCAAGTTATGTTGGCTGGTGACACCCAGGGTGAGGGCCTTCTCTGTGGGACCCCAGCCCTGTGGAATGAACTGCCCCCGGAAATACGTAAGATCTCCGACCTCCGGGTGTTTCGTTGCGCACTGAAGACCCTGTTGTTCTGCCAGGCTGGGCTATCAACTTAATAATTTTAAATTGGGGTATTTTAAAATTTTGGGGTTTTAAATCGGCCAAATCAATTTAATTATTTTAATTTTTAATTATTGTTGTGTCTTGTGTTTTTAAATTGGCTGTACACCGCCCTGAGTCCTTCGGGAGAAGGGCGGTATAGAAATAAAATAATAATAATAATAATAATAATAATAATAATAATAATAATAATAATTATTATTATTATTATTATTATTATTATTATTATTATTATTATTATTATTATTATTATTATTATTAATGTAACTGCTATGAAAAGGCCGGAAGTGTTTCTTTGAAACATTTTCCCTTTCCCTTCTCTAGTTCTTTCTTTATACAATCTCTCTCTATATATACTGTAATTAGACCATATATAAAATCCATTTATCTTTCATTTTTAGAACAAAAGTTCAAGATAAAGTACATCAATAACCTTTGCATCTTCGCCCATCATTATTACATTCTTTCTTTTTCCATAAAGTTGAGAGCCAATTTAACAATTCTTTTCAAGCTGATTACATCTAATGATGATCATACTGCAAAGTAGGTTTAAATCCTTTTGGGAACTTTCCATCTTATTCAGAGGAAAGTTGGCAAGCATTTTAGAGATTTTCCTCACCCATTTCTAACACGTTTCATCTTTTCATTTTATCTATTCAACTTGGGTGCCACTTCACTCCAGAACGACCCCAAAAGACTCACAACTTACAAACTCTTTGAACTTTTTCATGAAGTATGTTTTCTTTTCAAAGCTGTGTCAGCTCAAAATAAGAGGGCTGGATTTAACTGTTGCTTTTGAGCAATGATTCCGTTTTGTATGGCATCTTGCCTTCTCAGCTGCAAGAAAAATAAGCTGCCTTCTCCACTTGGTTTTATCTCATCCTTCTTCCCTTCAATTTCGTCTAGTTCTATTCATCACTGGCATGCAGTTCCCCCACTGACTATTGCCAACCAAAAGCAGCTTTTGACAAAATGGTCCTTTCCTCCGCCCTAACTTGGTCTACTGTTCACAGAGAATAATGTACTTTTATCAATGTCAAATATGATTCCATTGGGACTTTTATATGTGGAATGGGGAGGGAGGAGGGGAGGGGGAGTAATTTTAAGTTTTCTTACATGCTGATTAGCTTTACGGAAGTGAAATAATGCTTTAGATAGGGAATATTGCTTAAGACCAGGCTAAGACCATAGGGTGAAAGACTTGATATCTCAAACCAGGGGTGAAATGCTCCTGGATCGGACAGGATTGCCCGATCCGGTAGCAATTTTTCCCTGTGGTTCGGCGATCTGGTAGCGATCGCCGCCCGGATGTCATTACTTCCTGGTTATAACCAGGAAGTAATGTTTTTTTACCTTCTGCGCATGTGCAGAAACCTCCTTTTCCCCAAAACAAAATTAGCATTCACACTCTAGTGTAGGTACTTAGTAATTACTACTATGACCACCAACCAGGGGTGGGCTGCTGGGGGTTCGCAGGAGTTCGGGAGAACTTCTAGATAAGATTCTGTGCAATTTGGAGAACCTCCAAATCCCATTCCCGGCTGACCCAGCCCACCCCATCTCACCCCTCCCAGGAGTCCCCATTCAGCTCATTTTGGATGCAGGTAAGTGCAGGGCATGCATGGAGCCTCGGGGAGGATGAAAACCCGGCCTACTCGAAGTTCAGGAAGGCCAGAAATGAGCCCATTTCCAGCCTCCAGAGGAACTCTGGAGCCTGGAAAGGCTGTTTTTTGCCCTCCCAGAGGCTCAAAGAAAGCTTCCGGAGCCCAGGGAGGGCAAAAAGCCCCCCCCCATCATGGTACAAGAGGCTGACTAGGCCACCATGGCCACACCCACCCAGCAACCCACCCAGCAACCAGGCAGAGAACACCTTGCTAAAATTTTTGAAGCCCACCCCTGCCACCAACTGTGCTTGAAGGGTCTCCTTCCTTTAACCTCAATGTGTGAAACAGAACTCCCTTAATCTGTGTTCCCATAAAAGGTAAACATGGAATAATTTTTATAACAAAACCTCCTATTTGCACAATACAGCAACATGTGATTGGAGGTTCCCTTGCTCAAGAGAGGCCAATTTCACAAGAACTAAACAAAAACAAAGTTTAATTACAATGCTCCCTCCCTGCCCCCACCCCCCGTGGAAAAGATATGACGTAGAAAACCTGATTTACAAAAAATACACGCAGTGTCCTTGACAAATTACATGATGGCGTTGATTTCTTCTAATCTGCTTCTAAAGTAGACATCTTATAAGAAGTTAAGAAATCATCTTGATATTTCACAGAAAATCCTACCTGTCCAAGAAAATAAGATCACAAGACATGATGACTTCAGGGGTAGACACATGATGTCGTGTATCATTGTGTGATGATTTAAGTCAACATTCGATGTTAGACGTGACGATTTAAGTAGCACACACAATAAAGATCAAAACACAGTATCCTGTCTAAATATGGTTGCCTCTTATTTTCTAAACAGAATCCTCTTGGAGCAAAAGTCTTCTGCATCTGTTGAGGCTCCCTGGCTTCTTGGGGTAATTTCAATTGGTATAAGAGCCACCCAGAAAATGGACACCCCACTCAGGCACAACAATCTCTTGCACCAATTCCCTGGAATTCTGACTCTTGTCTTTCAAAGAGCAACTTTCTTTCCCTATTGAGGAAAGGGAAGAGTTGGAGGGATCTCTTGGGGCCCAAGACTAGATCTTACCCATGTGAATATTTGGATGCTAACTGGCTTTGAATGTTACTTTACAACGTACATTTTTTTGATGATGATAATTAGTTTTGAATGCATGGTTCCCAAGATCTGAACTGTCTTAATTAAGAAGCAAGATATTTCTGCTCTGAAACTACTTTTAAATGACTAGATTAAAGGCAAATTCTACTGAGACAAGCACCAGCTTGTTTAGAATCAGTGTGAAACCCTGCATAAGTACACAACCAATTTCAATGAGGTGCAGAAAAAAATTATTGATGAGTGATGCCATTGGGCCAAGAATTGCATTCATAGCTATTAACAAATCTGAGCCCTGGTGCGCAGCAGACTAAAGCACTGTTATTAACATCAGCTGCCTGCAGTTACTGCAAATTCAAATCTCACCAGGCTCAAGGTTGACTCAGCCTTCTATCCTTTCTACAGTAAGTAAAAAGGACCCAGATTGTGGGGCAATAAGCTGACTTTGTATAAATATACAGAAGTATGAAGGCTATTGCTTAACGCATTGTAAGCTGCCCTGAGTTTCTGGAGAAGGGCAGCATATAAATCAAATAAAAAAAAAATCATTCATTTCTCATCTCCTTCATTGGACTTAAAAAGAAAAAAAGTATAAATATTCACACAAATATGGAATTGTTTAGCAGTTTTTCCCATTGCCATGTGTGCCTTTAGAAACTGTGGGGAGGAATGAAATGTGGAATTGCCTATTTCACACCTGTCTTCCTTGCATTTTCAAAATGTATTTGTTATTGTTATATCAAATATATTGTTATATTGTTAAATCTGTGTTGTGTTTTTGAGGGTTATACTGCTATATCTTTCAGGATTTGAAAAATAGAGGTTAACATTGATCTAGTCATTTGTGTTTAAATTTTGTCAGCTATCTTGTGTATGTTCCGGAGGAGATTAATGGACTAAAAATAAGAATAACATTAAAAATATTTAAAAATATTGGGCGAAACACAATCCCCAAAGTCCAGCTATTTTCATTCAGTTTTGTTTTGGAAGTGAACTAAACATCTAGAGGACAATACACTTAGACTGGCTGCTATTTTGTATTTCTTCAAAAGAGCCACAGTAAAGATAAATATTGTCTATCTTGTAATTTACTGGTAATTACTACAGAAAAAACACTCATCTGATTGAATTGGTGAATTGTTCTTATAGCAACTCACATTATACAAATAATTCAGTGCTAAAAACCTCCAGCTGAAAAGAAGGCAGCAATTAAAGCTGCTAATGCTCCCTCCTTCTCTCTCTCTCTCTCTCTCTCTCTCTCTCTCTCTCTCTCTCTCTCTGTATGTGTGTGAAGGTTGACTCGTAAGGTCAACCTCTACTCACAACTTGACAACAGAAACAAAGAGACGGGGAGGAGAATGCTTGGAATATATTGGGAACTGGAAGGGAGGTTAAGAATTTATGTGAGCCATTTGCAACTTGAGAAAATCCTGATACTTCAAGGCGATGAGAACCTTCTGAAGGCGCAGACAGTCTTTCCAAAATAAGAAGAACATGCTGGATTGGTGAACAGTGGACAATGGGTGGCCCAAAGGGGGGAAAAGGGGAAATTAACTATGCTGTTTTTCGTGCGAAAACCTCAGAGCTACCTTCGCTTCTTCTGTACCTGTATGGCTCTATCAGTGAAGTTATACTCTTGGTAAAATATTGTCCCAGGAGCTTCTTTTGCTGCATATGCCAGCAAGATGGTTGACAGTGTGTATGTGTGTGTGTACAGATTGGTCTCCTGCGCAACTTTAGGCTTATAAATTAGATACAAGGAAATAAATATCCTATTCCTTTTAGAAAATATTGTAAAAGATCTCAACAACATTTGTGCAAGTACAAATGTAAGGTTTAGAAGGCATTCTGTGATGTTGGGGGAAAGAAGAATCAAAAGTTGACACTGTCATCCTATACATACTGTACACCTGATCAGAGACAATCATTCCTGACTTCAGTGGAGCAATATAGATTCAGAAAAATCACTGCATCTTGGAGAACTTGTCCCAACCAATGTAGTCAGTTCTGAGCTTGAAGTACCAATAGTTTGATTTATCAGTGTCTGTGCTCTAAGAAATGTGTCCATTACTAGTTTTCACGTATAGCTAAATGGACAGAAATCCATAATTGTTTTGCAGAATTTAATGAAAACAGCTTACTTTAGAGACTCAAAATAAGGTGAAAGGTGATGAATTATACTGTTAGATTTCTGACTCTTTTTCAACCCTAGCAGTTTAAAAATTATTGTAATATATTGAAGTTATATGTACTACCTATATTTTCATTAACCTCTCATGATCTGAAACAATATGCATTTTAATGCAGTCAGAATCATGCATATTTCTCAACTATTCTCCAATTGTGTTCAGTTGGGTGTAAACCTAAGGAGACTTTTCAAAATACAAATGAGAGGCCATTGTACAAAGTTGTATATGCAGAAATTTGGCGCATAAAGTTAACTTGACTTTGCAGAGAAAAAATTAATAACAATTAATAAAAGATGCATATTTGGAGAATAGATGATTTAGGGGAAACGATTTAGAACAACTGAGGCATCATAGCATTATTTCAGTAGTAATGGGAGACATAGTTTGTCTTATGATTTTCAGTGGCAAAAAAATCAATCTGGGTATTAAATCAAACTGGGTGAAAAATGCAATTTCTTCACAGGATGAAACCAATGACCCTTCTCATCAATTTTTTTATCTTCTTCAGCATTTTCTCTAGCATGCTGTAGGAACAAGATACTTCATTTAGTAGACATGTCTCTAATGCATTTGACATGTATCTGAATTTCAAAAAATATATAGCATAGTAGCTAGACATATTCATCATTCAAGAATGTGGTCAAAATGTCAAGTTAAAATAAAGGCCTTTAAAAAATAAAGTTGAATAAATGTCATTGCAGCTTCCCATTTCAAGCATCTACAGAAAGTTAGATCATAACCCTAAATTCATCATTTCATTTCCTGGCAAAACGTATTTTGCAAACCAGAGAAGGTTTTATAGAGAACCATACCCTAATTATAAAAACAAACTAATGAACAAATCTACTCTCAAATTCCTAAACCTGGTAGACAAAAGAGCTACTTTGTAGGATGGAAAAGAATCAACTGTAAATAAATGCCTCTATTAGACACCCCAAAACATAATTTCAGTAGTTAAAAGCACACCAGTTTTCATCATACTCTTCTTCATCACCCACACAAAATAAAAAGCATACAAAATCTCTGAAATTCAATAAAATTAAATACATTATAGTGAAACTTCAAAATATTGGTTTAAATATGTAGAACTGTGCAACTTTACAACAGACAGCAATTGCAATATACTGTATGTTCCTGTAAAAAATCAGAGCAAAGGCCCTCTTTTAGGAGACTACTGTTGAAAAAACTTTTTCATATGTCCCTTGCTTCAGATAATGAATGAGATATTTGTGGAAACTATGCACATATTTAGTTTTTAAAGGTTCAATACATATTAAAAGGTTGCAATAAGTCTCAAAATCTAACCAAATCTACCAACATTTTCTGGCTAGACAATGAGGAAGGTAATAGAAGGCAACTTCAGTACTATTGTCAAGAAGACTGCATGGGATGCAACCAGAAGTTGAGTTTGATATGATGGAAGGAAGAAAGTTTCATCATAAGCTATTATCAGGCACAAAAGACCAGGACCACCTATGAAGTTCCAATTGCTGCTGGATAAGGGTCATTTAAATTCAAGAGGGGTTGGATTTATCGTATTTTTGGGATTATAAAACACACTTTTTTGTCTCCCAAAAGGAGGTGAAAATGTCTGTCCATCTTATAGACCGAATATTGCTGAAGCCCCGCCCACCCACCAGCCATTTTTTTGGGCTCCACACGCCCCATTTTTGGGGCTTTTTTGGCCTTTTCAGGTCTTTTTTCAGCCCATTTACTGGGCTTTTTTCAGCCCATTTTTGAGGGTTTTTTCGGCCTTTCAGAAAAAATGGGCTGAAAAAAGCCTTGAAAACAGGCTGAAAAAAGCCTTGAAAATGGGCTGAAAAAAGCCTCGAAAATGGGCCAAAAAAGCCCCGAAAATGGGCTGAAAAAAAGGGCCGAAAATGGGGTGCGCAGAGGCCAAAAATATTTTTTTGTTGTTTTCCTTGTCTTATAGTCAGGTGCATTTTATAATCCGAAAAATGTGGTGGTCTGTTTGTGGCTATGAAGAGACTCTAGGCTGATTCCTCTTTTGACTATGCCCCCAGGTTCTGCCATTCCTTCTCCTACACTTATGGTATCAAGTCACGTAGGACATTTTCCAGCTGTGCTTCCAATTCAGGCTTTTGTTTTGGACTTGCACAGTCTCATTCATGGATTTAAGGGAAATGGTTATCTAGAAGATGTTATCTTCTATGTGTAATTTTCTCATGTTTTCCCACTGCTTGCTATATTCTGTCTCCTTACTAGAAAAAAAAAACCTTTTATAAACAGAATAGCTGTTTATCTGCCTGCACGCTCAATACTTCAACTTGGCCCAGGGAACAAATTCAAAGCCTGTGAAAGTAACAGAAGGGTCTAAACACCTAGTCTGAGTCAGCTCTGTTGCAATTATATTTTGCATTAACTGAATCTGCTTCAGCAGCAGTCCCATATATAATTGAGTACAATTATCCGAATGGGAGTTTATGAGATTATGCTTCCCTGCAACTATACTTTCCATTTCCAGATAGGACGGCAGCTGAGATATCAACCACACTTGGTTCAAAGCACCACATGCTAGCAAAAGCACTTAAGATTAATTAATTTATGTATTTATTAAATACTACCATGTCATCTAAGTAACTTTGGGTGGTTTACAACAGAAAAATAAAAACCTCATATAAATATTGTACATGAATAAAAGCATAGCTTTAAAAACCAAGTTTAAAAAAGAAGTTAAAACTTACAAATAAAAATCAATCAGTTTAAAATTCAAAAGCTAGAAAGTTAATAAGACAGTGAGAGTATCTTCAGGCCATCAACCATCCCCTGCATCATACTTTTAGACCCCCATGCTAATTGACAAGGCCAGATTTGAACACTCCCCCAAAAAACCAGAAGAATGGGGGCTTGCCTTACCTCTGGGGGTAAGATAAGGCAGGGGCAGCCACTGGAAGGCCCTCCTTCTAAATTCTGCCAGTCGAAACTCCTTGACCGACAGAACATGCAGCATGTCCTCCCAGTTTCACCATGTGGGATGGGCCAATGTACACATAGCTCTGTCCCATGCCATGAATGGCTTTAAAGGTGATAACTAACACCTTGAATTGGACCTGGAAGCAACCTGGCACCAAGTGCAGCTCAACGAAGCAGAAATGTTACATGTGCTATCTCCTAGTAAAGTCTCAAACTGCTCACACTGCTACATCAAGTAGAGCTTCTGGATATTCTACAAGGGTAGCTCTACGTAGAGAGTATTGCAGTAATGGGAGATAACTAGGACTGTGATGAGAGCTTCTCCATTCAGGAAGGAGAGCAACTGACACAGAAGTTGAGCCAAGGTCCTCCTAATCACAACTACCACCTGCTCCTTAAGCAAGAATTGTGAGTCCAGATTACACACCAGGCTTATCTGGGGCAATGCTACTATATCCAAAACAATGGTGGGTTGCTACCGGTTCACCCCGGATTGGGCAAACCGATAGCAGCGGTGGTGGGAGGTTCCACCCACCTGCCCGGACACCTCTGCGCATGCACAGAAGTTTCTGCGTTTGCGCAGAAGTGTCACGTGCAAGTGCGAGTGCGTGAGTGCCCACAAGCAAACCAATAGCAATGGGATTTGAATCCCACTACTGATCCAAAACCAAAGAAGATAAACCTCCAGATACAGAGCAGCCACCTACTCATAACCACTCCATTTAACCACAGTTCAGCTGAATTAATTCTTTTGAACTTTTATTGGAACTTTCATTGGAAATGTAGTCCTCTCCAGTCCAGCTTGAATATCCTTCTTATGATCCTTCTTATGATCTCACCCAATAGCAATGTCCCTTCACTTTCCTTGCAGCTCATTCTTCCAGGGGATACAGGTCCAGTGCCATTTTTTGCCTAACCTAAGGCAAAAAAAAATGTATTGTTTTTATTCAGCATACGAATGATTTCACTTAGCTAATTCATGTTTAACAAACTTGTTACAATGGTACCTTGGTACTCATCATTAATTGGTTCCAGGCAGTGCAATAAATACAAGAAGTATACCAAACAAATTTTTCCCATAACGAATAATGTAGTGAGTCACAAAGTAACTGACATCAACAAGTACTAACTTGAGCATTGAGTACTGAACAAATGCTGAGTACCAGGACAAAATGTTTATGTCAAAATGCATTGAGTTCCAAATTTGATGCGTTTCAAAGCAATTGAGTGCCCAGGTATCACTGTATTCGATAGGGTCTTCCTATAATCGGAAGATGGAATATACAAATGGAATATACAGACTGCTGTATATTCCATTTGTATCCATTTGTAATATACAGATGCTAGAGACCTAAGCAAAAATATCCATGCTACTCAGTTCTATATGAGGGCATTGTAATATTCTCAGAATTACTACACTGGCCCTATTGCTGGTTTGGAGCAGAAACAGGGATGTGTTGCTCCTCACAGCAAGGTACCAAGAGTTAAGTGCTAAGCTCAATCACACATTCAGTACCCCATATGTGCTGCTGAAAATGGGAAATGGAGGGAATGGGCTGGAGAAGGCTGAAAGCTACAGAATGGTATATAAGAATGGTTCAGGATCGGGGTGAAATCCAAAATTTTTCCCTACCGGTTCTGTGGGCGTGGCTTGGTGAGCGTGGCAGGGGAAGGATATTGCAAAATCTCCATTCCCACCCCTCCTGGGGGAAGGATATTGCAAAATCTCCATTCCCACCCCACTCTGGGGCCATCCAGAGCTGGTATTTGCCGATTCTCCGAACTATTCAAAATTTCCGCTACCAGTTCTCTAGAACCTGCTGGATTTCACCCCTGTTCAGGATAGTGTTTCCCAACCTGCCAACTCCCAATCCACATGTGGCTGGGGAATTATTGGAATTGAAGTCCACATATCTTAAAGTTGCCAAGGTTGGGAAACATTGACTTAGGAGATAAGTCAGAATCTGACAGAAAAAAGCCGATCTCTTCCTCCCTTGCAAGAGAGAAACCAGGTTTTGCAGGTGCCAGCTTTCTACGGGGAAAGATATTAGCACAACCTCTGGCAGATGAGAAAACTAAAAGGGAAAACGCGACATAGGAATGGAAAGGTAAACTGGACATACCGTATTTTCCGGCGTATAAGACGACTTTTTAACACATGAAAATCTTCTCAAAAGTCGGGGGTCGTCTTATACGCCGGGTGTCGTTCTCCTGTAACCAGGCAGACCAGCCCAAAAGACTCTAACGAGCCTTAAATGGCTCTGGCGATCGAAGCTCTGACGATCCCAGCTTTGCCTGCTAATCAGGCAACTCAGCTGGGATCGCCAGAGCCCAGAGCCCTGTAAAAAGAAAAAAGTTTTCCCCCTCCAGCTTGCTTACCTTAGCTGGTAATCGCCACGCTTGCCTTGCTTCGCTTGCCTGAATCCATTCCATCAGCAAGCCACTTTCTGCCTGCAATCATGCAGGCAGGAGTTGTGGACTTCAACTCCCAGAATTCCTCAGCCAGTAAAAACAAAGCTGGCTGAGGAGTTCTGGGAGTTGAAGTCTACAAGTCTTAAAGTTGCCAAGGTTGGAGACCCCTGTTCTATTGGGTAAGTTTTTTTCCCCTTTGGGAGCTTTAAAAAAATAGTTAATTGGGGTTTTTTTAGTTGTTCTTTTTTAGACCTAGCCATTTAAAGTTTAGGAAGTTTTAAATTTAGTTTTCATATAAAAATAAAAATAAAATAATATTTGTGCAGCTTTCTGAGATGTGGTGTGTTTCTGTAGTGTTTCCCTCTAACTACACAAACACACAAAATCTCACAAAGCTGTATGTGGAATTTTGTGTCTGTAAAGTGTGAAAGTTGTTTTTTGCGCTTTTTGTGGCTGTGTGAGGTTCCTGCTTGTTGCAGGGGCCATTTTGGGTCTAGCACGGCTGCTTTTACATTGTGGGTGAGCCAGTTGTGTTGTGTTGTGTGTGTGTGTGTGTAAAGTGTGAAAGTTGTTTTTTTGGGCTTTTTGTGGCTGTGTGAGGTTCCTGCTAGTTGCAGGGGCCATTTTGGGTCTAGCACAGCTGCTTTTACATTGTGTTGAGGCAGTTGATGTTTTTTTAATTTTTATTTGGTGTGTGTTGGAAGAGGGGTAGTCTTATATGGCGAGTATAGCTCAAACCCTATATTTTAACAGGAAAAGTTGGGGGTCGTCTTATACGCCCAGTCGTCTTATACGCCGGAAAATACGGTACTACTAATCGGTCTGAATCTCTACATGTCTCCTGACTGTATCTATGAAGTCCCATGACGCAATCATGGTTTTTAGGAATTCTAATCAGTTTCGATAGGCCAAACTTTGTTCCATGGCAAACAAGGACTCTAAAGTGGTAGTAATATATTTCACAAATTGCAACCAGTTCTGGCTCAGCTTTAAATGAACTTGATGTGATCCCACTCCCCATGAAGAGATATAAAAGAATCACAAAAATCAGCCATTCAGAAATATGTTGTTATATAGTTGCTGGCAAGAAACGGAAAATCTTTTGGCCCAAGCATAAATAATGTTAACATTTTCAACTATGAATATTTATACTTTAATTATCTATGTTGCTTAATGTAACACATTCTGCCATATTTATATTCTGTTTTGTTTCATGTTACGCCTCTTGACTGTAATAAGCTTACAGTGCCATATTAATGCTTCCTATCAAATGTGTCATATGAAGACTTGTATTAAAACTTGATAGCATCCTATTTTTAGTTTCATAGATGGGAAATTTGGATAGCACACAAATCTAATAAACAAATTGCATATACAAACACAAATAGATCTCACATCTTGCCAAAATATATTTGTTATGTAAAACAATGGATCTGTTGTTCAGCATGAATGCTCAGTTTCCTAATCAAACTCAGGCTACATCTGAAACCTCACATTTCCAAGGCAAAGAAAATCTCTACTTGGTACAAAGAAAAGAAACATTTCCAAGAAGTAAAATCTTCTTGTAGGTTAATGTCACTTACACTGTGTCAATTGATTGCTACAACAACAACCAAAAAGTGATTCTGAAGAACTTGTAAGTCAGTTGTAATTCCCTTCCCATTGCTACACTCAGACCTAGGGCTAAACTAGTCAGTGTGGATAGCAGAGGATGTGGATAGCAGAGGACTGCTGGTTCTAAATTATCCAACTTTCTTGAATAATACTCACATCCCCAAAGCAATTATTCATTCCCGTTACTATGCAAAACTCCTTGCTTGGCTAATAAAGCAGCAAACATGCAAAGAAAATGAATGTTCTTTTCCTATTACGATACAATCAGAGCTCAGACCAATAATTAAAGAGCCTGAATATTGCACATCTTACTAGTCCATACAAAGTGTCCATTGCACATTATCACAGCATATGCTTTCACTCAACATATTGGAGCTGCAATGTTATAATCACACATTTCACCACTCCAGAGCTGCCTATGACACTAAAAGAAGGTTTACTGTTCCACAAGAATTGTACAACCCATTTTCTGAAGACTTTTTCATCTGTAGCCAGCCCCATTGGTTTAGTGTTCAGAGGTGCTTCTCCAATTTTCCAGGTGGCCTAATATTTCAATTTCTAAATAGCACATGGAAAAAGCCCATCATGATACAGTGTCAAGGTTTAATAATCACAATATTAATTACTGAAATCCCATAGCTATTTTCTGATGACTTCTTAGCTTGGATCCAAGGCTGCCATTAGTATAATGCTGCTCATATGATACTTCAACTGGAGTAAGAAGTAAGACTTTCCCCTGCAGTCCTCTAAGATTCAATTCCAGATGTTTTTGGATGTCAAGGTTGTAATTCTAAAATATTGTGGGTTTGTCAGTGGGATCCTTCCCCTTCTACTAGGATGGAGGTTGACTGGTTCTTCCAAGCCTTCATTTCTTTCAGCGCTTTATGTTGATTATTTTCACACTACTGTATATGGATATTTCTACTTACTCTCTTCAACTGGAATATTGGAAGGCTGCAATTTAATGTTAGATGTTTTGTACACATTCCCTTCTTCCCCCATATGAAGATAATCATTGAGTATGTATTTTAAATTTTATGTTAAAATTACCCTTAAATTGCATCCCACGTCCTGCTGCTTAATACTTAATTGCTTGCTCACACAAGCAGCAGATTTCAATATTTATACATTCTGGCCCAAAATAAATGTTTCGGTGTGATAGGACATAAGCACAAATGTAAAAGTTTCTCACATCCACCCCAGCATTTTCTGTTCCCCAGGAAGTTATACTGGAAATGGAAAACGGGGGGAGTTGGCATCAATTTATTCACTTCCTATTTGACCTACCTCAAAATATCTTATTACTCTCTGCTCATGTGGGCTATTGTGTTGCGATCATCTGGCAGGCTCCCCATAAGAGGTCCAGATTAGAGAAGACACAGGACAAGTGTTTCTCGGGATGAGAGAGTCTCGAGCTGACTCCAGACCCCTCTTTTATTATACAAGGGTATAGGGTGTATCAGAAGGCATGATTACAGCTATACATTCTCATATTACATCCGTGATACAAAGGATTTTCTCCATATCTGGACATAACTTTCACATCTACCATATTACAGTAAATCACATGAATTCTAGGAAAGTGATACCTAAGGCAGAAACAAAACTTAACTCTTGCTATGTTATCATATTTGGCTTCGTTCCCAACATCTTCTTCTGCTAGCTGAGAGGCCCATCTCCCCGTTATCAGAGGTTACCTCAGTCCTCAGGAATGTTCTACAAGGAGATGTCTATGCCTTGCAAACACAGCCTCCATTCTAAATAGAGCCTCTCCAGTGGTCATCTAGCTGAACCCGCTTTTCCTACTCAGATTATTTCGGTGCCAAGCTCCGTATACATGTCCAACCAGCCAGGCCGATCTACACATATACTATGGCCACCTGATTCCCACACTGTTGGTACAATGAAATGGAAACCATGAAACATCTACCTCTACATCATAGCTGTAGGGCAATTATAGCATGCTTTCATGTACATTCTATCTTGAGGGAAAATATTACTCATTTTAGATACAGTCATGACGTGGAAATGTTACCGGCTCATAATTTGGGATATATTGTAATATACTTCAAGGGTCCAAGAGGATACAGAAAGTGATTCATCTACACAAATAAATATTGTTTTATGATTGAAATAAAGTCCATAAAGACAGTAGGTTACTGGACTTGTTTACGACTGGCACTCATAGGGAGAATCAGTAGGAAAATGCTAAACCCACACTTCAGTTTCTACTAGGTCAGTGTTTGTCAACCTTGGCCTTTTTAAGGCATGTGGACTTCAGTTCCCAGAATTCTAAGAGTTCAAATTCACATATCTTAAAGTGGCCAAGGTTGACAAACACTAATCCAGATCCAAATAAATTAAACCTAATAGGAAGTCAAAAAAGTTAAATTCCTGAAGGAGGGTCATATAAGTCATAAGTGTTTCTTTTATTTATTTGTGAAATTTATTTGCCACCTATCTTGCCATGGGGCTAGATCAGCAGTAAGCCTCAAGTTAGGGGAAATTTCTCCCCCGCCTCCCTCCACCCAATGTTTCCTAGTGAAATGGTACAGTTCAGGCTGGTTCAGAGAAAGCTGAAATTGCTGACAGCTGTCAGGGGGACTGTGACTGGCAGCTGAAGTCAGGAAATTCCCACCTCTCCTCTCACTTGCAAACTGGGCTCACTCATGCTGTTTTATGATGGCTAATCCCATTTGAGAGGTAGGATATTCCCCTCTTGCCAGAGAGTTACTTGATTGCAACTCAAGGGTGAGTTCTTGGCTTTATAACTTTAACTGCTGTGACACTTTATTTGTTCACAAGGGGAAGGAAAAAAATAGGAGTGAAGGCACTCCAGGAAGTGCTTTGAGGTAAATGACCACTTGTGGTATTTTGCAAAGAGGGATGGGGATTTTTATTTTGTTTCAGGTGGGTAGAGGAAAGAAAAGCCAAGTGTTTGTTTGTTTGTTTTTTGGTTTGTTTAATATCAGTAAATCAGTTGGGGGCTGGAGCAGTAAAAAGCTAGAAGATAAAATACACTGTTTAGAAAAGGAGCATTTTAAGATCATCTTACATCAATTGTATACCTTGGAAGCAAGGTAGAGTGTTGGGTTTTTATGTGGTTCAATAAATTAAACCTGGGCAGCTGAGGAAAACACGCCTTATTTGAGTGTTTTGTTACAGTCTGCTGGGTGGGTGATCCAGTCAGAACTGCAATTTTAGCACATGGCTTTGATAATTATATAAAAGGTGGGGGGAAGGTAAGCATAGAACTTAAAATTGGCTAAATCCAGAGGTGGTATTCAGCAGGTTCTGACCTGTTCTGGAGAACCGGTAGTGGAAATTTTGAGTAGTTCAGAGAACTGGTAAATACCACCTCTGACTGGCCCCGCCCCAGTGGTGGGTTGCTACCGGTTCACGCCAGATTGGGCAAACCGGTTGCGGCGGTGGCAGGAGGCTCCGCCCACCCGCCCGGACGCTTCTGTGCATGCGCAGAAGTGTCATGCGCCCACGAGCAAATGAGCAAACCAGTAGCGACAGGTTTTGAAACCCGCCCTTGCCCCACCCCCATCTATTCTCCGCCTCCTGAGTCCCAGCTGTTTGGGTGGAAATGGGGATTTTGCAGTAACCTTCCCCTGGAGTGGGGAGGGAATGGAGATTTTACAGTATCCTTCTCCTGCCATGCCCACCAAGCCATGTGCACAGAACTGGTAGTAAAAGAAATTGAATCCCACCACTGGCTAAATCCTTTATGTATGAAAGACAAACACTCACTGGTAATTCTCACAAAGTATTCTCACAAAGTATTTTATAAGGCCAGTCTTTTGACTGGGGCTATGTTAATTCCAAGTACGATGATAAAAATTGAATGTTCTCATATAGCTTCAATGTCGCCTGGGAATCATACACATAAAACTGTCTTTGTCCTTCTAAGTTATAATAAAGATACTTCTAAAGCATTAGATTTGAACAATCCTGTTCTGAATTTTGCAGCGCTGAAATCTAGAAAACTTGTGTTATGACTGATGGAATAGAATGGTTGAGTTATTTTGACTGCCAAATTTAATCAGAATGACACGTGCTTCCTGGATCTGGTAAAAAATCCATTGAATCAAACTACTATCATACTGTACAGTCATATTTGACTGCAGTTAAAAACCTTCAATTGACTGGGGAGTTTCTTCAAAAGATATTTTATTTCAAAAATGTAGGCTCTGTTGCTTGGAATAATTGATGAGCCATAATACCATACAAGCCACAGTTGCCTAGAAAGCCATCCAATCATCATGCATACAGGATAATAAGGCTTTTTACTGTAGTGCATTGATTCTGCTTTTGGTAATGTTTTACCTTCTTCGTTAACTGGTACAAGAAAATTCAGGGTAATTACAAAAGCCCTCTGCAGCTACAAAAGTGCAGTTAATGAGCATAAACTACAGTACAGCTACAAAAAATACTGATTTAATAAAAGTGGATGTGTTTGCAGATTAACTATTGCACCTGAGCAGTCCCCATCTCTTTAGGTAGTCCTTGACTTACAACAGTTCATTTAATGACAGTTCAAAGTTACAACGGCGCTGAAAAAAGTGACTTATGACCGTTTTTCACTCTTTATGACCATTGCAGCATTCCCATTCAGATGCTTGGTAACTGGTTCATATTTATGACCAGTTTGCAGAGGGGTCATTCCATGTCAAGTGGTCTGGGGCTCCCAGGTCGACCATCACAGATTTTGTTGAAATTTGGTGTGAACATGCACACACGTCCCCAATGAACATTGGTAAAGTGTTAAGTTTTCCAATGCAATACTTGCAGAGATATAGTCATTTGTATGACCCCATACTGCAGC
This sequence comes from Arizona elegans, assembly GCA_022577455.1. Taxonomy (NCBI): domain Eukaryota; kingdom Metazoa; phylum Chordata; class Lepidosauria; order Squamata; family Colubridae; genus Arizona; species Arizona elegans. The sequence continues at coordinate 196,231,255 of JAKOOJ010000001.1, read as the reverse complement.
CTTTGACAGTATGACTCTGAGAGTTCAGAAAATTTGAGACATAATATCTCCGGCAATATTTTGTTGAGAGAAGCAAAACCTGGCCACCTTGTACAACTTGTTGTGCTCTATTAAACAAAATAATAAAAACATTCTCATGAGCGATCTCCATCTAGATAATTTAAAGCAAAGTTGGCCAAAAATGACAGTGGCACGAAAAAAGGGTAAAATTTGGCTTTTTATATCTCTGGAAGGAAAGGTATGAGAAATGTGAAACTTTGTGTGTAATACCTTAGCAACACAAGGTTGTTGAATATAAAATTTCATTTTCCTACTGCTTTCCAATAGTTCACAAATTGAGTGTAAAGGTGACAGTTTTTTGTAAAAATGCCAAAAAATAGGGTTGTTCAAAGTTGCTAAACTCTCAGAGTCATACTGTCAAAGGCTGCAGTATGGGGTCATACAAATGACTATATCTCCGCAAGTATTGCATCATCAAACATCATCAATGTTCATTGGGGGCATGTGTGCATGTTCACACTAAATTTCATCAAAATCCGTGATGGTTGACCTGGGCACTTTCCTGAAATCAGACCATTTGACATGGAATGTCCCAGTGTCCTGAGGTCATGCGATCACTTTTTGTGACCCCCTGTCAATGGGGAAGCCAGATTCATTTAACAACTGTGTTATTGATTTAACAACTGCCATGATTTGCTTAACAATTGTGGCAAGAAAGGTCGTAAAACGGGGCAAAATTCACTTAACAAATGTCTCGCTTAGCAACGGAAATTTTGGGCTCAATTCTGGTTGTAAATTGAGGACTACCTGTAACCTCCAGACTTTTGGGTTACCATTAGGTGTATCTGACGATATGGCCAGATAAGTTGTGACTCTGATCTCTTGAAAAAAGCACCTTTGGGACAGCCATGACCTGGATGACTGAGAATCTCCATAGACTCCTCTTCTTTAATTTGCAAAGTGTGACTTTAATCCCCAAATCCTGACTTGAGAACAGCACAGTTATGAAGGTTTGTTAGGTGTTCAGTATCTATTCTCCCTTTACTCTTGGTATCCATCTTTGTGCAATGTTTTAAAGATCTTACTCAGAGGTGGTATTCAGCCAGTTTGAACAGGTTTGTCCGAACCGGTAGCAGAAATCGTGGGTGGGCCCGGCCCACCCCACCACCCCACCACCCCTCCGCCCCACCGCCCCAGCTCTATGTCATCCTATTTAGGCATGTTTTTGAGGCCGGGCGTATGCGCGGAAGCTGCGCACGTGAGCAAAGCACAGAAAGCTGGGTGAATGCACAGAAGGCAGGGGCACATGTGAACCAGGCGCACACATGCATGAAATGAGCATGTGCACGCAGGGTGAACCAGTAGTAACATAATGTGAAACCCACGCCGATCTTAATGACATTATCAATGTAGTTTGTATCAATGTCAGGATGCAATGATGCATTTCACAGAAATGTCTCAGAGGAAATCAAAAAATTATGTTCCACCACACATTGTGATGGCTTCATCTTTTACTTTTAAAAATATAAGCTTTAAGGGATTGCTGGCATGTTTTTCTGTTCTTCCCTCCCTTCGTTAAAAAAAAAAAAGCTTTAGCTCATGCCTCAAAATATGTTTATGGCTAGGATGGGTTACATGCTAAACTTGCAAAAATATCCTTGGGTCAGTCCATAAGTAGGACTACAAAAAGTCTACTATATTAAGTTAGGACCAGGGTGGATTTGATTTAAATCGAGTCGAGTAAAAAGACTTGATTTAAATCAACTCGAATTAAATCATAATTTTTAAAGAGCAACTGTCATCTCTGCTACTCCTTTAACCCACTGTTGACTCACCGATAGTCCCAGTGTTGCAGAATATACAGCCTTGTGCTACATAACTAAGCCCCATTTCATGCTGAAAAAACTAAATTATTTATGTATCTTAAATAGAAAACTATCTTACGATAGATTTTTACCCCAAAAGTTTTTTATTAAAATAAATTCAATAAAAATCAAAAAAAAATTTGATTTAAATTAAAAAATCCGATTTAAATCAAAAAAATTCAATTTTTTTGATTTTTTTAAAAAAATCATTGATTTTTATCCATCCTGATTAGGACTGAGGTAAGCAGAGTGATGATCTGCCTAAAAATAAGGGTGTTTTTTGTGTTTTGATCTGTACCTTTAAAAAAAGGGCCCAATTCCAGCATCCTCCACCTGGAGTGTTCGCACTCTCTACTTACTTTACAAGGAGTCATCAGAAAGAAGAGAAATGGCATTTGATTGTACTCAGTAATATTCTTGAACCCTGACCTATCCAGTAACGATTTCTTTGCCATAGTTTGTCTCTTGTCAGTTATATCATAATCTTTGGAATGTTTTGCCAAGCTGGGTTAACTCATTTACCCAGACATGATATATAGTCATTGCATGAAGAGCACAACCTCAACACCTTCATTCACGTTGTTTCGTGTCTAACAGTAAAGCTCAATTCTTAGTGTGTGACTCAAATAAAATTCCAATTTCACACTTGATTTTCCCCTTGCTCTACTTGGCAGCTCTCGTGCTTCTTGCCTGTCTCTATGCACTGCGGAAAATGGACGTGATTTTCAGTCAAACCTTTAATAATTTCTTGGTACAGGATAGATGCATTGCCATTATAATATGAATCTCTACCTCAGTTTGTCTTGATTAACTCAGTATTCTGAATCAGTAATTTTCAGGTTTTTTCCAGCACAGTAACTTTTTCCTATGAAGAATAACTTTTCTGCATTATTCTTAGTTAGATAAAGAGGGTTCAACCCCAGTTAGATAGATTTAGGATGTGGAAAAAAATTTATCTACCTCTCTCCACACTCCAAACACAAAAAGCTAAATAAAAGTTATAATTTGAAGCATTAAAGTAGCAGGAATTTTGTTGTTGTTAGTTGCGAAATCGTGTCCGACCCATCGTGACCCCATGGACAAGGTTCCTCCAGGCCACCTGTTCTCTACCATCCTCTGGAGTCCATTTAAGCTCACACCTACTGCTTCAGTGCCTCCATCCAGCCACCTCATTCTCTGTCGTCCCTTTCTTCTTTTGCCTTCAATCTTTCCCAGCATTAGGCTCTTCTCCAGTAAGTCCTTCCTTCTCATTAGGTAGCCAAAGTATTTGAGTTTCATCTTCAGGATCTGGCCTTCTAAAGAGCAATCAGGGTTGATCTCCTCTAGGACTGACCAGTTTGATCACCTTGCAGTCCAAGGGACTCGCAGGAATCTTCTCCAGCTCAAAGGCCTCAATTCTTTGGCGCTCAGCCTTTCTTATGGTCCAACTTTCACAGCCATACATTGCAACTGGGAAAACCATAGCCTTGACTATACACATTTTTGTTGGCAGGGTGATGTCTCTGCTTTTTACTATGCTGTCTAGATTTGCCATAGCTTTCCTCCCAAGGAGCAATTTCTTGGCTGTAATCGCCATCTGTAGTGATCTTGGAACCAGAAAAATAAAATCTATCACTACCTCCATTTCTTCCCATCTATTTGCCAGGAATTGAGAGGGCCGGATGCCATGATCTTAGTTTTCTTAATGTTGAATTTCAAGCCAACTTTTGCACTCTCCTCCTTCACCTGCATCAAGAGGCTCTTCTTCACTTTCTGCCATTAGAGTGGTATCATCTGCATATCTGAGGTTGTTGATATTTCTCCCGGCAATCTTAATTTCAATTTGTGATTCATCTAGCCCCGCCTTTCTCATGATGTGTTCTGCATATAAGTTAAATAGGCAGGGCGACAGTATACAGCCTCAAACAGCAGTATCATGTCCCAAAAGGAAAGAAGCATGTACCACTACTTAATTCCTCCTTGCCAATCTATTGGTAAAGCCACAATCTCTACCCAATTATAAGTTTAAAATGTTGGGGACATTTTTTTTTAAAAAAAAGTTACCCAGTGCCAAAATTCCAGAGTAGATCCTACATGAATTTCACTAGAAGGGGCTTTCATAACTGAGAGCAAATCTCCTTTCAACATCCTTTTTCTCCTTTTTGTAAAGATATCTAAAGAGACATTTTCAGAGAAGATCTTGAGATCCAAGGACAGCATGTTATCTAATTTTTTTTTACTGATTATGTGCTTTCAAGTTGGAATCAATTCTTGGTGACCAGACAGATTTTTCACCATAATGATCTCTCTCCCCCAACCTGTTTTTTTTCAGGTCTCCCAATGGTCACTGTAACCAAGTCCATTTACTAGCAAATTTGAAATCTTTAAATAAGCTAGTTCCAAACTACTTAGAACTAGGACTGAAGTTTAAAAGTAGACTAGACATAGGTCCAGAAAGCAAAGCACCAGTATACAATAGTGTAGTTATACAGGTAGTCCTCAACTTAGGACCACAATCGAGCTCAAAATTCCTGTGGTTAAGTGAGACATTTGTTAAGTGAGTTTTGCCCCATTTTACATCTGTTCTTGCCACAGTTGTTAAGTGAATCACTGCAGTTGATAAGTTAGTAACCCGGTTGTTCAGTGAATCTGGCTTCCCCCTTAACTTTGCTTGTCAGAAGATCACAAAAGTGATCACATGACATTGGTCACATGACCTCAGACACAAGCATAAATATGAACCAGTTGCCAAACATCCAAATTTTGATAACATGATCATAGGGATGCTACGAAGGTGATAATTGTGAGAAATGGTCATAAGTTATATTTTTCTGTGCTGTTGTAACTTTGAATGGTCACTAAATGAACTGTTGTAAGCAGGGGTGTAATTCAGTCAGTTTGGACCAGTTCAGGGCAAACTGGATGCTAATTTTACATCTGGTTCGCCGAACTGGTAGTTGCAAGGACTGGCTGGCCCTGCCCACCCCGCCCCTCCCAGGAGTCTCCACCCAGCCCGTTTTAGATGCCGGGACCAAATGGCAGGGCCCACGCATAGGCTCTGGGAGGGCCAAAAATTGAAGAAGTTCCAGAAGTCTGTAAACGGGCCTGTTTCCTGCCTCCAGAGGGCCTCCGGAGCATGGGGGAGGCCATTTTCAACCTCCCAGAGGCTCGGAGAAAGCCTCCGGAGCCTGGGGAGGGCGAGAAACAGGCCTCCTGGAAGTTCTAGAAGTCCGGAAACAGGCCCGTTTCTTGCCTCCAGAGGGCCTCTGGAGTCCGGGGGAGGCTGTTTTTGCCCTCTTGGAGGCTGAAGGAAAACCTCCGTAGCGTGGGGAGGGCGAAAATGCCCCCCCTGCTGTGGTGCAGGAGGCCGAGTAGGCCACACCTACCATGGCCAGGCCCACCCAGCACCTGGGCAGAGAACCAGTTGTCAAAATTTTTGAATCCCACCCCTGGTTGTACATCAAGGATTACCTTGATCTGTTATCTGATTATCTGTTCCTTATGAGTGGTTTCTCTGCCTTATTTTGAGCTCATTGAAGTTTTCTGACTTCAAGGTAAGTCTTTGGAATGTGCAGTGCCAAAGTAGGGGAGCATAAAACCACAAGTGGACAGCGTCTTATTTTGTCTGAGTGGAGAAGAAAACACCATCCCCAAATTGGCAAACAATGAGCAAGGAACCTGTTTGCAATTGTAGAGGATTTATGTAAATAAAATGAAGGGGGAAAATATCAATTGGTCGGATGTACTGGAAATGGAAATGTTATTGGAATTGAGTCTTTTAAAATGTTTTCAAATATTTAAACAGTTCCTGAAAGGGCAATACTATCAAATATCTAATTTTTTTGGAATGTTCTCTTTTTGACATAGGCTGGGAGAGATACCTTGTCCTTTTTACTGATGCGGAAATAGAATGTCTTGTTAGAGATATTTGTCACCTTCAGTCAACTATTCAGAGTTGAAACCATTCAAGCACTAACATATCCTTTTATTATGGTGCTGTGAATATGCAGTTCTCTTGCATTATTGTACACATGAGTATTTCATGAATGGCTGGCACTGTGTGCTTCTGGAGAGTAGGACGTAGTACCTTTCTTTCATACTTTGAAGTTGGCAAATGGTGCCATTTTTACAGTAGTGTGGCTTTTTTTTTTTTCATCTTTTAGTAAGTTTGGTTTTTCAGAGTCAATATTTGATTATTTGATTTCAAAACTAGCAGCTGGACTTTCCAGTTTTGAAAACAGCTGTACAAGTGAAATATTTATAAGGAAAATGTGTTAGATACATTCTCAAACTGGTTTAGGGAGAGCTTTTTCATAGCAAGAGAAAAAAAAATCTATTCCTAAACCTGTTTTTGAAATTCTCTTGTAGAAAAAAAAAATCCCAAAAGTATCTAATTGAGCCATGTTATGCATTAACGCTGCCACACACTATGATAAATTATTTCTTAGAAAGTAAGAACAGTAGTGGTCTCGGTGAATTCTATTATATTCCTTCTGGGTCATCTGTTGATGTCATTCTTGCTTCACAAATAATCAAATCCACTGAATTCTGATGATGCATGAACACGTATACATAGAATGTTTTTGTTTCTGAGCTGTTGCACAAATAACATTTACCATTGATTGCTGTTTCACTCCCCCCCCCCCCCCCCCAATTTCCCACTGTAGCTTACCAAGGAATTTCTGGTGATCTCTCATCCAAATAGCAATAGCACTTAGACTTATATACCACTTTACAGTGCTTTACAGCCCTCTCTAAACGGTTTACAGAGTCAGCATATTGCCCCCAACAGTCTGGGTCCTCATTTTACCCACCTCAGAAGGATGGAAGGCTGAGTCAACCTTGAGCCTGGTGAGATTCGATCTGCCAAATTGCAGGCAACTGGCAGTCAGCAGAAATAGCCTGCAGTACTGCACTCTAACCACTGTGCCATCGCGGCTCACTTTATATTAATCACTTTAGCTTTTTCATAATCAGCCAGCTAGGTGCTGCCACTTGCTGATCTTAATATTTGTTGTGAATAAAATGTGGATGTTACTCTGAACTCCCTGGCTGAAAAGTGGAATGTAAATCTAATGGAGTAATCTAGTAGTCCATGTTATTTACGTTGTTTGTTGTAAAACCTTAAATTGTATAGTAGGGGAACCGCCTAAGTGTATAAAGTTGCCTTTTTAGGAAGTGTCCTTCAGATGCATATGACTGAAACTTTCAGGTGGATTATGCCTGTCAGAGTGCATGATGTAGCCAACATTAAATAGACTGAAGCCTTACTGGTTTCAGTGGGAAAGCTTTAAGTATCTGCTGAACTAGAGTTCTTAAACTGTAATTTTCAAGGCATTAAGCTCCTTGTATTCATTGCATGACACTCAGCACAAGTGGTGTTCACAATCATTTCAACAATGCTTATTTGTGCACTGCAGTTTTAGATATCCTAACAGCCAGTTTTCTGGGTAATGTGAAGATTGACCCACCCCCCAAAAAAACCAAACCTAATATTGAACAAACAACACACAAACAACCAGCACAGTAAGACAAAATCTTGTTTACTGAACTCAGTGACTCTTTGAGAATATTTGGGTCAGTGTTTATATATTGCAATATTTGTATTGTCCTGATCCTCTAGGGATCTCAGTATGACATACATTGTCTTCTCAATGCTGGTTGACTCAGGGTCTTCTTATGAACAGGGTAGCTGAAGATTTGAACTCTGATCTCACTGGTCAAAAGTCCAATTCTCCATCCACTACATTAGCTCTAAAGTAAGCCCTTTATGTGACAGAGAATTTAATACCTTTCAGTTATCATCAAAGAGAGAAAAAACAGTAAGCAAACTTTTGGAAAATGGAGTGGTGCAGAATTTTAAGAAAGGCTGTCAGGGAGTTGTTAGGCAGATCACATTCTTCACATTTGCTTATTGACTGAAGCATGCCACAGCTTAGGTGGTATGTCAGTGCCAAAAAGACAGCTTGTGATAAGCCTTTCACTGCACTGAGTCATTCTGCAAACAACTAATCATGCCATGCCATGCCATGCGAACTCGAGGAGAAAGTTTCTGAACTTCAGATGAGCTCTGAGTGGAAAATGATTTGGATCCAATGTTGGAGAAAGGTATAAATGATTTACAACATCTCTGTTGTAAGGCTGGTCAGCTCATCCCCCACCCACTTCCCTGCCATTTTCAATGTTAAGCACTGACATGACAACCCCAGTCTAGAACTTCAAAATCTTTCAGTTAAATTGCTCCTCATGCTCGATAAATACACTTTTAAGTTTGTTACCCTGCAGTACAACTTTACAACAGCTAAAAATAATTTTGCTATGAGAAGTCACATGCAAAAGTTTAAACATGCCTTTGCTAAATGGACATCATTTGGAACCAGTGGTGCGATTCAAAATGTTTTACTACTGGTCCTGTGGGTGTGGCTTAGTGGCCGTGACATGGCTTGGTGGGTGTGGCTTGGACATGGCAGGGGAAGGATACTGCAACATTCCCATTCCTTCCCCACTCCATGGGAAAGATACTGCAAAATACTGAGGACCCAGATTGTGGGGGCAATAAACTGACTTTGTATAAATATACAAAAGTATGAAGGCTATTGCTTAACGCATTGTAAGCCACCCTGAGTCTTCGGAGAAGGGCGGCATATAAATCAAATTTAAAAAAAATCTCCATTCCCACCCCACTCCAGGGGAAGGACTCGGAACATACATTGAATCAGGGTGAAATCCAGCAGGTTCTAACAGGTTCTAGAGAACTGGTAGCAGAAATTTTGAATAATTCAGAGAACCAGGAAATATCACCTCTGGCTGGCCCCAGACTGGGGTGGGAATGTAGATTTTGCAATATCCTTCCCCCAGGAGTGGGGAGGGAATGGGGATTTTGCAGTATCCTTCCCCTGCCATGCCCACCACAACACCCACCAAGCCACACCATGCCCACCAAGCCACACCTACAGAACCAGTAGTAAAAAAATTTGGATTTCACCACTGCATTGAATTGTATCACTTTTGTTTAAAATGGAGATGTACAGATGTTCCTCTCTCCCAAGTGAAGCCAAGCAGTTTGTCCCAGATATAAGGATTTCTACCTTTATCATCAACACATTTCTATTTTTCTTTATCTATTTGTTCAAATGGAGCAGCAATGGAAGACCGGAAAGAAATCATTATAAAAAGGTTCATTTGGAAGCTCTTTTATGTGTGATACTTTGCGTCGTTAGTTGCATGGCGGGATAACATATAATTTGAAAACATATCTATAGCTTCCACAAAAGACAGACAATATAAGATACTATTATGACACCGTGCAACTGTTCTGTCTTTTCTTCAAAGCATTTTCTGGGAAAAGAAAAAAAAATACTATAGGAACACAGTGGAAAAACATTGTAATCTGTATAATGCTGTGAAATTACGTGAGTGATTTTACAATACAATCTTTATCTAGGAGCATTCACCAAGATTCCAATCCACAGATAATACAGAATATAGCTTGATATAATATCAACAGCAAAATATATATAAAAAGTTGATATATGTAAAAACTGTGTTTACTTTAACATTTGGTTGCAGCCTGAAAACATAATCTTCAAGAAGTAGCAAGCAGCACAGTTCTACACTGAAACAGGCAGCAAGGATTACCATTTCAATGCTGTGAGTTTTTTCCTGAATTTAATGAGATGATCATAGAATTTTAGAAATGAGGGTGAGATGGGGACTAAAAGTACAGTCTTGTTTCTTGACGGTCTTATAAGGCATATACAGTCAGCTTTCTCTGGGGCTTGTAATTTGCAGTTTTCCCCCTGAAATCAAAAGGTTGGCCATAATGCCATGCAAATCTATGCATATTAAACACCTGATCGATCAGGAGTTTATCTAAGGTGCTGGCCTCTTTGTCATTTGAAATTCATTAGGTAGCTGTTTCCAAGCCAGCGTGGGGGAAGGAGACTCACCCAAAGATTAGTTAAGCATTAATAGATCAGATGTGCTTTCAGCATTCTTAAGTACTGCAAGTTTATAAGCAGCAGTAATTATATAATTGTTATAGGGAGGGATGGAAAGGAGGAACAAAAGCAAGAACAGAGAAACAGGTTACGAAGCATAAGCAATAGAAAAATATCAGAAGGTCTGGAAATTTGTTTTGCAGCAGACAATATTACACTAAATATTTCTCTTCTGTTTGCAAATTGGCTTGTTAATGAGCTCTGCAAATATAATTCCATTGCTCTTATTTAATAATCAAATGATCCAGGCTTATGCAATGGAGTGGCTTTGGTCTTTCTTTTTCCTTAAAAGGATGATTTGAGACTTGTAAGGGGTAGCTATATAAGCTGGCAAGCTGAATGTCCTGTGTCAGCCAATACAGACAGAAAGACAAGCAAACACAAGTTGTTGAATGGCTTTATTGCCGTGTTGTAACCTTCCTGATTGTAATAAGAATCAGGTGAGTGATCAGAGAGCACACAAGACCTGAAAACTTTGCAGAGTCCATGACTTGCCATATAACTTGAGTTATCTGTTGTTATGAGAGAGGTGGAGTTACTAGAGCAGGGATGTCAAACCCATGTCGTCACAATGCCATCACATAATGTATCAGGGCTTTTTTCCCTTCGCTAAACCAGGTGTGGGCATGGCCAGCATGTGACGCATCCAGCCTGTGGGCCAGAAGTTTGATAGCCCTGTACTAGAATAATCTGTTCAGTGATAGTTCAAGATTCAGGTGCCAGAAATTTTCAGAAGCCATTCAAACATCAAGCCTAGTGTCCAAGTATAGGCCAAAGAGAACAGGACTATAAATTAGTTCATAAGATTATTTACCAAAACATCCTACCTGTAAATGAGTACTTTAATTTCAACCGTAATAACACAAGGGCTATCAGTAGATTCAAACTCAATGTAATTCGCTCTAATCTTGATTGTAGGAAATATGACTTCTGCAACAGAGTAGTAAATGTCTGGAACACTCTACCTGATCCTGTTGTTAGTCTCTCTAACCTTCATACCTTTTACCTTAAACTGTCTACCATGGACCTTTCATGTTTTTTAAGAGGTCCCTAAGGGGGTGTGCATAAGCGCACCAGCGTGCCTTCGGTCCTTTCTTACTGTTCCCATTTATAAGTACTCATTTTATGTGTTTATGGCTATGTTTTGCCTATTTATATCCTTTTATTTGTGCCAACTTTTTTTTATGTATCCATGTCTATGTCTATACAGTTACTTGTTTCCTTGTACTTGTTGAAAATAAACAAATAAAATAATAATAATAATAATAATAATAATAATAATAATAATAATAATAATAATAATAATAAATATCAACCAAGTATCTTAAGAAGGTATTTGGTTGATATCTAGGACGATGGCAGCAACCCGTATCAACCATTAGCACCAGTCAATTATATTTGTGATGCATTTTTGAATGTTCAGTTGACTGAGTTTCATGTTTAATGAATAAAGTAAATAATAATAATAATAATAATAATTGAAATGAAATGGTCTGGAGGCTGCTCTGAATGGAAGTTCTGCCTTTTTGCCTTATTCCTTGATGTTGCTTGTTAGTGATTCAAAGGACTCGCCAAAGGATACAATTGGTATAGACAGCTAAGTATTTATTCTCTCTCTCCTCTTTGTCTTAGAAAATGCTGATCTGAGATTAGATCTGTGTGTTTTTCTGCCAGGTCCCTATACATGGAACTCCCCTTGATAGGATGTAGCTAGCTAAATGCTAGGCTTTACCTATCCCAATAAACTATTTCTTGTAAATAAATGCCCTTTCAGTTATACTTATAAAACCTAATTTACAAATCATTGCTCTCAGGAAAACCAGCACATAATAATGCTTCAGTTTCCACCATTGGTTAGCTAAATGGCTTCCTTCTACTTTCAAGTTTCCCACAAAAGCAATTTTGTGAGCTAGGTTGTGTCCCTCCAGGGCCAGTCTATGAACACTAGTGAGCAGAGGTAGTTTTGGAGGAACCAACAGAGATTCTTAATTTGCCTTTATTGCTTTGCTTTGCTTTGCTGATTTAACAGGTGTTACTTGCCGCATCAAAACAATATGACCCTTGGCCTCCCTTTCTAAATGAAGCATTTTAACAGCAGCACAATGCCCACCAATTAAGAGAGGAAGTTTTGATTTAGAAAAGATTCTTCCTGAAGTGCAGAACTCTTCATTTTCTTTTAAAATATATTATTATTTTGACATCTGCTAAGAGGGCAGAAACACAATTACTCATTGGTTTGAACAGTGGCAAGCATAAAGTCTTGCACACATTTTTCTTATTAGGATTGCCATTTCCGTTCTTAACAAATCTAAATGATTATTTGATGTCAGCATCAATGGTACAAAATTATAACTTTTTGCTCCCATCTAGTGGCCATCTAGATTTTTGCAGCCCAGGATATAGTTGACCCTAATCTACATGTATATAAATTTAAGCAAACACATTCTCAGAGAGAGAGGATGGCTGAACTTAACACTGATGCTGACAATTAACATTCTTAACCTCTGTTATACATGTCTTTGTATATAATTTATTTCTCTTGGACGCCAAGGATAATTTTTCCAAGCAATTGTCAAAAAAATTTTTTTTCTCCTTTCCCCCTCTTAACATTAACCCCCATATCTCTCCAATCGGCTATTCTGCTTTTGTTTTTGTTTTTGTTTTAATTGGCTAATTTATTTAAATTTGTAATACTGAAAGGTCAGGCAACCCCTCCAAATAGCTGAAGAATGAATCTAATAAAAACATTTTACTAAAAAAAATGTCATTGCTTAGGAAGTATCTAAGAGCAAAGTAATTCTGCTTTGCTTAAAACAATAGTTTGTATTGTTTATCTTAAATTGTATTGTTATTGTGTATTTAAAATCTCATTAAAGATAAGATCTCATTTCATGTGATCTTATCAAAAAATCTGCAGTGTTGAATGGTATTGATTTAATGTGTAAGCTGTTTTGGAAAGATTATGGTCTTGAGAGCAAAATGAATAATGACATGAAGATTATATTAATTATACACATACTGTACATTAATTCTACAGTGTGAAATAGAATTTTTTAAAAGAATTTGATTGACTGTTTGTTTTAAATTGTGATCCGATGGACAGCTTCAAGGGAATAACAAACAGCTTTCTGTTTGCATTAGATGAAAAATCCTTCACAGTTTCATAGTGATCTAAACTCCTTGAATGCCTAGAAGAAGTTTCCTTGCTTCTGGGAAGTCAGTCTGTGTCCAACTCTAGGTACAAGCAGCCATAAACTCACATCTGAACTGTAATATTTGTTAACTTAGCAGTCAAGCTAAAACCAGAGACTTAGGCTTGGTGTTGTATTGAATGTAAATGGCGATTGTAAGACTTCAAAATAGAAAGTAGGCCTCACCTCTCTGCATTTTAAAATCTTACTAGAAACGTTAGAAGGAGGGACAGAAATCAGGAAAACCCCAGAAAACATCTAGGGTTGTACTATGTCTCAGAGGTCTACAAATTCAGTTATCTCAGGGCCACATAAGGATTATCACGACATTTTAAGATTGCATTCCCAAAATGGATGGGGCCAGAGCAGGGGTGAAATGCTCCCGGTTCGGACCGGATCACCCGATCTGGTAGTGATGGCGGTGGGTGGTTCGGAGGACCGGTAGCAAAAATCCCTGCCCCCCCCCCACCCATGCCCAGCTGACCCGCACGATCATCAGAGGCTTTTTTTTTTTTTTTACTTTTAAAAGCATTTTTTCTACAATCTCTTTGGCCGAAGAGGTTGTAGAAAATATGCTTTTAAAAGGTTAAAAAAAGCCTCTGACGATCACAGCTGAGCAGCGCGATCGTCAGAGGCTTTTTTTTTACTTTTAAAAGCAATGCTTTTAAAAGTAAAAAGAAAAGATTGCGCACCACTGCTGATCACCCCTCCTCGCGTGTTTTCTACTTACTTCATGCCTCCTTTTGGCATGCACTGCCCGTGCGCACATCGCATTTGGTGTGTGATGCGCAATGCACATGCGCAGTCAACGAACCGGTAGTAAACCAGTTCAGATTTCACCACCGGTCCAGAGGCCATTTTAAGGAGTAAGTAGAACGCTTAAATGTTGGTGATGCTTAAAGCATATGCAGGTAGTCCTCGACGTAAGACCACAATTGAACCCAAAATTTCTATCACTAAGCGAGACATTGGTTGAGTTTTCCCCATTTTACGATCTTTCTTGCCACCGTTGTTAAATGAATCATTGCAGCTGTTAAGTTAGTAACAGGTTTGATAAGTGAATCTGGCTTCTCCATTGACTTTGCTTGTCGGAAGGTCACAAAAGGGGATCACATGTGATCCTGGGGCACTGCAACCATTATAAATATGAGTCAGTGGCCAAGCATCTGAATTTTGATCATGTGGCTTTAGGGTTGCTGCAATAATTGTAAGTGAAAAACAGTGGTAAGTCATTTTTTTCCAGTACAATTGTAATTTTGAACGGTCATTAAATGAACTGTTATAAATCGAGGACTACCTGAATTTTGTTCCGTATTACTCCAAAATACAAAAAAGGGGCAGAATTATTTGGACCTGCTCCTTCTGGGGAGCAGCTCCCAAGAGCACGAAAAAATAGATCCTGGTATACTGCACATTGTCCATGAGTTATACTTTCTGTATCCTTGTTTGATATGTTTGTTGTAGACAATATTTAAACAGTGTTACATTCCCAGTAGGAGTGTAAGCAGTAACTCAAAGTTCTAGCAACTCCTTGATGTATTGACTCTTAATTGGGTACTGAATCAAAGGATTAAGCCCAACATTAATCAATGTCAAGAATCAATAAGACGCAAATATACTAAGTCAGCCATGGTCCAACTACCTACTGACTGACTGATATTCCATATCAGTGCAATCTGAAAAAAAAAAAAAAAACCAAGAGGATCAAGATTTGAAACAATGTGGACTGTCAATATCAGCCCAACTTGCTTTAGGTCTAGACTAAAACCTTGACAGAACTGAAATAAAGGACATGGACAGTCAGGTAGACAGAGCTAAATTTTCCCATCTCTTATAAATTGCTCTCTGTTCTTGGACACTGCAATCACTTCTTTGACATCAAAGTAAGATGTCACAGTGCAATAGTTCATTTTTTAAATCTTCTCTCTCCTCTCCCCAATATAAGCGAATACTACAAACTGGAACAATTATGTCTCAATGTTAATAGAAGTTGTTTTGAATTAAATACCATATCACTTGTGTTGAAAAAAACCTGAATATGCTGAAGATTAATGCAACAATTATGATATTTGTAGTACACAGTGCATTCTCTCAATCAGGGGTCACCAAACCCTGATCCATAAACTGCTACCAGTCGGCAGCCTATTGGAAACCGGTCCACACAAGCAGAGGGTGAGCTTGCAAAGCTCCATTTGTGCTGCCACCCAGACCGTGAAACCTAGTCCAGTCTGAGTCATGAAAGCCAGCTGAATGGCCTTGAGCCTCTCTCAGCCCAATCTACCTCACAGGGTTGTTGTTATGGGGAAAATAGGAGGAGGAAGACTTGTTGGATATTTTGCTGCCTTGAGTTATTTATTTAACTCAAGTTAAAATAATAAAGGCGGGATTACAAATAAATATTATTTACAAAAAAATTTGGAAGTCAATGAGCTTTTATATGGATGACAACATATTACATTTTATATACGTATCTTCAGTGTACCTGGCTACCTAGCTAGGTGGCTCCGTGGCTAAGACACTGAGTTTGTCGATCAGAAAGGTTGGCAGTTTGGTGGTTCGAATCCCTAGTATAGGTCTCCTGTGAGAGCAGGGGGTTGGACTAGATGACCTCAAGGTCTCTTCCAACTCTGTTACTGTTATCTGGATTCTATTCCTTGACAGGTTTTGATGCATATTTCCCTTAACTTGGAATTATTTCAGTATCGGGGGTGGGGGGAATGGAAAATATTCAACCATAATCAACCAAGTAGCATTGGGGGAAACCTTCATTTCATTCTTCAAACCTCCCATTTCCTGTTACAATCATAAATCTTAATAGTCAAACTCTTGGATAAAATTGGATAAAAGTTTATCCAATTAAAAAAAATTAAGTATTTTTTAAAATATATTTAGCCCTTATTTATTTCTTCATATTCATGCCAAAGTTATCCAATTTACAGGAAAATCAATATTAAAAAAGGAAGATAAGAAAGACAAGAAAAAAAATTTAAAAATGGAGGGAGGAAATGGTGTCGGGAAGAACTAAAATAATAACAAGAAAACTGCTCTAGACAAATATTTACAAATATTTTAAGGCCAGAAGAGAGACTGATCATATTTTTCATTGCAGCATTTAAAAGCGGGTTCCTTTTTTTCCTCTTTATCATGCTTAACGAGTTCAATTTTTAATGTTTTTAACATAAAATGGGCAATTTATATCCTGCTAAGCGCTGTAAACTGTTTTGAAGATTATGAGATGCTAGTACAACAGTCAATTCCTGTAATAATACAGCCTTTCAATCAGTTGGCCCTTTTCTATTTGCTGGAACCATAAATTTCATGCTCTATTAATCAATTTGAATCTTTTCTGATTAGGTAATTTAATATAAGGAAAATAGTACTTACAGAAAGTGTTTAAATTTTTAATAATATGCTAGTCTGAATTAGCTAGTAGAATTTTAATGAGATGTTCCACTTTCTACTGTTCAAATTTTCTGATGTTATTATATTTCCAAGGCGGTAACTGACAAAGGATTTTCCTCACAATAGTTTTCAACATTTAAACATGTAGTGAATTTCATCCTAGAACTGACTTAGAGACTTTAATAGAAAATATTTAAGAAGTAACATCAATGGAAACTTTTAGAGAATATGCTATCTGGCTCCCTTCAACTTTTTGAATGTATATAAGTTTCCCCTATATTATTCCCCAAACAAACAAACAAACAAATAAATTGCTGAGGGATCTTATTTGCATAATATGCAAAATGTTTGCTAATTATACAAATTTTACTCTTATTTTGCCTCTCAGTGACCTTTGGAGAAAGTTTTGCATTCTAAAACTATAATGCACGTGCATGCAATTCAGTAAAAGCAATTGTTAAATGCTAAGAAAGAAATCTACCTCTGCGCATTCATAATTGTCTAAGTTACCATAAATTACAGTGTTTTGCTGCTTTTTGTTTGTTGAAAATAAATGTATGCTGCCACCATTTTGCCCAAATCCTGGATTTTTCCATCATTTTTAGAGTGTTCCAACGTGCTGTATACAACTTTCAAAAAGTTCTCTAGTTTGAAAAATAGTACTTAGTCCCTTTTCACTATAATATCTACAGAAATTAGAAAATTCAAAATTGTTACTTGAGTTACTTTAAAGTGAAGTTAATTGCAGTTTGAAAAGGTGAAGATTTATTAGATATTAAGATTATCATGTCTAAAAGTTTGCAATGCAAAATTTTATTTTATTTTTTAAAAAACGCATGTATTGTATCATGAAAGTAATATTTAAAATATACACTCTTAGGGCAAAGATTAATTGCCTGTAAAGAGGCTTATTAAAAGAACAATACCCAAAAATAAATGCACATTTCATGCAGGTGCTTCTGAAAAGATAGATCAGTAATGAAAGTTTAAATAAGAATGAGACAAATAAAATTTAAGATTGGAAAAATGACAAACTGAAATGGTGAGATTCATTCATCCATCCTCGGATAACATTTTAGGTTAGGTTAGTGCTAACTGTAATTTCTAAATGACTGCATGTCATGGGTAAATGCCTTATTCTTGAATGGAGGAAATGTATGTTCATAGAATATCAAGGGTTAATTTATTCTTCCTTTCCTAATGTATTCATATGTAACCACTCCTACCTCTAATCCCGCCTTATTGATATAAAAGGGGATACACGCTCCTCCTCCTTGCTTCTATCTGCAATCATTCAGAGAATATAGAATGCCTACTGTAAATAAACAATACTTTGTTTGAATACTACATTTCTGAATCCTTTATTGAGTCCGATCCTCGAATTACTGCAACAATCTGGTAGCAGAGAATGGTTGGCTGACTCAATAAAAAACAGACATGCCAAAGAAAGAAAACTCCAGAAACAAAAGAGAAAGACCTAACAGCAGGGCACACAACAAAGAAATGGAAACAGATCAAGAAATGATCGATGAATCTACAACTATAATGACAAGAGAATCTGAAAACTCCACTACAGACAACGAAGAGGTAATCGATGAACCTGACGACCAAGAAGTGAGCGAGATAGAAAACAACACTCTCAGATCAGAGATACTAAGACTGCTGAAAAGCCAAAAAGACGACAAAAATCTCATCGCGAACCTCCAAGACATCATAAAAGATAGCGGAGCAGCGAGAGAAAATCACACCATCGCACCAGAATCTAAAGACCTCAAAATGGTAAGCGAATTACCTATAGATGAAAATATAACTAAAAGAAAGACTAACGGTCCCACGCAAAATTTTGAATGGCAGCCATCTTTGTTGAGTCTTCTGCCTAACTCGCGTTTGAATGTTGATTGGAGCAGCCGCTAGCAACAAAAGTAGCGGGAGCCATCAGCTGTCGGATTGGCTACACAATTTGACAGCTTGCTATATAAGCCTCGTTCTGAGGAGAATTGTTTGTTCGTTGTGCTGTTTTGGTTGTCCTTCTGGTTACTCTCGTTACCTTAATAAACAGCTGTTAATGGGCGCCCGCTTCTGTGTGTTTAATCTGAATACACAACAATTGGCGACGAAGGTGGGATGTCTGTGAGGCGGCCCTTTCAACGCTTATTTTGTAACGAGTCGAAGTAATCGGAAACCTGAGAAGAAGAAGAGCGTTCATAGAGCCAGTCTGTGAGTACAATGGCTTTCGCGCTTCCCCCATTCACACAATTCGAACCAGCCTCTGAGACCTGGGACGAATACGTCGAGCGTTTTGAGTGCTTCCTCCAGGCCAATGACCTGGCAGATTTATCGAGCACTCGAAAGAGAGGCTATTTCCTGAGCTCATGTGGCCGGGAAATTTTTGTAACCGCCAGAGCCTTGGCCGCACCACAACCCGTTTTCTCAATTCCGTGGGAGACCCTGCTGGCCAAGTTGAAGAACCACTACTCCCCTACGCCCTCCAAAATCGCCCGGCGCCAGGCTTTTCACCAGCGATCCCAAAGGGCCGGTGAATCCGTGAGTGAATATATGGCCTCACTGCGAACTGCTGCCCTTCACTGTGAATTTCGAGAGCTGGATGAAATGCTTTTAGACCAGCTGGTGTGTGGCATGAGGGATCTTAAACTTCAGAGGCGTTTGTTAGCACGTTCAGATCTGACACTTCCAATTGCTCTCGATGAGGCCCGGGCTGCAGAAATGTCTGCTCACTCCTCAGCGGAGATACAGCGAGCGCAGCCATCGGGGGTTTCCACATCTGCAAATCCCCAGTCAGTGCACCATGAGGATTCTGATGAGAAGGGGGACGAAGTAGTGGAAGGAGAAGTGAGCCGCCTCAAGACAGCGCAGAAAAGCAATAATTTCATCCCTTCTAAACCTTCCCAGGGCAACTGTTTGGGCTGTGGCGGTCAGCATCGACGCGCGGACTGCAGGTTTAAGACATCAGTCTGCCGGCGTTGTGGCAAGCGGGGGCACTTGTCCAGAGTCTGTCGGGCCGTGTTCCCTAGTTCAGATAATTCGGGGGAGCCCACCCCCAAACAGCGGAGAACGAAGCGAGCTGTCCTGCGGGAGAATGCTGTTCAGCCGTTCCCGGATACCGAGGTTGATGCTGTGGGAGTGAGTCAAGCGTCCGCACCGCGCTCTGAATCCAAGATTCACATCGAAGTCCTCCTGGAATCAGTGCCTTGCCGGATGGAGGTGGACACTGGCTCTTCCCGATCGCTGATTGCATGGTCCACCCTCAGGAAGCTGATACCGACGTTCGCTAAACGACGCCTTCAACCGTGCCAAGTCAAACTCAAAGATTATCAGGGTCGGGCTATTCCTACCCTGGGCACTGGTTCTTTTTCTGTTGTTTATGGTTCCTTTGCAGGTCATCTTCCACTGATCGTCGTTCGGGACAGTCTGCCAACCCTGCTGGGCCTTGACTGGTTCGCTGCGCTTCACTTGGGGGTGTCTGGTATCCATGCTATCGGGGTGGATGTCTCCGCTGAGCTGACCCGAGAGTTTGCTGACGTGTTTAATGGCCAATTGGGTAAATACACAGGAGTGCCAATCTCATTCTCACTCGATCCTCAGGTGGCCCCGATCCGGCTTAAGCCGCGCAGAGTGCCTCTCGCACTGAGAGCCCGGGTAGATCTAGAGCTGGATAAATTAATTGCTCAAGGGGTTCTGCAGCCTGTGGAATATTCCAAATGGGAGACACCCATAGTCATTCCCCTAAAGCCGGACGGATCCATTAGGATCTGTGCCGATTATAAGGCGACCCTGAATAGGGCCCTTCAGGCTAATCATTACCCCGTCCCTGTAGTGCAGCACTTGCTGCACTCGTTGGGCCAGGGCAAGATCTTCGCGAAGCTGGACCTGGCTCAAGCTTATCAGCAGCTTCCCGTCGATGAGGACACAGCCCTGGCCCAAACAATAGTTACGCATCGTGGGGCGTTCAAATGTACACGCCTCCAATTCGGGGTCTGTGTGGTCCCAGGAATTTTTCAAAGCCTCATGGAGCGTTTGCTCCATGGGTTGCAGGGGGTGGTCCCTTACTTCGACGACGTCCTGATCGCGGCTGCAGATCAGGCGGACCTCATTGTCAAAGTAAGGGCTGTACTATCCCGTTTTAAGGAGGCGGGGCTGAAACTAAAAGCAGAAAAATGTCACATAGGAGTGCCCCAGGTTGAATTTTTAGGCTTCCTTATAGACGCGGCCGGTATCAGGCCAGCGCCTTCCAAGGTTGAAGCAATTAAGAATGCCCCAACACCAACCTCGAGGGCTGAATTGCAAGCATTCTTGGGGCTCCTCAATTTTTATGTGGTATTCTTGCCTCATAAGGCCTCCTTGGCAGAGCCCCTGCATCGACTACTTGATAAGAAAACTCCATGGTTCTGGTCAAAGGAGGCGGCTGCCTCCTTTCAAGCAGTCAAGGACGTGCTCACTTCTGATGCCATCCTAGTTCAATATGATGTTTCCCTACCTGTCTCATTGACCTGTGATGCTTCTCCCTATGGGGTGGGGGCGGTCTTGAGTCATCTGTTGCCTAATGGGGCTGAAGCTCCGATCGCTTATTACTCCCGCACGCTCTCTGCAGCGGAAAGAAATTATAGTCAACTTGATAGGGAGGCCCTGGCAGCGGTGGCTGGAATCAAAAGATTCCACGATTATTTATACGGTCGTTCTTTCTCCCTAGTGACCGACCATAAACCATTATTGGGTTTGTTGGCTGCTGACCGCCAAACGCCACTGGTGTTGTCGCAGCGCATGTCACGGTGGCTAGAATTTTTAGCTGCTTATTCATACCAGTTGCAGTACAAACCTGGGAAGGCCATTGGGCACGCGGATGCCCTCAGCCGCTGTCCCCTCCCTTTTCCGGTCCAGGATCCAGCCCCCGTGGGGTCTGTCCTTGTGATCAATGAATTTCCTGCCCTGGTGACGGCTAGCGAGGTGCGGACACGTACTGCGTCCGATCCGGTACTGTCTCAGGTTCTGGACTGGGTCCGGCGGGGCTGGCCGGATGGCCACCCAAGGACAGAATTCTCGCCTTTCTTCCACAGGCAGCACGAGCTGTCTGTGCAAGAAGGGTGCCTCCTTTGGGGCCACAGAGTTGTGATTCCCACCATTCTGCACAAGAATATCCTGTCCTGTCTGCATGATGCCCACCCTGGAGTGGTGAGGATGAAAACTTTGGGCAGGGGTTACGTCTGGTGGCCTGGGCTCGACAAAGATATTGAGACCTGGGTTGCTAGGTGTTCTATTTGCCAACAGTCTAGGTCCGCCCCACCCGCTGCCCCAGTGCAAGAGTGGGATTCGCCAAGGCCCCTTGGTCGAGGTTACACCTTGATCTTGCTGGCCCGTTTCTGGGTCGTTCCTTCCTTATTGTGGTGGATGCCTATTCTAAGTGGGTGGAGCTGTCCCTCATGTCTGTTACCACTACTGAGGCTGTTACAAGAGTTTTGGAAGGGTTGTTCGCAACACATGGTCTTCCGGACACCATAGTCACGGACAATGGCCCTCAATTTACATCAGCCCCCTTCCAATTGTTTCTGGCCAGGCTGGGCATTCGGCACGCACGTACTGCCCCTTCACATCCGGCCGCGAACGGATTAGCGGAGAGGGCCGTGCGGTCAGCCAAGGAAGCCTTATATCACCTAAGAGGGTCAGATTGGCACCATAGGGTCTTTCAATATCTTCTGGCGCAACACTCTACCCCTACTCCTACATCTAGGCTCAGCCCTGCTGAATTATTGATGGGCCGGCGACTCCGAATCACTTTGGACCGCCTTCACCCCAACTATGCTCAGGCAGGACGGCCCAACGTCCAGCTGCCCGCTAGATCATTTGCTGTAGGGGATCTGGTCTATGCATTCAATGTTAATCAGGGGGAAAGGTGGATTCCCGGCAGAATAATACAATTAACAGGCCCCTACTCTTATAGGGTTCAGCTCACTGATGGGAGAGTGTGGAGGCGCCACATTAACCAATTAAGGCGATGAGCTGCTGATGCAAACAACCCCATGTTGACCCCTGAGGCACCTCCTTGTCCCTCGATTGCTGCACAAGGGTTGCAACCAATGCTTCCGGGCCCTGACTGCCTTGACCGCGCAGAACCGTTTGCTGCCTTACCACCATCACCTGGCGAGGTCATTGGTCCGGAGCTTCCATCACCTGTCAGTTTGCCTTCGCCTTTGGTCCCAGAATCGGGCGTGGCAGACACACCTTCATCTGAACCAGTCCTTTGCCGCTCGGGGCGGAGCCGACGCCAGCCGGCGTACTTGGCTGATTATGCATGCACGGTCCGGGTGGGAAGGGGTGTTGAGTCTTCTGCCTAACTCGCGTTTGAATGTTGATTGGAGCAGCCGCTAGCAACAAAAGTAGCGGGAGCCATCAGCTGTCGGATTGGCTACACAATTTGACAGCTTGCTATATAAGCCTCGTTCTGAGGAGAATTGTTTGTTCGTTGTGCTGTTTTGGTTGTCCTTCTGGTTACTCTTGTTACCTTAATAAACAGCTGTTAATGGGCGCCCGCTTCTGTGTGTTTAATCTGAATACACAACAATCTTGGTTTCAACAGACCACCAAAATGGCCGAAGCAGAACCAATCAGAAAGCAGAATTCAAAATGGCTGGCGCGAAAAGCCTTACACAGCATGAAAAGTAAAGTTAAAGTTTCTTATCAACATTGGCTCATTTGGCAGATGTCTGGTTCAAAGGCAGTTTTTTAAAAACTTCCCTGTGGATTTCAATTAAAAGAGGGTATCCAAAAAGTGGGGGGATCTTGATTATTTTTTTAACTCTTAGAAAGAAGACTGAAAACTAGTGCTCCCTATTTAGCCTACTGTAGTTTTACTTATTGCAACTTGAATGCATGGGCCAAAGGTAATGATAATCACACATGTTTTATCCTAGTAATAAGGTAATAAGGAGAGCAGTAGGCTTGCTCAATTCTGTTACAGGATATGGTAGATTCCTTAGTGAAATCCTAGACAAGATAACAAAACAAGAGACAGCAACATTCAGTAAAGGAATGTGAATAGAACCCATCATTTCTTGGCCCTTAAACTGCTAACAATCCCATACTTGTCAGAGGCAACAGTGACTATTTCCAGATTGTTACCAGTTTGTCATATTACTGCCTAACAATACACCTCAGTCCCCTTGTGGAATAGCTACCAAGACCAGGTATTCTGTTGATAACTCACACAGTAGATAATATGTCCAGGGTAAAAGCTTCCTGTGGCATCTAGTGGACTTTGGTTTCTTCTGACTTCAATATATGGGCTGGTTAATGCCAACACAGAGTCCCTCTTTCCCCTAAGTATGCCCAGAGGATAAAACAAGGCAATAATCCACACTACAGCAATTAGCAAGTTTTAATACCACATCAATTTATAAATTCTATGGCTTACATTTCATATAATCCCCCTCCCCCAAAAATATATGCCTATTTTTTACCCACTGAGCACATTTTTGGGAGGTGGGGGAAGAGGGTGGCACCTCTTCCTGATTTGGGGTTGGGGCTTATGTGACCCTATAATATTAATGTAACTTGTTAAGAATATATTAAGAAAATGAAAATAGTGGGGAAAGGGAAGAAGGGAAAAAAGAAGTGTAGGATAAAGAGTGAAAAAAAGAAAAGTATCTATTTCTGATTCTTTTCAGTGCAGTAAAATTAGCATAACCTCAACTTTTTACTTTGCACAAGCAGTATATACTAGCCATTTCTATAACAAACAATCCTTATCTAATCAGTAAATCCCAAAGTCAATGTTTCATTTGTTTTCTATCTTAAGCACAAAATCCGGATGTGGTTTCCAGATAGAAAACACCATTTCCCCAATACTACTATAGAGTCATACATCTAGGGTGATACAATTGGATATTGGGAACGTAAAATGCTTCAGACTGTAGGAAGAAATATCCTTCTGGGTTCAGCTCCAAGTGGGGAAAAAGACACTGGAAACATGGAGACTGCTTGGAAAGATGGTTTAATGGTGGTTAGGATCACATGATTTGAGTTCCTGAACAAAAAAAGGGGTGAGATACAGCGAGTCCCTGGGTTTTATGCTCTCTCTGGCTTTGAACTTCCTGGAGCATAGGAAGAGTATCCTGATTGGTTGTCAGACTCCCAGGGGATGGGGGTCTTAGCTAGCCTTGCTGGCTGATGTAATCTTCCCAGGTGCCATGTGGTGAGTTTCTGTTGCTAGATGGGTCTATTGTATTGCAGATTATGGTCCATTGACAAAGATGGGAGGGAATTGAGTTTCTGCCTCTGGCCCATTAACAAATGGTGGGGGGCAGGAGCTGCTTTGTCTTTAAAACATGTTTCTCCATTTCTCATACAGGGAAACATAATATTCTGCCTTTTTAATATTTCATTCTTCTAGGAAAGGGATGGGTGCTAACTTCCTACAAGACCTAGTAGTATCTGCACACCTCTGCTGCTTCTTAAAGCAATCCAACCCAGAGGTGAAATCCAGCAAGTTCTGACAGGTTCTGGAGAATAGTAGCGGAAATTTTGAGTAGTTCAGAGAACTGGGAAATGCCACCTCTGGCTGGCCCCTGAGTGGGGTGGGAATGGAAATTTTGCAATATCCTTGCTCCAGGAGTGGGGAGGGAATGGGGATTTTGCAGTATCCTTCCCCTGGAGTGGGGTGGGAATGGGGATTTTGCAGTATCCTTCCCCTGCCAAGCCCACCAAGCCACACCATGCCCACTAAGCCATGCCCACAGAACTGGTAGTAAAAAAATTTGGATTTCACCACTGATCCAACCTTTTTTAGATTTCCATGTGAGGGAGGATTTATTGGGGTGGAGAGGTTGGAAAGTGCTCCTGCTTTGAAAGTCTCATTAGCTGTAATAACCATGAAAGCTGTGGCTGCTTTACTTCGGGATTCCACAGCATTCTAAAAACTATTGGACCATGTACACCAAGATCCTAAGCACTTTGTCTGAAGTATTTTTAAAAGTGTGTACAGTTCAGTTAGTTGATATTATGATACTTACCTATCCTTTATGCCAGGGGCGGGTTTCAAAACCCATTGCTACCGGTTTGCTCATGGGCGCACGTGTGCTCACGCATGCAATGCTTCTGCTCATGTGCAGAAGAATCCGGACGGGTGGGCAGAGCCTCCCGCCACCACCGCTACTGGTTCGCCCGATCCGGGGCGAACCAGTAGGAACCCACCATTGCTTTACTCATTATCTAGCCTTGAATACAAAGTTAGATGGACCAGAAACAACTGTCTGATCTAATCAAGTCCACCATTTTGTTGCCAGCGGCAACAAATACTTTGAAGTTCTGATTAAGAATAGGCCAGTGGCTTTTCCATCACAGTTAAGCATTTTATGAAACCGAATTTGAACTAGAGCCCTCAGAAATTGCTCCTTTGCTTTCAGAAACATGGTAGAAAGCTTTAACAGAAATAGCAAAGTATGTTTATGACTCTTTTCATGAACTGAACCAATGTGTGGGTATTCAACCCACTCCTGTGATGGTGAGGATCTCTGACAGTTGTAAATTGTTCCCTCTCTAAAAGGGCTTCAATGTTATTCCTTTGTTATGGTCCTCATCAAGGCAAACCTACTTCAGAAAGGGGTTCTTAAGATTCTTAGGTACTTTTTTCACAAGAACAATTCAGATACAATATAAACGTTTCATCTCAAAATTCTATGAATCTATCCTCTTCCTTTTTTATTTTTTGAATCAACAAAATTGTGTGCGTGTGTATATATATAAATACACACAAACATATATATATATATATATATATATATATATATATATATATACATACATACATACATACATACATACATACATACATACATTTACAAATACACATGTTCTATTTTGAAAGAACAGGCAGGGAGACTGAGGCAACGGTTAACAGGAACGGTTTATTAAAATATTAACAGCAACAGCACTTGTCAGAACCAACTCAACTCTCTTTCTGTCACAGCCGCTATTTATATACCGGCTGGTAAACACAGCAGCCAATGGCATCTCTTTAATTGTCCCGCCGGCTGAGCTGTCAAGTCTCAGCCAATCGGGAGCGCTTCCGTGTTGCCGGGTAGTGAAACGTCGCGTCTGTAACAACACACATACATTGTATATATATTGTATATATATACACTCATTATAAGGCAGAAACTGGAGAAAAATGATTTGATATCAGTAGAATTGGGGGCAGAAGCCATGTTGCTGTGCCTCTACTACTTTGACATTTCAAGCACCATGTTCATCATCCAAACTGACAATACCATAAGATGCTTGCAGTGCTTGTATGTTCCAACTGGGACCAGAGTTTTTCTACATTTCATCTTGCCACATCCTAGGTAGTCCAGTATCACAGTTATACTAGCCTTGATCCATAGCAGCAAAGAGTGGAACCTGAAAAAAATTGGAAGAAGACAAGCTTCAACTAAGACAGTATGAGATGGAGAATCAAGTACTCAAGATGTCACCCAGAGGCTGAATTACACTGCAGAACCATCTTTAAAAATAAGAATGTAGCACAGCGCCAAACATTTCAATGGACAGGGCATGTTATACACACAGGCAAGGCACCAAATTTAGACCAGGTGTTAAATATATTGGTGACCCATCTCTCCACTCCTCTGCTCTTGGATCTCTTATGGTCTGCTGTTGCAAAAGCAATGAAAGCCTGTGTGGCTGCAGGTGCTAGAATTTTCCATTAAATCCTAAATCCCTTAGGAATTTGCCAATACTTCCTGCGGAGAACTAATCAACAATGAAACACATTTTCATGCAGTGTAGCTACGTTCAGTGAATTCAGAAGAATTAGTCCATATACAAACTTTCATGATTTTGAAATGCATCCACTAATCTGTTTTTCAAATAAATAGCACTCTCAAGTCTTCTTCCCAAGATATTGGGAACTTTGAACAATTAACACATTGGTGGGGGGGGGGAGACGATATTGAAAGGAATATGACAACCTTTCTGAGCTTAGACTTTTTAATACACAATACCAAAGCCAGGGTGGAATTCATACAGTCAAGGAAGAAATTTTTAAAAAGGGGAAGATATACAAATGAAAGCAGGTGGAAGTAAATGATGGGAGGGTTGGCTTGACATGCCATTATGAATGCTGCTGCTACAAGTTTGGAAGTATATTTAAATAATAATGGGGGGAAAATCAGTTGGGAAAATGACTTAATTATTTGATGCTTCTTGCCTTTATTACTCTGAGCAGCCATTACTGACAGACATATTAGCATTTCCTTTGTTCCAGTTTGAATGCTGAATTATCTTTAATTGCCACGTATATGTGGTCTGTGGTCTTAAAAAAAGAAATAATAAACTACTATTGTCAGCTTTTGTGCTTTTGTGCAGATATGTTCTGCAGGCACTGAAGGGATATCAAAGGAGGAAAAGGAAGATTTATTATAAATAAATTAAGCTAAATGGACCCAGGAGCTGTTTCTGAGTATCACAGAGTACAAATTAATGAGATACTGATAATTATTTCCCTGTGGGCTTCTTAGCACCTTTATTTTTTTTTTGTCACTCTTGTTTGTTTCAGGGAGCTAATGGGAAAGGACAGGTTGAAGTTGGCATTAAAAACTGTGTGTTCCACACTTTGATACTTACTCAGGGACACACATTCTTGTCTCAGCCCAATTAAAGGGAGAAAACAAGTTTTTCCTATGCCCGGAGCCAATAGTCCAAAGATTAAAATGTGAATTGGCAGCACTGTAATAAGTTTATTTGGAAAAAAGCCCCACTGAGTTCAACTAGGCTTACTAGCAGAAAGGTGTGCATAGAATTACGATCTGATGGACAATCCTGTACTGCATTATAGAGCAATAATCTCCGCTGGGTTAAAAGATCTTTGGGTAATTTTGTGTAAGTCTGTAGTTTTAGTACTACCTCTTTAAAATGAAAGGATTGTGTACAATGTTGGCACCTAAAACAATAATCATCTCCCTGATCCTGCAGTCAATCATCCACTCAGAAAAAGCTGCCAGATCCTTACACTTCACCCAGTTCTGCTGTTGTCGTTTTTTTTTTTAATTTTCCCTTTTAGTTCAGTCAATGAAAAAATAAATAAAATTCCAGTGTTCCAAAATGGAATTCTGATTATTTATTTATTTATAATTTGAATTAAGATTTCAGGTGAAACGGATGACCCGCAAAGCTGTTCAGTTCAAATCAAAATCTGAAATCGGTTTGTTCCATCTCATTGTAAAATGTCAGAAATAATATTTAGATAGTAATTGATATTAACATTAAATTTTTGAAAATATGGTGGATTTTGTTTTAAATTTTTTGGAGTGCATTTAACCAAAGTAACCATCAGTGGTTTCCAGGAAAGTATAATACTGGCAAGCTCAAGCTTAACTAGCTCAGTTACTCTGTCATGTAGCCTTGGAATAAATTGCTTCTTGGATAAATCTTTGAGCCACAATATGTTTAAATCCGTACTAATGTTATCTGTTTAAAGAATTATTGGTCATCTGTATGTTGACAAGTTTGACATGATCAGGCCCTAGGAAAAAGGTGGAGTCCTGTCTCCAGGCCACATAAAAATCTAACAGAGATGGCCATTGAATCATAGTTTAATTTCAGCAAAAGATGGTATGTGACAGTAGTTAAAAAAAATTACTTGGCAAAAGGAAAGGTTCCACCACCACTGCATGGAAGGACACCAAGAAAAATTAGGTCTAGCTTTAGCTTTGGGACAAAGAGATTGGCTTAGCCCAGGGGTCTGCAACCTTAAACACTCAAAGAGCCATTTGGACCCATTTCCCACAGAAAAGAAAACACCGGGAGCCACAAAATCCTTCCCGTCCCTGGCTATTTCTTGAGCAGCCACAAAACTAGCATATGTAGTTGAATTAAACGTTCTGTTGTCTTCTGAAACTTTTCTTTTCTTGGATTTATTTATGGTTGGCCTACGGGGTTGGGGGGGAGGTGTTGAAAAGCTCACATGCCGGTGGGTGTCACACATTGGCGGTTGTGACACATATTTTGAGTGACAGGGAGCCACAGCAGAGGGGTGAAACAGCCACATGCAGCTCCAGAGCCGCAGGTTGCTGACCCCTGGCTTAGCCATTTCTGAATATCTGCCAATGGAGGCAATTGACTTAAGTTTGATAATACTGTGTCTAACCATGTAAAATGTAAATATAAATGTACAAAATGCAAATACAAAACAAAAGTTTCTTAAATATCTAGAGTCTATTTTTTTTTTTTGTCAGTGTAGTAGTAATTCTTCCAACTTGTATATCAGCAACCACATTCACTTTAGTTTTGAATTTGTAATGTTGTTTTTGGTTTGAATTGCAGTGGGTGCACGGAATTGCAAGATTTCAACATCAGTTTTTCTCTGAGATTTTCATTACAAAACATGAGGTTTGCAGTCCCCTGCTGTGCCCCAGTAAGCCCTATTCTATGCATGTTTTCTTGGAAGGAAATCCCATTTATTGTTCTGCTGGCAAAAACTTTCTACCTTTGATGAAATTCACATAGGAAAGCACCGAGTGCAAAAATATTTCTTTATACCACATCCACACCCGCACCCATGCACACACATTATAGAAGTGCATACCAATGGGACTTGAATTTTTTCGGGACAAAGTTAAGATACAAGTACAATCCTCAACGTGTTCAACAAAAATCTTCTTTCTTCTGTAGGAAGTTAACACCTGCCCCTCTGCTAGGAAAATGAGATATTTGAGGAAATATTAAAAAGGCAGAATATTTCCCCTAAAAGGGAAGCAGGAACTCAGCCCCCCTCTACCTTTGTCAATGGGCCATTAAGGCCTGGGCCAGTTTATTCTACATAACAAAGGTCTACCTCCTTCAGGCAGAGCCATATTAGGACTCAAAAGACAACCTACAAATTTACCCCTGCATGGCCCCATGGGAGTCTGACAACCAATCAGAACACAAGCTCAAATTCAAAGCCCAACAGAGGGCATAAAACCCAGGCACTCTCAGCATCTCTGCCCTTTTTTTTTTTTTGCCCAGGATCTCAAGCCATGTGATCCTGTTCATCAATAAACCTTCTTTCCAAGCAACTTCCATGAATCCAGTGTCTTTTTCTCCACTTGGAACTGAACCCAGATGGACATTTCTTCCAACACTCTTATTTTAAGCACATGCCTTGGTCTCTTTCGCATCTTCCTTAGAGGTAGACTAGCTTAAAAAAGATTCTGTAAAGATTCCAGGAACACTATTATATTCTTGGAGGTATAATAACAAAAACTTTAAGAAAGATGTTTCCATAGTTTTCTCTGCCCCATCATGCAGTAAACAAAATCAATATTTTGAGTTTCTTGTTCCCATGTCCTTCAGTCCATGTACTCTTGTTCAAATACTTTCTTAACAGTTTATTCATGCTTTCTCCAAGATCGACACTAAGCTTCTTTACAGCAGGGTCAGTATTGATTAATACTTAGGTGAGAAACTACCAGGAAGTCTCAGGACAATAAATTGGTCTGGGAAATAAAAAAAAGAAGACAACAACATCAAACCACTTCCATACTGTTGCCATGAGAGGAATACAGACAAGTTTGGGTAGTCGCTAAGCATCAAGGGAGACTTCAATTTCACTTGGTCAAAACAACATATCACTACAACAGAATCTTAGGAATAAGAAGCAGGGTGTTTTTCAATCCGCGTTTGCTGCCATGAAATGGCATTTCCCCTTCATAAGTATGACATCATTGACCCAAGGAATGTCAAAATTCTCCAGTTATGAGACACTTTGATGAGCTCTTCTATCAGCGGTGAAATCCACTTACCTTCGCTACCGGTTCAGGAACGGGAGCGCACGCGCCTCTTCTGCACATGGGCAGATGGTAAATCCATGGGACGTGATGATGTCCCAGTGGGTGGGTGGAGCCTCCTGTTGCTGGCGCTACCGGTTCGGCAAGGTGGATAGAACCGAGGGGGATTTCACTGTTGCCTTCTATCAAGACTGCACCTTTATCTGAAGGATCTTCTGCTATCTTGGTTGGGAGTGCCAAAGTTTGCTTCCCAACTCTGACAAAATTGAGATTCAAGTAACGAGGGAACCCAAAAAAGCTATTGCAAAATCTGTTCATGTGTCTACGGGAATAAAAATAAGAATGTGGGCTCCTAGAAGCCACCATTATTGCTGTGTCCTCACAGAGAGAAGCATCAAGCTCCTAATTAATGGCTGAACTAAATAATCACAAAGTTCAGTTACTTATAGCGATGGACCACACATTTTTTTAAATTGGATGATGTATAAATTCCCTTGCTAAGTGACAAGTTATCTACTCAAATGCAGAACTACAGATACAAATCTGGGATGTAATCCTAACAAACTACTACTAGACTGGTTGAAGGAAGAGGTGATCTACACACTTCATCACCTACTTAGTTCTGAAAGGAAGAAGAAAATGACATCATGATTGATGGCATGATGACTGATGGAAATATTTATCTCAGCTTCTTCACCTGCTGTGATCTCAACACAGAATTTTGCTATTAGGGAGAAGGTTAACATTCTGTCTCCACTTGCTTGCCTTCTCTTCCTCCCGATTCATTCTTGTTCCCATTCCTGAGGTTTGTTGTTCTTTGCAAAAGCCTGCAACTGTGGACCCCCTGCAGTACAGTAACCAACCTACAGTAACCAACCCATCTGCCCTCTGCCCAGAAAGGATTCTAGGGTCACCTAGTATTGCAGAGTCAAAAAGTGTACAGCAGCAGCTGCCACAGTGGTAACTCAAGGGAGGCCAGACATGGGAGGAAAAGCCAGGACTAAAGTAAAAGCTCTGAAGGGTCATTTGCAGACTGGGGACTGCAGATTGCCTGCCCTGCAGTTGCCACCAATGTTCACCAGGCCTGGCAGATGGTATCTGATTTCTGTGCTCTAGTTCCTGTCAGCCTCCTAGAAAATCTCAGCAATTCCAGTTCTGCAAAATAGATTTTGCTCATTCCTGGCACTCAACATCAGATCAGCTAGTAGGCAAACATATGTCACAGAAACAAGTTCCGTGTTTCTGCTTGCTTTTTTTTAAAAAAAATAGTATAATTTCATCTAAAATTCCTTGTTTATAAAGATTCCTTTTGCTGAGCACACAGAATTCCCATTCAGCCCTCTGAAAATCAAGTTAAATAAATCGCATTATGGTCTGGGATGGATGATGTGTGAAGATTAAGTTCTATTGTGCTATTCTACTTTTCAAAGAGAGAGGAAGGATCCCTGACCATGTCTTGTAGACCTGGTTAAAAGTGTTTGCCCTCCAAATCCCTGGCTGTTGAACATGCTGTAATCATTTGCGATAATCAGTAGATCTTGTAAAATTTTATAATACTTTAAAAACTTCAAACTGTTCATTCAGAAATAATTTAAAAAAGGGCAGAACACTGCAAGTGCATTCTAGGTACTTGCCTGAATACTTAAATTGTTTAGATAATACGGATCCAGGTATTATTATTATTGTTGTTGTTGTTGTTGTTATTATTATTTACTTTATTCATTACATGAAACTCAATCAACTGAACATTCAAAAATGCATCACAAATACCACTGACTGGTTCTAATGGTTGATACGGGTTGCTGCCAGCGTCCTACGTATCAACCAAGTACCTTCTTAAGATGTGTGATGTTCCAAGTAGCACAGTTTTTTGTAGTTCCACTGGTGTTATGGCAGGAAGTTGCAATTATGTTTTGTTGTGAAGGATCGAGGGAGGACCCAATAACGTATAAAGACACTATTTAGATTTAAAATAGATCATCTTTTATTTACAGATGTTTTTCTTTGCAGGTATCAGGAGCAACAGCTAGCAGAGCAGCGTGGGGTGACCTTAAGTACCCTAAAGGCAGAGCTTCAGGTAAGGAGTGCCCAGGGAAAGAGGAGGGGGCCAGATGTGTATGGGTTAACCCTTGTGATGCCAGGCTGGGGAAAGTGTGTTGAGCAGGTATGACATTTATATGTGACAGTTTTATCATCATCATCTTCATCATCATCTCCTCCAAATCCCTGGCTGTTGAACATTTGTTTATTAGCTGCCTAGGGAGCAAACATAGTGCTCCCAACTCCATTTTTCCGCATATCAAGCATGGGAAGAAGGTTGCACTGAGAGACTGTGATTGGTAGAAGTCATCAGCTAGCATGCATGGCTGAGATGGACTTTAACCTGTATTAGCTCCTATATATTGCAGGTGTAATAGAAGGCAAGTTTACCTGGAGATTGGAGTTGGTTATAAATAGCAGAGAGCATTCAAAATAACATTGGCATTATTGGTTAGGAAAATTAATGGGATCTGAAATCAATTGAGGATTATCCTACTAGAATAGTTATTCTGCTGCCTCTTATGCATAAAACAATTCTATTTGCCAAATACCCATGAGTTTGTTTAAACTTCGAATATGTTGCTGCTTTTCTTCTATTTTATGAGTTGCTAATAGGTAGGAAGAAAGAAAGAAAGAGGTAGAACAAATGGTTGCTAAAAATTCTTGGGCTCTCATGTATTTCATATTCCTTTAATAATGTAGCACAGCTTCCTTACAACCACAGAGATCATGCAAGGAACATTTACCATTCTTGCTCTTTATTTGAGTTGAAGGCCTCAAATAAAATATGCTGAGAACTTGGGGGAAAGTCAAAGTAAATTTGGTGCCTGGTGAAATTTCTCTTGTATGAAGTCCACCTATACCTTAAAGTGATGTTTAGCAAATCTCGGTGTGCAGACATTGCTACTCAGCGCTCCGTTTCTGAGATAATTATGTTACAAACAGAAGCCACGTTCAATTTATGGTAGATAAAAAGAATATTTTTCTCAGGAGAGCCTCTAAATATTGAGCTCTAGTTGAAACAGCCAAATGACAGCAGAAATTACAGAAAATTATTTCTCATGGCGAGAATACCAAATTTAGGAGAGAAAAAAAGCAAGCACCCTGTTCTTTGTTTTCTCTGAAAGAGAATCTCACTGGCTTAATTGTAGCCAGATGAGGAAAGCAGCACTGTTGAAATGTTAAAAGACTGCCTTGGTACTTTTCTGATTTGTCTGCAGTGTGTTAAAATGAGAGGAGGAGTGACAATGCATATAACTAAAATGGTGGCTTTCATGAAAAATATAGCTTTGTCCAACTGTAAAAGAATGTGGTAAAAATACCTGTGCCGTTTATATATTTATACTGTAATCCTTTGTATGGTTCCCCAGAAGCAATAATCTATTCAGTGAGGACAACTCACGGTAGAAATGTTGAAGGAGTGCATTTCATTTCAAGAATCCATTGTAGCATTAATAGGGACAGAGAATCCAATTTCTTGCCCTGAAAATTGCTTATGTATTGCAAACAGTGATGTATATGATTAGCAGAGCTGCATAGAAAATTTCATGGACTAGAAGAGATGTCTATAAAATGTATGCTATATATGTATGCCCGGGAAAATTATATTTAAAGATGTCTTTTTTTAAAAAAAGGCAAAACAGATGCAAAAGGTTGATAAAAGAGTAATACAGGTAGTCCTTGACTTACAACTGCCACGAGCCCAAAATTTCTGTTGCTAAGTGAGACAGTTGTTAAGTGAATTTTGCCCCATTTTACTACTTTTCTTGCCAAAGTTGTTAAGTGAACCGCTGCAGTTGTTCCAACTAGTTAGAGGGTTGTTAAGTGAATCAGGCTTCCCCATTGACTTTGCCTGTCAGAAGGTCACAAAAGGGGATCACATGATCCCAGGACATTGCAACCGTCACAAAAATGAACCTGTTGCCCAGCATCCAAATGTTGATCATGTGACCGTAAGAATGCTACAATGGTCATGAGTGTGACAAACTTTCATAAATCACTTTTTGCAGTGATGTTGTAACTTTGAACAGTCACTGTTGTAAGTCGAAGACTACCTGTTCACCCAATAAAACTCCTCCCCCATCTTGTTTTTTTTTTTCCTCCTTGCTCTTTCCACCAGAGAGATTGCTATGTGTATATTTCAACATACAATAATATTTATTTGTTTATTTAGCGTATGGCAAATGCATGGACTTATAGTTGTTTACCCAGAGAGCCAGGAGTTCTGCCAACTGTCGTTAACTGCCAATTCTTCAATGTAATCTGGTTGCTACGAGGAGGCGAACTAGCATCACACCTCATCCAATAGTAGTTCATATGTAAGAGAGGAGATGTGGGGATCAATTCAGGGGTGAAATGCTCCCGGTTTGGACCGGATCACCCGATCCAATAGCGATGGAGGCGGATGGCTTGGAGAACTGGTAGCAAAAATCCCTGCCCCCCCCCCCCCCGCCCTCCACCATGCTTAGCTGAGCCGCACAATCATCAGAGGCTTTTTTTTTTTACTTTTAAAAGCATTTTTTCTACAACCTCTTTGGCCGAAAAAATGCTTTTAAAAGTAAAAAAAAAAAAGCCTCTGATGATCATGCGGCTCAGCTGGGATCCTCAGAGGCTTTTCAAAGCATTTTTTCTACAACCTCTTCAGAGGTTGTAGAAAAAATGCTTTGAAAAGCCTCTGAGGATCCCAGCTGAGTTGCCTGATTGGCAAAGGTTTTTTTCTTTTAAAAGACTCTGACGATCCAAGCTGAGTTGCCTGATCATCAGAGGCATTTAAAAGAAAAAAAGCCTCTGCCAATCAGGTAACTCAGCTGGGATCGTCAGAGCCTTTTGAAAGCATTTTTTACAACCTCTTCGCCAAAGAGGTTGTAGAAAAAATGGTTTTAAAAGTTTTTTAAAAAATGGCCACACCCACCCAGTCACATTAACTCCCCCCACCAAGCCACGCCCACAAAACCGGTAGTAACTGTTGTGTACTGGGCATACTCTAATGTTTAGGCCCCCTGTTGGAACGAATAAATATGGGAACGTGTTGTGATTGGTTGACCTAGCTGACAGGGGAGTATATAAGAGCTGTCAAGAAGGGCTCGGGTGTTCGTTCGCATGTATATGTTAATTGGTTAGGTTGTCGGTTCCAGTTAATAAAAGAGTTACCTCAGCCGTTCATGTGTTGTCAAATATAAATGAATACAGTATTTATTACTGGCGACGAAGGTGGGATAGCGGACCCAGAGGAAGAGACGCCATCGAGGACAGCAGCCTGAGGCAACCTCTGAGGTAACAGTGAAACGAAGCAGATATACGGCCATGGCAGCACAACAGATGTTTCCCCCATTTGACCAAGGCAAAGAGACATGGGATGCTTATATTGCCAGATTTGAGTGTTTTTTAATTGCCAATGACTATACTAATCTCTCAGCTGAGAGGAAGAGGGCATACTTCCTCAGTTTTTGTGGCCCTGAAATATTCGACACAGCTATGACCCTTATGGCCCCTCAATCAATTCATGCCGGTACGTGGGAGGATTTTCTGGCCAAACTTAAAAGACACTATGCACCTGCACCCTCCCGAATCGCCCGCAGACAACATTTCTATCACCGTGACCAAGCCCCAGGTGAATCAATTAATCAATATGTCGTGGCGTTGCGAAGGGCTGCCCGTCACTGCCAATTTGACAACCTAGATGACTACTTGTTAGACCGCCTCGTGAGTGGCGTGCGCGATAAGAACTTGAAGCAGCGTTTGATCGCCAATGCTGACCTCACATTTCAGGAGGCTTTACGGGAGGCATGTGCCACGGAATTAGCTACCCTATCCATTGCCGAACTACCCCATGGCCAGACTGCTCCCAATTCTGAGACTGGCGCGAACTCAGCTAATGAAATTGTGACTGAACAGTATTATGACTCAGAAGAAGAGGAAGGCGAGGTTTGCCAAGTTAAAGGGACTAAGGCTAGGCAAGCGAGGGAGAGGAACAAAACTGACGGATTCCCCGGGTGTTACAGTTGCGGGGGACAGCACGTTCGTGCATCATGCCGTTGGAGAGACGCTGTCTGTAGGCTCTGTGGGCGGCGAGGACACATTGCCAGGGTGTGTCGCTCGGCGCAGCCGCAGATCAACTCGCGTTCCCCTGCTGAAAACAACGCGCCACGCCGTTCTGGCCCGAGACCTGCGCATGCGCGCCAACGACAAGGATTTTCCGCCATCAATCGAGTGACGTCACGCCAGCGAGAGGTAAATCCAAAGATTACTCTGACAGTTCAGATAGAAGGGCGCCTGTGCAACATGGAAGTGGACACGGGGTCCTCCACAACCATCGTATCGTGGAGCACGATCAAACGTCTAGTGCCGAAACTGGCCAAGCGACACCTCAAACCTTGTTCTCTGCTACTGAAGGACTACCAGGGCGCCCTGATTCCGGTTGTGGGAACCGGTACCTTCAGAGTTACTTTTCATGAATTTCAGGGTCGTCTCTCTTTAATAGTCGTTGATGGCCCATTACCTAGCTTACTCGGACTGAACTGGTTCGCCGCCCTGGGCCTTACTATACAGGGCATTCACTCTATCCGATCATCGGAATTAGACCTCTTGGCGCGTGAATTCCCGTCTGTTTTTTCTGATTCGTTGGGCAAATACACTGGCACTCCCGTATCTTTCAGCCTTGATCCTGCGGTCCCTCCAAAACGCCTTAAGCCGCGCCGGGTGCCTCTTGCATTACGACCGCGCGTGGACGAAGAACTGGACAAGCTTATTCATCAAGGCGTCTTAGAACCTGTAGATTACGCCCGTTGGGAAACCCCCACTGTCATCGCAATTAAAGCCAACGGCTCCATCCGCATCTGTGCTGACTACCGGGCAACGATTAATCACGCCCTGCAGGATCATGCCTATCCTGTTCCGGTGGTCCAGCATTTGCTGCATTCCCTGGGCCAGGGGTCAGTTTTCGCAAAGCTTGATCTATCCCAGGCATACCAGCAACTGCCTGTGGATGATCTCACCGCCGACGCACAGACCATCATCACACATCGTGGGGCTTTTCGTTGTCGCCGTCTGCAGTTCGGTGTGTCGATCGCCCCTGGGATTTTTCAAAGTCTTATGGAGCGTTTACTCTATGGTATCCCAGGGGTCGCCCCTTACTTTGATGACATCATCGTTTCAGCTGCCTCTGTCCCTCAACTACTGTCTCGTCTCTGACATGTCCTTACAGTTTTCAAGCAGGCGGGGCTCACCGTTAAGAAGGACAAGTGTCTTGTTGCTGTGTCACAAGTGGAATTCCTCGGATTCCTTATCGACCGCCACAGCATCCACCCAACCCCCGCGAAGACTAAGGCCATCCTGGATGCTCCGTCTCCAACTTCCAAAGCTGAACTTCAAGCCTTCCTCGGTTTATTAAACTTCTATGCCGTTTTTCTGCCACATAAGGCTTCTGTGGCTGAGCCCCTACACCGGTTGCTGGACCGTGGGGCTAAGTGGGTGTGGGATACCCGGGCTGAAACTGCTTTTGCCGCTGTTAAGCGTTTACTTGTGTCTAATGCTGTTCTTGTTCAATATTCTGCTACCCTCCCCTTGGTTCTTGCATGCGACGCCTCTCCCTATGGGGTGGGCGCAGTGTTAAGTCATACCTTCCCTGATGGCCATGAGGCTCCTATTGCCTTCTATTCCTGCACCTTAGCCCCTGCGGAGAGGAACTATTCGCAATTAGACAAGGAGGCATTAGCCATTATCACATGGGTTAAGAGGTTTCATGATTACTTATATGGCCGGCATTTCTCCATTCTGACGGACCATAAACCCCTGTTAGGGTTGTTGGCCGGGGATCGTCAATCTCCACAGTTCCTATCACCTAGGCTTACCCGTTGGTCTGTTTTCCTATCTGCTTATTCCTATTCCCTTTCATACGTGCCTGGAAAACATCTGGCACATGCAGACGCTCTGAGTCGCTGCCCCCTTAAACTGCTCCTCTGTGACCCAGCCCTGGTGTCATCCGTCCTTCTGATTGATGACTCCCCCCTGCCTGTCACTGCAGCGGACATTGCTTTGGCGTCCGCTAGGGATAAAGAGTTGTCCACGGTTCTGAAATGGGTTCTCAGGGGGTGGCCTAGTGGTGAGTTGGGCCCCGAATGGAGACCGTATACTCTCAGGAAGTCTGAGATTTCTACTCAAGAGGGCTGTCTACTCTGGGGACACAGGGTAATAGTCCCCGCCTCCCTGCGGAACTCAGTTCTGTCAACGTTACATATGGGCCATCCGGGGAGGTGTCCGGATGAAGGCCCTTGCACGCGCGTATCTCTGGTGGCCAAAATTGGATGACTGCATCTCAACGTGGGTTTCTACGTGCCTGGTGTGTCAGGAGTCCCGGCCAATGCCACCTAGAGGGGTGCCCAGGGAGTGGGAAGAACCAAGGGGACCCTGGTCCCATGTGCATGTGGATTTTGCGGGGCCCATCCGCGGCCAGATGTTCTTGGTCCTGGTCGATGCTTTTTCCAAATGGGTCGAGGTGGTGGCCATGGCCTCCACCTCCACAGAGGCACTCTGCCATGTTTTGCGCACTCTGTTTGCAACCCACGGATTGCCGGATGAACTCGTGTCCGACAATGGTCTTCAATTGACCTCCACGGGATTTGAAGTGTTCCTTGCAGGGTACGGGATTCGCCATTGCCTTATTTCTCCTTACCATCCGGCCAGTAATGGCCGGGCTGAAAGGGCAGTGAGGTCAACGAAAGAGGCGTTAGGGCACATGGGAACTAGCAACTGGCAATAGAAATTATCTGAGTATCTCCTTACGCAGCACTCCACTCCGTGTCCCCTGACCAATCGCAGCCCTGCGGAGCTCCTCATGGGCCGCCGTTTGCATACGGTGCTGGACAGATTACATCCTGAATACACGCACCGTACTCCGTTACTCTCCAGCCGGGCCACTGGCAGGCTGGAGGAAGGGGATTTGGTTTATGCCCGTAACTATACGGGCCAGCCCTTATGGCTTCCTGGGGTTATAGCAGAGGTTACCGGCCCATGTTCGTATAAAATAGACATGGGGGAAAATCAGATGTGGAGGCGGCATCTAGACCAGATACGGGTTAGGCACGACCCTAGAGCCAGGGGGACGGGGCCACGCGAGGTAGACACGGACATTAATCAGGATGATGAGGCCCCTACGACACAAGCCAATGCCCGCCTAAACCAAGCTCACCTGCCCTTTCTCCGAGAGTTGTTGGGGAACCGGCTGCCACAAGACCAGCAAATGGCGAGCAGCCAGAGGGATACAGCCTCGTTAAACGAACGGCCATCTGCGGAGAGACAAACCGCTAGCTATGCCACCGAGCCAAATAACGGGCAAACTCCTAGCTATGTCTCTGAACCAAATAACAACTTACCTGAATCCAGGAGTAACTGTTGCGGTACGGCACAGGAAATAAGCGAAGGTCAGGGTCAGCAAGCAGAACCAGTAGTCCCACGCCGCTCCAGTCGAGTCCGCCGTTGGCCGGGGCACCTGCGGGATTACGCATGTGCATTCTAGGGATAAAGGGGTGTTGTGTACTGGGCATACTCTAATGTTTAGGCCCCCTGTTGGAACGAATAAATATGGGAACGTGTTGTGATTGGTTGACCTAGCTGACAGGGGAGTATATAAGAGCTGTCAAGAAGGGCTCGGGTGTTCGTTCGCATGTATATGTTAATTGGTTAGGTTGTCGGTTCCAGTTAATAAAAGAGTTACCTCAGCCGTTCATGTGTTGTCAAATATAAATGAATACAGTATTTATTAGTAACCATCAATTAATTTTATAAATCAAATGTGTTATTGTATGGCTGTGTGCATCACATTGTCCTGGCCCTCGGAGTGTTGAGTGAAGCTTTCTGCACGTATATGTACCCCTATACATATACTGTACAAGTATATCACATGCACATTGGTTGGGTGATTTCAGAAAATCATTAGTGTTGGTTTTAGCTACACTTAGTAACTCTGGGTTGTCAAAATAAGGAAAGCTATGCATTGTACAGACATTTTTACTCATTTTTTTAAAAAAATATTTTTTATTTGGAAAGCAGCATCTGAAATTCTGGATCATCTTTCATTGGAAATATAAAATATATTAACATTTGAATCAATGCAATAATCCCATGCGGTCAAATTACTCCCAAATTAGATTTATTTAAACATTTGTAGCACACTGCCCATAGGCAAAGAGAAGTTCGTATACTTTTGCAAATGTAGAACTTTTTCTTGTTTAGGGAAATTAGCAATAAGTAGCAAAGTAGGTAAGTGGGCAAAATAATTTGACAGCAAACTGGCAAAAATGTGCCATTGGGCAAAATTATATACATATTTATATATTCGGAGAAATATGTATAAAATGCTTTTCAAAAATAATATGGAGGGTTTTCCCCATCTCCCAAATAAAATTAAAATTGAGATATTTTTCCCTCTTAGCTCTCTTTAGTACTTTCTACCTCTCTTTATGGTCCACAATGAGAGGTGTATCTTCCCTCTTCTTGCCACTAATTTTTCTTCTTTTCTCTAGTTTATCTGATCTGAAAGAGTGGTGAAATAATTACAAAATTATAGGTGTTACACTTTAACATACAGGTAGTCCTCGACTTATGACCACAATTGAGCCCAAAATTTATGTTGTTAAGTGAAACATTTGATAAGTGAGTTTTGCCCCATTTTACGACTGTTCTTGCCACAGTTGTTAAGTGAATCACTGCAGTTGATAAGTTAGTAACCCGGTTGTTAAGTGACTCTGGCTTCCCCATTGACTTTGCTTGTCAGAAGGTTGCAAAAGGTGATCACATGACCTTGGGAAAGAGCAACAGTCATAAATATAAACCAGTTGCCGAGCATCTGAATTCTGATCATGTGACCATGGGCATGCTGTTCTTCACATAGCAGCTCTTTCAAAGCTCTTGTAACTTTGAACGGTCACTAGATAAACTGGTGTAAGCCGAGGACTACGTGTATTTGTTTATTTTTGTATTTCTGACTCAGCTTTCCTCTATCACAGGGATATCAAACTCAATTTCACTGAGGGCTGCATCAGGGTTGTGTTTGACCTCGCAAAGCTGGGTGGTGTGGCCAGGGTGGGTGTGGCCAGCTCGATGTCATTCATGTCGGGGACGCCTGTGGTAGCCCAAGCGCTCTGCCAGCAAGCTCCATTTTCACTGACAGAGGGCTGCAGGAAGACATCACAGCCAAAAATGGAGGTCGGGAGCACCCTGCACGGTGTTCTACACCCTGCACAGTGTCCACTGCCAGAGGCACCGCGGGCCGGTTCTTTGCTGTTTGAAGGGCGGCCCTAAGCACCCTGCGGCCGGATCTGGCCCACAGGCCTTGAGTTTGACACCCTTGCTCTAACAGCTCTAACCTTGTGTATATCTTCCTCCACAGATATGTACCCATGTAAAGAATATCCATAAAAAAAAAAATAGTGCAGAAAATTAGACTGAAAGGCAGGGACTGATCTAAAGCCTTTGACCTAACAATTATATAGAAACAATTTTAAGCACCCAAGGGATGGAGAGTAGCAAAGTTG
Source organism: Arizona elegans (assembly GCA_022577455.1). NCBI lineage: Eukaryota > Metazoa > Chordata > Lepidosauria > Squamata > Colubridae > Arizona > Arizona elegans. The sequence goes on along the minus strand of JAKOOJ010000001.1, from coordinate 196,188,474 downwards.
TGACAGGAAGGAATTTTGGCCTTGCATAAAACAGGATAAAGTGCGACCAACAGGGGATATAGGACAGTGGTGGGTTTCAAAATTTTTTTACTACCGGTTCTGTGGGTGTGGCTTGGTGGGCGTGGCATGGCTTAGGGGGCATGGCAGGGGAAGGATATTGTAAAATCTCCATTCCCTCCCACTCCAGGGGAAGGATACTGCAAAATCTCCATTCCCACCCCACTCCAGGAGAAGGATACTGCAAAATCTCCATTTCCTCCCAATCAGCTGGGACATGGGAGGCAGAGAATAGATGGGGCGGGGCCAGTCAGAATTTTACTACCGGTTCTCCGAACTACTCAAAATTTCCACTACCGGTTCTTCAGAACTGGTCAGAACCTGCTGAAACCCACCTCTGATGTAGGAGTTGAAAAGGCCTTGAACAACTGACACACTTTATTTATTCTCTGCATTTCCTCTGTTCTTCTCCTTCCCTCAACTGTCATGGACATTTCGATTTCAAAATACATCCTCTAATTAGCCCCATTAACCATAATCAGTGGAACATTTAATTGCCTCTTCTGCAGTTCATCATCTCATTGGAACTGCTCTCTACTTAATCTTCATCAAATCCCTGCAGAAAATGTCCAGACGCTGGGCTTCATGCTTCAGTTTATGACAGAAATATTTTCCATTGCAGCTTGTGGTACAACACATACACGCAGAGAATGTTGAGGTTGCAGCCTTGCTGATCAGCTTTTGCGTGATCCTGCCATCCTGCCACAAAACAAATTGGTGACAGAAATCAAGGAAACAAATTTACATTTTATTCCAAACAGTTGTCCAATATCGTCTAATATGTTCCAAGAATTGATTGTGCTTTCTTTATGTCAGTGGCCCATCTTCTCTGTCCCCTTTTCATCTGATCTGTTTTGCTGTGTATTGAGGATAAGGGGAATATGGTTAAAATATATGTTTTAGTATATAAAGGTAGTCCTCGACTTACAACCACAATTGAGGCCAAAATTTCTACTGTTAAGTGAGACATTTGTTAAGTGAGTTTTGTCCCATTTTACGACTTTTCTTGCCACAGTTGTTAAGTGAATCACTGTAGTTGATAAGTGAGTAACCTGACTGTTAAGTGAATCTGGCTTCCTCATTGACTTTGCTTCTCAGAAGGTTGCAAAAGGAGATCACATGACCTTGGGACACAGCAACAGTTATAAGTATGAACTGGTTGCCAAGCATCTGAATTTTGATCACATAATCATGGGGATGCAGCAAAGGCCCTAACGTGAAAAATGGTCATAAAGCACATTTTTCAATGCCATTGTAACTTCGAACGAACGGTTGTAGGTTGAGGACTACCTGTATTTATAATATATAAAATGAAAATCCCTGGCTAAAAAGAAAGATTAAAGGTATAGTGTGCTGCATTAAAATACAATAAAAGACAAAAGCTCTGGAAATTCCGAATTCATATTGCCACTGGGCTCCAACTAAGTACTTAATACTATTTTCTGACAAGACCCTGAGGAAAAGGACTCATGGTGTCAAAGTTTACAGAAGCCCAACTGCTATTAATCAATGGCCATCTAGTTGTCACATCTGAGCTTGATTGAGAGCACTTGAAAGCCGCTCTCAAAAAAAGTTTCAGCCTGGATAGACCATGGCAAAGATAATCAACGTAGATCTCATTAACAGAGCCCAAGATGTCCACTGACAAAATCAAATCAGATCTTTCTTTGGGAGGTGAGGATGATGGCAAAATAACCCTCAGGACAACCTGTTCAGTTGCCCAGCAAACTGCAGTTTGCTTCTGCTGAAGACACTTCAAACATGTTGTGCTTGCTCCCTGCTCATATGGTCCCATGCTGAGGTATTTCCAGTGAAGCTACAGCTCAACAGGAAATGCACTGAGTGTTTCAACAGGAGCAAGATTGGAGCTCTGTGGAGGTTGGATGTATTGTAGGTGGTTTTCCTAAGTGTGAGAACTTTTGCAACTCTTCTGGGTCCTGACTGTTCTTTTTCCCCACAGAAGTTGAGCAACTGTACCTTTGCGCTATCATTTCCCCACGGGTTCAAGAAATTGGGCAAAGGCATGGCACTCGGTCCACCTCAATTAACATCTGGGGATTTGGCAAGCAAAAATGACATTTGGTGTGGTGAGAACTTGGATCTCTAATTCTGCACTAAGCCCAAATATAGGTGGAAAGATATATCAGAACCAGAGGTGGTATTCAGCTGGTTCGGACCAGTTCGCAGAACCAGTAGTGGAAATTGCGGGTGGGCCCGTCCACCCGCCCCAGCTCTATGCCGTCCTATTTAGGCACATTTTTGAGGCCAGGCGCATGTGCAGAAGGCACGCATGTGAGCAAAGCGCATGCACGGAAGGCCGGGCGCGTGTGGAAGGCAGGTGCGTGCATGAACCGGGCGTGCACACGCGGGGCGAACCGGTAGTAACATAATCTGAAACCCACCACTGATCAGAACCCAAGATGAACTTGCCTAACAGTTTTCAAGCAGTGTAAATTACCATTTTGTCTGATTTGCATCAGCCCATCCAAATGACCAAGGACCTACCGTATTTTTCGGAGTATAAGACGTACTGGAGTATAAGACACACCTTAGTTTTTGGGGAGGAAAATAAGAAAAAAGCTGATTGGCAGGTGGATCAGCCTCCCAGAATACCCCCAATCAGCTGTTCCCAGAGGTGAATTTTAGCAACAGGTTCCTTGGTTGTGAAATCTATGCCTTGCTTTTTTTTCTTCCTCTGAAACTTCTGAAACTCTGCTTCAGAAAAAACATTTTTTTTCTGTCTCTGAAAGTCTCCAAAACAGCTTCAGTAGAAAAGCCTCTGAAGCTCTATTTGGGGGCTTCTTTCATGAAGCTTCGTTTCTGATGCTTTTTTCAGCCTCTGAAACCTCCATTTGAGAAGCTGGGTGGGGCTACATTCAGAGTATAAGACACACCCAGATTTTCAAAACCCCCCCCCCTTTTTTTTGAAGAAAAAAGGTGTGTCTTATACTCCGAAAAATACAGTACTGAGCAAATAAAATACCTATTTTATTTGCTCAGTATTGGATGATATATGTCTGTAATTTAAATACGCTTCCGACACAAATAAAGAAGAGAAGCCCAGCCACTCTCACAGCAACCACACTGAAACTGAGAAAGTGAGACTTTCTTCAGGTGTAATATATCCTTTATTTCCTTTCATATAACTCAGAACTCAGCAAGGTGCCATAGATAGCTGTAGAACTGTGTTTTTATTCAGTGCATATAATGTGCTTCTCAATATTTCCAAGGTAAACCAAATTCAGATAAAGCCTAACCAGACTGAACTCAAATAATCTCGCCTCTGCATCAGATTGTTTTTGTTTCATTTCTTTTTATAAGCAGTTCTCGACAGACATGTAATATCATCACATCTTTCATTCTAATGCCATAAAGCTGTCATTCACGATCTCCACCGACATCAGCACAGTATTTGCTTCTGAGGGTGGTAAATTGGCTCAGTAGGACTCCATAGATGTGTTGTCACAAACCAAGGACAAACTTTGTATGTTACATTAGTTTCTTAAGTGATTATGCAGTGCTGTCGGCCCAATATCTAACAGCCATTTCAGTTTAGTGCTTTAGTCTAGGATCAAGGTTCTTCATTGTTTTTTAGCAATGATTCGTTGTTACATCTTTTAAATTGTTTTACTAATTAATGAATTTAATTGCATTCAGTTGGCTGTTTTTTATATAGTTTTAATAGTTGCAAGCCACCTTAATCTTTATGTGTGTGTGTGTGTGTGTGTGTGTGTTTTTTTCTTCTAGCCAGGTTTTCCCTACGTAGCCAAGGTTTTTTTGTAGCTCCAGCAACCTTGGCTACGTAGGGAAAACCTGGCTAGAAGAAAAACACACATAAACCCTACGAAGAAGTAAGAAAATTGATATATATATATATATATATATATATATATATATATATATATATATATATATATATATATATATATATATATAGAAAGCATAGAACATGTGAACTAAACATGTTCCGATTGATGAAGCATTGGTTGTTTCTGCATCACTACCCTATAGTAAATATCCAAGATGATTCCAATTATCATCAGGACTAGAGAGGAGGAGGTAATTTTTAGAACATCACCGGAATTTTCAGTGACACGGGTCTCTGGCAATTCACCGCAGCCAGTTCGCCATGACCAACCTGCACAGCCAACTCACCACAGCCAACTCGCTGAAGGACAACTCACTGCAGGACAAGAGTTACGCTAATATCAAAGAAATGGTGGACTAGAATCATTAAAGAAAGGATGCAAAAGGAGGGACAGAATGAAATGTGAATGGCAAAAATTAAAATAATTTTTATTTATTTTAAATAGTTAAATAGAATTGTTAAATTGTCCTGCAGTGAGTTGACTTGAAGTGAGTTGGCTATGGCAAATTGTCCCATTCCCTGGTGACGCAGCCTGTGTTTTCCATTGAAAAGGTATCTTTTCAACCCAACTCTAAGGCTTTGCATCTCCCAACAGATTTGGAAAAGCTCTTCCTTGAAATGTTAAGAGTGCTGCTTTCCAATCAGTATCGGCAATACTGAATTAAATAATCATAATAGTGTAAGATGCTTCCTTAAATTATTTAGAAACTGTGGGCTTGTCTCCATACGTTCTTCATTCTGCTCATAAAGAAGAATGCAGGATGAGTAATGAAGATGTTGCATGGCTCCTGTTTTTTCCACTGCAATCTCCCCAGGTAGACAGGGAAGAACTATGGTGAGGGTTTAATTGTCAGGTTTACTGCCTGAGCCAGCAATAAACCATTTATAGGAGCAATCTGAAAAGGGAAGTCATGATAAGTCCAGCAGCCTCACAGAAACAGGAAAACCTCAAAGTCCAATTTGTTAAGTCCAAACAGGAGGGAGCAGCCCAACAGCTTATTTTGGTATCTCAAGTAAGGCAAATTTTGGACAACGCAACCAGTGTTTTAGGCATTCCAAGTGCCATGCTTCTTGACTGAGTTATGAAACATGACCCCGACAGACAAGATTGTCATTACAAGACTACAAAGCATCTTTGTGCAGTGAATATCAGCCCTACTAATTAGATCAGACCAGGAAGTCAACTCCACAGGAAGGTTAAAACTACTTAAAAAAAAAAAAAGACTGATTACACTAACAGAATCTTGCAAGTCTGATGGTGCTGTACCTACTCTTCTTTACACTTCAGAAAATTAGAGAGGCAACGGCCTAAACCACTTGTGAATGTAATCTTATGGTTCTAGATTTAAACATTGCTTCAACCCTTTTTGCCTATGTTCCTGCATGTCTCTGTCAAGGCCACCTTCCTTACTTTCTACAGCCTATGCACCAAGTAGGCACTAATCCTGTACCTTTTAAGAATCATCTGTCTTTAGGACCCAGGATGCCTTTGCAAACTCATCCTCATCTGATGTGTCTTCCACCTGACTGAAGAGTTCATCTTTAAGGAGGTGTAACCCCCTAGGGTCTTCCTGGGTACGGAGGGACCTGCAATTCCTGCTGTTCTTCAGAAGAGGACTCTTCCAGAGAGGAGTGGCAGTTTGTGAATTCAGGTGAAGTTAATTACACCCTTCTGTGGTATCAAAAAGGGTGAGTTTCATGGTGAATTCCAATAATGCTTGGCCAACCTTAAGTTTCAGCAGTGCTTGTCAAATAAAATTGCATCCCATGGGTCACCAGAGGGAAACTGTGCATGATGATACCTCCTACACGCATTCTTTTCACAAAAGAATGAAGTGGATATATATCTGCCTCCTCAGTACAACACATCACATTATTAATGTACAGTGGTCCTACAGAACATAAAGTTCATTTATTTATTTATTTGTTTGTTTGTTTTAATTTCTATACTGCCCTTCTCCAATATAGGACTCAGGGCGGTGCACAGCCAAAGTAAAAACCAGACATAGAAAAATTAAAAACTGATTAAAATAATTAGATAATTTGGCCATAATTAAAAACAATTCCAATTTAAAATAGTTTAAAAATTTGACTCAAGCCAGCCCAGCTAGTTGGAATAAATGGGTTTTCAGGGCCCGACGAAAAATCCGGAGGTCTGTTATTGTACGTAACTCTGGGGGGAGGTTGTTCCAAAGGGTGGGCGCCGCCACAGAGAAGGCTCTCCCCCTGGGGGGTCGCCAGCCGACATTGTCTGGCGGATGGCACCCTGAGGAGGCCCACTCTGTGCGAGCGTACTGGTATCTAAGTAAACCAATCAGTAAGCCAGTGCAGACAAAGCTACCATTGAATGACCTAGCTCTGGAACCTCAGTCTCAAAGAGGAAAAAAATAAGTTGTAGCAAAAATGATTTCCCCTCTCCAAAAAAGTAATGACTATCAAATTGAATTTGGCTCAGTAAATCAGTTGATTCTAAAAATATCATAAACCTTGAAAGCATAGCTGACTGTTTTACAAAACTCAGCTGTCACCAAGATTCCATTTCTTTCCATTTTGTTATTCAATCCAATATCACATAGTATTTTTTTTAAAGAATACTTGGTATATATTTGGAAATAGTAGGTGGGAGAAGAGAAATCAGAGAGAGGCAAATAAAAGGCCTTTTGAAGTGGAAATAAAATAAAAATTTGTATGTTTGCTCAAGAGTGGAGAAGGAAAAAAATGTTCCCTTTTATATAATTTTCATAAGCTCCTGAGGGCAGATGCAATTTTTAAATATTACAAATTGGTGATATTAAACCATAATGCAGTTACAGAGGAAAGATTTAATAAAAACTATCAGTATATACGAAAAAGAAGCAACCAACTAATGGAACGACAGTGCAATGCAGCTTTTCATTGTGTGTAATGGACATTCTTTTTTCAACAATTTATAGAAGAAATCCATGAAAAGTTTATGACTTTGACTGAAAATGACATTTTGCCCAGGATACGTAGGCAGGAAGGAGGGGAATACAGTAATAAACCCAGAAGAGTCTGTGAGTAATTAGTCCCATGTATATCATAGCTGCTAGAATGCAGGGCCTGCCTCCAGAAAGAGGCAATATGCTGAAAATATTACTTTGTATCAAGAACAACAAATAAGTTGTTCTTTTGTATCAAGAACAACTTATTACAACTGCTGTAATAAATAGAGAGACACTCTAAAAACCCATATTTATTCAGAGAAAATGAATAAATCATGAAAAAAGTGCCAATGAAAGAGAAACAAAAGGAAAAGAGCACTTTACTCATCCTGAGGCATTATTATTATTATGTAAAAAGATTGTTGTCATTCAGTGGTCTTGAGAGTGCATGTGTGCTATAGGATTTTTCAGACCTCCAGTGACAAGAGAGAAGACTCTGATTTTGGAAGAAGATAAATCAACCTCGTAAAACTCCTCTGGGTGTCTTAAAATATCTATGGCTGGTACCTGTCTACGGTTGAAACTCTGGGGTGGATGAGAAAGAGGAACACTGAAGTGATTATCTACCCACAGGGTTCAAAGCTGATTCATTTGGTCACTGCCCAGAAAGAGAAGTTCACGAGTGTAATTTATTTCTCTCCCATAATTTTTTTTTTAAAAAAACTTCCCTAATAGGAAGTGCAAAAGGCTCCCCATGAGGAAACCGACATGAAAAATGGAGGCTTAGGACAGGAGCTGCTTTACCTTGCTTTCTGTCTGTCAAGTGTTATGGAAGGGTTGCAAAGATTGAAGAAAAAGTTGCACTTCCCAAGTGTTTCTGCCAGGCTATGGCCTCAGAGTGCTGCTTCAGCCTGTCGCCTCCTTTCTCTCTCCTTAAATTCTGCTGAAAAACAAAAACAAAAAAAAGGAGCCTTCCTCAGCTGAGTAGTTCCAATCAGCTGCTGATCAGTGATAAGGTCAAAAAGAGAGCAATGAGCTTGGTTCCAATTAGAGAGCCTTTCTAAACACTAGATGGGACTTAATGGAGAAGGCAGGGACTGATCAGACAAAATTGTCCTAGGTACTGAGCACTGCCTAAGGGACCAGGGCTGCTTCTTTTTTTCTTTTTTTTTGGGGGGGGTCCATTCCCTGATATAATTATCTTTCAGAGGTCAAGCTATAAAGCCAAATCCAACTTTTCCACTCCTTCAATAGGCTACTGTACATTCAAACTTCTTGCAATGTGGTTCAAAACGTGTACACAAAGTATGTCTGCTACAGAAAACTGTTCACAGTGGGAGTACACCTGAATTTACACACTTTTTGGCACGTGTTTTTCAAAAGAAACAAGCCATCATAGAAACATAGGAGAAAAAGGCTTAAAAAAAAACACCTGGTTAACCAAGAAAAACCTAGGTTGAAGGTTTCTCCTAATTTGCTCTGGCCCACAGAGATGTGTATCAAAGTCATTAACAGTCCAAGGTCATAAATTGATTGAGAAGCTTAAGTTAGCCCTGTCCAAGATAAGCCATAGTTTCTTATCAGCAACTGATGAAGAATAGGAAGCGGGCATCACCTCCAGGCACAAGATACATAAGACTGGGTAATCACTGAAGTTATTCGAATCTCAAGATTCTCCAGCCTCCATGAATGCTGCAGTTTTTGGATGGAGGCCCAGAATGCAAAGATGGTGTCAGGATCAGGAAGTCCCATTCAGCCTCGCCACTTGATGCTAAGACCTAGTTGGATCTTCAAGATTGGATCTGCTTGGGTTTTTCTCCTGCTCTCCTTGCTTCTTTGACAGGCCAATGTTAGCTATATCTTAAGATGTAGAATATTCTGACTTTAAGGTTAATGAAAAAGCAGGAGAGGCTGGGAGAGGGCAACTGCAACAAAATCCACTGGGATACAAATAATTGAAAGCCTCGCACAGAAATGTAAATGTTGTGATTCAAAACAAGTTTTAATCATTGTTTTGTAATTATTTCTAAATATATGCCAATCCAATTTGAATTGTATTTAGAGGACGGTGTTTTGTTCTGAATTTTCTAAATATAGTTCAATCTATAAAGTTCAATTTGGCTTTGTTTAATTTTATGCAAGTAGGCAGGCATGCTAAATACTGAACAGACTGAATAAAGTCTCAAGAGGTAGCAGCATGTGGCTGCTACCTAAATAGCTGAGTGGCATAGGACCTCCAAGTGCTGCAAAAAACCCTCTAAAATAGGGGGGTCAAATGGCAGCCTGCAGGCCAGATGTGTCACGTGCCAGCCACACCCACCCCAGCTCCACAATGGGAAAAAAACATTTTGATACATCATGTGACAGCAACATGGCGCGGTGAGTTTGACACCCGTGCTCTAAAAGGATGCAAATGACCATCTGTCTGCAAGGAGTATAAATCCTTCCATTTCCCACCATCCAGTCAGAGCTGAAGCAGCTTCTTGGATGAGAAGCGAAACGACTTCAAAGAAAAAAATAAGGAAGTCCAGTTGCCTCCTGAAGAAAAGCACCTTTGGATCAACCATGACCTGGACAATTGAGAATCTCTATAGGCCATTGGACCTGTTTAGTACATGGATGGCAAAATCTAGAAAATTGGGGGGGGGAGATCAGCTAGGCAATTTGGGGGAAAAAGAGAAGCAATAGCACCCCAATTCAGTATGTCTTGCAAGAAAACTAACTGGATATGTTTATTGTCTTATATTAAAGTCACTTGGAATCAAGCTCAATGTCAGAGCCTATAGCTTTTAAAATAAATAAAGTAGTTGATAACTGTTAGGTACTTCTTCTTTCAGCTTCCTGCTACTGGTTGCATGTCTACTTAAATTACTAGAAATTGTTTCTAGATCTGCATATGAAGATCTAAATTAACATACTGTATAGATATTTCATTTCTCTCTGCTTATCCTGCAGTTTTGGATGCATGTAAATTCAGCCAGTTCTAACACCACTGAATGCTCCCGTGCCCTCAATCCTTTTCTGGAACACTTTAAATATATATATATATATATTCAGCACTGATGCATCAATAGGCAGCAATAAGGGGATTTTATGAAAGGCCCTAATAGCACATGCCTGCCACAGCAACAATAAACCCAGCAAGTAGAGGACGAAGGAGAGAACTCAGTAGAGTCCAGACGTACAAAACAGTGGGAATGTGGTAGATGGTTCACTAACCTGAGCTAACAATCCTTTAAATATATTTCATTTTCTCTGCATGAGTCGTTTCTTTTCTCCTCTTCTCTTTTGCCCACCACTCCAAAACTTGATAACTTTTTTCATCATAATAAAAAGGGAGGCGAACGCTGAAGATGCTCTGAGGGCAGAAACCCTAAGAGGAAGAGAATGGGAATTGTGCAGCTTTATGAGTAAATCAGCAAAATAAAATTACACAAGAAAAGCAAATGCGACCAAAACTGCATACTAATCTTTTGCTATGTCAAAAGAAGATGAGGGTTATTTATGATAATTGAAGTCTATGAAAATATTGTTATTGATCTTTGTGGGCTGAGGAGCAAGTCTATTTATCTGCTTATTGCTTTACATTTATATGCTATTTACCTGGCATCTTCAGGAGAAAGACAATTATGGTAGTTACAGTGGCATAGAACAATATACACCAGGGTTTTTTTATTATTAACTTTTATTTCATTTTCATTTTCAATTTTTTCTGAATTTTTATTGTGTTCTGGTGCTTCACCAAGAAAGAAAATAAAACCAATTCATATAATATCAAATGCACATCAAATCATATCAGAGTGTGCACTAAGGTGGAGAAGGGAAGGAAAAAAGTCAGCCTAAAAAGTAATGAGGAGAGCTACTTCTAAGTGGAGTTCTAGAGTCACAGAACTGTCTGTCAAAAGAACCTGTCTAGGCAGATGCATTTCAGTGTAAAGTCAATCATTTTCACCGTCGGCATTAATAGGATACCATTTCACCTTCTAAAATGCCTATTGTGGAAACCTTAGAAAGAAGCAAAAGACATTTATTGATATTAATGTTGGAATTTGTACTGAGTTAAACCTTCCCGTTACCAAATTCAATTCTTGGGGATGGGCCTAGGGCAGGGGTCGGCAACCTTAAACATTCAGAGAGCCATTTGGACCCCTTTCCCATGGAAAAGAAAACACAAAACTCTTCCCGTACCTGACTATTTCCTGAACAGCCACAAAACTAGCATATATTATATAGTTGAATTAAAGATTCTGTTTTCTTCTGACACTTTTCTTTTCTTGGATTTATCCATGATTGGCCTACCAGGGATCAAAAAGCTTAATAAATTGTGTGTTGGTGGGTGTCACACATTGGCAGTTGTGGCACATATTTTGAGCGACAGGGAGCCGCAGCAGAGGGATGAAACAGCCACATGCGGCACCAGAGCCGCAGGTTGCTGACCCCTGGCCTAGGGAGCGAGTATCTACTTAAAAGGCCTATTTAAAAGGCTTTTCCCTCCCATCACAAAGTAAGGTGATGTATTTCCAGGGCCTATTCCTTTTCAGGTTCTCCACTTACCACCCTCCAAAACTGGGAGCAACTTCAAAATGAAGCAGTCACTCGGGAGTTAACATTGTTGTCATATGGTATAGAAGCAAGAGACAGAGAGTTGGATGAACAGCTAGCTGTAGATGTAGAGTTCATCCCCAAACTTCTAAAATATGAGTGTTAGAATTTAATTGGATTCTGTCTGAGACATTTTTCCCTTTGCCTGACATCTATCTTGGGGAACTGTAGGGATGACTGCTACGTATGCCAACCAGTCAGCATTTGTCACTGCAGGTTCTGCTTCCCCCAAGCACACAGGCCCTGAACTGACAAAACTCCCTTTTGGCTTCACTTGAGAAAAATAATATCCCTTGCTAGCATGTTCCCATCCTCCCCCTTACATGATTCATGTATTTATCTACCTTAAACTGAAAACAAGCTCTTTATGAGCTAGTTCATCAAATTAAAGAAATAGCAGAACTTCCTGGAGAGCAGAAATGACATCTGGAGGGCTAATATGGACAAATCAGAACTAAGTATTCTACTCAAGTGGAGTTTATATTAATACGTCGTAGTGCTTAACATTCTGGCCTAGAAATCAGAGGACGGTGAATCCATCCCACGTTAGGCATGAAAGCCAGTTGGGTGTCCTTGGGCCTCACAGGATTGTTGTTGTGAGGAAAAACAGGAGGAAGGATTATTAAGTATATTCGCCGTCTTGAGTTACATATAAAGGAATAAAGGCAGGATAAAGATCAAATAAATATCTCTTTTGTCCACCAATTGGGCAATAAACAAAGATCTGGGTCTCTATTTTAAGCCTTTGAAAGCTAGATGATCAACTGGAGGAAGGAGCTAACCTTTGGGCAGCTGCTCTCCAGGAAGAGCGAAGAATGAGGAAACAACAATGCCCTAATAACATAAAAGATTCACAACAAAAGAAACAAAAACGTTTTGAAACATTGGAATGTTCAGGAAAGGTTACACACAAGGACAATTGAACTTCCTGGAATAGACAATGAAAAAAAGGCATCAGGCCACAAATTTGAAATAATTCGCTTGATAGGGATATTGGAAGAGCTGTTTTGAACCTGCTAACGCCAGGGTAAAATGAGTGCTTGAAAAATCTCTTTATTTTGGATTTCTTTTTGTAACCCCTTTCTACTTTTGTATGTCCTTCAATGTTGTCAACCAGCTATTAATGCTAGAAGTTATCCATTCAGGGGTGTTATTTAAGAAATCATTAAGTTTTATTTGGAAAGCAAGAAATGAAAAAAAAATAGATCTTATTGATGGTCTTGCAAATATATCATATGGCTGGTTATCAGTCTTAATTAGCATTGAGATTGGTAGTTGCCTGGCATAGATTTAGAACAACACCATCTCTATTGTTATTATTATTCAGTTACTAGAACTGAAAGTACTTTCCCTCAAAGATTTTCTTTATATGCTATTGTACAAAATGTGTCAATTTTTTTTATGCACTCAGTTTCAAGCTCCAAGTTTGAAATAGGAAAATACAATTGTATCCCTTTCGCTTTTCTGAAACATAGGTTTTTTTAGGCTAAATATGTTTTTCATATATGCAAAATTCATCAGTGATCAGCTGATGTAAGTGAATATTAGACTTTTCAATTCTGAACCCAGTTTTTTTTAAAAAAGGGGGGGGGGACCAAACAGAAGGCTAACAAAGCACTTCCATGATGCTGAAAACAAAATATGCCCGTGAAACTTCCTAAGTCAAGTTTGACTCAAAGGAAACATTACCTTCACTAAGTTGATTACTTGAAGTGATATTGAAAACAGCTGTCATAATATTTTTAAGTTAAGGTTTAAGTACTTCATTTACATATTCTGCTTGGTTTAGAAGAAATAGATGGGACAACTATAATCTCAAGAATATTGGCTCAGTTCATAAAAATGAGGAAGTGCCGCATTTAAAAACACACCTGCACTTGACTTGCATATGTAAAAGAGTAATTCTGAAGCTGGATTCTACATCAACATTCCAGGTAGAGTTTGAAATAGTAGGTCATTGTTTCCCTTGTTTTAAATAAAGAATTAGCTATTGTCTTTGTAAAAATACAAATTAGGCATTCAATTGCAAATTTGATAAAAGTGTACATTTCTTTTCCTAATAGCATGATGATCTGTTACATTTGATTATCTAATTATACCTGGGTTACTGTATGTTGAACAATATTAGATTGTTTAAAATAATCCAGTGTGCCTATCAACAGGGATTAGTAGCTAGTTTTTATGGTACTAATGCAATGTTGACATCATCTGCTTTATTTGGGCTCTGCCCTGATTTGATTTGATTTGATTTGATTTGATTTAGAGATTAAAGATTGGGAGAAGGCGGAGTTCAACTTGAATTTGTATCTCAAGATCTGGGAACAAATGGATTTGATTTGAGCCTCTTTAAAGTTGTAATAGTATCAAAATGCCTATAGATGCTTCATGGGGTAAACATAGGAAGAGCGGAAGATTCATTAGAAGACATGGTTGCTGTCTAGCTTCAACTGGGTGTCTTCAAGAGTTTCTCCTGTATTGAGGCAAAAATAAAAAGGTTGAGAAGAGGATAGCCCAGCAAACCACCTAAGATGCATTGGCTTAGAGCAGTAAATATCCTATCCCCAAAGTTGGTTAAAAGTACAGGTATATTGTTTCCACTTGTTATTCTGGACTTCCCAACTTGGCACAACACTGCACAATTATTACTGATTTCTCCTTGTGGACTGATAGCTTTTTTGGGATACCTGGAGGATTGGCACAGTTACCTGAGAAGCTCCCCACCTAGGAACTACTCTTCTATCATCGGGTTAATTGGGGTACCAGGCTGGGAAAGCATGTTGGCAAAGTTTGACCTCTTCAGGGCTGGATTTGGAAGAACGTCTCCTGAAACGACCTTACTGTGTGATGTAGCTTTGCTGTTTCTGCTACTTAATTTGTAGCGTGACTGGAGCATTTGCATAACTAATTGGTAAGCTCTCCTGGGGGAAGTCATTCATAGGTAAGCAATGAGGAGCATCAATTCTAAATGTAAGTTAGCAGAGGCAGCAAAAGCAAGTAGACATGGTGAGATGCATAGGCACTTGTAGCCTTCAGACTTAAAAAGAGTAAATGTTGAGGCTAGTACCTATGTATCTAAATACCCATTCACTGTTAAGAGCAAATATTAGATTGATTGGCCTTCAGACCATGCACAGAACACGAATTTTACTGCTTCCAGTTGAATGGCTAGAAACCTGCATAGAACAGGGTTCCCCAGAGTAGTCAACATTGTCCCCCAAGATTCAATGGGATTATGTGTTATTTTATTCATAATCCTATCAGTTAAAGTAGTATCTTACATACAATAAATGCTTGGGGGTGGGGTGGGGTGGGTCAGTGAACAATCTGAAACTTCATGAGAGGATTGAGGAGCTGAAGAGTTTGGCGACCTCTGCACTGGAAGAAAAGACCCAAAGCTTGTGAGTAGCTGAGCAAATGAAGGAAGTCCAAGGCAGTATTAGTTTTTTCATCTGAAGGGCAGGGATTTTAATGAGCTGATAACATTCATTGGGCGATCAACAACATCCTTCAGTCCAATGGGAGTGGCCTTGCAATATTAGACAATCTATAGCTGCCAAAGCAGTGTAAATGTGTCACGGAACCTTATGAAGCACATTAAAAGACTTCAGACTGCTTTGAATCCACCTGATCCCTACTTTGTTGATTCTTTTTTCATCTGATGGATGCTTCTTTGCACATTCCTATAGAACACAGACTATGTGTTATCAAGCCCTAATGGGTCATGTTTATGTATTATTTGTTATTGAGTGACTGTATACTGCTCCATTCATCTAAGTGGCTTCCTAACCAAGGAACATCTTAAAAATGATTTAAGAATGAATCCTTGACTCTGACATTTTTGGAAGTTTCCATGTTTGCAGATTGTTGGCAATTTGAACACCACAGCAGTCAGAATATTTTTCCCAAATGCGGATATGCATGCACTCTCCGATCAGTTATGGTATGGATTGGGATTGAGAATTAGAGCATGGAGGTTTCGGAAAGAGCATGGAGGCATGAGGGAAGGATCAGGTGTCCCACTAATGTATTTTACTATAGAAAAGGACAGTTTTGCAGGATATTCTCCCCTATTCTTATAGTGATCACTATCCTACTGCCATATCCAGCGCCCAACAACATTGGGTCTCTTTGCATCTCTAACATTGTGGAAAAGATAAAAATGGTCACCAAAATTTATTTATTTAATTTTTATCCCATCTTTATTATTGTTTTTAAATAATTCAAGGTGGTGAACCTAATACTCCCTCCTCCTATTTTCCCCACAACAACTATCTTGTGAGGTGGGCTAGGCTAAGAGAGTGACCAGGCCAGTGTCACCAAACTGACTTTCAGGCCTCAGGTGTGACCAGAACTCACTGCATCCTAGTTTCTAGCTAAATGTCTTAAACCACTAGATCAAACTGGCTCTGTTCAGACCGCTATTGCTTTATTTCTATGTTACTGCTACTGACAGGCTCGAGAAACTGCTGGAGAATTACGGCAAAACAGTCCTGTGTTTGCTTTGCCGACCAATAAGATAAAAACAAGGCATTTGTGCACAGCTCTACTAACAACTAGCTCTACTAACATAGCTCTACTAACATAGCTCTACTAACAACATAGCTCTACTAACAACTAAAGTGCCCTCCTGCCATAAGGCTTCTCAAATACAGGGATCACAATTCCATCTCTAATTGACATAGAATTGTTTGGATGACGATGAGATCCATCTTGTAGAGATTCTGAAATAAATCCTCATCTACACTGTAGTCAGCATTGCCTAGTTAGTATTTTATATTCTTCTTTTTCCTAAAAACATTTCTAAGAGCTAGGGCAGGAGTCCCCAACCCTCAGGCTGCAGCCCACTACTAGGCCGTGAGCCATTTGGAACCGGGCCACAAAAGAGGTGCATGCACATTCTTATTTCTGTGAGCTTGCCCATCGCTCGTGCTGAACCATCCCCTATCCCCACACTCTCGTGCCAGTCCGCAAAGCTGTAAAGGTTGGGGAAATCTGAGCTAGGGGATTCCAGAATATTTTTGTTCTTATGTGGAGATTTAACAATTACTGGTAGGTATTTTTTTTTTCAAGTGTTCTTTGGGCCAAAATGAAAAGCAGAAAAGAACTGTAGTTTCTTTCCTTCTTTCTAGGGCATATTTCTCTCAAACAAACTGTGGATCTTGCTCCAAATCTAGCACATGTACGTGTGGCTGACTTTCCTAGCTGGTTTTGCCTCAACTGACCCTCATTATTCAGGGTCAAGGCAAAGTGGAGTTTCTGGCAGATTCCAAAGAGCGTCTGGCAGCAGAGTTAAGATTGCTGACATTTCAAAATCAGTGCATGAGAACGCTCAGCTATGGCAAGAACACACCCAAATAAACAAGTTTTGCTTGTAGGCGAGAAAGGTGAGGCAATAACTGTCCAGAAAATAGTCAAGGTGTACTCTTGCTAAAAGGTTTCAAGAAATGTGATTATTGGGCTATAAGTGTATGTTTGAATATGATTTAGAGATTTGGCAATGTTTTGCAAGCTTGTTCATTCTGTTATGAAGCTATGGTAATTAAGGAGGAATCTGTTCAAAGTTAGGCCTGGACCATTTAGACCTTTATATCAGGGTTCTCCAACCTTGGCAACTTTATGACTTGTGGACTTCAACTCCCAGAATTCCTCAGCCAGCATGTGCTGGCTGAGGAATTCTGGGAGTTGAGGTCCACAAGTCATAAAGTTACCAAGGTTGGAGACCCCTGCTTTATATCATGGGATGTATTAACAGACAGTGCTGATCTTTGTAAATGTTCCCAGCCTCCACCATAGCAATACAGGATTTGATGTTTGCATGGCTTCTGAGGGAAAGTTGAGGCCAAAATAAAACAAATTCTGTTTACCCACAGCAAACTTTGAACTTTTGTTCTAAAGCAGAAATGCAATCTGTCTGTTATTATGGGAGGGGCATGAACATGGCATGAGTATACCAGCTTTTGATGGAGAATAGTGACAGACTTATGAGTAAACGCTAGAAATAATTTTTGCCATGACCTTTTTGGCCGTAATGTTTAGACTGTAAATTATGGTAGTTAAAACCAGTTTTATAAGGAACTGTTTAGAGATATATAATCCAAAACAAATTCAGGATGAAAAATAAATCAAATGAACAAATAGAGTATTTTTCCTTTCTTGTTTAAAGAAACCTGACATGAAAGCTATCACTAATAGCTATCAAACTGATGATTCAACAAAAATATGAAACCTCTTCTCCCTATTATTTATCTGTTTTGTCCAACAGACATCTCTTTGCAATAACACAGAGAAGAGGGCAATGTTGATTATAGAATGTTATTGCTTTGTATCAGGACTGCCGTAGGTTGCTGCCCTCATCTACTGGACTTTCTTTCTTTCTTTTTCTTTCTTTCTTTCTTTCTTTCTTTCTTTCTTTCTTTCTCTTTCTTTCTTTCCCTTTTTCTTTCTTTATTTTTGAGGAAGGAAAGAAAAAAGGAATCCGCACATTAAGATAACAAGAAACAGTGCTACCACATTGAAAATCCGGGGGAAATATTTTGCAGTTCATGAAAACTCAATTCACATATGCAACAAGCTGCTTTGATGACTGAGCCATAACTCTGCCTATATTTGGAAGGGATTAAGCTGGAAGCTTGTGGACCTCACAAATTGCTGTAACGATCTTCCAACACAACAATCCTATTGGCTAAAGTTGCTGGGAGTAGAGTTCAGCAATGTCTGGGATAGTTTGCTGGTTAATCTTCAGGATTTACAAGAATCCTGAATTATTGATCAATACATTAAAATATTGGGGCTGGAAGTGGGAGGGGAAGGAGAAGGGAAAGGGAAAGGGAAAGGGAAAGGGAAAGGGAAGGGAAAGGAAGGGAAGGGGAAGGGGAAAGGGAAAGGAAGGGAAGGGAAGGGGAAGGGAGGAGGAAGAAACGAAGGGGAGGGGAGGGGAGGAGAAGGAAAGGGAAGAAAAGGGAAGGGAAGGGAAAGGGAGGAGGAAAGGAAAGGAAAGGAAAGGAAAGGAAAGGAAAGGAAAGGAAAGGAAAGGAAAGGAAAATTAATGTTTGAGAAAATGAATATGTTAAAGATGTAGGGCTGGATCAAAAATTCATACTTGGTCAAGGCAAGCCCCTTTGAATGTAGCTCGACTGAGAACAATTACATAAAAGAGGAGAGAAAATCTGAATCTTCTCCTTTCCCTAGAATCCCAGGCCTTCTTCTTTTGCAATTCTCCAGACCTTAATCAGGAGATTAGAGGCAGAATAGATAACATTCACTTCCTCTCCTGTGCAGAGGTCACAGGAAAACATTCACAGGATTTTTTAAAAAGCCTTTTGACTTTCTATTTGCAGGAGGATTCTTCCAGATCCTGTCTCTTGTGAACTGCACACCTTCGAGAAAGAAGCAGCATCGTTTATTCATTTTTATCTGGCCACTTCAATAACCTTTCAACCTGAAATAAAGAAGCGAGCAAGTTGGAGCATAGTGCAATTTGCTTGTAGTCATTCGGTTATATTGCTATACCATCATGACTTTGATTATTAATCAATATGGAATGCATGATACACATATGTGAGATTGGGTGTTAATGATAAGGAATATTAACCCTAACCCTAACTTTAACCCGATCTTCCTGCTGGCTCAATTTAGTCATTGATGCTTTTCCAAAGCAGTAATTGATGAGAGAGTTCATTGAAAAGAGATGCGACTGAATGGCAATCAAAGCTGGGGTGCTCTACGAAATCCCTGCAATCCAAGGCAATGGGAAACAATTGCTTCAGGCATCCAGTGATGGTGCAATGCTAACGATTCAGCACCAGAGGATTTATCTTCATGTTTCCATTGCTATTTCACAACATGCTGCTTTATGGTAGTTGGATGTAAACTTCCAATTGTTCATTTTACAAACCAGCACGGGACACACAATAAACGAGAAATCAACAATGGGATACCGGCAAGATCCATAATGGCAGAGTGTCACTAGATGTTGCCTATTGTCCTCCAATATTCATTTGTTTTTCATTAAACTCAAAAGATCTTGGTGTCACATTGAGTTTCAAATTTTCATCTGCGCTTTCAAAATTCATTCTTACGTTTACGCACACAAGCATTTATTTATACATAAACAACCACCTCAACGGGTGACAGCCTACAGTCAACATTGTCTGACTTTAAAAGGTAATCAATACTTATAGGATCCAGTCAGTATGTGGATGGGAGACCACCAGAGAATTTCAAAACTAAGTAGCCAAACCAGGAAGCAGAAAAATATTGACAAAACAACAAAGGCAATTGCAAGCTGCTTCCTTATTGATAAGAAACATGTATCTGTGCTCATCAGACCCCACACTAACTGGGGAAATAGTCATAGGAAACAGTATTCAAGGACGTCAATGTTTATATATATATTGGTGTCCATGACATTGCACCTAGAATTCCCAAGACGGTTTCTTTAGATCAGGAATCCCCAATCCCTGGGCCACAGATTGGTACAGGTCCGTGGCCTATTAGGAATCAGGCGACACAGCTGGAGGTGAGCAGCAAGCAAGTGAGCGAAACTGAAACCATCCTCCCCCCACAGTCTGTGGAAAAATTGTCTTCCACAAAACCAAGCCCTGGTGCCAAAAAGATTGGGGACCACTGGCTTAGATGATGGGTGAGCATAATTCCTTACCACTTCAAAATCAATTGAATGTATAAACTATAGGTAGTCCTTGACCACAATTGAGCCCAACATTTCTGTTGTTAAGTGAATTTTGCCCCATTTTACGACTTTTTTGCCACAATTGTTAAGTGAATCACTGCAGTTGATAAGTTAGTAACCCGGTTGTTAAGTGAATCTGGCTTCCCCATTGAATTTAGCTGGTCAGAAGGTCGCAAAAAGATGATCACATGACCTTGGGACACAGCAACGGTCATAAGTATGAACCAGTTGCCAAGCATCTGAATTTTGATCACATGATCATGGGGATTTTTCAAGGGTTGTAACTGTGAAAAATGGTCATAAGTGACTTTTCAGTGCCGTTGTAACTTTGAACGGTCACTAAATCAACTATTGTAAATCGAGGACTACCTGTATGTACTTATTTTTTAAACAGGAAAGTGCCATGAATTTGCCTACATGGAAGCAATCTAACCTTGATCCTATAGCCTGCTGTAGGAAGATACATTGCAGCTATTCCACATGAAGGGAAAAGAGGTCTGTTTATACTAGTGGTATTTTAGGCTTATCTCAAGTTCTAATTAAGTATACCATCTTGCTGTTATAGTCCGTAAAATCTAAATTATTTTTCTCCAAAATATTCATGTACTTTGAACACTTAGGACTACCTATATACCAAAGTATTTTTTTAAATATGCAAATCAAGAGGCATTCCAATCCAATGTCTATCTGCTCTGAAATTGGTCCAGTTTAATTCAATGGGATTTGTTCTTGGGCAAAACCATATAGGATTATAGCATTCGTATAGAGAGAAGCCAGCACAGTCCCAGTTTCAATGAATCTCCTTCTGAATCCACTTGTAATGGTATGTGAGAAAGACCTAGGGAATGGTTAGATAAGAGAGAGCATAGCCCACAGCTGCGTAATGAATGGAGAAAGAGGCTGAGAATGGATCCTCCCTAGCTTCTCACGCTGTAAAGGAGATTTGTATTTTCAGACTTGGAAGATTCTATTAAGGTAGCCTTAACAGTAAAGAAGAATGAGCTCATTGGTCATGTTCCTGTCTGGTCTAACTGGAAAGGCTGACATATATACTAAAAGGCTGGATGTAAGAAAATCGGTATACTACAGGTAGTCCTCAACTTACAACCGTTCCTTTAGTGACCATTCGAAGTTACAACAGCACTGAACAAAGTGATTTATGACCGTTTTTTTCACACTTACAATTGTTGCAGCATCCCCATGGTTATGCAATCAAAATTTGGATGCTTGGCAACTGACTCGTATCTATGACGGTTGGAGTTTCCCAAGGTCATGTGATCACCTTTTGCAACCTTCTGACAAGCAAAGTCAATGGGGAAGCCAGATCTACTGAAAAACCATCTCACTAACTTAACAATTGCAGTGATTCACTTAACAATTAAGGCATGAAATGTCATAATATGGGGCAAAACTCACTTAACAAATGTCTCACTTAGCAACAGAAGTTTTGGGCTCAGTTGTGGTCATAAGTCGAGGACTATCTGTATAGCAATATAAAAGCAAAGAGCCATAAAAGTTTTATTTTTCCCATATTGGGGTTCCCATCAAACCCCAGCCATAACTCGCGAGGAACAAATTGCTTCTAACTATTCTTTCTTGGGTTACAAGAATCTTGTTTTTATCCAGCAATTCACAGGTGCTACATATTGGAACTACCGCAGCAGCTGGAAAGGCGAGTAAACATTTGTTTTGTGGCTGGGAAGAGAAAGAGGTCACACAAACCACAATGCAAACCCCAATGGCTAATCTGACTACTAAGCAGCTTATTTGTTCAGGAGTTGACGGGGGTGCACCTTGAACCACTCTGACATTGAAATGCAGTCTATTTATTTGGCAGGTCCTTGCGTTGTCAGGCTGCTGAGAATGAACTGATGCTTGTGTTCTGAAGTTAATTAAAAGAGTAATCTAAATGAAGCAAGTTCCTGATGAGATGGCAGCTGTAGACAAAGGCATTCCTATCCACCGATACAGCATGAGAAAGCAAGCGACATGCAAAACTAATTACGAAACGAGGCAGTGTAGAGTCTCTGGTCCTGAAAGCACTGCAGTGTGGAAGAACAACACGAGCTCGTTCTGTGGGTACGTGACAGAGGCAGAGGAGAAGGCATTCGGCTGCTGCTTGCATTGCGACGGTGTAACACTCCGAGTGGGCTTTCCTCTGTGCTCATTTTCATTCTTTTTGAGACATCCTCCATTTAGGTTCAAGCTACCATCCCTTTCACTTTACAGCTGTCAACTAGTCATTAAACTGGTGGGCTGTCTTGGTTCTAAAACTTGGCTGGGGAATTCTGAGAGTTGAAGCCCACAGGTCTTAAAGTTGCCAAGTTTGGACACCCCTGCTCCAAGGGTGAAATCCAGCAGCTTCTGACAGGTTCTGGAGAACCGGTAGCGGAAATTTTGAGTAGTTCGCAGAACTGGCAAAAACCACCTCTGGCTGGCCCCAGAGTTGGGTGGGAATGGAGATTTTGCAATATCCTTCCCTCCAGGAGTGGGGAGGGAATGGGAATTTTGCAGTATCCTTCCCCTGCCACGCCCACCAAACCACACCACGCCCACCAAGCCACGCCCACAGAACCAGTAGTAAAATAATTTGGATTTCATCACTGCCCTGCTCTAAAAGGGAGCAGTACTTATGAGGGATAATGACTATGCCAATCTTCCGCAACTTCTCTTTCCAAATGTGGACAGTGCCTACTGGTCAGTTAAAACAGGTTAGTCTCTATGTCATTTCTGTATGGGGCAGAATATCCAGAGTTTGAACAAGTATTACAAGACAAGAAACAAGGCAAGAACATTTAGGGAGCTCTTTGGATCTTTCAGGTACTTGAGGTGAGGCATATATTTGATTCACCACCTTGTTGGAAATTCATACAGTGACCAGTCTAACATTTGCCACAGAATAATCCATCCATGACTACAGAATTGCACAGAGCCTGTTGTGGCCCCGCCCTCTGAGCCTATCTCATCAGAGGAAGAAAGCTCCGAACATGAGGAAGACGAGTCAGCCAGGCCTCCCTCTCCAGGCCCCTCCCCTCTGGCACTGTCTCAGGTGCCGGCCGAGGGAGAGGAGATTAGCCAGGAGCCAGGTGTCTCGGATGAGAGTGAAGGAGAGCCATCATTCCTGGATGCACGCCAATGAAGGCGTGATAAACGGTTGCAGCAGTTAAGGAGGCGTGCTAGGGATTAGAACTGAGTCACTGGACCACACCCCAGAGACTATATAAGAGAGGGTGGTGGCTGGTAAAACTCCGTGACAAACAAAAACGAACTTTGGCTAGACACTTGAACAATGTCTGAAGCTGCCGAAAGGGATTTTGTTTTGCTGGACTATTTGCAATGCGTATGTAATTTTATGTTATCTGTTGCAGTAAAAGCTCTTGGCAGACGGTGATTATATTGCTGCCAAGTTTGAGATAACGACCTGTGTGTGTGCCAAGTACTTTCTTAACCCTCGGCTGGCTGTGTTTGTGTGTGTGTGTGTGTGTGTGTGTGTGTGGACGGGGACAGATCAGAGCCCCTCTCTGCCTTACCTGACTTCTATATTAAAATTCACTTTTACATAATGAAAATGGAAAGTCAGTGCGCTGTAAACCAAAAGCAATCTTCTGGCATGTGAGATTTCCAAGAATCTTTCCCAAAAATGAGGTTGGCTATAGCCAGGGTTTGGCTAGAGGCATTCCCATCCCTTCCTAAAAAAGGAAAAGGATAATATAGAGCAGGGGTCTCCAACCTTGGCAACTTTAAGACTTGTGGACTTTAACTCCCAGAATTCCTCAGCTAGCTTTGCTGGCTGGGGAATTCTGGGAATTGAAGTCCACAGTTCTTAAAGTTGTCAAGGTTGGAGACCCCTGACATAGAGCATCTGTTGAGAAGGAAATGGCAGGGAATATTAGTGCTTGTAACTGATTATGTCCCCCATTATGAATGGGCAGCATCCCATCAATCATTAGTGAAAGTGCTACACAATGTTCTCAAAACCCCAGATCCAAAAAGTCAAGAACCCTTTCCTTGGCTTTACTTACATACTTAGAACCCGGGTCTCTTCCCTGGTCAGGTGATTACCGTATCTTCCTGGGCAGCAGCAAGTTGCTCAGTTTGGTCTAGTGATTATGGCCCTAGGCTAGAAAGCAGGTGACTGAGTTCTAGTTCCACCTTTGCCATGAAAGCCAGGTGGGTGACCTTGGGCAAGTCACTCTCTTTCAGCCTAACCCATTTTACAAGGTTGTTGTGGGGAAAATAGAAAGAGGGAGTTGACTTATCTTTTTTTTTTTCATTGCATCAAAAGTAGATCTAGCATACCAATACTCCTCCTCCTCCTTCTCAGGGTTTAGAGACCCTTAAAACATGTGCCCTACCGTTTAGCAATAGACACTCCCATAAATATATTTCAAGGCAGGATTTGAAGCAAGAGTGGGCCTGGAGGGAAATACAACTAAATGAAAAAAGCCAGCATTTATACCTTGGTCTTATAGAGAGATCACAAAAAAATTATCTGAGAAAAATTCACAATATTACACAGGAATTAAAGCCAATAATAACAGCAATTGGCTACACAATGAATGATGCAGTGGGGTAAACATCCTAAGACCAACTCAGCTAAGCTTGGGTAGGGGGTGAGGAGAATACAGAAAACTCCCCACATTTGAAAGAAATAATGGGATTTACCATTGACGGTTGCTCTCTCATAAAATATTTTCAATCCTGAACTATGCAGAGTTGCAAACATATGACTGGTTATTTTAAGTTTCTTCATATTGTTTGGTTATGGTCCGTTTCCTTTATTCTTTTAACCTACTTTATTCACTAACCTTTGACCCTTGATGTTTATAGTTCTTAATGGATTTTTGTTCCCTATCTTCCCTTTTCTCTTCTCTTTTGCTGCTTTTCAGAGCTATTTAATTTGTACATCTCACTACTGCACAATAATAATAATGATTCTTATTATTATTAGCTTTAGATTGACTTCCTTGCTTGGTTCTGCTATGTTGCACCGTGTGCATTTTGGTCCAACTCTTTTATCTGTCTTTTATAAGGGATCTGTAATAACTGATTTTAACTTAACTGGGTATGCATGGAAGTATGCTCTACCAATTGAGCGGTAGAGCATTTAATCAGCAAGAATAAAACTCTACGCCATCCTTAGAGTTGGAAGAGGACATTCGGTCTTCTGAGTTCATTTCCCTGCTTGATGCAGAAATCCAAATGAAGGAAGAGTTTCCTGTGTTTGAAGACATCCAGAGAAAGGGAGCCCACCATTTCCAAAACAACTGCTTTATCCTCCGCTGACAACCATTTCTGCAAAATCCCTTCATTGTCAGGATAACTGGGAAGGCAAGCGCAGCTTTGGTATCTGTGGCAACTGAGATTATAACTCCCCAACCTCTGATACAGTTGTATTTACTGCTTTTGTTCAGAACATGCCATAAAAGCCTTCCCCGCCACTCACCCCCCCATTCCCCCCCACACAAAGCACATAAACAGGTACTCATTTAAAGGTAATGGGCACATTCTCAAGAAATACACAAAAGATTTCCTTCGTGATACCTAATTTTTATTAGTATTTTTTTCCCCTCCCTTCGCAAGGCAAGTTGAGCTGGCTGGCGTGTAATCGGGAAGTCTGGGTAAGGTTGAAAGGAAAGCCGGACTCCAAACCTAAGCGCGGTTTGGAAGCCTAGGAAGATCGGAAGGGATGATGATGATGATGATGATGATGATGATGATGATGATGATGATAATGATAATAATAATAATAATAATAATAATAATAATAATAATAATAATAATAATAATAATAATAGAATGAAGCGCGATTAATGGCACGGTTATGCATTACCTGGTGGGCTACCCGCTGGGGAGTGGGGTGGGGGGCGGGGTTAGCTCTGGGTTTCCCTTCCTACGGCAGCGGCTTGCCACCAGCGAAGCCGCCACCTCAAACTCCTCCAAGAGAGCCGTGCATGCCAGGCAGAGGGTGCCGGCCGGGGTCTCGCCCGCCGCAGGGGAGAGGGAGGGAGGGAGGGAGAGCAGACGACGAGCGTCTGGAATCCCACCCTTGAAGCTCCCGTGATTGACACCCCAGAGGATGGCTCGAGCTTTCCAAGCGCAGAACCGAGCAACCAATGAACGCGACTCGGGGGCGGGCCTTGGCATCAGGAGTATCTGTTACTTTAGACTCGCCGGCGCTGCTGAGGGGAGCCCAGAGCCGAGCCGGACGGCGCAGGTGAAGGGTGCGCGAAGCTAGCGAGCGAGCAAGAGAAAGAGACCCGGAGCGCGGACACTCGGGGCCGGGGGAGTCGCCAGCGCTTGGACGGCGGCAGGTCCTGCTGAGGGGCCACCCGGCTCCACTCCTCGGCTTCCCCGGCGGCAGCCCCCATGGCGACCAAAGGACTTTAAAGGAGTTCGGGGGCTTGGTCGGCATCTGGGCGATTCCGGGTACGCAGCTGCCGTCAATCCTTCCCACCTTGCAATGTTCCTTTTCTGGGAAGGCCCGCCAGCGGGACAGGTTTTGCTTGCCCGCGACTGGGGGATTTTTTTTCTTCTTCTTCTACCGGGCCAGGAGTTTAAAGAAAGGGCAGAGCCACGACCGAGCTGGGGTGCAGAAGCGTGCGTGATAAAGCCGGAGAGCGGCGGCTTGGAAGCTCCCTGACTTCTCGGCGAGAAGTGGCCGCCGCCACCGCTTTGGAGAAGGAAGGGAGGACGACAACTGGAGACAAAGCGAAGAAGGGGCGGGAGGAACCTCTCGCCGGGACATCTCAAATCCACCCTTAGCCCGGATGTGGCTTCGATTATTTAGGGAGGGAAGAGCATTTGGGTGCCGTCCGAAACAGGCGACCTCCCCGCCGCCTCTTTCCCCCTTTTTTTCCCTTCCCCTTTGTGCACCGCTAGGTCTCCTAGGAGAGCCGGCAGCAGATCGGGGGTGCATGGGTTGGCAAAACGGGGCAGCACGGGGAGCTTCTCGCAACCTCTGGCGACCAGGAACCATCCCCTGCCCGTCTTAAGGGTAGGGTCGGGCGAAAGGGTGGGCGTGTTAGGGCAAAAAAAAAAAAAAAAAAAAAGCAAGGATCGGCCGGCGACAGGTTTTTTTTCCTTGGCCAAGATGGGGCACTGAGACCCCGCACAATCGGATCCCCTTCTCAGCTTGCGGCCCCTTTTTCGTGCCGTGTGCGTGTTTTCATTGTTGTGCTTCCACCCACCCCGGCACCCCTCATGGCGTTAATCTCTCGCTTCTTCTCTCCCGTTTGCTGTCTCTCAGATCCGGCGATTCCTGCTCTCGCCGCGCCCTGTCATTGATGGGAAATCAACTGGATCGCATCACTCACCTGAGTTACAGCGAGCTGCCGACCGGGGACCCCTCGGGGATCGAGAAAGACGAGCTGCGCGTCGGAGTGGCTTACTTCTTCTCCGACGAGGAGGAGGATCTGGACGAGCGAGGGCAGCCGGACAAGTACTGCGTGAAGGGCTCGAGCAGCCCGGCCCAAGAGTCCCCCACCCGCCACCACCACCATCACCACACGCCGCAGCTGGTGCTGAGCGAGACCCAGTTCTCCGCCTTCCGCGGCCAGGAATGCATCTTCTCCAAGGTGAGCGGAGACTCCCAGACTGGAGATTTGAGCGTCTATCCGGCGTCTTCCCTGCCCGCCCTGTGCAAGCCGGGAGACCTGCTGGAGCTGCTCTACCTGGGCCCGTCCGACCACCCTCCGCCGCCCCCGCAGTGGGCAGTCTATGTGGGCAACGCTCAGATCATCCACTTACACCAGGGCCAGATTCGGCAGGACAGCTTGTACGAGGCGGCCGCCGGCAACGTGGGCCGGGTGGTGAGTAGCTGGTACCGCTTCCGCCCCCTAGTGGCCGAGCTGGTAGTGCAGAACGCCTGCAGCCACCTGGGTTTAAAGAGCCACGAGATCTGCTGGACGAACTCGGAGAGCTTCGCCGCTTGGTGCCGCTTCGGCAAACGGGAGTTCAAAGCGGGCGGCGAGCCCCAGCCGGCTTCGGGCTCTGAGCCTCAGCAGCAATACTATCTCAAGATCCACCTGGCGGACAATAAGGGCCACACGGTGCGCTTCCAAAGCTTGGAGGACCTGATTAGGGAGAAGCGCAGGATCGATGCCAGCGGTAAACTGAGGGTGATTCAAGAGCTGGCGATCGTGGATGATGGCAAAGAATAAAAAGCGCGAGTGGGGAGGAGGGAGACCGGCCGTGGCCCGATCGGCAAGCACCACCCGTCTTCCCCTGGGACTCGCACCGCCGCCTGGTTGCTCGGCTTCTTCCGCCTTTTCTCTTCCTCCGGTCTTTCCCATGGAGGGAAACCCACGGCCACATTGCAAACGAAACCACCGGCTGCCCTTCCCTTGGCCTCGGCCGGGGGTTGGTTCGCCTCCCGCGAACCGGGATCGCCGTCACCACGATCCCGACCACCCGGAGGGAGGTGGGGCCGGCCACGCGATGAGCAAAGTCTGTGGACAAAGTCACTCCGTGTTCATCATACTTCCCATCCTGCTTAAATAAAAAAAAAATGTTTTAAAAAAATTACCCCCCCTTTTTTTTTCTAAAAAAACAACAACAAACCACGTTCCTGGCTTTAATTCCCTAAGAACCATGGCGATTTTTTTGTTGTTAAGGTAAAAACAGAGATTAGTTTTTTGGGGGTTCTGCCTGTTCTAAGTGTATAAGAACTTTGGATGGGGTGTTGTTATGGGAGAGGGCGAGCAACCTGGTGCCCTCCTGATATTTTGGCTGCAGTTGCCCTTGGCCACTATGTCCAGAGGGAGTGCAGTCACTTCTTTGCAGCATGGCAATTTTATAGGATGATAAATCTTGTCGTAGCACTACTCACCAGGGTTTTTAAAATCTCTTTTCTGAAAGGCTATTTATCAGTTATCGGAGTGTTAGACTGATATAAACATGCCGTAGAATTGTGAGGGGAAAAATGGCCATCTAATGCGACTTATTTGGGCTTGTTTTCTGAGTAAGCATGTATAGGATTTCACAATACAGTTTCAGTCCTGGATCTGACTTTTATGCAGCTGTTGCCACCAGGACAATTACAGTCCCAGCAAGTTATAGTCTTAATTTGTTTGGATGGCATTAGGTAGTGAAAGGTTGTGCTTAGGCCACTGCATGGTTAAAACAGCAAAAAATAACTTCAAACTAAGCTATATTGGTGTCTGTATAGCATTTCCTCAGTGACCTTGACTGCTCTTGCAAAAGCTAAGCAGAATGCGGTTGTTTAGTATTTGGATGGGGAGCCATCAGGAGATCTTGAGTTAGGCTAAGAATTTTTGTAAAAAATCTGAAATTGCCAAAAATCCCTTATATGGGAATAAGGTCATCAAGAGATGCTTTATCTTTATTACATAGTTATGATTTCTTTTAAGAGGTAGCAGTTGCCTTCCCCGCCTTTAGCAATTAATACAGTCTCCTGTTTGGAATGGAGATTTTACTTTATGGTAAAGCCATGTGGTGTTATTTAGGGTTGCCTGATGCCAAAATGACAGCACATCGATGGTAACATTGGCACATAAATACTGTATTGATTGAACTTGTATCCTATACAATAATTACAATATTTACATGTAGGAAAGTCACAGCATTTACATAATACTGAAACACATGTTTCAGCATTTGGCACCTTGCAAATGACCATGTGATAAATATGGTTACCTATTTATTTATTTACTTACTTATTAAATTACCATACTTCCCATCTTGCTATCAATTACTGCAGAAGCAGTTGGATCTGTTCTGTTTCCTGAAACTGCACTGAAATTTCAAGAATAGTGAAGGGGATTTAGTCCCTTTATAATTCCCTCCTCCCTTTCTGTTGTTTTTGTTTTAGACTTCATAGGCATGGTGTAACTAAAATTGGGAAGTTGGGGCATAAATTTCATTAAGCCTATCCTATGCTTCAACCAAGGGACCAAATGATGCAGATTAAAAAGACCCTAAAGCTGCAATTCCATATCTATTTATTCAGAAACATCCCCACATTAAAGCAACTGGGGCTTGCTGCTCTTTGTGATTATAACCTATGAAATATAAATATTTTGTACATAGCCTTCCCAGACCTTGGAACTTCTGCTTTTAGAATTCCCACTTACCTCTTAATTTCTCCTGGATGTAAATTCTAGGTGTTTTAATCAGGGCATGATTGGGGAAGGCAGGCTTGGACTGGATCAAAAATTACAAGGCACACAGTAGAAAGGGTTAAACTAAATTGTGTGGTGGGCAGAACAAGATTTAAAAAGTTGTTCTGTTAAACACATTGGAAGGGAGAGAAGATGGTTTCCTTTTTAATGACCCACTCAAAATTTTAACTTGTATTTCACTTGATAATGTTTTTAGTGGTTTCTTAAATGTTCCCTTCTGCTTGGAAGGCAGCCATGTTTCAGTGATCTAAAAAATTACTTTAATCCCATCTGCATTCTTTGGGACTATTATTTCTGAATAAACTTGCATAGGACTGTGCTACTGCTTATTTCTCCAGTTATAGTGGGGTGCTTGAGGGGAACTGGGGGCGATAGACTTAATCTATTCCCACAATCCATACCTCTCAAGAAACCAATACTCATAGAAATGAAAACAACAATAACATAACCACAATAATTCAGCTGTGGGTTGGAATTCTCATGTTTCTATATATAGATTTACTCTGTCCTTTTACTCAAAAGTAAGTCCCTCTTGTCTCCAGTAGACTCTCCTTTCAGGTAAGCGGACCCAGGATTGCAGCATTTCTGCTATGCATCTACAGTCAGATACAATACTATCTGATTCAGTGAGGTTTATTCTGAGGTAAATATGTAGGAACTGATATCTTTAGTTAGAACAGCCAAATAGTTGGGATTGACTACATGGTAACCCATGAATCAGATTGAATGCAATATAATTGTTTTTGTATATGTTTCTATGGAATAATACTTGAACTCTTCTGTGCAATTACTCCAGCGTAATAATCCTTTTTCTTCCATGGGCCTACTTTGCTTAAGTGATTTATGAATCATTTCAGCTTTGGACTCCCACATATTACACAGCTATTGTATGCTCTGGTTCTCTGCCTGCCCAGAATATTCTTCAGGAAAACAAAGAAAGGTGAGTATAGATTCCAGCCGATAATAAGCTGTTTGTTAGTGATAGTTCTTTGCAAAGCCACAAAGAGATTGTTGCTGAGTTGCTTGAAATTCAAACTGATCACAAGCCCTATTTGGTTTGATTTCTTTGTTGTTGTTAAGTACAGAAAATGTACCTTGAAAGAGCGGAGTACTTCATATATTTCAAATCTTTATTCTATTGTCTGTCCTCAGTGTTAATCAAATCTGAGTAAAGAAAAACAGGGACATCTCCCAAAATAAAGTATTCTGAGTGGAGTACATTCTAATTCTATTAACATGATGTTTTTGTTCAATTGATCAATTTCTTGCAGATACTCCTACTCTGAAAGCTTGTTAAGCAATAACATACAAAATTATGCATTTCTTTGCCCTTCACAATGCAATCTTCACATGTCTTAAATTAATGAATATTTATTGCTTTATTATATTATTTTGCTGTAGAATAACTGACAGTTGAATAGTGAGCATGGCAAAAATACATCAAATCTGAGGCTCGGGTAGGAAAGAAAACTGACCTCCAATGTTAGCTAGTTTATTAGTTTCAACTTTTCTGATCTGTAGAAATTCATTAAATAAATAAGAGGAACCTTTATTTCCTTCAAATTTAATAACCTGTAAATATTCAATTGGAAAGAATCCCACTGAGAATATAGTGGGATACGTGCCTGCTGTTCATAGCTTAGTGATAGCTAAATCGGTGTGAGTTTAACATTTGTTCATATGTTCACCAATGCAATGCTTATTAATTATGTGTGAACAGAAACAGTAGATGTAGCCACACGTGTATTGCTTTCTGCAAAGTATTTTGGCACAATCACACTCTATTGGTGCTGTAATCCATATGAAGATCACTGATACATCCAATAGTCATTGAAGGCCTCCACTTTCCACATGAATTGGACTTCACTCCTTAGTAAGGGTATAATATGTAAACCTTCTAATGCAGGGGTGTCAAACCTGCGTTGTGACATTGTCATCACATGACTTATCACAACTTTTTTTCCCTTCGCTAAACCGGGGAGGGCATAGCCAGTGTGTGACACACCTAGCCCGCGGGCTGCAAGTTTGACACCCCTCTTAATGGGATAACACCTCTTTCTCCCATTTGAATGATGTCATCTCAGTGATGTCAGCAGGAGACATGCCTTCACCAGAGTCTCTCTTAAGAGGAGAAGTAATGCCTGAAAAAGACTTCTCCCTCTTTCTTAAATATGTGATGGTTGGCTGGATGAATTAAGCTTCTTAAGGCAAAAGGTTAGAATACCTTCCAGTCCTGCTATTTAGCAAATACTTTATCATTCCCTTTGATCCCACTCCACGCTGAGCTGCTCAGACTAATCCATTCTGCACTGTTTTAGGGATCTTGAAATAAGGAGCGTGCTTACCACAAAAGATTTGAGTAGCTGTAGCTTTGTGGTGGTTTGTACTTCACATCAACAATGGTTACGTGTTATGTGTTTTCTGCAGAAGCATGCCAATTTCTTGGAAGCATTGCAATTGTGGGTTAATTTTTTAATACAAAGTGTTGAGTGTGTTAAGCCTCAAAGCTAGATCAATCCTTCAGGACTTCATGTTCATTCCTTAAAATTTACTTCAATAGAATTTTATAGAGATCATTGGAAAGGATGTTTGTGTATGCATATTTTAGAATCTAGGGTCCAAATTATATTCGATTTCAAGTACTGATTTCAGATTGACACTACTTTAAATTTGTACTTGAGTGAGCATTGTAGACTTTACAGATGTAAAAAGGAACAGCTTTGCAGAACAGTCAGCATTTAAGCATGTTTGAGTCTTTCTCAGGGTCAAATATTTTGCCATATCTTTGCTTCTGGAAACTCTTCAAGTCACTCCTGTAATGAAAATTCCAATTTGCAAATTAGTTATTCTCACACTGGGATAACTACAGGTAGTCCTCAACGTACAACAGTTCATTTAGTGACTATTCAAAGTTACAACTTGAATGGTGACTTATGACCTTTTTTCACATTTACAACCATTGCAGTACTTCATGTGATCAAAATTCAGACACTTGGCAACTGACTCATATTCATGAGATGGTTCCAGTGTCCTAGGGGTCATGTGATCACCTTTTGCGACCTTAAAAGCGAAGTCAATGGGGAAGCCAGATTCACTTAACATCTGTGTTACTAACTTAACAACTGCAGTGGTTCGCTTAACTGCTGCAAGAAAGCTCATAAAATGGGACAAAATGCACTTCAAACAAATACTTCACTTAGCAACAGAAATTTTGGACTCAGTTGTGATCATTAAGTAGAAAACTATCTAATTCATTTTGGATTCTTGGCTTATTCTTCCTTAGTTATAAGACTGACCTGTAGAAAGGCTCCCACAACTGAAAATAGCAATATGCATTCTTGCCCATAGTGTAGTCCCATTCAGAAAGAAAAATGCTGAGAATGAGCAATTTAGAGAAGCCATTCTCTTCAAGCTCCGCTTTCAACATATAAATAGCAATACGCTTGGCTGAAACTTTGAAATTGATCTACACTCCAGCTAAAAATATTAGGTCAATCTGGTTCCCTTGGTTTTTATTATGATATGGTTTCAGTAGCACTAAATCATCTTAAATCTAGGCACCTGGTTTATGTGGGTTTTGCAATAGACTTTCATATGCTTAGAAATTAAACACCTACTTGAATTCTTAAAGCTTTTCAGGGCTTTGTACTAAAACTAATAAAATGATTGAATATGACAAACCCTTTTTAAATAACTCCCCTAATTCTATCTCAACTGCTCAATTTGGACTCCGTCACCAGTCTTTTGGCAATCTAGGATGGCAATTTATCAAGAGTTCAATAACAATAATGAACATTTGATTATAATAATTAACAATTAACTGGATGCCATGTACTTTCTTTCAGCTTGGTGGACTGCATATCGTACAGATTTGATTTAATCTGTATAACTTGATTAGGGTAAGAGAGAAAACTTGTTCCTTCTGATTGTGCAAACTACAAAACATCCTTTTCAGAATTTGTAATGCAGTAGGCAACATACTTATTTTTGCTCAAAAGCAATAAAAAAGAAGATTACCTTAAAAGAACAGGGATGGGCAACCAGGTATCTTGCAGGTGATTTGAAACAACCCCCAGGGCACTCAATTTTGATGGCCAATGGCAAGAGGTTGTGGAGTTGTAGTATCTGGAGGACACAGGTTGCCTATGCTTTCCTATGGGGGATGATTGAACAAAAATGCTTTCGTGAGTAGAAATTTCTCACAGAAAGTATCTACCTCTGGGGAAAGTGCGTATAAAATAGATTTATTAGGAGAAGTGCACACAAAACAGCACTAGTTATATTAATGTTCATGCTGTTTTTGTTTTAATTGGGTCCAATTGGAAGAGACTGAAATCAATGTATAATCGGGAAAATGATATTCAGAGTGAAATAGGTTTGTTCATTCCTAATGATGATTGTTCATCCCTCTTTTAATGTCCTATTCCTATGTGAGTGTGTCTAAGAAATAGAACTTAGATATGATACAATGTTCTACCAATCTATGCAATCCTTCTTTCCCGCTCTCTCCGCCCCCCCCCACAAGCTGTAATCAGAATAGGATGCATATAAGGGGTGGGGGTCAATATAAATTTTCCAAAGGTATCGATGACCACCCCCAAAATAGCCTTGCTGCATCATCTCCAATGTAGGCAGTAAAATTCTAATTGTAGTTAAAGTTGTTGTTTTCTTTCCAAACTACTGATTATGTAGACTTTCTCTCTTTCAGTCTGATTATTTGCACAAGGTAGTGGATTACTCAGGAGAGGAAGAAATTAATTAATCATTATCCTGATCCAGCCAAGTGCAGTGAAGCACATTAAATTCTGGTGATTTCACCAGCCGAGTTGCATAAGGGCTTAAAAGTTTCCCACTGAACAGTAAGCTTTTAATCTGAAATCCTTTGCTCTGGGTAATAGCACCT
Organism: Arizona elegans; assembly: GCA_022577455.1. Lineage (NCBI taxonomy): Eukaryota > Metazoa > Chordata > Lepidosauria > Squamata > Colubridae > Arizona > Arizona elegans. The sequence continues at coordinate 196,153,310 of JAKOOJ010000001.1, read as the reverse complement.
CGTTTCCACCAGAAAGACCAGTTCTGTATACATGGGATTGCAAAAGAAGCTGTACGCTTCTGGCTGCAACATACCTTAGGATTTTTGGTTAATTACGTTTTCTTGATTTTCTATTTTCAGAACATTTTTTAAAGTTAATAATTTCTCCACATAATACCAATTAATTTCTTATTATGGCAGTTCATCTTCCCTTGATTTTCCTATTCTAAGCATTGTTGCAATACCTTTGGAGAGCTTTCCAAGCATTGCTCAATCATAATTTGCTTTTATAAAACATATCAGTTTAATTTGAAGGCAAGCAGCATTACAACGATCTTTTTTCCAAGACATCCAAAGAGTGGTTCTAAATTTAGTCTGTTAAACAATAGTTATTAAACCAGATTTTCTTTTCCATTCCTTTTTAATTTCCTGTTAGGATGTCTGTCAGGTTGGACCGGAAAATAAAATCTGTGATAAGAGGAAAAACTCTAGTCTGTGACTTCATGGAATCAGAAACATTATAGCAGACTTATAAAGTAATAATAGGTGGATCGGGCTAGGCTTCAAAAATAATTCCAAAAGGTTGCCCTGGAGCATACAAAACAGTGAAGAGAACATCTGACTAGTTCTTTACAAAGTATCTCTGCCTTTTTCATTCAGTAGCTGCCGTTCAATCTGGGGAGAAGAGCTATTCCACAATTCTGCTGATATTTTTTTTCTCCTGTTCATTTGTCACTCGCTGATGCTGCTTGAAGGCTAAACATGCTGTTATTGGCTTAAATCAACTTTCACCAGCATACTTCATCATCTAACAACTGCAGTCTAAACTTGCATTATAAGCATCATGGGACTTATATGGCTGGCATTAGCACATTGTGTGCAACAGATTGGGTGACACCAGCAATTATGATTTCTTCACAAGCCACATATAAATCTCTGTAGCACTGCACTTCCTTTTAAATGCCTGGTTGTAATGGTTTTACAAGCTTGTAAAGTTCAATATTATGGTGGGTCCCACCACATTTTGGATTGTTGGGATTTTTTAAACTTAAAATGGTGTCACAACTTGTAATACTTTCCTCTTCTGTTTTGTTTTTATTAATTTTGGAGTTACTCTACTTAGATATTATTATATTGATCTATTAAAGAAAGAAAATCTGTAAGATTTAAATATGAGATCAAATCATCATCATCAAGTACTGTGCAGGGACATTGGGCAGCAAGTATTTTCCAACAGTTTCAATCATTCACAACATCTTCAGCATCCGAAGGGACATTAATGATCTTAAGAACTTCCTTAAGGGTTTTGTGCCAAGTTTTCTGAGGCTAGCCTTGTTTCCTCTTTCCTCCAGGAGGTTTCCAACATAGTGTAATTTTTGGATGCCGGTCTTTAGGCATATGTAATACATGGCCCACAAGCCACATTTGAAGTTCATTCCCAGTTCTCAATAGGTATTCTAAATCTGATCTTTGTAGGTCCTCTTCATTAGTAAGGCGGTCACAATATGAAGAAGTGGAGGAGTTTTCTCAAGCAGCATTGTTAGAACACACTTAATCATTTTCATTCTTGGTTGTACACTTCCATGTTTCACAAGCATATATTGCAGTTGGTATAACAACACTCTTGAAGAGTTTTTATCTATGTAGTAATACTTATGGCTGCTGCAGATCAAATAGGGTGCATGCATTGAAACACATCCACTGCCATTCCAATTTGATAGTTAATGTCCTTATCTGTATCTCCATTGATAGACATAATGCTGCCAAGATAAATAAATTGTTGGACTTATTCTAGAGCCTGACCATGGATTGTTATAGGCATATTATCCTGAGCACTTCAGACTTGCGTGAACTTAGTCTTCTCAAAATTTATACATAAGCCAATCTTTTTGGCCTCATTAACTGATGGTCATTTCTTGCAAGCACACCTTTGTTTCACCAAGCAGTGTGATAACATCTGCAAAATATAAATCTGTTAAGACGGGCTGTTGCCCATAGGATGCTTAAAGCTAGAGTTATTCATAGCTATCTGCATAACAGTCCATGGAGAAGAGCAATAAGAATGGTGATAGTATACATCCCTGTCTTCCTGTATTGATGTTAAAGAAGGCTATGTGGTCACATGGGCTCTCAAAATACTCCACACAATTTGTGCAAGCAAAGTGTAGGGAGAGGAGTTATTTTCCTTTATTTCTACAAAAGGAGAGCTGCTGTAACCACTTTTGAGGAGTGATGGGAAATTAACTGGTGCATTACTTCCATAATGGCAGTCCAAGTGCCTTTTTTTTAAAATGTCTTACAATGCCAAGTGGACTTTGAAAAGCGAAATTGTAAGAGTGTTGATGCTTTTGAAATGGAAGATTCTTAAGTACACCGTGGACAGCTATGATTTTTGGATTTGCTGATTGAAAAGGGTTGGATATCATAATAAGTAACTATGTCCTTGATGAGGAAGAAGTGAAAAAAAGTATGTTTGTGCCTACTGTAAGAAAGATCAGAATTTGCTTCTTTAAACTTTTTAAATATTGCATTTTTTTCTACTGCACTTCTTCTTTTTCTTATTGTCATTTTCTATATTTTCCCATATTTATCTTTTATCTTTGTTAAAAAAATTCTAATGAAAATCACACTTAAAAGAGAATGCTGTGGACAGGCAAGAATATAAACCAATGAAGCATTGGACAAATCAATCCAGAATTCACACTCAAGACACAAATGGCCAACTTCAATTTGTCATTGTTTGGCCACATTATGTGCAGACCCAGCTCTCTGGAAATGGCTATAATCCTGGGAAAGGTGGAAGGAACGAGAAGAAGAGGAGCAAGGTGGATGGACTTAACTCTAGTGACAATGGATGCACTGTTGGAGGCCCTGAAAAATCAGGCTGGGTACAGATCGCCCTGGAAAAAAATCTGTCTACATGGTTGCTAAGAGTTGATGCTGACCTGATGGGATCTAATCCATCAACAATGCAAAGGGCATCCTGAAACATTATGTTGTCTGTGTAGAAAACTGATAACAGGCACCTTAACCAGAAAAAGAAACTGGAGAATATTCAAAAGAAAAACCTACAAAGTGAGGTTAAAAACTCTGAAAAATGTTTGTGAAATTTCAATTGAACCCTAAGAAACTTAAAAAGAATGCAATAGGTAGGTTAGAGGACTGGTGGACTAGTTTAGACGTACTATTTTCTTGTCCTTTGGTTGGCCTCAGAATAAAATGGGGTTTCTTTCTCCTTTTTCTCATCTTTAATGCATAAGGAATTTCACTGAGAATGAAGATTACATCAGATGCTCAATCAGCTAGTAACTTCAAGGCCAAAAATTAAAAAGAAGGTGTGGGGGGGGGAGAGAAACCTTCATTGCTCTCTCTTTATTCTCTATGGTTTGGAAAGATGGCATGCAGGGAGAAATGAGACCTTTTCAATTAATCATTTTATTTCTCAAGGAAGATCTACAAGGAGATGCTACTCTCCTTGCTCCTCCATGTAAAGGATGGAAAATCCTCTGCCAAAGGATTTTCTCTGCTTTTTGTTTCTCTCAGGAAAATGCAAATAGGAGAATAGAAATGTGTCTTCCTCGCAGTTCTTTGGACACTTTCTTTAGGTTGAGTTTCTGGAGCAAGATGTATTTTGTATTTGGGTGTGTGGAAGCTTTGCTTTCTTCTGATATGGGTGGAACATCAGAGGAGAGACAAAACTCCCAGCAAAGGCACATACTTTCAAGTTTGAAAAGCTGAAATGTGCCTGTTTATCAATTTTTTTCTTTTAAAATTCACCTTTTTGGAGAAAGCATGTGAAATAGTACAGGATTTCACACTGAGAATGAAGAAGGCATGAAACACTGTACCTGTTCTCTGGCTTTTCTTCTTCTGAAAATGAAACATGAGACCAAACATTGTCTCATGGAGCTTTAACATCAGGACATGCATGCTTGCTTGTTTGCTTCTTAGGTTTAGGAGGCAGCTTAATTTCAGGAGGGGAGGGGATGCTATTCCAAAGAAGCAGAGTTATAAATTGATTTCCCCCTGGCTCTTTGGTGCAGTGATTGGCTGCTGCTCGGAACCGAAAATGTGAGTGCGCGCATGTGCGTAGCATTGAAAAAACAGTGATTATATAGGATGTGATAGCACCAGGCGGGGCCAGACACTGGTCGGAACTACCGATATGCTCGAACCGTCAGCAGCCCACCACTGCTTTGGTGTCAACAGAAGCATCCGTTTAGTGATGGAACAAAGTCACCCATTGAGGAATTGGATGCACACAGTAGATGATTCTAAAATACACCGGGGAGATGTTGGCTCTTTAAAGAACAAGCCAGACTGGTATGTCCATCTCAGCCTTGACCATCAATAGAGGAAAAGGGAGCCCTATCAGACTTGGGGGAGGGGAAGAAATGTTTTTGGGCTCTTTAGAGAGCTGGCTGGTTGTCACAGATGAGGGATTGACCTCAGGCAAGGTTGGAAGCTTGAGTTGTTTGGCTAAAAAGCTGTGTTACCTCTTTCTAATCTCATTGTTAGAAAGAAGCGTCTCTTCTTTTGGCACCTTTAAGAAAGTTGCTTAAATCCAGGAATTGACAAGAAGCCCTCTAGCACCCGCCTCAGCTTGGCTGAGCACCCAATTCCCAAATTTGTGGTGGTTTCCTTCCCTATCTTTAGTCAGGTTGTGGGGGAGATGGCCAAGGAGTTCCCCTTCAATCCTCTCCTGGTTTCCTAGAGGACTGGTGGGGAAGGGAGAAACTGGTTAATGGAGGGCGGGGGGGGGGGGCAACAACAGGATAGGTACCTCATTTTCCAGTTACTGTTCATCCCCAGGCACAGATTACTCAGAACCAATGTGCACAAAAAGACGCTCTGAGAAAACAAGTATTAAACCCAGCACTCACTTTGTTCTTATACCTTGTCCCAGTGGTGAAATCCAAATGTTTTTACTACTGGTTCTGTGGGCATGGCTTGGTGGGTGTGGTGTGGCTTGGTGGGCATGGCAGGGGAAGCATACTGCAAAATCTTCATTCCCACCCCATTACAGAGGAAGGATACTGCAAAATCCCCATTCCTTCCCCGCTCCTGGGGGAAGTATATTGCAAAATCCCCATTCCCACCCCACTCGGGGGCCAGCCAGAGGTGGCATTTGCCAGTTCTCTGAACTACTCAAAATATCGGCTACCGGTTCTCCAGAACCTGTCAGAAACTGCTGGATTTCACCCCTGCCTTGTCCCCTTCAGTCTTACCTTCAGCAGCAAAGGATAAAACATTGCCTAACACACATGTAAGTCAAAAGTCTTAACTGTTTTTTTTCCTCTAGAAGAGATTTTATTTCAAAGAAATGAACAATGGGTTTGCTTCCTCGGTTTGTTTCACATTATACAGGTAGTCCTTGACTTACAACAGTTCATTTAATGACCAAAGGTACAATGGCACTGAAAAAAGTGACTTATGACCATTCTTCACATGTAGCATCCTCATGGTCACGTGATGAAAATTCAAATGCTTGGGAACTGACTTGTATTTATGACAGTTGAGGTGACCTGGATCATGTGATCTCCTTTTGTGGCCTTCTGACAAACAAAGTCAATGGGGAAGCCAGATTCACCTAACAAATGTGTTACTAATGTAACAACTGCATTGATTCGCTTAAAAAACTCTGGCAAGAAAGGTCGTAAAATAGGAAAAATCCACTTAAATGTCCCGCTTAGCAACAGAACTTTTGGGCTCAATTGAGGTCGTAAGTTGAGGACTACCTGTGATAAGGAACAACATGTGGTTTGGTTGATCTGAATGTAGCATGACCTACCTAACGTGCTTTATGGCTTAATATGATGTGCAAACTCAGCCAATTAAGAATTATGCAGGAAATCATGACTTGGCAGAACCAACAATCATTGCTTGTTCTGCAAAACCAGCAATGTAGAGAAGAACTGATGATTAATACACATTCACTTAAAAGGGTGACAGCCTTATAGCAGTATAGAGCTCTCTCTTTTTAATTGAATGGGAGATATTTTAAAATAGGATTCTTGTGGACCTACAATAGATTACCAATCTATTGGATTAAGGTGCGATTTTTCTCATGGTTCTTACATTTGGAGTTAGAAATATTTTTCATGAAGCAGAAGCGCTGACTTTACTTCTCCTTCCAAATCCTTAGAGGTAAATACGTTGTGGTTTATCTGCTTTTACTAAGCCTGTGCATAGCATGAGCAAATTCCAGCTATCTCTATATTTTATTTTGTGCTAGGACGGTTTGTTTCTGTATGATGAGGAGATTTACTGCAAGGTTGCACATTGAGGGTGTGGCTTGATAGCTGGAAAAGCATGTTCTCAGGTAAACCGACCATCTACGTTTTAAGATTTGGTTTCTCAAACATTACATTTCTTTTTAAAATTTAAAATTCACTAAATGTCAGAGATTATCGCCGAGTTCAAATCCATTGCCAGCCATAGAAGCAGTCAGCCAACTGTAGATAAGGGAGGCTATATACTGTATGTCATGCTGAATTAAAGGGGGAAATAAGCCTAAATCATCATCATTCCTATTTTTTATATTGTTTCTCTCATTATTATCAGTATTAAATAGTATAACTCGGTTACATTGAAATAATTTATTCAAACGCAGATTATTTCCAGAACATTAGATTTCAATAATAACATGGATTTCTAATGAGGTATTTCTAATGAGATTTCTAAGCTCAGGTACACCTAAATGTTCACTTGAGCTCAGAACAGCATTACAGGTCATCCTCAAGTTATGACGAATGGAGTTCCATTAAATTATGGCTGTAAGTCGTCATGGTCATAAAATGGATCACCCTCATAACCAGATCCAGTTTTTTGATCTTTTTTCCTGGAAGTCATTAAGTAAATGCTGTGGTTGTTAAACAAAGCTATTGTTCGCTAAAGGGCAGTTTTTGCCAGAAACCGGAAGAAAATGCCAGTTTCTGACAAAAATGTAAATTGCAGTCACATGACTTCAAGGTGCTGCAAATGGGTGTAAACATGGCCCAGTTGCCAAGCATCCAAAATGCGATCATGTGACTGTGAGGAGGCAGACATTGGAACCCGGTCAAAAGTTCTTTTTCAGGGTCTGTCATCATTTCAAACAGTTGCTAAGTGACTACATTGTTTTAAATTGAGGAGTACCTGCACTGAACTGGATCTTGTAGCTGACAAAGATTAGGTACAAAACAGTAGATGAAACATGAGACAGAAGTCAACACTCATATGTGCTTCTCTTGTGCTTCCAATGCATACAGGTAGTCCCTGACTTACAACAGTTCATTTAGTGACCGTTACAACAGCACTGAAAATGTGACCATTTCTCACAGTTACTGCCTTTCCAGCATTCTCATGATCATGTGATCAAAATTCAGATGCTTGGCAACTGGTTCATATTTATGACCGTTACTGTGTTCCAAGATCATGTTCCAAGGACTATCTTTTGCAACCTTCTGAGGAGCAAAGTTAATGGGGAATCCAGAGTCACTTAACAACCGGGTTACTAACTGATCAGCTGAAGTTGTTCACTTAACAAGGTCATAAAATGGGGCAAAACTCACTTAACAAATGTCTCACTTAACAACAGAAATCATAGGCTCAATTGTGGTCATAAGTCGAGGACTGCCTGTTCATGCTATCATTTCGAGCCCTATGAATCCAATTATCTCCTCAGAATTAAGTTTTGTACAATTGTTACCAAGATTGTAGTCTTGGTTCCAAACAAACTGCTTGGGTTTTAATTAGCCTTTTCCACTTATTTCAGCAAGATTTATCTTGAATTGTACTGTTTTCTGTGGAACCTTAAATGCACTATGACCATTTTTCTGAGAATCTACAGTGCCAAAGAGTCTCGCTTTTGAACTGGGATTTATACAGTTGTGCTGTTTGCTAGAGTGAACCTGGTTAAACATCACATAACCAGGGGTAGCCACATAAAGGACATTCTCTAACCAAACACAAAAACATAAATCTTTAATTCTGTTACTTCCTCCAATAAAAAGAGTTATTTTTCAATGAAGGTAATAATGTAAGCTCCAATTTACCAGCAGATATCAATCATAGCACCTGCTGCTTGCTCCAACAACAGCAAGTCTACTTCTTGTACTAAACACCTTGACCCACTTTCCTTCTTCCTTCCCTCCCCCCAATCCAGGTCCTGAGATCTGCAAACAGCAATAGTGCCCATTTCTTTGGAAAGTGATCTGATTCATATTCCCTTCATGTGCCTCTAAGAGCGCATGGATGTCTGTCAGGCTCAGCTTCTGAGTGCAACTTGAGTAAAAATTGCACACAGGACATTGAGCCATAGTGGCACAGTGGTTAGAATGAAGTATTATGGGCAACATGTGCCCGCTGTCAGCAGTTCGAACCTGACCAGTTTAAGGTTGACTCGGCCTTCCATTCTTCCGAGGTCAGTAAAATGAGGACCCAGATTGTTGGAGGCAATATGCTGACTCTGTAAACTGCTTAGAGAGGGCTGTAAAGCACTGTAAAGCGGTATATTAGTCTAAATGCTATTGCTATTGAATTCATGTTAGGGTGGCCCTGGGTGCTGTCCACTCACAAAACTCTTATCACTGAGATAGTGCAACCAGAGGCTTTGCTGTAAATCCTCATTTTTGATTGATTGATTGATTGATTGATTGATTGACAGGAAGGTGTTCTGAGTTGACCAGGCTAAAACTGTAAATTGCAACCTGCTGGCTTTCAAGTTACTGGGATTTCAAAATCTATCTGGAAGATGCATAAATCCTGCTGTTATGTGGAATACCAACCAAAAACAGGTGAATCTTAAAAGGGAAAGCTGGTAGTCTGCAGGAAGTAGTTGTCATCTTAATATTGCTATTACTATTTTAGTCAGACTTGGTGTTATTTTATGTGTTGTGACCCCGACTCCCAAGCCTGTCCTAACAGAGGAAGAGGACTAAGAAGGTGTTGGGGAGAAACTGACAAGGCCTCCCTCTCCAGGACCCTCCTTTCTGGCAATGCCTCAGGTTCCATCTGAAGGCCAGGAGGAACAGCCTGGGATGTGCCAGGAGGAAGGCATATCAGAGCACCAATTGATAGGGAGCTAGGATGATGAATCCTGGCTTGATCCCAGGCAGCGTCGGAGGGAGAAGTGTGCGCAGCAACGGAAGAGGCGTGGGAGGGCCAGAGATTGAGCTGAGTCACGGAGCCACGCCCCACTAGGAATAAAAGTGGGTGGGATTGCTCTTCAGGCTTTGTAGCGACAAAGTTAAACCCTGAAAGTCACATCATGATCTCTGAAATTCGGCTTGGATATATTTTGGGCTGAACATTGACTAAACTCTTGTCTCGTGGATAATTTGTTGCTCCTGGAATGGACTGAAGATAAGTCCTCTTCTGCTTTATGGGAGTGAAACCTGCCTTGGCAGGCATTCGGCAGTTTGTTGCCAAAACCTTGGTCTGCCAAGAATTCTAATCTGTTAACCTAATAAAATATTGGCAGGCGTGCTTGGTATTTCGTTTGCCTGTGTGAGGAACATCATGATTCTAGGTCAGGGGTGGGCAAATATGGCCCCTTTATGACCTGTGGACTTCAACTCCCAGAATTCCTGAGCCAGTTTGGCTGTCTCAGGAATTCTGGGAGTTGAAGTCCACAGGTTGTAAAAGGAGCACAATTGCCCACCCCTGTGCTATTTATTTATTTATTTATTTATTTATTTTGTCGTATTTCTACGCTGCCCAACTCCCAAGGGACTCTGGGCAGTTTACAACAGAGAATAAAACAATGCAACAATATCCCATACAAAAGTTAAAAGAAGACATTAAAACATTAAAACGTTAAAACACATACACTCCAATTTGTGGCCGGGTCTCGCAAGATCACTATAACGAGATCAACAGCCCCAGGCCTGCCGGAAGAGCCAGGTCTTCACTGCTTTCTGGAAGGCCAATAGGGTGGGGGCGGTCCAGACTTCAGGAGGTAATTGGTTCCAGAGAGCCGGGGCAGCCACAGACAAGGCCCTCCCCCACGGGCCCACCAGCCGACATTGTTTAGCTGACGGGACCCGGAGGAGACCAATTCTGGGATCTTACCGGTCACTGGGAGTGATGTGGTAGAAGGCAGTCTCGAAGATAGCCTGGTCCTGAGCCATATAGGGCTTTAAAGGTAATAACCAACACCTTGAATTGCACCCGGAGACCGATAGGGAGCCAATGCAGCTTGTGGAGAATTGGTGTAATGTGGGTGTATCTAGGTGGACCCACTATAACTCGTGCGGCTGCATTCTGGACCAACTGTAGTCTCCGAACACTTTTCAAGGGTAGCCCCATGTAGAGCGCGTTGCAATCGTCCAACCATGAGGTGACAAGGGCATGAGTGACTGTGAGGAGAACCTCCTGATCCAAGTAGGGTCGCAATTGGTGCACCAGACGAACCTGTGCAAAGATCCCCCTAGCTACAGCTGTCAGATATTGTTCCAGTCTCAGCTGTGAGTCTAGAAGGACGCCCAAATTGTGAGCCCATTCTGAGGGGGACACTTTCTCTCCCCCCAGAACAAAGGATGTACAATCAACATAGTCTTTAGGGGGCAATTCTAGGTCATGCAAATCCAAAATGTTGGCTTAATAGTTCAGTTAATCATGTATAAGTATGGTGGGGGAAAAGCCATTTCCTGATACGTTTCTAGTCAAAACTGTGTTTTTCTTCCTCAATGCTTCTTGATGGCAATATCTCTTTCCTTCTGTAACTTAGATGAAGCCAATCCAGCCTGAAGGTCTCTAGATGGGATAGGGAATCTGATTGTGATTGGCGCAGACAACTTTTCTTCTTTGTTGATACCTTCCTGGCCTAAATGTCTCCCTCGGTTGTTAGTCCCCTTAAAAAAAGGGGTTGGGGGGGGGGAATCAGGTGAATGTATCTTGCCTGTGTCTCCCTCTTCCTTATTTCTTTTTTCCATTCTCCTTTCTTCCATTTTGGATAGTAATTTTGACATGGGAACTCTAAATCTGAATACAGAACTAGGAGGAAAAGTTAAATGTGCCCCATCATCTCTGCTACCTGCTGGAATTAATTTAATTTGGATTTTTAAACAAATTCTCCTCCTAAATTACTATACAGGTAATCCTCAATTTATCAACAGATCATTTAGTGACTGTTCAAAGTTACAGCACTGAAAAAAGTGATTTATGACCATTTTCCACACTTACGACCATTGCAGCACCCCCATGGTCAGGTGATCAAAATTCAGATACTTGGCAAGGGACTCATATTTATGACGGCTGCAGTGTCCTGCAATCATCAACTTTTGCGACCTTCTGACAAGCAAAGTCAATGGGGAAACCAGATTCATTTAACAACCATGTTACTAACTGCAGTGATTCACCACAAATGTGACAAGAAAGGTCGTAAAATGAGTCAAAATTCACTTAACAACTGTCTTGCTTAGCAACAGAAATTTTGGGCTCAGTTGTGGTTGTAAGTCACGGTTGTAAGTCTATATAGAATAAAAGACAGTTTTTTGATGGTCAGTATACTTCTTCAAGCATTGCAATGGGTTCTTAATTCAAAAATCACAGACAAAAGAATGGCTATTCTAATGTTACAAAATAATGCCTATTAATATATGTTTCTTAATGACAGAATATTTAAACATTGTATTCAGTGGTGAAATTCAATTTTTTTTACTACCAGTTCTGTGGGTGTGTCTTGGTGGGCATGGCAGGGGAAGGATACTGCAAAATCTCCATTTCCACCCCACTCCAGGGGAAGGATACTGCAAAATCTCCACTCCCTCCCCACTCCTGGGGGAAGGATATTGCAAAATCTCCATTCCCATCCCACTCTGGGACCAGCCAGAGGTGGTATTTGCTGCTTCTCAACTACTCAAAATTTCTGCTACCGATTCTCCGAACTACTCAAAATTTGCGCTACCAGTTCTCCAGAACCTGTCAGAACCTGCTGGATTTCACTCGATTGTATGGTACAATGACTGGATAGATGCAAAACTGATATCAAACAGGACTTAGACAGCTTTGCCCATTCTTTCCTAAAACAGAATCGTACATTATACTTGAAGAAAAGCATTTCTTGTTTTAAAACAAACCAGGACAAATTATTTTCTGTCAGTTGAGTCAACATTCAATAGTACATACAGTCACTGGGTTTGAATTTTGTTACAATTTAAACCCCTTTGTTTTCCTTGAGTAAGTATGATTGCAATCTGAATCCAACCATCTTACAAAAGATTTTTCCCCATCTTTCAAGGTTCACTACCTTTTGGTTTTCTTTATTTATGAAGATAAAGAAGGTTGCAATGATATTATGCAGATTTTAAACTGGGCAACTAAAATAAACTATCACGAGCCAAACTCCAGGCTTAACAGGAGGCAGAAGTTCCTGAAATTGTGCTGTTAAACTTGTTTTCAAAATGAGGTAACAGCCCTATCCATGACATTGGTTATTCCAGATGTGTAACGATGACTCTTCTGATTATGTGCAGGGTTCTTTTAATTTTTAATCCATAAGTAATTACAAGCAAATCATCTAGATTTAGGAAGGTGGAACTTCCAAATCAAAAAGTTTGAATGAGTTCTTGGCAACCTGAGCAGTCATTATTTTGATATTAAATAAAAGATTCCACTGCAGTACATTGAAAGTGATTTGGGAGACTAGAGTAAGTGAGGCAGAAGATTAAAACAGAAAGATGACAGATTATGATGTTCATTTCTCAGGTTCACTGACCTATGAAATCTAAGGCTTCCAAGGAGCTTCAACATACTTATTGGCAAATTATCCCCGATGGTGCTTTGTTTTTTATTTCTTGTACAATAAATTATTTCTTACCTAGATGAGAGAAATCAGATAATGATGACTTTATCTTGCTGTGCTCCTCAGAATAGAACTGATTTATCATCAGTATTACATTCAAGATGGGTCAAAAGATATATGGGATGTACCAGGCAAATGGAGGCTTCTCTGTTCTTCAAGGCAGGGATGACCAACATTTTAACTATCAAGACAGACTTTTTTGTTTTTTCTTCACCCAAACAATGAAGGCTAAAATGAATGGAATCCATAATTTAGTGGAGTGCAATGGCAACTTCTGCTGGGTAAAGAACATTAAGAGTTATCTTAAATGTTTTATTTTATTTTCTCCTGCCTTTATTATTTTTCAAATAATTAAAAGGGGCAATAATTAATTTATTACAAGAGCCCTGAAAACAACTGTGACACAATTGCAGGAAAGGGGAGTAAGAATTTCCACAATATAAGTAATTCTTCTATGTTTTTGTGCATCCTGAGTCCATGTCTACATTGGGGATTGAAGGAATTAGGGATTTAAGGAATGAAGATGAGCTGTGTGAATCATTGAATTTTTTTCTATTGGACAATGTAACCACCTGCCCCTCTTTCTAAGCCAGGGGTCAGCAACGCGCGGCTCGAGCCACGTGGCTCTTTCACCCCTCTGCTGTAGCTACCTCTCACTCAAAATATGCATCACAACCACCAATGTGCAACACCAACCGGCACCCAATTTATTGAGCTTTTCAACCCCCAGCAGGCCAACCATCGATAAATCCAAGAAAAGAAAAAAGTTTCAGAAGAAAACAGAACCTCTAATTCAACTGCATATGCTAGTTTTGTGGCTGCTCAAGAAATAGTCAGGCATGGGAAGGGTTTGTGGCTCCTGGTGTTTTCTTTTCTGTGGGAAACAGGTCCAAATGGCTCTTCGAATGTTTAAGGTTGCAGACCCCTGTTCTAAGCATTCCTTTTTCCTAACAACATCTTATTTTATTATTTTATTTTGCTATTTTGGAGAGCATAGAGGTAGCTGCTTAGGAACTATGTGAAGCTGATAAAACGTGACATTGGTGCAGTGTCCTGATACTCAAAACACACCTGTATTTTGTCTTATTGCCATATTCCAACTACCCAATAGGGAAGTCAGAATTATCCCTTATATTGCAGATGAGATAGAGAAGGAGATTAAGTCTGAGAAGAAATAATTGATTGCCTTAAGCCACCCAGCAAAATTAATAACCATTTTAAAGCTCGTACTTCGAGCTATCTGATTTGTGGTCCAACAACCTGAAGGAAATAACTATCATACAATTGTAGAATTTGCTTTTTTTTTTTTTTTTATCCAATGTAATTGGAGGACACAATAGGCTGCAAAGTTATAGCCTCACATCCCCGGGTCCTTTTCTGCTACGGTCCCCCCAGTATTTGCAATTGTTTAAAAGCCAATCACAGTACTGCAAAAAGTGGCACAGCACTAGTTTTGGGGCAGAGGCCCATGGTAGCATACATGATTCTTCTTTCTCCTATTTTCCTCCACAACTACCTTTGTAGTTTTTGAGGAAACGGGAGCTGAGAAAGCATGCTTGTCCTAATGCTTCAGCCGGTGCAGAATGCAGTGGAATGAACAGTTTTATGGAAGCCTAGACTTCCATAGCACAAGAGAGGATGGGATAATTATTCCTTGCTACCAATTCTCATCCCAGGAGACTCTCTGCTACCTTCCCTTCTTTTTCTTTTCTTTTTATTTGAACTAGAAACGGAGCTGCAACCACCCTCCCTTTTTATTTTCTAAGAACTTTCAACGAGCCCAGAGGTATTATAAGAAATGTAGAGACATTGCCAGCTTCTCACTTATTAAGGTATTTGTAATTGAAACTTAAAAAGCCAGGAGGACCAAGGGAGCTGGCAGGCAAGCACCAAGTAAAGTGTCAAGAGCTATACTTGGATCCATAAGAAGTCAGCTTCAAATTGTTCTTGCATGGAAGAATAAACTGAAAGAAGGGCTATTACAATTACATGAATTATTTTATGGTAATAATACAACACATTCATTAACCAAAGCTGTGCAACCTGTTTTGCAGAGAAGCTGCTCTCTGGTTGTTGTTGTTTTTGTAATAGGAGTAATCTAACAGCAGACTTTTTTCCAAGCTTTGCCAAAGAACTCAATATTCAGAATTACTGATGGAGTAATTTCCATGAGTCTTCTTGTGAAATGACCCAGGTAAAAAGAATGGAAGAGGCTTCCAAATTCACCAGTCCTACATTGTGAGACTTTTGAATAAGTTGCATAATTTTGATTAGAGTTATGCACTTTGGATTCTATATTGCTTCTTATTTCACATTGTTTTCATAGGATTGCATATGTTTTAAATTGCCACAGAGGTGGCTACCCTACTTCGTGTGTAGTTCATGCTATATCAAAGAAACAGCCCCGATTGTCCTCAGGAAAATATTCTTGGGAAACCAACATTGTCTTTCAAATAATGATGGACCCAAAAGAAAACTGGCAGCCAGTACAGCAGCCATACTGCACTGGGATCATGCTGCTAAATCTCCATCTGCTGGTCTAACAGTCCAGGAGAACCCCTCCAGTCATAGACCTGACTCTGGGAAGTGGAATTCCTTCTAGTCAAACTTAC
This sequence comes from Arizona elegans, assembly GCA_022577455.1. NCBI lineage: Eukaryota > Metazoa > Chordata > Lepidosauria > Squamata > Colubridae > Arizona > Arizona elegans. Next base: position 196,137,932 of record JAKOOJ010000001.1, on the reverse strand, counting down.
AACCATAATCATGCCAGTTCAAACACCAAAAATAAGCATTATACAGGGATTTAAATCTGATTTTGTTTTGACTCAACCATGTTCTCACACAAAGTCATTCCTGGTAGGGTTCAGGATACAGCTCTATGTACCTCGTGTTAAAGCAGCATATTGGAAAACTGATTTTTTCCCTATGCATTTTGACTTGACTCTCCAACTGAGGAAGGAGCAGAACCACTAAAATCATTGCCTCCTATCTCCAACTCTCACAAAGGTTGAGCCTTCCTCAATCTTTTTGGCACCAGGGACCGGTTTCATGGAAGATAATTTTGCCACACATGGGTGGGATGGTTTCATGTGCAACCTAGATCCCACTCATGTGCAGATGAAGCTTTGCTACTTGCCTGGTTCTTACATCCAGCTGTCCAGCTTGGTTCCTAACAGGTCATGGACCAGTGCTGGTCCACAGCCCAGAGGTTGGGGACCCCTGGCCTAGAAGGATACAATAATCAATGGTATTGAACACTGATATGAGAGCAAATAGCATCATGATTGATATTACTGGCAGCCCTTCATGACACTGGCAGAAAGTGACAAAAATGCTACTGTTTTCTGTTGGCAACTTGTTTTCCTTGTCCATGTTTTACTCACACGTGTACAAAAATATTGCAGAGATCAATGATTCTTATTCTTACAGAATGCTAATGCTTGCACTTCTTAGCAGAGCGAACTAAAGACATTTGGTTGAGAGATTCTGCTACACAAACTCAGTGAATGAAAGCTGCTCAGTATCTTACAGTGGGATACAGTTTTATGGAAACTGCAGGGAAATTTTACAATGGATTGCGTTCATTACATATCACACTTAATCACACAAGATCCATCTGTAGGTTTCTGGTGTGCCTCATTTGGTAGATTGCTTCATCGTTTGATTGTCAATCTGAATGAAGCTCCAGTGGAAAATATGTTCATCATTACATTACTTTGATATTCACGCTGGCCTGCATTTTGAAATCTACAGTCACACTTTTGTATAACTGCTCAGGTATGAAGATCTATCTTGATTATATTTAATTTGGATGTATTCCTAGAAGTTAAAGAAATCTCTAGCTAATGACTTTAAAATAGTGGATGCTGTCTCATGTCCAAACTTTAGTCCATCTGTACCGATATTATTAACACTGATTGGCAGCAATTAACCAGATTTTAGGTAGGAGTTTTCTAATCTTATCTAAAGATTAAAACCTTCTGCATACAAACTAAGAAGGTGTTCTGCCAATGACCCTCCCAGAGACTGATTGGAAATATAGTGACTCCTACTTAGTATCTCTGATTCATCTCTTCGACAAATGAGTTTACAAATTAAGTTTTTCTCACACTATTCCACTGCAAATCAATATTCCACAGGCCCTATGAGCCGCTATTGTCTTATTGGTGCTACCAAAAGTTTGATTTTAACTAGGGTGTGCTTTTATAATGTAGCAAATGTAGCATAAAAGACTAGCTGGACGCTCATGCTTTGCTACAAAACTATGTGCTCGGCTTGATAAATTGACACTTACAGCCTGAAACTTAATGTAGAATGTGTAACTCCATAGCATCAGAGTGTGTTAATATAATGCAACTGGCAGTTGGAACAGAGGGGGAAGGGGATTAGAATGTCCCAGCCTATAGCATCCATCAGTATTCATTTGGCTAGCATCCTGTCAGTGTGTGAGAGAGTTGAAGGATGTTTGGAAACTCAAACAGTATTTGCTGTGTGAGCAAGAAGGAGACAGGAAGGAGCCTGGACGTGGCTTAGTTCAACTGTTCTGTAGTAAAGCTGCTTGCTGCCCTGAAAGTAAAACTGAAACTCCACTCCTCTGCTTGTGTTTTGCATTTGGAACAGATTTCTTTTCAGGTGGGGAGGGGGAGTAGAACTCCTTAGCATCAGAGCTTGTTAATAATAATATAGGAAATACTAATGCTCTGATGGTCATGTTGAAAAATCCTTTCTTAGTGAGCACCTAGAAGCCAAAAGAAAAATATGTGGCAAATTTCAAGTTTGTAGGCTTTACGGTTGTGGAGATTTCGTGAGTATAGCATGAGTGGTTTTGGCTTTTATATATATAGATACTGTATATGATTATACTGATTTCAACAAACTTGAAAGGTAGGACTGGCAGCGCTAGGGGGAAGAGTGAAAAGGGGGATCAGCCTAGAATCACTATGTAACTACAAATGAACAAAGATCAGCCCTCCTTTGACTGATGTAGATCTTTATCTAACTCCCAAGTGCTGACCATTAATTGAGAATATTCCTGTGTATAGACTTTTAGCACTAAATCAGTTAAATTGAACCTTCACAAGTGGATTCATCTTCATGCCCAATGGTTTCTTGATAATCATTGAATCTTTTAAGACAGCAAAAGATTTTTTAAAGTTGGACCTGGACGAGAGAAGATTTAATTTTTTTTTAAATTTTTATTTATTTTTATATGCCACCCTTCTCCGTAGACTCAGGGTGGCTTACAATGCATTAAGCAATAGCCTTCATGCTTTTGTATATTTTATACAAAGTCAGCTTATTGCCCCCACAAACCGGGTCCTCATTTTACCCAACTTAGAAAGGATGGAAGGCTGAGTCGACCTTGAATTATAGATCACAGACTATATGATATTGGGCTATCAGTGGTGCTGTTAGGACAGGATATTGGGAACCAAGCAATCTTGAGCCAATAACAAACAAAAATATAAGGATGTGTGTGTTGATATGGATTGCCACAATGCCATTTTCCTCTTTATTTTAAAGCATTTTATGATTAGGGCTGGCCAATTCGTATTATGTAATATTTGTCAGGTTTTCTTAAAACTTTTTTTCATTGTACAATAATTGTTCCCAACTAAGACACAAAATGCAGAATCTCCTAATTGCATTGCTGAAAGTTTTAGGGTTAGGGAACAATGAGAGGTACATTCCTGAAAGACTTTTAAAGGTAAAATAGGAAATATTTTGCATCAGGAATTGGAAGAAAAAATCAATTTAATCTTTCTGAAAGCAACAGCCTTTATCCAGCTACATTGACAAAATGATTTAGGAAAAGAAGACAGTTATTCAAACAAAGAGGAACATGAATGTAGAAGTAGTACTTAGCTGACAAGAGCCATGCCACATGACTTTAATATTTAGAATTATAAAGTTGATTCTCAACCCTACCTCCCTTCAGTGTTAAACAACTCTGTTCATTTTAGTTTGATTCTCAATAACCTTCATGGTGATACCAGATTATGACCTTAAATACTGCTGGAATAATCTATCAAATGTCTTGGATCAATGCAGTTTTATAAGTTGAAGTATTTAATTTCTTTCCTGTAATCATAAGTGTCAAGCCATTATTACTGAGGTTAACGTTGATTCCAGAGATTAGTGAACGTACAACTAAGAGACAGAGTACATTCTCTCCCCATGTCTAACAAATTGTAAGAGTTGATACTTTTTAAAGTATTAACTAAACTATATTTTCTCCTCTGAATTGTCCTTGGTTGGAACGACCCATGCTACAACAATATCTGTTGAAAATGCGCTTGAAGAAGAGGAGAGATTGGCATTTTTTACTATATTATTATGGTTGGCTATACTGTCAGCCACAGCTACATTTTGACTTCTTAATGGCAATTCATTAAGAAGGAGGTGGTTCTTACATATGAGAGCAAGCTGTTTTATAGGAAGGATGAAAAAGCCCCCCCCCCATGATATTTCTGTAGCTAGAACTCTTTTGGAGCTGAGATCATCAGCAGGAACTCTCCCACAGATCTTAATAAATTGGCAGTCTCTGAGATGACCAGGCCCTGAGTCATGCAGGGTTTTAAAGGTGATAACCAGCATCTTGAATTATACCCAGAAGCAGACTGACAGCCACCAGAGCTCTTGTAGGAGAGAGGTTATGTGGGCAAATATTGAAGTAGAACCAGTTTATGTTGTCAGAGGGCTTGAGTGACCACACACAACTTATATATTTGTGACTAACAATGTTCTTGGCTGTATTAGAAGCAGCAATGTATCAAAAACATGTGAAATCTCTTTTTGTCTCTACTCAACACTGAGGATACCACACTCAAGGTATTGTGTATGATTCTGGGCACCACATTTCCAGAAAAACATGACCAGGTTAGAAGGGCAATAAAGATGATACAGAAATGTAAGGAAATTCCTCCTGAGGTAGGTTGAAGGACCATTGGCTATTCTCAGTATGAACAGAGGAAAACTTCAGAAACATGATAGCCATGTTTAAATTCATACGGGGATCTACAGACAACATAGTCAAGAACTATTTTCCATGGTCACAAAGAAGGATGGGAAATATAAGTGGTATAAGTGCAGCTACCCAAATTTCATTTGAATACAAGGAAAAAGGGCCCAATAGAAAGATCTATATCAAACTAAAACAACCTACCTGTGAGGAGGTTGCAGGTTCTCCATTTTTGACAATGTTTAAGAACAGTCTGGACAGTCTGTGGGTGGGTTAGTTTATTTTTCTACAGAGATTATTTTTCTAATCTTTCCAGGTCTACAGTTCTATGAGTCTATGATTTAAAGAATAAACTCTGCAGATATTATTTATAAAATTGACTGCATACAACAAATATAATTATCTGCATATAAATTATATGATATCTTCCCTTCCTCCCTTCCCTCCCTCCCTCTGTCCTTCCATGGTGGTGGAAGGACAGATCATGGTGGATCATTAACATGTACCTTTGCTTGTGTGTGAATCTAACCTAAAGCACTAAGATGCATTAAAAATTTCCTAATTGTACAGGAATGCTGCTATTTATTCCAAGGCTTTTACTCATTCAGTTATGTAACAATCAGACACAGTGATTTAACTATGAAGACTTCTTTGCTGCCTTCTGAAAAAAAAAAAAGTGCAATCCCAATCATGAAGCAACCAAGCTAACTTAAATCAGGGAGCCCATTTGTGTTTTTACAAAGTTAAGTTTGATTGACATCACTGAGGTTTTCTCCCAGCATTGCAGCCTTTCTCTATGTTGGGTCACAGGCTTCAGAGGCTGTCTTCAAAGCTTGTAAAAAAATTGCCTTTCCCTGAGTTAATGATGTGTAGAAGAATGAGTTTTTCCAAGTCCTTATTTTCTGTAAAGAGAATTAACAACAACAACAACAACAACAACAACAACAACAACAACAACAACAACAACAAAAAATAATAATAATACTGGAATTCAACCCCAGGATTTTGCAGCATCTTTCTATAACAGCCATCTGATGGCCAAGAAGTCAATTATTTTCTCTGTTTCAAAGCAGCAGATCACTAAGCAGGAAGAAACACATCGCCAAGGAACATTTCTTCCATGTGGAGTAATACAGCTTCCCTTGACTGGTTCTCTTTTGAGCCCATAGTGAAATTAGATGATGGCCTCTCTCCCATGCTCCTCCGGGCAACTTTGCAAAAACTTTCTGGCATCAAGCAATTGGGGCTTCATCCCTTAGCAAACCTGAACATATAACTTCCTTAGGAAGGCTCTAAAGCAGTGGTGAAATCCAATTTTTTTTACTACCAGTTCTGTGGGCATGCCTTGGTGGGCGTGGTGTGGCTTGGTGGGCATGGCAGGGGAAGGATACTGCAAAATCTCCATTCCCACCCCACTCTGGGGTCAGTCAGAGGTGATATTTGCCAGTTCTCTGAACTACTCAAAATTTCCGCTAACGGTTCTCCAGAACCTGTCAGAACCTGCTGGATTTCACCCCTGCTCTAAAGGCCACGATCCATGATCTGCATTCAGCTAGAAGGATGCAGCAAAGAAGCCTGGCCACCCAGCAATGCTCATGGATGTCCTTATTAATTTCTGACTGTATTTCTGCTAAAGGGTAATTCTAAAATACATTCTATAAATAGCACAATGCACATGTTACACATGGGGGTAACCTAGAGGGAGGGCTCCTTTATTGGCATAAATTGTGTATGCAATTTTATCCTTATTTGCTATCTCAAATGTGCAGTACACTTTCCCTTTAAAATTACCATATAAATGGTCACTTAGAACAATAAGCTGCTATTGCCAATAGAAAGGGGGAAAATTGCATCAACTAACCAAGTTGCCACAATATGGCTGAGGCAATCAGCAGCAGTTATTATCCTTCACACTGCCTACTTAGCAACAGCTGTTGTTTAATAACAAACCACTCTAAAGCAATACAGTAACAGCTCTGAAATTTTTCACAGCATAAGCGCAGGATACCAGTTTATTAAAATTATCCTATTATTGTACGACAAATCTTTTCCTTGTTGCTGGATTCAGGGGCTGTTACCTGATCGATTCGCTCCAAAGGCTGGAATTACTGTAGCACAAGCTTTGACAATTTTATTCTGACTCTTCCCCAGATTCGTAAGAGCAGAAATATGGTTCATGATGGGGCCAGGATGTAGGTTTAGATATACTAGGCACCATGGAACCCTCCCCCCCATTTTTTTTCTTTTGGGATAAGTTGAACCCAAACAAGATTGTTGGTCTCCACACAACCCAAAAGCAACTTGTCTATGGTGTTAGATCGGCGCAGGAATGGAAGACGTGACCAGCTCGTTACATAAGTAACTTTATTAAAACAGCAACAGTAGCAAGACTGCCGTGCGCTGCCGGAGCTCTCCTTATATTCCCTCCGGCAGACGCACCGCCCCCTGACAGGGATTCAAACTTTCCCGCCCGGTGGCTGGCAGCCAATCCGGGCGGATGTCCTTATAAGGACATAACACTCCTCCCCCCTAGTCCAATGAAAAAAGTTCAGTGTTTGTTAATAAACGTGACGTAGTCCTGCAGGTACGTAGGACGCCTAGGCACCCTACTTGACCTGCGCAGTCTCATTTCTCCCGTGTCCCCGCCCTGGACGGACGGGGTTCCTGTGGCTCCTGAACACTCCCCCGGAACCGGGCTCGGTTCGGCTGGCGAGTGTGCGGGGTCACCCTCAGCGCCTCAGGCCGGACCGCAGACCTTGGATGGCTGGTTCTGGTGGTCTTCCTCCTGGCCTGTGGATCTTTCGCCTCGGCGGTGCTGTTCGGTTCCGACCCGGGAAGAGTGTCTGAGTCTCGGTAAGACCCCGGCTGTCACTTGCTCTTCCTCGGTCTCCCGGTGGCTGCGGTTCTGCTGCGGCCCGGCCCGCTGTGGTCTGGAGGGTGGTTCGGGCCGGTGCCCTTGGGTCCGGTCTGCCCGCTGTGGGTGGTGTTGGCTCGGGTAGCGGTGTCCGACCTTGCAGGGTTGGCGCAGGTCTCCTTGGCCGGGCAGGCGTTGGCCTTCCCCGTCGGGTTGGTGGTGGTCGACCTGGTCGGGTTGTCGTTGCGGGGATACCTCCTCGGGTCGGTGGAGGTCTCCCCTGCCGGGGTGGCGCAGACCTCCCTGGCCGGGTTGTTGGCTTTCCCTTCCCCCTAGTCCCTGGTCTACCGCCAGTTGGTGGTTGGGGTCGTCTGGGTTGGGTTGTTGTTGCCGGGTTGTTTCTTGCGTTGGGCGGGGGTCCCTCTCGCCGGGGAGTCGTGTGCCACCCTCGCCCATGTGCTGTGGTGTGCCCATCTGCGATGGTCCCCGGTCTACTCGCCTTGCGTTGAGGTCTCCCTGGTAGGGCTGCCGTGGGTTGCCTTCACTGGTAGGGTGCGGTGCTTCCCTTCTGGGCAGGTCCCGGTCTACCTGCAGGCTGGGTCGGGGGTCCCTGGGCCTGTTGTGCCAGGTGCCCACCTGGCCGGGTTGGTGTTGCCATCCCCCGTGCGGTTGGCCCCGGTCTACCTCGCTGCACTGCCGATGTGACAGTGCCTGGTAGTGTGCTGGGCCGACCTTGTCGGGCTGGCGTTGCTCTGCCTCGTAGGGGTGTGGTAGGCCTACCTCGTCTGGGTATGGTAGGTCTACCTCGCTGGGGTGTTGTAGGCCTACCCCGTCTGGGTGTTGTAGGCCTCCCTCATCAGGCTGGTTTTCGTGTGCTCCCCCCCACCTTTTCCGGAGTTGGTCGATGTGACGTCTCACGACCTGTCCATCTTCCAACTCGACGGTGTAGGATTTGGGGCCGGTTGTGCTGGCAATCTTCCCTTTCAGCCACTTAGGAGAGCCGTTGAAATTCAGCGCGAAAACTGAATTTCCTTTGCTGAAGGCGCGAAGCGGCCGGCTGGCAGTTGCGGTCACTTCCGGGCTGTATTGGGGGTGCAGCCGGTCCAAGGGTGACCTCAACCTTCTGCCCATGAGGAGTTCGGCCGGGCTCTTGTGGGTGGTGGCATGCGGCGTGATGTGCTGGGTGAGGAGGAAATTGTCGATGCGTTCTTGCCAGTCTCCCGGGTCCATCTTGGTGAGGGCTTCTTTTGTGAGCCGGACCATCCGTTCCGCTTGTCCGTTTCCGGCCGGCCTGTACGGAGCGGAGAGGGCATGGCGGATGCCCAGTCCTGCCAGGAAGGACTCCATGGCCAGGGATGTGAGCTGGGGGCCGTTGTCCGAGACCAGCACGTCCGGTAGTCCGTGTGTGGCAAACAGGCGGCGCAGGGCTCGGATCGTCGCTTCTGTTGTGGTAGATGCCATGGGTACCACCTCGAGCCACTTGGAGAAGGCATCTACCACGATGAGGAGGTGTCGCCCCTGCATCGGGCCCGCGAAGTCGATGTGGACCCTCGACCAGGGGTTGCTGGGGGTCTCCCAGTTCGTGACTTCGGATTGCGGTGGCGCGGGGCAGACTTCTTGGCACGGGTTACATCTGGAGACCCATTGTTCGATGTCTCTGTCCAGTGAGGGCCACCAGACGTAACTCCGTGCCAGGGCCTTCATGCGTACGATGCCCGGGTGCCCGTTGTGCAGTGTCTCTAGCGTCCGTCGTTGCAGAGTGCTTGGGATCAGCACCCTGTCTCCCCATAGCAGACAGCCCTTTATGGTGGACAGCTCCTTCTGTTTCCTGGTGAACTGGCTGAACCTCTCTTCCGTCTGTTCCGATGGCCACCCCCTGAGGATCCAGGACCTTACTTGGTGGAGGGTGGGGTCTCTCTGTGTGTGTGCGGCCACATCTGCAGAGGAGACTGGACAGCTGGCATCGTCATCTATGTGGAATAGATGGAGCGTGGGGGCTGGGTCTTCCACCGGGTTCTTCGATGGGCATCTACTGAGTGCGTCGGCGTTTCCTATGGCTGTGCCTGGCTGGTGCACGAGCCTATAGGAGTAGCCGGCCAGGAAGATGGCCCATCTCGTCATCCGCGGGGACATGAAGGTTGGGGTGGGTTGGTCGCCTGCGAGTAGTCCCAGGAGTGGCTTGTGGTCGGTGACTATGGTGAAACGTCTTCCGTACAGGTATTCGTGGAAGCGCTTCCCTCCTGCCACGATTGCCAGGGCTTCTTTGTCCAGCTGACTATAGTTCCGCTCTGCGCCGGACATGGTTTTCGAGAAGTAGGCGATGGGGGCTTCCATGCCGTTGGGCAGCTCGTGGCTGAGAACTGCCCCCACCCCGTATGGCGACGCGTCGCAGATCAGCTTGATGGGGAGCGTCTCGCTGTATTGGATGAGGACGCTTTTGGACGTCAATAGTCCTTTGATGGCCCGGAACGCTGCTTCCTCTTCCTGGCCCCACTTCCAGGACTCTGATTTCCCCAGCAGGCGGTGGAGTGGCTCAGCAACTGTGGCTTTCTGTTTTAAGAAGATGGCGTAAAAGTTGAGCAACCCAAGGAAAGCCTGAAGCTCCGTTTTGTTTTTTGGGCTCGGCGCTGCATGGATTGCTTCCACTTTTGATTTGGTGGGGTGGATGCCTGTGCTATCAATGAGATAGCCCAGGAACTCGACTTCCTGTACTCCTATGATGCACTTGTCCCGCCTGACTCTCAAACCCTTGGCCTTGAACCGCTGCAGGACAAGCCTGAGCCTTTCAAGGAGTTGGGCTCTTGAGTCCCCGGAGATGAGCACATCGTCGAAGTAAGGCACCACCCCTGGAACGCCTTGGAGCAGGCGTTCCATCATGGATTGGAAGATGCCGGGGGCAGCGCTGACTCCAAATTGGAGGCGGTTGCATTTGAATGCCCCCCTGTGCGTGACAATTGTTTGTGCCTCCGCCGTTTTTTCATCCACTGGCAATTGCTGGTAAGCCTGGGCCAGGTCCAGTTTAGCGAATATTGAGCCAGATCCCAGGGAATGCAGCAGGTGTTGCACTACTGGGACTGGGTTTGCGCTCTGTGCCAACGCCTTGTTGATGGTACAACGGTAGTCGGCGCAGATGCGCACAGACCCATCATGCTTCAGTGGGGTCACAATGGGGGTCTCCCATGAGGCATGATCGATCGGTTCCAGGACGCCCTGGGCAATCAGCTTATCCAGCTGTTCGTCTACTTTAGGCTGCAGGGCGAATGGGACTCGGCGGGGCTTGAGCCTAATTGGGGTGACTCCCTTATCCAGATTGAAAGAGATTGGCCTCCCCACAAATTTCCCCAGCTTACCATCGAAGACTTCCTTGAACTCTTCGATGAGGTTGTCGAGTTCGTCCCTGCAAATTTGGTTGATGCCTTCGATTGAAAGACCCAGCGGCTTGAACCACTCCACTCCTAGCAGGTTCGGTCGGCTGTCCTTTACGACAGTGATGGGGAGCTTGCCTTCGAACTGCTTGTAGGTGACTCGGATGTTGGCTCTTCCTAACACTCCGATGGGGTTTCCCCCAAAGTCGACGAGCTTGGAGTGTAGTGGCTTCAGCTCTCGCTTGGTGATGCTGGGTTGCAGGTGCTTCAACTGCTGCCAGTCCATGATGGAGTAGACCGAGCCCGAGTCTACCTCCATTTTGCAGGGTGCTCCCTCCACGTGGATGGTCACGTGAAACTTGGTGGCATTGTCTGAGGTCGTGTGTGCGATGGTCGTCTGGTGGACCGCTCCGCTCCGGGGGAATTCGTCGTCTCTGCGTCTGGAAGGGCCAGAGGACCGTTTGGATGATCTCTGGTAATCCTTCCGATTCTCACGGGGACGGTGGCTGGAGGGCTCTGGGGCTGGTTCCTCAGCTCTGCAAGCTTCGGCGATGTGACCCCTTCTGTTGCAGCGTCGGCAGGTCGCATCTCTCCACTTGCAGGTTGCTCTGGCATGGTCCCCTCTGCAGCTGGCGCAGCGCTCCCCCTTGTAGTTCCGTTGGGCGGTTTCCCGCCTTGGGGGTCTGGATACCTTGTGGACGGTGGATTCTCCCTCTGATTCGGATCCAGCTGTGGAATCCTCTGTTGACGATTGCGCTATGGAGCGAATCTTGTGGATTCCCTTTGCTCTGCTTACTGCGGCGGCTGCTTCCTCCGAGATTTCGGATGCGGTGGCTTCCTCCACCACATCTTTGAGCACGAGTTTCTTTCTGCTCAGGAATTTCTTTTGGAGGCCCCTGTCCCTCATGCTTAAAACCATGCGGTCAGCGATGGCGTTGTCCACGTGGTCAAACTCACAGCTGGCTGCGATCTGGCGTAGGGCGGCCACGAATTCTTTGATGGTCTCACCTTCCTTCTGATCCCTCTGATGGAAGGTGAAACGGTTCGCCACTGGTGTTCCCGTTGGGGCATAGTGGTCTTCCAGGATCTGCAGCAGGTCTGCCCATGGCACTTCCTCGATGTCTCGTGGTGCTACGAGATCGATTGCCATGTCGAGGACTTCGGAGCCGCAGTTGGCCAGGAAGATGCCCTTCTTTCGGTCATCGTCGGCGTCCCTGATGTTGTTGCCTCTCAGGTATTGCCGAAATTTGACCACGTAGGATTTCCACTTGTCCTTCCCTGGGCGGAAAGGAGCAAGGGCTGGCAAAGTGACTTCAGTGGATGCCATGCCTTTGGAAATGCCTACTGTGGTTCCAGGTGCCGGAGTCTTGGTCTTGTTGGCTTGGTGCCACAAGGTTCGTCTCTTCTCTCTAGTCCTTCGTCACCAGTGTTAGATCGGCGCAGGAATGGAAGACGTGACCAGCTCGTTACATAAGTAACTTTATTAAAACAGCAACAGTAGCAAGACTGCCGTGCGCTGCCGGAGCTCTCCTTATATTCCCTCCGGCAGACGCACCGCCCCCTGACAGGGATTCAAACTTTCCTGCCCGGTGGCTGGCAGCCAATCCGGGCGGATGTCCTTATAAGGACATAACATATGGGACAACAGCATCAGAAACCAATCTTCAGATGAAGGCACTGGACACTGGGCAGCATGTATCTCAGAAGGGCAGAGCTATTCAGAAATTTGCATAAGGACTAGGGGTAACAGTTAATGGACATGACAGGAGAGGAAAGAGTTGATGCTAGCAGTGAGTTTTTCTCTGTTAATGCTAGGAGTCTCTTTGGCAGTTCACATTTTTATTAGTTTATCGAAATATAAAATATACATTCCCACAATGGACGAAGGGCTGCAAAAGCTGCAAAAGGAGTTAGCAAAGATGTCTATAACGACTGCTTTGATTAAAGATAAGAATACAAAAAACTTTGTTTCTACTTGGAAACTGCTTTTGGGCTTTGGGCTTGAAGTGGGGAAAAAAATGGAACTTTGATTTTAGGTTTTGCTGATTAGAGAGTGGAACAGCTTGCTGTCATAAGTTGTGGGTGCTTTATCACTGGAGGTTTTTAAGAAAAGACTGGACAGCCACTTGTCAGGAATGGTATAAGGCAGGGATGAAATGCTCCCGGTTCGGACCGGCTCGGGCAAGTAGGTAGCGATGGCAGCAGATAGTTTGGAGAACCGGTAGCAAAAATCCCTGCCCCCGCCCCCTATGCCCAGCTGAGCCGTGCGATCATCAGAGCCTTTTTTTTCTTTTAAATGGCTCTGACGATCCAAGCTCTGGCAATCCCAGCTGAATTGCCTGCTAACCGTTGGCAAAAATCCCTCCCCCCTCCGCGTGCCTCCAGCTTGCTTACCTTAGCTGCTGGTCGCAACGCCTGCTTTGCTTCGCTTGCTGTAATACCTGCAATCCATTGCATCAGCAAGCAACTGAATCTCCCTGCCTGCAATCAAGCTCATCAGTGAGCAACTCTATCTGCCTGTCTGCCTTCCTGCCTTTGCAACTTTAAGACTTGTGAACTTCAACTCCCAGCAAAGCTGGCTGAGGAATTCTGGGAGTTGAAGTCCACAAGTCTTAAAGTTGCCAAGGTTGGAGACCCCTGTTCTATTGGGTAAGTTTTTCCCCCTTTTGGGAGCTTTAAAAAAAATAGTTAATTGGGTTTTTTTTTAGTTGTTCTTTTTTTAGACCTAGCCATTTAAAGTTTAGGAAGTTTTAAATTTAGCTGCTTTTATATAAAAATAAAAATAAATAAAAATAAAATAATATTTGTGCAGCTTTCTGAGATTTAGTGTGTTTCTGTAGTGTTTCACTCTAACTACATAAACACACAAAATCTCACAAAGCTGTATGTGGAATTTTGTGTGTGTAAAGTGTGAAAGTTGGGTTTTTTGGCTTTTTGGGGCTGTGTGAGGTTCCTGCTTGTTGCAGGGGCCATTTTGGGTCTAGCACAGCTGCTTTTACATTGTGGGTGAGCCAGTTGTGTTGTGTGTGTGTAAAGTGTGAAAGTTGTTTTTTGGAGCTTTTTGTGGCTGTGTGAGGTTCCTGCTTGTTGTGGGGCCATTTTGAGTCTAGCACAGCTACTTTTACATTGTGGGTGAGCCAGTTGTGTTGTGTTGTGTTGTGTTTTGTAGGTTAAAAAAGGGCAAAGAAGTGACATTGACTTGGCCACGCCCCCCCAATCACCTTGCCACCAAGCTCCGCCCACTAATTAAGCCACACCCACAGAACCAGTAGGAAAAAATTTTTAGATTTCACCCCTGGTATAAGGTCTCCTGCTTGAGCAGGGGGTTGGACTAGAAGACCTCCAAAGTCCCTTCCAGCTCTATTCTGATTGATTGATTGGTTTTAGAAATGGCTAGTATACATTATTATGTAAAATAGTAAGTTAAGGTTGTATGTTATTATCTTACATAGTGTGCCAATAAAAATCGAAAGTCAATGCTTTCCCCTTTCTTTTCCCCTTTCCCCTACACTTTTTCCTCTTTCCCTTCCCCTCCCCTATTTTCCCATGATTTTCATTTATTTTTTCAATGCTAGAAGTCTTTTCGGAATAATGGAAGAATGAGAGCCCTTGGTTACCAACAAGAACATAGACACAGAGACTGTAATAGAAACTTGGTGGAGTGGAGAGAATTGGTAGAATATAAAGTTTTCTGGATACAACTTTATACAAATGGCAGGTAAGGGCACAAAGGAGTAAGTGTCGCTTAAGGCCAAGGAGGATAAAAATACAGCACACTAGCAAAGATTAGACTACCAGAGTGCTATGAGTAGCATCATCTGATCCCAAACGTGAATTAGTTTTAGGACAAGGTTATTCCTCATCTGAACAAAAAGCCAAGAGTAATCTTGTCATGTTAGAAATTAGGGAAGCTTGCAAGGGCAACATTGTTATAATAATGGGGAATTTTAATTACCGTTACTATAGGCCAGTGATGGCTAACCTTTTTGCCATCGCGTGCCAGGAGGGGGGGTCTGGGGAGGTTCACATGCACGCATGCCCCTACCCATAATTCTATGCACCCCACCCTGCTCATACGCGCACAACCCCCTCCACCCCCTTCCTGGCATGCAATGGCCCGGTAGGCTCATTTTTCTTTCTCATCTGGCTCCAGATCCTCTCTATGCATCTGGGGAGGGTGAAAACAGCCTTCCCCACCCCCTTCGGAGGTCCTCTGGAGGCCTGAAACAGTCTGTTTCCCAACTTCCGGTTGGACAGGAAGTGACATTTTTTGCTGTCCCCAGTCTCCTGAGCCTCTCTACGAGACGCTACATCAGATTCATCAGAAACTCTAGCAAAAAAAAGTATGAGGTGATAAGAAACTGGCTACGTATTTCAGCTGCCATGTATATTTAGTTTGGATGTTTTTATTGTTTTTAAACAATTTTTATTATTTATTTTTTTTATACACATAATCCTCAATTTACGACCACAATTGAGCCCAAAATTTCTGCTGCCAAGCGAAACATTTGTTAAGTGAATTTTGCCCCATTTTACAATCTTTCTTGACATAGTTGTTATGTGAGTCACTGCAGTTGTTAAAGTTTGCAAAACTGTTGTTAAGTGAATCTGGCTTCCCCATTGACTTTGCTTGTAAGAAGTTCACAAAAGGTAATCGCGTGACCCCAGGACACCGCAACTGTCATAAATACGAGTCAGTTGCTAAGGGTCTGAATTTTGATCCCGTAACTATGGGGATGCTGCAATGGTCATAAGTGTGAAAAACAAATCATAAGTCACTTTTTTCAGTGCTGTTGTAACTTTGAATGGTCACTAAATGAACTGCTATAAATCGAGGACTACCTGTACTTTTGGAATTATAAGCCACCTAGAGTCATTGATTGAGATGGGCAGCTATAGCAATTGAATAAATAATAAATAAATGGAGAAAAGCACTTAAGGAGTGTATGGTTAAAAGAAAAGCATTAAGGGAAAAAAAAGAATTTCTTTAAATATTTGAAGCAGAAAACTATATCCAAGGAAGTGATTGGGCTGTCGGACATCAAAAGGAGGAAAGGAATATTCAAGGAGGTCAGGGAAACTACAAAGGAAATGAATTCTTTGAATTGTCTTTGCTACAGAAGATATAGGACACATACCTGGGATTGCTTCCTCGTGAGGGGAATCTGAATAATTTAAATAAATGGGGGAAGGAAGAAATAACATGGCAAGACAAACAGAGGAACTTTACAGTAACCAATTACTAGATCCTGATGACAACTAAGAGTTCTTTAAAAACTCAAAAAAGTGCAGTTGCTGACCTCTCATCAAAAAACATCTGAATCATTCTTCAAATAAGGCTTAATGTCAGAGAACTCGAATAGCCAATATGCCAGCCAGTTATTTTTAAAAGGGATTTGAGGGAGAACTGGGAAATCATAAGACCGCTCAGTGCCTCTCCTGGACAAATTAGTGGAAACTGTAATAAAAAGAAAAATAACTAGGTGCACTGAGGGACAGAAAATCAACACGGATTCTGCATTGATAAATCCAGCCTCAGCTTTTAAAATGTTTTGTGCATCAATAGGCATGGAGATGGATGTAATCCCGCCAATACAATGTACTGAGATTCAACAGTCTGACAGGCTTCCTCTTGGGGATATCTAATTGTCATGAGAGAAAGAGGAGCTATCTTTTTAAGGGCAAAGCAAACAG
The DNA here is from genome assembly GCA_022577455.1 of Arizona elegans. Taxonomy (NCBI): domain Eukaryota; kingdom Metazoa; phylum Chordata; class Lepidosauria; order Squamata; family Colubridae; genus Arizona; species Arizona elegans. Next base: position 196,121,811 of record JAKOOJ010000001.1, on the reverse strand, counting down.
AAGAACTAAATGGGCTGTTCTCTCACTACACAAAGGTAAGAAATGGGGTCTCTGGAGGATCTGCCACTTTAAACTGACCCAGTCAATAAAATAACTAGAAAGCAACTTAACTGCTTCAACATAAACATCACAATTTATAACCAGATATATCCTACTCAGCAGTTTGGCTATCATATTGTCATAGCTGCACTTATTCTATGTATTACTCTAAACATGAGAATATCACCGGGTAAACGTTGGCAGACTGTCCCTTTCCAGGAAAAGGCATAGTTGGTACCCAATCCAAAGCTGCTTATAAGCACTCCTGGCTACACTATATTCATCTAGGATCAATCTAGAGGCAGAATATATTAAAATATGCTTTAAAAAGTCATGTGTCTCAGAACTCCTCCAGTAATGCGACAGGACCATATCATAGCATCTATATTAGGAAATCAGGAAGTTCTGCACATTTATATGCTTATTAAAGTTTGGGGTGGAATATTTGGGAATCTAATGAGTAAAACATACAAATGATAGTTAACTTAGCTGAGATTTTAAGCTCAAATCATGTTTGTACACTTATTTATTCCATTTGAGTCCAGGTTGTATGATCTTTAGAGAACTGAGGACCATATAAGGTGTCTACTACAGACACAACTGTGTTATGCACACAAACATGTGCACACAAATAAGGGGAATGATTTTTAAAAATGCAAACTGTGAACTTCAGTTTAAATCACAAGTGAAAGAAAATTTCTAGCTATTTTTATTATGCGCATGATCTTGAATATCCACATTGACAGTATTACAGTACAATAAAATGCTAAAGGCAGGTAATGCATATAAATTTTACATTGTAACCACGATATGGAAAATGATCCAAGAGGAAGTATTTGAGATTATGCCAAATATAGAAATGGCAGCTGGAAAGGAAGAATATATTTCATGAAATTCAAATAAGTTGGTATTCATTCTTTCTGAGCATTTGAATACAGTTTTGATATGCCATTAAAATTCAAGTATTTGAGTAGACAGAACAATAATTTTAAGTTTTTCTCTTAGTAGGATGATAATTTCTTTTGTTCCTTGGCAACAGATAAGAATCAAAGTAAAGCTGTTTGCTTTGATAATGGCATGATTAGCTATTTGAAATATTTTTTAGAATACAGGTGATAGGATAATCAAGCTGTGCACTGCTGAAATTTCTGAAGTTTCTTGGAGTTGTGACTTGTTGAGAACCAAGTTCTAAGTCAAACTAAATCATCAAAACTTTGCAATTTCCTCAAAGCTTTGCACTTAATCAATAGACGTGCTATGAATTCAAAAAGTGCCATATTCAGTTCCTAGCATTTCCAATTTCAACTGAAAAAAAAACATTCCAATGATGGGTAGCTGGACAGTGATAATACTGATCTGCATGGATCAATTAGTAATATTATCTGGCGCAAAATAGATATCTCTTTTTGCGATGTCTGATTCATTGATTCTGGGACAACAGTGAATAACCATGAACACCAAATCAAATATTTATTATGGTCATAAATCAACATAGAGTGAGATTCAAATAATATTTTTTTAAAAAAGCCAGAAATATTTAAACCAAAATTTGATAAAATTAAAAGCATAAATGCTTCTGATTGAACTGAAATTGGAGATTCTGCCTATAATTTACAATTTGAGCTTCATATCTGCTGATCTTCTTGGCTATAGCAGTTATTTGGTACTTTATTATTTTCAATGCTTCTTTAATCTTCCTTGTTTTTATGTGATATTTCTCGATCAGGTATTTTTTGGTATTCTTCTTCAGCTTCTTTTCTTTCATTCGTTGTAGTTTATTTGCATCTGATCTCAGCTTTCTGAACTTATTTTCCAGCCAGACCTTCCATTTTGATGGTTCACTTTTTGGCTTTTTTTCCTTTGTTGATTTTGCATCCCAGGTATTTCAGTTATAGCTGTGTTCAGAGGTGGGTTTCAGCAGGTTCTGACCAGTTCTGGAGAACCGGTAGTGGAAATTTTGAGTAGTTTGGAGAACCGGTAGTAAAAATTCTGATTGGCCCCATCCCCATCTATTCTTTGCCTCCCATGTCCCAGCTGATCGGGAGGAAATGGGGATTTTGCAGTAACCTTCCCCTGGAGTGGGGTGGGAATGGAGATTTTACAGTATCCTTCCCCTGCCACGCCCACCAAGCCATGCCCACCAAACCACGCCCACAGAACTAGTAGTAAAAAAATTTGAAACCCACCACTGGCTGTGTCGTACTTTAATTAGTTAGTTTCTTGCAGTAAGATAGTGCTTATATTTGATAGGACAGCATTGGCATCTTTTAATATGTGGGCTAAGTATACTGTAGATACCATTTAGGGTACTTGCAGATGCCCTAGTACACTGTGTGATCGAAAAGACAACCATTAAATACCTTTTGAACAAAAAAGAAAAAGAAGAGAGAAAGAGACGAAAATCTTTTTGTAGCTATTTTTTATTGGAATCCAAAAGTGCAACTCAGACTGTTTCCTTATTTTGAAAATGGGGTGGGACAGTTTGATTGGCACTGCAAGGAACTTTTAGGCTTTTCCCAAGTGCTGTTATACTTGGTTTGAAATACTGGTGAATGTTAGCTTTAAATGACAGATCCTTCATGTTTGCACAACACGTTTAACTACACAGAGGCTCCTAATGACAATTAAGGACCCATGTAGCAGCAAACATGCAGGCACTTATTCCTCAAAGATGATTTCACCTGTCATGCAACATAGACTAATTTGTTGTTGTTTGTGGCTGAGCTTTCTTTATCAATGAGGCTTTAACAGCCTCATTCTGAATCTTCCCTGACATCTTTTCAATAACAGATTTTACTTTTAGATTCAGAGCTTTCATATAACTTGGAAAAAAATAATAATTAGAGAACAAGCTGCTTCATGGATTTAGTTAGTGATGTCATGGTTTTCCAATAATCCAGGTAAGCATTATTGAAAAACTCCAGCTGGCTTGCAGAAGTAGTTTAGTGGCCAATTTACATACAGACACACAAACACAATTATGTCTAAGAAAGTAGCATTCAGGAGGTAATTAAAGAAAATTACCTGTATTCCAGGGGTGTGTTCCACTTACCTTTACCACCGGTTCGAAGTGGGATCGCATGCACAGATCACCCATGATGATGTCGTGGCGGGTGGGCGGAGCCTCCCACTGGTTTTACTACCGGTTCTATAGAACCGGACTGAACCACTGCTATATTCTATATAAAGCTACAATATAGAGATAAGGAGGGGGAGGGGAACCCTGCATGCTGTATATGGAGAATACTCTGAAATATTTGTGTGTTTCTATGTATTTTTGACACTTTTAATAGGTCCAAATAATATATTAATTACAGGCTTATTTACTGGGGCAGCTCAGGGTACATTAAGTGCTGCTATTTATGTTATAATAAAGGATGACCTCCTGACATGTTAGATAACTGAATCTTGACTGAATTTAAGCCTCACATCAAGACTGCCAGGTAAACTGCTGCTAAGTTGCTAGACCACCAACCCATGGGAGAACCTGGAAACTCAGACTGGGTTAACCACACCTGCAATGGTTTAAGTGTTTTGAGTATCTTTGTGGTTTCAAATAGGACAATTTAAAGTTCTCTACAGGTGAGCTCAGATCAGCTAGCTTTTCTGAGGAACCCAAGGCAGGGGAAGCCTCCTAGAATTCTTTCCAATTCTTAATAGCAATTCCACTCTAGGCCATGTGACCAGAAGGAAGGTGGCTTAGAAGGGAATGGAAAGTACCTTCTGAGTTGTTGCCCAGCTGCCTCCTCCATAGAGATACATGGGGAAGTTTTCTGGATTTTTTCCTCTATAATTCCCAGCTGTCTCCACTCCCTAGATAACAGTCTTCATATAGCAATTGCCTCATACGGTGACTATTCATAGTTGTGATGGTGATGAAAAAAGTAACTTTGTGAGCAATTCTTGCATATATAAACATTGCAGGTCTGTAAAAGCAAAGGACAACTGAAGTAAGATAAAGCACAGTCCCAGTTTCACTTAGCAGCCACTTCACTTCGCAACCAACCAGTCAGTCCCAATTGAGGTTGCTGTAGGGGAGAGACTGGCAGAGCCAAGGGGAGGAGTCGAGTGGGGAATCAGTTTAGAATCTCTACATAGTCACAAGAGGACAAAGTCCAACCCCCCCTTGAATCCCATTGAAACTTATCTACAGTAGTTCTACCCAGGTGCTAACAGTTAGTCTGAAAAGGTTTCTGTGAATAAGGCTTAAGCAATAGATCGGTAAATTTGAATCCTTTGCATGTGAACCTGGTTATCTGCACCTGACAGTTGTTCAACAAGCATTACTTGATTATCTTAGGGCAGTGGTTCTCAACCTTCCTGTTATGTTTTGATACTTTTAAGCGGGAGATTCAAACCTGCATACGTTTCTGATTGGCTGACAGTCCCTCCTGGATTGTATATAAGGAGGACTGCAGCCCCTGAGTTTTTGCTGAAGTCTCACTGTATATTAAAGAGCTGTTGTCACTTGCTTGCTTGTGCCTCTCGTTATTCCCAGACTACTTCATTGGCGACGAAGGTGGGATAGAGGCTACAAGAAGCCAACCAGTGAGACCACGAGCTTCAGCTAGGCGACGAGGCGAACCACAGGAGGCATACCAAACATGTCTGCCTACGTTCCGCCCAAGCCTTTCGATCCGACCCGCGAAAAATGGGTCTCGTACCTAACGAGGTTTGAATGCTCGCTAGAAGCCAGCGACATGCAGGGCCTCTCGGCTAATCGAAAGAGAGCCCTATTCCTAAGCCACTGCGGACCGGACGTGTTCGAGATGGCCGAGTCACTGTGTGAGCCAACGCCGGTTCAAACAGTCTCCTGGGACACCCTGATGGCAACTCTCCGGGCTCACTACGCTCCCGTCCCCTCCAAGTTCGTGCAGCGATACCAACTGAGGCAGCGCGTTCAACGAGAGGGAGAGCCGGTCAGCGCGTACATGGCCAGCCTGAGAAAAGCCGCAACCCATTGCGACTACACAGATTTGGACGATGTGTTGCTTGAGCAACTGATCTGTGGTGTTAGGGACATTAGGCTGCAACGGCGTCTGCTCGCCAAGCCTGATTTGACGCTTGCCGGAGCCCTAGACGAGGCTAGGGCTCATGAAGCCTCCACAAAGGCCGCTGAAATGCTGCAGCGTCCGCTGACCAGCAAAGACAGCCCCAAGTCTGCCCCGGTGCACAGAGAAGACGCCGGATCCAGCTCGGAGTCCGAGTCGGATGAGGACGTCTTCCGAACGGAACACCAGAGAAAAGACACTGGCAGCCCCCGGTGAAGCTGTCCCAGCTGTGGCGGGCACCATGATAGACTGTCCTGCAAATACAGAGAGGCTATTTGCAGGCACTGCGAGAAAAAGGGGCACTTGGCGCGAGTCTGCAGAGCCATTCTGCCCAGAAGACACAAACCACGTGAGCGCCGCAGCCAACCGGAATCAGCGCGCCAGAAGCAGCCAACGAGAGAAGGCGGCGCGAAAAAACGGCGCGAATTTGAACCGTGAGATGGCCGCAGCATACACATCGACCAGGCCAGCACGGCGATCGAAGACAAGGTCAGCACGGTGGTTGAGATCAACGGGAAGCCGTGCTCGATGGAGATCGACACCGGATCAGCTCTCTCCATAATGTCGTGGACGACCCTAAAGACCCTCCTGCCGTCGTTCCGAAAGGATCAACTCTCCAAACAGAGACTACGCATCCTAGACTACCAGGGGAACCGAGTCCCCCTCGAAGGCGTGGGCACGTTCCGGGTCACCTACGGAGACTACGAAAGAGACCTGCCGCTGACCATCGTCACGAAGCAGCTTCCTAGCCTCCTGGGCATGGGGTGGTTCCGAGCCCTTGGCATGGGCTTCACCGGCGTCCACCTGATGTCCAGATCAACCCTGAAAGACAGCCTCCTGTCCGAGTTCCAGGACGTCTTCGGGGACACGTTGGGCAAGTATGTGGGGACCCCTATTTCACTAAACTTAGACCCCAACGTAGCCCAAGTAAGACTGAAGGCCAGACGAGTGCCGTTCGCATTGAAACCGAAGATCGATGCGGAACTAGACAAGCTGATTAAGCAAGGGGTGTTGGTTCCCGTTGACCATGCTAAGTGGAAGACCCCCATAGTGACCCCAGTTAAATCCGACGGCTCAATAAGAATCTGCGCCGACTACAAGTGCACGATCAACAAGGCTTTGCAGCCGAGCGCCTATCCGGTGCCGATCGTGCACCATCTACTACACTCCCTGGGGCCTGGAAAATTTTTTGCCAAATTAGACCTGGTCCAAGCCTACCAACAGTTACCAGTCGACGACGCCACAGCAGAGGCACAAACGATCGTAACTCATAGGGGTGCATTTAAATGCACCAGGCTCCAGTTTGGGGTGAGCGTCGCACCTGGCTTATTTCAAAGCACCATGGAGCGCCTATTGCAAGGACTCCCGGGAGTGGTGCCCTATTTCGATGACGTCTTAGTCAGCGCTCAGGACGAACACCAGCTGGGGGACAGGGTACGGAACGTCCTGTCTAGGTTCAGAGAAGCGGGACTAAGACTCAAAAGGAACAAGTGTAGGATAGCTGTTCCCTCTGTGGAATTCTTGGGGTACAGGGTGGACGGCACAGGCATCCACCCTACCGAGAGCAAGGTGAGAGCTATTAAGAGCGCACCAGCCCCCAAATCCAAAGCAGAGCTCCAAGCCTTCCTTGGACTGCTCAATTTTTACTCCATGTTCCTAAAAGATAAAGCCACGGTTGCAGATCCCCTTCACAAGCTTTTGGGAAAGAACGTACCATGGGTCTGGGGGAAACCGCAAGCAGCCGCTTTTGAGGCAGTGAAAAGACTCCTATCCGAGGACAGCTTCCTGATACAGTACAATGCAGAGCTGCCGCTCGTCTTAGTCTGTGATGCCTCCCCCGTAGGAGTTGGTGCCGTCCTAGGCCATAGACTGCCGAACGGCCTAGAGGCGCCCATTGCTTTCTATTCCCGTACTCTGTCCAGCACAGAACGAAACTATAGCCAATTGGACAGAGAGGCTCTGGCTGCGATTGCGGGGGTTAAGAAGTTCCACGAATACCTCTATGGCCGAAAATTCGAACTTGTGACTGACCATAGACCGTTGCTAGGACTGCTAGCAGGCGACAGGCCAACCCCCGCTGCCCTATCCCCCCGTTTGACTAGATGGGCGATTTTTTTGTCGGCCTACTCGTACCAGCTCGTCCATCGACCTGGGCGGACCCTGGGTCATGCGGATGCCCTTAGCCGTTGCCCCCTTCCCGACCTGCTGGACAACCCAACGCCGGAAGCCTCCGTCCTTTTGTTGGACACGTTAACTTTGGGCCCCATCTCCTCCGGCGAGGTGGCGAAAGCATCAAATAGAAACCCAGTTATCCGGACTGTTATGGGTTGGGTTCTGAAAGGGTGGCCGGACAAGGTGGTCGGGGAGGAGTACCAAGGGTTTGCCAACAAACGAAATGAACTGTTTATGCAAGGGGGGTGCTTACTGTGGGGTGACAGAGTGGTAATTCCAACGAAACTACGGAATAGGGTTTTGGAGTTACTGCACGAAGGGCACCCGGGCATTGTTAGGATGAAGTGTTTAGCCCGCAGCTATGTCTGGTGGCCCAACATGGACCAGGTCATTTCCGAGTGGGTGGGGAAGTGCAGACCCTGCCAGGAGTCTCGCCCCGATCCCCCAGTAGCGCCCATCCGAGAGTGGGAGAAACCAAAAGGCCCATGGGGGAGGATCCACATTGATTTTGCCGGCCCGTTCCATGGCCAAACGATTTTAATAGTTGTGGATGCCTACTCAAAATGGCTAGAAATTATATTAATGCCATCTACAACGGCTGAAGCCGTTATCAAGGTCCTAAGGAAGTTGTTTGCTACCCACGGCCTGCCGGATACCTTGGTATCGAACAACGGGCCTCAATTTACAGCAACCTTTTTTGAAAGTTACTTGGCCAGCCTGGGAATCCACCATGCCCTATCAGCTCCATTTCACCCGGCTTCCAACGGATTGGCTGAACGTTTTGTCAGGACAGCTAAGGAAGCACTGTCCAGATTAGACAATGGGGACTGGCAGGCCAGGATAGATCAATTCCTAGCGGTTCAGCATGCATCACCATGCACAGCAACAGGGAGAAGCCCAGCAGAGCTCCTCATGGGGAGGAAGCTCCGGTGCGTGTTAGACAGGCTTCACCCTAACTACTCGCACGAAAACTTTAAGGGAGAGACCTGTGGTTTAAGGCAGTTTCAGGTCGGGTCCCCAGTGTTCGCTCGCAATTATGCCAGCGGTCCTCTATGGGTTGCAGGAACCATAGTGGGAATAACAGGCCCAAAATCGTACACGGTGGACATTGGGGTAGATAGACTCTGGAAGCGCCACATAGACCAACTTAGGAAAAGGGTGGTAGGCGAGGCGAATATTAACTTAGACATCTCCGAGCCTAACTCTGACCACTTCTCCAAAACAGCTAACTCAAGCCCGGGGTCGCGAGAATACTTAGCTGACAAGCCCTGGTTCCAGCGCCGCCCCAGCAAGTCGCCACTCCCAGCCGGGGATAACCACGCCCCGGACAAAATCCAGGAGGTTCCATTGGCGGAGCCGGGAGAGACAAAGAGTCCCTCCGACCAGATCGACGCCCCACCAGACTCTGAACTGCGCAGGTCAACTAGGGCGAGAACTCGTCCTAAGCACCTGCGAGATTTTGTCTGTACATATGTTAATATTTGAGTATTAGTGCCTTCTGGGAAGGGAGGGGTGTTATGTATTGATACTTTTAAGCGGGAGATTCAAACCTGCATACGTTTCTGATTGGCTGACAGTCCCTCCTGGATTGTATATAAGGAGGACTGCAGCCCCTGAGTTTTTGCTGAAGTCTCACTGTATATTAAAGAGCTGTTGTCACTTGCTTGCTTGTGCCTTTCGTTATTCCCGGACTACTTCACTTCCTAATGCCGCAACCTTTTAATACAGTTCCTCATGTTGTGGTGACCCCCAACCATAAAATTATTCCTAAGACCATTGAAAATATGTGTTTTCTGATGGTCTTAGGCGACCCCTGTGAAAGGGTTGTTCGACCCCCAAAGGGGTCGCGACCCACAGGTTGAGAACCACTGTCTTAGGGTATCATCTCATGTGGTGGTTTTCCTCTCATCCTTTTTTTGGACTCCCTCATTCTCATTCAGGTCTCCAATTTGCTTCTCTCGCCTTTGTTTCCTCTTTGACCTCCAAGCCTATCTTTTTTTTCCCCTCTCATTTGCTTCTTCTCTCTAAAACTTTGGAAGCTTTTTTCCCTATATTCTTCTGAGTTGAGTTTTTGCCTATTAACAAAGTTTAATGTTTATTCCAGTGGTGAAATGTAAAATTTGTTACTACCAGTTCTGTGGGCATGGCTTGGTGGGGGGTAATGTGACTGGGTGGGCATGGGCAACTTTTTTTTTTTTTTACTTTTAAAAGCATTTTTTCTACAATCTCTTCGGCCGAAGAGCTTGTTTTAAAAAAATGCTTTTAAAAGCCTCTGACAATCAGGCAACTCAGCTGGGATCGTCAGAGCCTTTTAAAACCATTTTTTTTACAATCTTTTCAGCCGAAGAAAAAATGCTTTTAAAATTTTTTTTAAAAAAAGCTTCTGATGATTGCGTGGCTCAGCTGGGCATTTGGGGGGGGGATTTTTGCTACCCGTTCTCCGAACCACCCGCTGCCATTGCTACCGGATCAGGTGATCCGGTCCAAACCGGGAGCATTTCACCCCTGGTTTATTCCCCTCTTTTCCATCAACCCCCTACCCACCTGACCTCCATAGCACTAGTTAAACTAACCTGGAGCCCACCAGCTCTACCTGAAAGTGCAATCTCTAACTTCATATTCCTTCTATAAATATTGGTATCCACCTTTTGACTTGCCTGGACTGCATAGAATGAAGAGGAATTGCCTTGGGCTGCATATAATATATATGTAGTTGGGCTGCATGTAATATAAGAGCGGTATAGAAATAAAGTTATAATAATAATAATAATAATAATATATATATATATATATATATATATATATATATATATATATATATACACATATATATGTAGGTCTTTGGTTATTCGGGTCTTCTCCCACGTAAAATTGGAAGTGTCTTGGCGACGTTTCGACGAAGTCTCATTCGTCATCTTCAGGCTGGTGTTCTCGGCTTCGTGCTTCCAGGAGCAAATATATATATAACAACTTCCTTATTTTTTTACATTTTTCTTAATCTTATGGAGCTACATTACTAGCTGGCCAGGGCCTCATGTGGCCCATGGGCTGCAGATTGGACATGCCCGTTTTACATCTTCCAAATACCTTAACATTTTAATCCTTTCTTGACTTGGCATAGTTTTACTGCAGCCAACTAGGTTGCAGGTTGTTCTGAGGTAGGTCAAATATAATTTAAGACCCCGAACAAATTTACTCACAAAAATACCATGCTATATAAATAAAATCAATCTCAAGCAATGAAGAAAAATGGGAAATACTGGCCTTGCCCTTGTGTGTGATATAACTTTGCGCATTTGTATTTTATCACTTCCTATTGCAGGCTTTTCTGGGGGAAAAAATTAGGCGCTGAAACCTGACTAACTTCAGGAACAGATGGACTATTGATATTTGAAATGCCAGTAAAGGAAATTATTATTTAAAAAAAAACCAAAACCGTCCCACATATTAACATGTGGTTTGCTTATAATTTGTTTTTAAACATAGTAATCTCCCTTGGTATGAACAAGATTTAAAACTGGCATAAATGAAAAGAAAAAACCTTGTGGGTAACCATGGTTACAATGAAGGTACTATAGAATAGTCCCTGATGGATACCTCAGGCTAGGAAGGGTAGATTTGAAGATAAGACTGACTTTGAGTGAGATTCAGAACAAAGCCACAATACACAGTTGGGAAGACTTTTGTTTTTGCAAAATTTTCAGCAGTTCCATCATCCAAATGAAAACAAAACCCTCCAAACATTAAGGTGTCAGAGATGGTTATTTATAAAATGGCAGAAGTTTACAGGATAAGTATGAGTAACCTAATAATCTCTTTCAGGGAAAAAGTAGAATTCCTCTTTCAGGGAAAAAGTAGTATGTCATTTCCTGAAACAGTATATGCTTGGGAGTAGGCCGAATAAGCCAGCTCAAAGATCATATTAAACTGTGATTTATTTTATTTTTTTTAAAAAGAAAAGCCTGCAAACCACTACCACTAAGTTTACTTGGTTGCTTATAGAAAGCTAACTCTTCAATTCCTGGCAACTGGTATTTAGCTGTTTATGAAAAGTATGAAGACGAGTAACCATTGATTGCCTTCTCTTGTATTAATTTGTGGCCATACCCACATAACTTGGAAGAGAATTCCATGTTTTCCTGTCCATTCATATAATTCATTTTTTCCTATAAGGGCTCTATGCATATTGAAGTTCACAACATGGCTGTATGGCAATGAATTTTGTAAATTTCGGCTCTGTTTCCTATACTTCTTTTATAAATAGCACACACTTTTTCCCATCAGGGAATCACTTTCATGCCCATCTGATTATTTGGTTTGTTCTGTTCTGCATCTTCTCTAGATTTGTAATCAGCATTTTGAGATGCTGCAATCAGTGTTTGGAAGCGAGCCCACAATCTGTTGCAAATTCTTTGTCACTGCCACTTGGTTTCCCAATTGATTGTTTCCCAAAGTTAATGATGGGACACTTGGAAATGCTATATAAGAAAGCTTTCTTTTGGCCTTTTTAAATTTCTAATCATTGGAAGAAGCACTACAAGTGCCTCCATTTGCATGCACGGTGAAGTCTGAAGATGAAAAACAAAATATTTTAACCAGAAAAAAAGACCCAAACTATTTTTGGGTACAAAGGGTTAGACTGTAGGATTGTGTGAACTGGGGCTGCTCAGCCTCCAAGATGTTTCCTTAATGCAAACCAATGAAGTGATGTGATTCACAGTGTGATGGCTTCATTCAGAAATTGAGTAACTCTGTCTCAGTCTCAGATCAAAGCAATGAAATTGAATCAACTGTCCACTTCACTCTTAGGGAAAGAGCTTCGTATGCAGAAGTCCTTTAAACATCTGGAGTGGGCCAACCACTGTAATCCTCAAAAGGAAGCCCTGCTTTTGATCACTTGGTTGAAGCTTTGTTGAATTGGAATGCCTCTTCACACAGATGTAGTAGAAAATGAGAAGGGAAAAGAAAAACAGAGTAAAAGAAATTAGGATGAGTTCTTTTTGTATATTTATTGGATGTCGGCATAAATTAATTGAGTAGATAGGCTCCAATTCATCATAAAGCTACATGACTTCCTGGGCCTTAACTCTGATTTTCTTTTACATTCTGAATACTGCAGTTTTTCAGAGATGCATATACAGTAATGTGTACTGTAAAGACTTCCTATATTTGATTCCCTACTGTACATTTCAGAGGGAAGAGTCAAGATAGCCTGTAGATAGTAAGCAAGAAAACCTTAATGGAAATATGTAGGAACTGTTGTCTGAGCAAAAGCAAACTGAGACATTTTTTGGAAGTCCAGAACACTGATCAGATTAAGTAGATACAGGGGTGAAATCCAGCAGGTTCTGACAGGTTCTGGAGAACCGGTAGCGGAAATTTTGAGTAGTTTGGAGAACTGGCAAATACCACCTCTGGCTGGCCCCAGAGTGGGGTGGGAATGGAGATTTTGCAATATCCTTCCCCCAGGAGTGGGGAGAGAATGGGGATTTTGCAGTATCCTTCCCCTGGCATGGGGTGGGAATGGAGATTTTGCAGTATCCTTCCCCCAGGAGTGGGGAGAGAATGGGGATTTTGCAGTATCCTTCCCCTGGCATGGGGTGGGAATGGAGATTTTGCAGTATCCTTTCCCTGCCATGCTCACCAAGCCACAGCCACCAAGCCACACCACGCCAACCAAGCCACGCCCACAGAACCAGTAGTAAAAAACTTTGGATTTCACCACTGGGTAGATACCTTCCTAATTCAGTGAGCTATAAGAAGAAGAAAAAAGTACAGCATAACCAGACTTGCAAGATTCAGTTATTATAGCCAATCTCAATAAAAGTTGTAGTCTATTTTCAGTCTCAAAATTATCTCATCTACTGCAAGCACTCTTATGACAGAAAATTCTGACAATTATTCTTGATATGCAAATGTTAATGGCTAATAGAAAAAAAAATGGAAAGATTCCCATTCTGTCTAAAAATTAGGAATAAGCATTAACATCAATGCCAAAAAATTCAAATAGATCTTAAGTGATACTTTATTCAATAACAAGAGAAAAAGCCCTATCAGAATTTTGGACTCCATTGCTTGAATAAAAGTAATACATGTAAAAGGTCTGAATAAAACATACTGTTAGAAATTAAACTCAATGCTTTGTTTAAAACATTCTTTTTCTGTTTGTTATTCAGGACGTTATTACGTATATTAATTCAAATCTGAGACAGGATTTATTTTTATTTAATGTACTTTTAAAATATATTCTAATCACATGAAAAGTTACCCCTGTACAAAGGAAGTCATTTTGCTGCACCCTCTTTGTTCATCAGGATAAGAAAGATTGGCTGATTGGTTGGTTGGTTGATTCATTGATTTGAAGAAGAAAGAAGAATGACATCTCGATAGAAAAATAAAACATACAAACTAACGTGCCTATTCAAGAGGTCCACTATCTATTTTAGCCCAAGACTTGAGGGAGAAAAACCATTTTTAAAAAGCCTATTTAAATAAGAGTATGGTAGGGGTATACGAATTCCCGGAGGAATGCTGTTCCAGAAAGTAGGTGCTGCAACAGAGAAAGGCCTCTTCTGGATTCTCATCAAATGATACTCTTTGACTGATGGGACCTAGAACATGCCAACTCTGTCCAATTGTACATAATGGATGAAACTACTGGAACCAACAGTCCCTCATGACATGAAGAGCTTCATAGATGGTAACCAGCATCTTGAATTGCACCCAGTACCTAAATGGCAACCAGTATAGCTCATGAAGTATTGGCATGCCCATAATAGCCTGGGATGCCCCTTTCTGGACTAGTTGCTGCTTCTGAGTTGACTTCAGTGGCCATGTAGAGTGTGTTGCAATGGTCCATAAACAAGGTGACTAAGTGATTGTCTGGAAGACCTCCTGGTCCCAAAATGGACATCAGTAGTGCACAACATGAATCTGGGTGAAGGCCTCCATGCCCAGAGGTGCTACCTATCCTTTGAACAAATGCCCCGAGTCAGTAGTAGGTTCCACTTACCTTCACTACCTGTTCGAAACTGGGAACATGCATGCTTGCTTTGCTTGCGCGCAGCACTTCTGCGCTCTTGCACATGCGCAGAGCATCCGTGATGATGTCTGTGCGGGTAGGCGGAGCTTCCCGCCACCGCCACTACCAGTTCGCCCGAACTGGGGCGAACCGGTAGAAACCTACCACTGCCCCAAGTCCAAAATATCACCCAAAATGAGCTCCACTTCTAAAATAGAAAGTGAAATTCCATTCAGGACTGAAGATGGAAATTCTTTAGGTGGTCTACATACTCACAGTTACTCAATCTTGATGTCAGATGCTTTGAGTCAAATTCTTGTTTCTTGCCAGCACCAACTGGAATTATCCACAGAGAAAGAAGAACAATTGTAATAGGGAGATCCCACTTTTAATCCCTGTATAGGCAATCTATAACTCTAATCAATGACATTGCAATATATGGATCCAATTATTCCATGGTCTGTAGGATTGCTGCTATTGGCAACTTATGAACAAATCACTTATCAGTATGATAACTGTTTTCTGATCCCTGAGACAAAATAGCCTACTAAATTTGATCTAATTACCGTGGGTATACCAAGAATGGAAACAAGAAGGTTATTTGGATCTCTGCCTATTCTGCAGAGCTATGATTGTCTTAAGATAGACATGAAGGTGCATCTGTTGATTACTAAGAAAATAAAACCATACTGCAAAAATGTAAATGAGATGTACAGACTTCAAGGTGTGCAACCTTTTTCCTCCTACCCCTGGAGCAGATGAGTCAGGAACTGGAATCAGTCACAACACGTCAAGGCAAGAGCCAAACTCAGCTGGAGCTTGCAAAAACAAAGCCAAAAAAAAGAGAGGCTTGATTAATAAAATGCAGCACTATTGCTTGGGATTGAAAGACTTCATACAATATAACTCTCTGGCTCACAGTTCAGTTTAAAGGATCACTACATGCACATGAGCTTCAATCACAAGAAGCTGGCAGCAAATCCAGTGCTGCCAGAGACAGGATTTGATACTATTTAAGGTAAAGGTAAAGGTTCCCCTCGCACATATGTGCTAGTCATTCCCGACTCTAGGGGACGGTGCTCATCTCCGTTTCAAAGCTGAAAAGCCAGCGCTGTCCGAAGACGTCTCCGTGGTCATGTGGTGGCATTACTAAATGCCAAAGGCGCACAGAACGCTGTTACCTTCCCACCAAAGGTGGTCCCTATTTTTCTACTTGCTTTTTTTATGTGCTTTTGAACTGCTAGGTTGGCAGAAGCTGGGACAAGTAACGGGAGCTCACTCCGTTACGCAGCAGTAGGTTTTCGAACCCCTGAACTGCCATCCTTTCAATCGACAAGCTCAGCCTCTTAGCCACTGAGCCACCGCATCCCTCTTTGACACTATTTATCCCCTGCCAACTTTGATATTTCCATGAAGTTCAATAACTTTGCTATTCCTTTCCCATTACCTGTATATCCAAGGAAAGAGCTACTACCTGTTAGATCATTCGATTGAATTATAAAATTCTCTTTCTCTTTCTTTTACAAATGCTCTGTGCATTTATGACAGCCAAAATACATCAGGTTGGTCTACATTCTGCAGCAGGTTATTATTTTGCTTTATGTTGGCTAAAATATAATTCCACAATGGGTAGCAAATTAGATGCAGTTTAACCTGTTCTGCATTTTTAAGGCTTTAGCATTCCAACACAGTATTCTTGGCTGAACACAAAATAATTGCTGCATTTATTGCAAAACTATTATCCCTTATAAGTTAGGCCTTTCGCTATTTATTTTAATAGCTGTGAGGATCAAATAGAGAAAAAAAGGATGATTGGAAAATGTTGAAAAAAAAGTTTTTTTAAAAAAAAAAAGAGAGAGAGTGATAATCAGTCTTCATGTAGCTCTGCCAATTACTGACCTAGAGCGATTGTTTCTAAAAAGTAATTCGTTCACCTTTAGGAACAGCTTTGCAGAAGATTGAAGTCTTTTCAAACAACTTTTTTATGTTCAGGGATGGAAGATTCCTAAGCAATCAACTAGTGCTGCTGACACAGCTGTCATGATTTAGAGAAAATGTTGGAATAGGTAGCCCTAGTTTAACAGAAAATGCCACTAGTATACTTAGGAAAGGCAGAAATCAGCAACAGACAGATTTGCCTCTTCAGCCATGGTAAAGGTTTTCCTTCAGATGTGCCCTCATGTGGAAAACTGGAGGAAAATAATTCTTCCAGCAAATGCCCACAATGGATTTTCTCTCAAACATTTTCTCTCATTCATCCTTGTACCACTTACAGACAACTCTCTCTCTCTCCCCTCTCTTGCTTTCTCTCTCTCTGTCTTTCTCTCTCTCTCTCTCTCTCTCCCACACACACACACTTCTAAAATTATACCATTTATTAAGATGGAAAACAAAACAAATATTTCAACTAACAATTTTTTTTCCTTCAACTTCCTTCAAGATGGATGTTGAATCCCATGTAGTCCTGTTAGAATAAAATATTCCAAAATACAATATTACATATAATTAAAAAGGGCCATTTAGTCAACTCAGTTCAGTGGAGGAATCTCAACTCTAGCATCTATGATAAATAGCTGTCCCTCTTCGGTTGTGTGTAAGATATTATGAGCCATGGTGGCGCAGTGGTTAGAATGCAATATTGCAGGCTAACTCTGCCCACTGCCAGCAGTTCCATCCTGACCGACTCAAGGTTGACTCTATCCTTCCAAGGTCAGTAAATGAGGACTCAAATTGTTGGGGGCAATATGCTGATATTGTAAATCACCCAGAGAGTGCTGTATATATAAATCAAGGCTATTGCTATTGCTATGATTCTCCAGACTGAAGCCATGCCACATTAAAATGTTTATGTAGATTAGTTAGTATCTCTACTACAGTAACTGACAAATCAGATAGAATATGGCTATCTAAAGCAAAGTGTTTTGAATGGGCCATTAAAAGATTGGATTTATAACTGCATAAATGGTTATATTTAGGCATTCAGGATGTTTGATGCTCATGTGGTTATCAGTGTCCACAAGAAAAAGAACCTTTGGCGAAGAAAGGGGATGGAGTGAGAAGAAGGAAAGAGCAATGTTATTCCCTCTGATGTTACGGGAAGAGTAGCAAGAAGAAAGACCATTGGGAAAGGAAAAGGATAGATCTAGAACTCGCAAGGGAGAAGTTCTTTGAGTGTTCTTCCTCTCAGAATATTCCCATCCCTCCTAAATATGAGAGAACCTTCCATTTTGAGAGTAGTGGGAAAATAATCTGGTCCTATCATGCGGTAGCTACAACTTTCTTAGTTCTGATCCATACAATTCACAAACCTGTATGTTATTTGTGGTTGAACCTGATTCATTTACTGTTGGATAAAAAGAAAACAGGGAGGGAGACTTCCCCAAGGTTTTCCTCAGAGTCCTTAATGAAAAACAACTCTTGCTGTATTGATAGAGCTAGCCAAATGTTGATGAATTGGCCTCACTGTTTCTTTGACACGGAGTGTCCAGAAATGGTCTATTTCATGACTGATGCTTTTTCTGGTGTTTCCAAGGTCACATGGCAGAGGTGGGTTTCAGCAGATTCTGACCAGTTCTGGAGACCCGGTAGCAGAAATTTTGAGTAGTTTGGAGAACCGGTAGTAAAAATTCTGACTGGCCCTGCCCCCATCTATTCTCTGCCTCCCATGTCCCAGCTGATTGGGAGGGAATGGCGATTTTACAGCATCCTTCCCCTGCCACGCCCACCAAGCCACGCCCGCCAAGCACATCCACAGAACCAGTAGTAAAAATTTTTTAAACCCACCACTGTCACATGGAATATATTAATGGTGATTATGATCCTGAATGCTACCATGTTTATATCCTGAACAGCTCAAAGAGTTGCTGGGAAGTTGGAAAAGAAAAGACATAAGGTTGCTAGTTTACTTCTCTGGTATTGCTGGATTATTTACTGCCCTTGCTACTACTTTAGATTGATTACCAAAAGTCATTAAAACAAAGCATTGTTATGTTTTCCTCTCCCCAAATAACTCTGACTGGCTGGCTGATTGATGCATTTATAAACCGCTGGAGTCAGTGACATTAAGTGGTGTACAAAAGCAACAAACATAGCCAATAAAATACAATAAGGCAATGCCATATACAATTATAGTTAATTGTTACTATTAAACATAGAAAAATAATTATAATGTTGTGGTCCTGGGAGATTTACAATGCTCGAGTGCAAAAAAACATCTCAAACAATCAGGTTTTCCAAGGCTATAAGAGGGATTTTATACTAAAGTAATTTAATTCTTACATACAAAACAACTTCAGTGTCATGTTCCATCTGACAAGTGAGTGAACATTTAATCTGAAGAACTTCTTCCAACAAGGCTGGTGATTATTATAATGCTAATGGAAATAAGTGTTATTGTGAAGGGAAGGCATAATAATCTCCAGCCATTTATGAAACTTGTTAATGAATAAGTTGATATACCAGAGGAGGGAGGGAGGGAGGAAGGAAGGAAGGAAAGGAGGGAGGGAGGGAGGATGGATCCCAAGTTACTTTTTGACTTTGCTGCATATTTGTTTCTCTTCCTTCCTTCCTTCCTTCCTTCCTCTTCAATCTTTGTCAAAGATTGTCAGCTTCTCTTGGAGTGCGAAACAAAATGGGGAACAGAACTAGATGGAGCCATCTTTCTCTAAAAGTGAAGTGAAACTGAAATGATAGTGACTGCACCTCCCACTAATAAATGTGTTCAAATAACACATATTATATTTAAATGAAAAGAGGAACAGGCCTCATATGACTGTCATATATTTGCATTTTAGAAATTCTTCCTCAGCCCCTATTTGGAAACATCTTACCTGATGTAAGAGATCTAACATTTTATTAAAATGGAACAAAAGAATGTGCATATTTTTGATCTACATCAGGTAGATCAAAAGATCTACCTGATGTAGATCAAAAATATGCACATTCTTTTGTTCCATTTTAATAAAATCTCCTTCAGATTAGTTTTCTTGTAACAGTATATAAGTAATTTGCTTTATTTTCTTCTATTCCCGGTATAGATTTCAGCCCTGATGTTTCTCGGTGGTCTCCTATCTGACCTTGTATAGCCTTCTGAGATCAGCCATTATCACCTGGATGTTGCCATTTAGCTGGGCTTTATTTTTATTGGTCCAATTTTGGAATCTAGCAACCACAGAAAGAAAACTTAGACAGTGATCATATTTCAAATGGTTAATGAGTCTAAGAAAATAAGTAAATTTGTAATTTTCTATTTCAGAAGCAGGCAGTGCCTTGAAGATATTTGGGACTTTAATACCCATCAGCCTCAACACGGCCAATGAAAAGGAAGAACTATAAGATGCTGAGCTTTGTAAGTCATATATAAATAAGTCCTGTGAACTCAACAAAGCTTATGTTTGAATAGACATGGATAAAATTCAACGGTGAAGACCAGAGAAATGAATCCACGCCCTTTCTACAGGACAAGTAGCAATGGATGGAAGCTCAACGAAGATCCAACCTGGAACTAAGGACAAATTTCCTGACAGTGAAAACAGTTAATCAATAGAATACCTTGCCTCCAAGAGTTGTGGGTGCTCCATCAATAGAGGTTTTCAAGAAAAGACTGGACAAGCATTTGTCCAGGATGCAATAAGGGCTCCTGCTTTGGGTGGGGGGGCAGTGGTGGGTTGCCACCGGTTCACACCGGTTCTATAGAACCAGTAGTAAAACCGGCAGGAGGCTCCACCCACTGACCTTGATGTCATCAAAATGCTTCTGCGCATGCACAGAAGCTTCTGCGCTTGTGCAGAAGAGCGTATGTGCACACTCGCTTCGCTTGCGTGCATTGCTCGCGGCCCCATTGCGAACCGATAGTAAAGGTAAGTAGAACCCACCCCTGGTGGGGGGGGGTTGGACTAGAAGACCTCCAAATCCCTCCCAGCATTATGAGTCTATGTTCTATAATCCTTTCTATTCTTCATAACCAGTATTTTTCTTTCCTTGCCGGAGGAATAAAACTTGAAATAAAATAAAAAAAGCTCATCAGAACAAAACTCAAAACAACAACTTATAAAACATTATAATAAAAGAAAAGGCTGGAGTATTTTGTTCTGACCTTCACACAAAATTTTGGGGACATAATATTTTGTTTTCAATTTAAAACACTCAAAACAATTCCACTCAAGGTTTAAACGGCCAGTTTCAGAGTTGAGAAGTTATGATCTAGTTGCACACCACGATTCTTGGAACACACGTGTATATACACCTACACAGCGTGTTTCAAACTCATTCACACAGAATGGCTTTTTCCAAATAGAAACATTTTAAAGGTCAAAACAATTCCTAATGGTCGTCATTCTGGTGACCGTGACAAAGATATTGTTTTATAAAAATATTACTGACTCATGCGGGCTGAACATTTCTGACACAATTTGCGGAATCAAAAAGTAGAATCAAGACATAGCAATCTGTAATAATCTGTCCTGCTAATCAGTCTAGCTAGTGTCATCAAGAGCATAAGAGCTCATTAAGAAAGCGATCCCTGGCAGATAATAAATCAAACAACAGTAGTCCTCAGGTTACGATGGCAATTGGGATAGAAATTTCTGTCATGGGATGCAGTTGTAAAGCATAAAGTGCTTTAAAGCCTATAGAAATTCTCAGTCATCCAGGTCATGGTTGTCCCAAAGGGATTTATATTACTTGCAGACTCTACAGACTTTTAGCTATACAATTTGGGATGAACACTCTTGGAATGGTGTGGGAGTAGGAATGGATTTCCAGAGGAAAAAAATTGCAGTCTATAGGAACCAGGAGCACTACTCAAGTGACCCTGAGGTGACACAGATAAACCTCCAAGTGTTTCAATGACCCTCTAAGAGGATGCAGATTATCAAGAAATATAAATCCTTCCATTCCCCACTAACCTGTCAGAGCTGAAGAAGCTTCTTGGATGAGAAGTGAAATGTATTCAAAAGAAAAAACAAGAAAGTCCAGTTGCCTCCTGAAAAAAACACCTTTGGGACAAAAAGTCTTAACAATGGCAAGCCTGCAATCCCAGTTGCTGTTGAACTCCTGGGACTATGTGGGTCATAAACAGGAAAAGGCAGGAGTCCCTGGCAAGAAATCCAGGCGATGTGCAGGTGCTGTGGGGGAGCCTCTGGCAGGAGCTCCAGAATGTGGACGAGTATGTGGGCAGACGTTATAGAACAAGGGGGTGCACAGAAGTGCTGCAGAGGGCAGGGAATGCCATGGGTAGTTGTTATGGAGGATGGTACTTGGTTGTCTGAGGAATGCAGAGATACCACAGGTAGGCAGAATGGAGCACAGGCAGGAAAAAGGTTTCAGGAGCTAAAATAACTTCTAACTTCCCACTGGCTTGTCCATTAATTTTGCTTGTGGGAAGGTGGGAGGAAACATCAGAAATCATGATCAGGTGACTGTGGATTGCTGTGACATCAGGGGTGGGTTCTACTTACCTTTACTACCGATTCACAATGGGGCTGCATACACAGAAGCGTTCTGACGTCGGGGTTGGTGGGCGGAGCCTCCTTTCGGTTTTACTACCGGTTCTATAGAACTGGTTCAAACCGGGGGCAACCCACCACTGTGTGACATGGTTATTATGAGTTGGTACTGAGCACCTGCATTGTAATTAAGTGACCATGAGGATACTGCAATGGCCAACACTTCGAGGACCAGTCAGAAATCCCCCTCGTTCAGTATTGTCATAACATTGAAAAGTCACCAATGTAGTGGTTGCATCTCGAGGATTATTAAAAATAGTATTGGGAGAATAGTCTAAAATTCCAAGAGTCAAAGAAAACCACAAGAATCTGCTTTAAGTCAATTTATCAATTTCTTCTAAATCTAACATATCTGTGGATTGCTTGCAGAAGTCTAAATGTAATACTGTACTAGCTAGATTCTTAGTTGTGGTTGGGGGTGGGGAGGGAGAATGAGTTAGGAACCAACTGAGATTGAGAATAAATAGGGTTAACCTTTTTTCCCTGCCTAATTTTTCAAATGAAAATACTTTCCCCTCCAGCTGCAATTTACTGATGCTGTTTAATTTGCCCCCATTATAGTTGCAATTTATGGGAAGAGAAACCATAAAAAATGGTACGTGGAAAAAGCAACAGCTCAAAATTCAGTCAAACAGGCAGGGCTGAATATGATTTAGCTAGTTCGATTTTTTTTTTAAAACAATGGCAATATATAAATGTTGAATGGCAGCCCTGAATTTGTGCAATTCTCTTCATGGAGAGATTGATAGGGACAAATACTATAATCTTTTGTGCAAAGTGAATACTTTATTATTATTTTTTTTATTGAAAAAGTTTTCAAATACAAGTTTTTTCCACCTTTCCCCCCCCCTTCCCTAACCCCCCCTCACCACCCATCCCCCCCTGTGACTTCTTCACAACAATAGGCTATTTCATAACTAATTACGTACATAATATCTTTCCTTTCCCTTACTCCCTCCTCAGAATACTGACCCTTAGCATATTATTCTTATAACTCCCATTTTTACGATAATCTGCCCTTTTTCTCCTCCCCTAAACTTATAGTGTATTATTACAATTTAACATTTAATCTTTTATATATATTAATATAACATTTTAAAGCGGCCTTCTCCCTACATCCAAATTTAACATTTATTCAGTTCTATCCAATTCCTCCACTCCCCTAAATATATGACTTAAAGATCCTTTTTCTTAGACTAATCAATCAGTAAACTAACCTATTTCAACCCTTCAATTCCTACAAAATCATGCAATACAATTCTAAATATAATCCACTGCCCACTTTACTAAGATATACACATATCTATATATGCATTCCATTTTGTAAAAAGAAAAAAGACAATAACTTTAAATTTATAATCCATATAATATCTTCTTTGGTGTCTTTCCACTGGATTGTTAAATCCATCACCCATAATAGGGTAAAATAAATGCTGGTGCAACAGTTTGTTCAAAATCTTCAATCATCTTCTGCCCCCATCAGTAGTAGATATCCTCGTATATATATATATAAAAATAAAAACAACCACCCGAGTGACATTATAATTATATAGTTATAGTTGTGGTGTTCATCAGGATTGTTGATTCCCATCCTCCTAATGGGTAACATCCAGATCTTCTGCATGCCCCAGCGTAACTCTCCTGCCTTGTAACTCAAAATAATTATAATATATTTACCAGTAAAAGAAATCCAGAGTAGATAATTCAAATCCAACAAGGTAAGGCTCATTTCACATCCCAAAATCACGGCATTACAGAGATCTGCCACAATCCTCAGGATAGTATTAAACAATTGTTCGCCTCCACTATCTTTTCAGATATTCATTCATTTTTTAAAGTCCCTGGCTTCACTGTTGCTTGGTTTAGAAACTGCTGTTTCTATGAGATCTATTTCTTTTCTTTTTCTTTTGCGGGTTGAATTTCCATCCTCGTTTCGTGCCTACCAGTTGTGTGTCGGCTGATCGATTTTCATTCTGCTTTATGAGTTGATCTTGTTGGGTTAGTTTTGTCATCTCATCTTTCTTCTCCATCACTTGTATATCAACTGGTTGATTTGCGCACTTGTCTGTGACTTGGTGGTTCATCACATTGGAGTCGGATGACACTGCTCTCTTATTTATAAACAGTCCAGCTGGGGTATCCAAGGAGTCCAAAGACAATTTATCCACCACAGCCTCTGTAATTTGATATTTTCCTTTTGTTTCCAACTCCTTTTGCTTATCCTGTATTGTGCCTAAAGATGTTAAGTTCATTTTTAAAATTTTTTGATAAAATTCTTCCGCTTTTTCAACAGTGTTCAGTTGATATCTTACTCCTTGGTGTCTCAATATTAAACCAACTGGGGCATCCCACCTAAATAGGATATTTCTTTTTTTTAACTCAGTCACTAGAAAGCCAAATTTCTTCCTCTCCATTAGCATCTTAGTCGGGAGCTCCTTAAAAATCCAAATCTTTCTTCCATGAAATTGCAAAGTAGAATTAAAAGAGTTCTGCACAATATTATTCCTAATTTCTTTATCTGTAAAATAGATCATCACATCTCTAGGCAATTGCCTTTGCTTTGCCAACCAGGAGTTTATTCTATAAATTCTATCAATCCTGCAAAATACTTCATCAGGTTGAACCTTTAAAATCCCAGCCAGAATTTCAGAAGATATTTTCCTTAAGTCATCTCTATTATTTTCCTGCAGACCTCTCAGTCTAATTGCATATTCTGTAAAATTATATTGAATCATTAAAACTTCTCTTTCAATCCTCTGTTGCACATTTTCTTCATTACCAGTCTTTTGGTCAACCTCCATTTTAGGTTTGTCTTCTGAGCTATTATCCTGAATGTTTACCAAATCCTTTTTAATTTTTTGAATCTTGTCATCCAAATTCTCCTCAGTTTCCTTCATTTTAGACTCTAATAATTTAGTCTTTGCATCCAACCGAATCAGAAAGTCTGATAAACCATTAGCTGTATTTAAAATCTTTCGATTCAAAAAGTCAAACTTTGATTTCACCAATTCACCAATTTCTTTAATTTCCTGCTTAAATTTTTCAAGTTGCTGGTTCACAATCTCATCCCTTCTTACAATCTCTTCAAGAAGAAATTCTATTATATTAAAATCAGGTTTCTGACACTGGAGAGTTACAACTTGTTGATGTAATTTATTATTGGGGGAAATTCCCCCCCCCCCGTTTGTCTAGCTGTGTAAGTCCCGATGCCATTTCCCACACAGACAAGATTTAGTGGAAAAGAGAGAAAAAAAAAGGCTTGTTTCCAACCAAGATCAATATCAGATCCCCAGGAAAGAAAAAAGAAAAAAAAAGCAAGAGTGAGAGTGAGGTTTTGCCTCAATTACGGCCAGAAGTATTCATTCCGCTACTTTGTAATAGAAAACGGAAGGACTTTCCCTTTCAGCCTCTCTTCAAGCCTCAGCAATCGCCATTTTAAAAAATCTTTTTTCCTTTCACTTCTTAAACAACTTCAGTAACTTTTCTAAAATAAGAAAAAAAAAATACTTGCGCCTCAGGGTCAGCGGTCCAGCTCACGTCTTCTTTAATTAGTTTAACAAGTTTACAGGCTTGCTTTTGCCACCTAGCTCTGCGTGTAGCAGAGATCTCCCATAGCCCGGAGCATCAGCTGGGGATACGGGGAGTCTCTTCCGCTCCGTCCCAAAAGTAAAAAAAAAACTTTTGGGATTAGGCAGAGGACTCAACCCACCCCAGCCTGCTCTATCTCCGTTTCCTCATGGAAACGGAGTTTTTTCGAGCCGCCATTCCGCTATAAAGGCGGCTCTTTACAGGCAGTGGGTGCGACGATCCCAAAGGAGCGTCCAGCGGGGACAAACAACAAACCGGAAGTCCCCAATTATTGTCACAAATATTTTAGCACCCACTACAATGTTTCAAGAATTTCATTATTAAGAAATTAATTAAGAGATTAGTTACAAAATTAATTAATTCCAAAAGAGGCGCTGCAATGATCACTGTTTCCTGCCATCTCATTCAGATAAAGTTCTCTCATATAGCTACGCCAGTGTGCATTGTTGCACAAAATGTGGTCACTAATGCTCGTATTAGTCATATCATTAATTTATTACTATTGTATTTGAAAATGGTCGCTAAGCAAGTCAGCTATTAAACAAGGAGTAGGTGTATTGTCATCCTCATATGACATCCTTGCTATTGTTCCTGTTCCTGTTCCTGTTCCTGCTGTTTATTTTTTATCCTGCTTATTATTCTGCTTTGTTTTGATTTATATGCTGTCATATATTTGTACGTCATCCCAGTGAGTTGTGATTATTGAATGGTTTAGAAGTACAACAAAGAAGCCAATAAAATTATTGCTTTTTTGTTTTGTTTCTAGATATGGCAGGATATTAAATTCAATTAAGTTTGTGTAACTGCATATTTTCTGAGCAGAAAAAAAATGTTTTGCTGTTTTCCGGCAGATGAGAACGATAGAATACACTGCTAATCACAATGTCAACATTCTGATCAATAAATAATTATGTCGTCCTTAATTCATGATTTATTGGCATGAGCATGGTCTAGCTTTGGAGTTTCAGTTTTAGCAAGTTAAAAAAAAAACAGCAGGAAATGCGGCATCCAACAACAATTAATTCTGAAAATAAACAACATGTGCTAGCAATAAAATGAGTACTTTGGGGTTTGTTTCATTTAAAGAAGCCTTTAAAAATATTTTTGTGTCAAGGGGATATCAAAAATAAAAGCACAGAATTAAAAATGATTAAAAGTATGAGCTCAAAGAAGTATTGGTTCCTCACAAAGTCAGAAGGAAGGTGTTACTTCCTCAAATAAGATCTCCAATAACCCAATTTTCCCCAATTTGAGGGAAAATTTTTATAAAATGTTTTATAGGTGGCATTTAGATCCTAAGAAATTATCGTGTATGTACCCTAATGTTCAACCAAAATGCTGGAGATGTGATTGCTTAGATGCCACATATTATCATATGTGGTGGACTTGTAAGAAAGTGAAGGCTTTTTGGATAAAAATTTGGTGGGTTATGCAAAATGTTTTGAGGAAAAAACTTCAGTTTTCTCCACAATTGTTTTTATTGGGTACAGTTAAGGGTTTTACATTGGGTGAAACAAAGCTGATACTGTATATGGTGACAGCAGCGAGATTATTGATAGGTCAATATTGGAAAAATGATGCTTTGCCCACTATTGAAGAATGGACTTTGAAGATGGCCAGTTTTGCAGAGATGGCGAAATTTCAGCATATTTAAAAGACCGAACTCAAGAGACGTATGTATGGGAGTGGAAAAAGTGGATAGACTATGTGCAGAATAAGTATCAAACTAGGAAATATCAGATAGCTTTTAGCTGAATGAATGTATTATGTAGGGATAGATTAATTGAGTTTTATGAAGGTATAAATGGTATATAGGGGGTGGAGGGGTTTAAGTTTCATAAAATGTATTTTTGATTGGGATTTTATTTTGTGGAAGTCCTGGGGGGAAAGGGGGAGGGTTAGGGAGGGTTTGGGGGGGTTGGGGGGGGATTGGGGAGAAAATGTATTTGTAAAACTTTTCAAAAAAAAAAAAAGATCTCCAATAACAAGTCTTGCCTATTCCTGGAGACAGTCCTGGGTCAACTATCAGAGATTTTTCAAGGATAAAATAGAATCCAAAGACATAATTAGTGTTTGTCACAAAAGGGACAGTTTTCCCTTAAGCCTAAATCAAGAGATAGATCTAAAGATTGAATGACGAAGCATAGCATTCATCATTGGGGGTGTCGGGAATCAACAAAATGGTAAATGGAGCATGATGATATAAGCCCCACCCACTTAAACAAGTGTCACTGTTTGTTTATTTATTTAGAAGATTTATATGCCCCCCTCACTCACTTTCAGTGACTCTGGGTGGCTTACAAACAATAAAAAAACACAATATAAAATAATGAAAAGCAGTAAAACCCACCTCCCTGGCAACAACACACAATTAAAAAAGCCACTTGATGGACTCCATTCCACTCTGGGTTGTCCAAGCCCATTGGCAGAACCAGGTTTTCAGGGCCTTGTGAAGAGTGTCAAAGTGAGTGCCAGTCTAACCTCTAACAGGGATGATGTTTTTGCTTATATTTAGTTTTTTTTTTTTTTGTGCATCCACACAGCTGGCGACAACACCGCTAAACACAGTTCCTCAAAACAAAATAGTGTGGGCTAAAAAAAGAAAAAGTGTTTCAAAATAAAACACTACAATAGAGCAAGCAAGGTTGTAAGCAAGGTTGTTCTAATACGTTTTTCATTTTTTTCCCCAATATAAGATGACTGTGAAGTTTCCGAAAGATGCCCTAATTAATTCATGAGCCATGAGCCGAACTTCAAAAGAAATACAGTCATTTATTAGGAGCACCATTTCGGCAATATTCAGATGCAGTTAGAACTAATCCCACATAGATTTACGTTCCCCTATGACCCTGTCTCTCCCCTCCTCTCTGGCCATGTCATAAATCAGTTTCTCCAATTAACCACTTTGGCTGGCTGTGAAATCCAACACCCTCCTTCTGATTGCGGTCAGGAAGAATGTATGGAATGCACTTCAGTTAGGGAAATCAATCAGCTCTATCAGTTCTCCCTCCCTCCCGCTCATGGCAACTTGAAAGCTTTGCAAGTTGACAACGACATGATTATTTCAAAATTAAAAAGTGATAAAACTAATAATCTCATTTGCTTCGGTAATCATAAGTTCCCTCCCCAAGTACTTCTGCCAAGGAACGACTACCAAAACCATGGACTGCACTTCTCTTTCCTGTGTTTTTTTTTTTTTTAAATATTCTCCTGGTTGTCTTTCAATGCTTAGTCAGTGAGCAAGGAGTCATAAAATGCAGCATTGTTCATCTTCCCTTCCCACTGCCTGATGACTGTACCAAACATATGATTCAACTAAAAATGTGGGAAGCAGTAGGGCCAAGGTGATTAGAAGCCCATAATCTTTAATTAAAATCCCATGGCTGCTGCATCCAATTTCTGAGCCACTATCTCTTCAAACTTTTTATGCAGAAAGAAAAAAGATGGAATAAATGGACCAGAGAATATTCAGTATTCTAATACTTTCGAGTTTTATTTTCTTAGATTTTAAGTGGACTACTGCCACAGTTTCCTTATCTTGGATAAGGAAACTTTATTCCTTGGATAAGGAAACTTATCTTGGATACTTTAAATGTGAACTTATGTATTATTATTTTTTTACAAAAACATACAGTCTAAAATATCTTATACTAGCATAGTGTTCTCTAGATGGGTACTAAGGCTCTAATTCCAGCCCTTTGATTCAATTCAGTTTATTGCAATCATAGGCCAGTAGAAATATTAAATAAAGTTTAATATTTAACTTTATTTAATATTTAAATAAATATTTAAATTAATATTTATTTAAACTTTAACTTAAACTTAAAGTTTAAGACCGAATTAAAATCCATTTGTAAAACAACCTAACTAACATCTATAAATGAGGTCCAGGTTACAGCCTATAATAAATGATAATGTAAACACTAAAATTATATTAAATATGATAGCATCTAAAATGACAATAAACCAGTAATATATAAAAATATTAGTATCAACAAAGTAACAACATCAAAATTTAAAATGAATTAAAATGAATTGCAGTGAATGCATTGTGGGAGATTGATCCATTAGGATATAATTCCAGAAGAATAAATATTCACAGGGGCTATGGCTGTAACTTGTCTAGAGAACATGAGGTTGGATTATAGGCTTCCTATGAGCAGACATGAAGTTGGCAACATCACTCTACTAGACAACAGGACCTTGCAGGATGAACCAACCACCCTCTTCCAGGAGGCCATTCTTACCCTGTGTGCTGTCTTTCTAGCAATATTTCACGAGAAGAGTACTCCACTCCTCTACTCACAATAGAATCCCTTATGCCACCAGGCTTGAAATTTTGGGCTTGGACAATCTGGAACTGTGCCGCCTGTGGCCTGATCTAAGCATGGTACACAAAATTGTCTGCTACAACATCTTACCTGTCAATGATTTTTTCAGCTTCAACCACAATAATACACAGGCAAACAATTGATACCAATTCAAGGTAAACTGCTTCAAACTCGATTGGAGAAAATATGACTTCAGCAACAGAGTGGTCAATGCCTGGAATGCTCTACCTGACTCCGTTGAGGACTACATCCTCAAACCCTCACAGCTTCAACCTCAAACTGTCTACCATGGACCTCACCCCATTCCTAAGAAGTCCGTAAAGGGGGTATGCATAAGCGCACCAGTGTGCCTACCATCCCCGTCCTACTGTCCCCATTTATTTGTATTCATTTCCTTCGTTCATGTCCATGTTCATACTTATACCTGCTCTCCTGTACATGTTTGACACACTAATAAATAAAATAAAATAAATAAAATTACACTGCTACTAGTACCACCACCATTTCTAGGGAGTTTTCTGCACCAACTATGCTGAGGAAATTCTCTGTCCCTCTCTTCAGCAGGCTGGGTGAGTATATTTCTTTTTGAGGGCACAGGCAAATGGTCTTGGGTGGAAAGCCATATCCAGCTGTAGGTTGTATCATATCCATGCTGCAAAACCCGGGCAATTCTTAGCTGTTAGCAAACAAATATTTCTGTATTGGTTGTAGAATATAGAATAATAAGAGTTGGAAGGGACTTTCTCTCTTCTAGTCCAATTCCCTGCTCAAGCAGGAGTCCCTATACCATCTCAGACAAATGGTTGTCCGGTCTCTTTTTGAAAGCCTCCAAGTGATGGAACTGTTGTGGCTCAGTTACCTGAGCCTGTGTCATCGGCAGGAGAGGACTCTGAGAGTGAAGGAGAGGAGTTGGCAAGGCCTCCCTCTCCAGGACTCTCCTCTTTGGCAATGCCTTTGGTGTCCGCCGAAGGGCAAGAGATAGGGCCAGGGCCAAGCACGTCCACGCAGCCACAGGTGGACAGTGATGAGAGTAATGAGTCTTGGCTGGATCCTCGACAGCATTGCAGAGATAAGCGCGCACAACAGAAGAAAAGGCGTGCCAGAGATTAGGCTGAGTCACTGGACCACACCCCACAGGGTATAAAAGGGAGCGTGGTGGCCAGTCAAGCCTTGTGACGAACAAAGCTGAAAGCTTCCACGCCATTCTGCATTGCCAGACTTTTGCTATAGACTTTGCTGGATTATATTTGGACTTAATTTACTCTGTAATTATTGAACATTTTACTTTGATGTACCAGAAGCGGAGAGAAGTTATATCTTCCCTTCGTGAGTAATAAACTCTTGGCAGACAGCCACTAGGTTGCTGCCAAGTTCCGTTATCATAAGGAAAAGGATTTTGTCGGCTGGTTTGGTTTTTAACTCTTGGACGTCTGTTGGTATGTGTGCGTGTGGGATGGGGACAGAACAGGAACACTCCCAACTTCTGAAGGCAAACTATTCCATTGGTTGGTTGCTCTAACTGTTAGGGATTTTCTTCTTGGTTAGTTTCCATCCGTTGTTTCTTGTCTTGCCTTTTGGTGCTTTGAAAAATAGTTAGACGCCCTTGTCTTTGTAGGCGCCTCAATATTGGAACACTACACTGCCATGGAATGCTTCTCTGGATTTTTATAGCCAAGATCAGGTGGCTCTAATAGGGATGATCATTGATTTATTAATTTGTCATATTTTTAAATCACACAGTCCCAATATGATTGCATTACTCTGCTGGCAGCAGAACCATAGTGTAGGAACTTTAAATACGGGGTTGGATGCAGGGCTGAACGAACAAGGATGCACAAACCATTCAATTCAATAGGTGCATAAATGTCTGCATTTAGTTGCCGTTCACACACAGAATCTATTCATGGGTTAATCTGATGTGGGCGCCTGAGAGTGGGTAGCAAGCATCCCTCACTCTCACCATCCTATCTTCAAAGTAAGGTATGGAAAGCATTGACTATGATATGGAAAACCTCATCGGCTGCTTTTTAAAGTGTAAATATGCAGCCTATACTTCAAAAGGAAAAATGTATTGGATTCTAATTTTCTATGGTGGTTTAATGCTGATTCACTCTGCTTCTTTCTCTGCTGATGATTTATATAGACTGGCATACTGGAGGTGGACAGATGCAAAAGATGGGAACTCGAACAAATCTTCCCCAGTTCTATGGCAGAAACTGTGTCAATTCTCCTCTTTTGGGTCCAGTAACTACAATGGTTAGAAAAATAACCCCTGTGATTTCAGCAATGGCTGCGTGATTATTTTTTGAACTGTCAGTGATCACAGCCATATACACATATACATATAATTATCATGACTTATGCAAAACAGTTGGCGAAGGAAACACAAATTCATGAAAATGATTGTTTTAAGAAGCAGAAAAATATGGATCCAGATATGTTTGCTAACAACACTGATCCAGGCAAAATCCTGATGCAAATATCACGGTTTTGTTTAGGAAAAACCTCTGAAGAAGTTCACAAGATATGAATGATTTCTTAGAAATTTTCAAGCATCTTAGCTATGTTATAAATATTCTTACTTTTTTTTTTTTTAATTTGAAGCCACAGTTATTCTAGTTGACCTTTGCCTGTTTTGGAAAAGTGGTAGTTGATGGGATTCCTAGTATGATTTGATTGCTTATTTGTACCCTATGACTATCATTAAGTGTTGTACCTTATGATTCTTGACGAATGTATCTTGTCTTTTTATGTACACTGAGAGCATATGCACCAAAAACAAATTCCTTGTGTGTCCAATCACACTTGGCCAATAAATTATTCTATTCTATTCTATTCTATTCTATTCTATTCTATTCTATTCTATTCTATTCTATTCTATTCTATTCTATTCTATTCTCAGGGAACATTTGGACAAATCTCTCCAAATTATCAAAAAAGTAAAATAATAAATTACTGACTAACAATAAGATAGTAACTATTATTAGAAAACTCCAATAAATGCCAGCCAACCAAGCCATGCCCAAATGAGTTTACCATTGACTTCTGATTACTCCACTTTCCTCAAGGGACTGCATTGTCTTCCCTTCTTCTCCAGATGACTCACACTGCTCTAGCAAACCCTTGGCAAATGTGTCCTCTAAGTAAACAAGATCTTCTTTCCTTAGTATTCGCTCAGAGATGGTCTTCTTGCAGCATCTTGCTTCTCATCCAAGACCTGGTCATTTATGATTGCTATTTGGGTGCTCCCAAAGATCTGTCCATTTTTGCAACTAACAGAATAACAGAGTTGGGAGGGAACTTGGAGGTCTTGTAGTCCAAGCCCCTGTTCAGCATGTGAAAGCTCACAAACCTGGAAGGACCTTTCCTGAATTCTCCTTCCCCATTCTAAAGTACCCGTGTCGTGGCAGTCTTTTTATGTTTATCTTTCATTCGTGTAAAAATCTTCCATAAAAAGAGAGAGAGAGGCAGAGAGAGAGACAGAGAGACAGACAGACAGACAGAGACAGAGAGGCAGAGGCAGAGGCAGAGGCAGAGAGACAGAGAGAGACAGAGAGAGACAGAGAGAGACTGCTCTAGAATGAAAGCAAGCACCAGTTCCAATACAGTGGGACATTGCTCAGATGACCAGCAACAGCACTAGTGAAATTATTCTCCTGCATTGCCCTGAGATGGTCAACATTCCATTCCATCAAAGTGAATCTCACACATTATCTTCAGATTAAAATAATGGAAGAAGACATTAGAAGGCTGGAGTTGTGATAGAGAGAAAGCCCACCCAGGAAAGATAGCTACAGTTTTAAAAGGTGTAATAAATTAAGTGACCTCCCTGAAGTTTATATAGAAATGAAATTTCCCATATTTCTGGCTTCTTTCACCATCCTACATTATGCATGGCCTCTCTGAAGAGACAAATTGCCATTCTTTTCATCTGCTGATTCTGCAAAGAATAGCTGGCTGTAGCCTTGCTGGTTTTAAAGGGATGTTTTCCCTTATATTTATAGCTCATTACAGTCACACAGCACTATCTGGGATGTTTAATTATACAAATATATTACCGCTATTTCTGAACAGTTGTTTCTAGTTTGCTGTCGATCACGGAGCAAGTAAGATATCTAGAAAACCGCTGGGGAATGGGACAACTCACCGCAGTCAACTCACCATGGCCAATTCACTGTGAGACAACTCATTAGAGGACAATTTAACAATTCTGTTTAATTATTTTAAATAAATAAAAATTATTTTAAATGTTGCCATTCACATTTCATTTTGTCCCTCCTTCTGCAGCCTTTCTTTAATGATTCTATTCCATTTCTTTGATATTAGTGTAACTCTTGTCTCGCAGTGAGCTGTCCTGCAGTGAGTTGGCTGTGGCAAGTTGGCCATGTTGAGTTGGTCATGACAGGTTGGTTGTGGCAAGTTGGCTGTGGTGAATCATCATAGACCCAAACCAGTGATACAGATGTTGGCTGCAACTAGATTTGATTAGGTGCCATCTCCATGTGGGTAGGAAGTGAAATGCATAATAGAATCCTCTCCAAAATTTCTTGGTGAGGCTGATCCCTGTCTACATAGAAATGATTCTTATCTATAATTCCCTAGTTTAGTATTCCTGCATCTTCTCCTTGTTAGGTGATGAAGCTATATTGTACAGATCTTACTAATAGATATTTTTCCAGAAATGTCTAAGAAAGTCACCAAGTTTTGCTCCATTGCAGTCACCCTCGTAAATAATGGAAAATTCACTTGAGCATGGATTGGTTGGCTGGTATTTATGGGAGTTTTCCAAGGATAGTTACTACCTTATTGCTTATCAATAATTTATTATTTTACTTTTATTGGACTTGCCCATAAATCTTACTTGATTCTATGCTCTTTTGTCCCTCAGTTTGCTTCATTTCTTTTGAATGCATTTTTCTTGGTTTATTTTTTAAAGTTGATCTCTGAATAGAATAAAATAAAATAAACAGAATGAATTTAATATATTTTTCGATGTAGCTTTAGGCAAAGCTAAAAAAAAATGCAAAATGAACTTACAAAAACAAACAAATGAACAAATAAGTAAAAATATGCCATGACCAACATCCCCCAACTTGGAAAGGTGACACTAGACAGAGAATTAGATCTAAGTGGCCAGGTTCCAGACAACGAGAAAGAGATAGAGAAATGGAGGCTATTTATGACCTTGTCCTCAGGCCACAGCAGTTTTCCATTAAGACTAAACACATAACAATATATCAGTGCGACAAAGAGGTTGTCTAGAGAGTGAAAAGGAGCACCATCCCAGAGTTTTGTAGCAGAGACTTTGAGGCACATTGTGGACAAGGTCTGGCTAGAGCTTATCCAGTAGAGAGAAGACATCACATATTGAAGTTTATCTAGCTCCAGATTTCCTGCAGTGATCAGATGCACAGGCCTGATGACCTTCTTCCAAATATACCTAGTTTAGTGTATTGCTAAGATTTTGGGGAGAATTAGATTCATTCCTCATTCAACTAGGGATTTTGGGTCTCATTCTCTCAGTGGGGATGAGTGGAGACCTGTCCCCATAGTTATCTACAGGGGGCAGAGGAAGGGCACGTAACAAAATGTGTATCATGATCTATGAGGCAAACCCCACAACCTCCCTACTTACATTCCCAGTGTTTGGGTGCAAGTACAAAACGAAGAGAGGATTCAAGAAGGTAGCTCGCTAGGAAGATGGGAATCTTTTTATAGCAGAGATATTATGACAGTGCTCAGTGCCCTGAGTGTGTGTTTATCTTTCAGGTTTGTGTTGACTCCTGGTGACTGCTAGGATGACTCTATGCAGTTTTCTTAGCAAGCTGATTCAGAAATGGTTTGCCCTTGTCTGCTTCCTAGGGCCAAGAGAGAGGGACTGGCTCAAGGTCACCTCATTGACTTGTAACTCAAACTCACAGCTGCTAGTTTCTAGCCTGGCACCTTAATTATGATTAAGATAATGATTTATGATTAATTAATTATAATTTATGATTAATTATGATCATGGTTTATCACTTGTTGCTTGTATGTAAACTGTGAGCCTATGCACCAAAGACAAATGCCTTGTGTGTCCAATCACACTTGGCCAATAAAGAAATCTACTCTATTCCCTTCCCTTCCCTTCCCTTCCCTTCCCTTCCCTTCTCTTCTCTGTGCCGTGCTGTGCCATCCCATATTCTATTCTATTCTGTTCTGTTCTGTTCTCTGCCATGCCATGCTATCCCATATTCTGTTCTATTCTATCCTATTCTATTCTATTCTATTCTATTCTATTCTATTCTATTCTATTCTATTCTATTCTATTCTATTCTATTCTATTCTATTCTATTCTATTCTATTCTATTCTTACCCAAACTATTTCTCTTCTGACAACTGACTGTCAAGGATGCATTATTTCTACTTTCAGAAAAGAGGTGGGGGGGAATGGAACAAATCTCCCTTGTAAAAAGATTACCTTCACAATTGAGCCCAAAATTTCTATTGCTAGGTGAGAAAAATGTTAAATGCACTTTGCCCTATTATACAGCCTTTCTTGCCACATTCGTTAAGTGAATCACTGAAGTTAATAACACACTTGTTAAGTGAATCAGGCTTTTCCATGGACTTTGCTTGTCAGAAGATTGAAAAAGGTGATTTACATGACCCTGGGACACTGCAACCATCATAAATAGGAGTCAATTGCCAAGCATCTGAATTTTGAGCATGTGACCATGGGGATGCTGCAATGGTCGTAAGCAGGGGTGGGCTGCTGCCTGTTTGGACCAGTTCGGGCGAACCGGTAGTTCTGACCAGCGGCTGTCCCCGCCCATCCTGGCTCTATCACTTCCTATATAATCGCTGGTTTTTCAATGCCACGCATATGTGCGGAAGGCGTGCATACACATTGTCTGTTCCGGGCGAACTGGTTGTTACAACCAGCAGCAGCCCACCACTGGTCGTAAGTGTGAAAAGCAGTCAAAAGTCACTTTTTTCAGTGCCATTATAACTTCGAATGGTCACTAGACAAACTGTTGTAAGTCAACAACAGTACTTGCTTTCTATGGCCATGTTGGTAACTCTCTGTCTCTGGAATCAATCACGCATAAATATGCAAATCAAAATCTGATTCATAGCAAATTCAGGGAGTGGCTTTCAAATGTCCTTGGTTTGTGTGGAGAGAACCAGAGTTTACATTTTAAAACATTTTGAATACCATGAGATATTAAAATATCACATGGGTTGAAAGTGGAGAGAGGGAATAGCTCCCTTGTTGGTATTGCTTGAATGCAAACGACGTCATGAATTACAGCAACCGTCCTGCTGTTTCACATCCAAAAATTCTACTGTTCATGACTCATTCAACCCTTTTTTAGCACCTCTACATCATTCCCATTTAATTTTGGTTTCGGCTAAAGCAAAAAAAAAAAAAAAAAAAAGGCAACTGCTTACAAGATTTTAGGCCATCCTTCGTCTTCCAAAAAATTTCACCCTCTCATTTCTTTTATTTTAGCAAAAGCGTTCAGCATCCCATTCTGGGAAATGTCGACTTTCCCTCCCTCCCCTTTTCTGGGAGCCCCACTCTGTGGAACTAGCAAAAATATCTTAATTAACAGGTTAGGCTGAGTGGATTCAGAACCTCTGTGGATTAAGAAATAAAAGAGGCACAACAGAAATGAAGGAATGAAGTAAAAAGCTGAAAAGAAAGATTGTCGCTATATACAGAAGCCAAATTTCTCTTTCTCCCTCCCTCCCTCTTTTCTTCTCTTCCTCCCTCTCTCTTCCTTCCTTCCTTCCCTCCCTCCCTTTTCCGTCCTTCCTTCCTTCTTTCTTTCTTTCCTCCCTGCCTCCCTTCTTTCTCTTTCTTTCTTTCTTCCTTCCTTCCTTCCTTCCTTCCTTCCTTCCTTCCTTCCTTCCTTCTCTTTTTCTCCAAGTTGCTAGGGAATAGGGAAGCAAGGTTCTTATTAGCAAGGGTCATTCAGAAACAGACTCTTCCTGCAAATTATCACTCTAAGGACAAATTAATGTTTGTTACTGCTGCTACAACTGCTACTCTAATGTGAACTCAGGTTAAAAAGATAGAGAGGATTGGTCAACTGATGCTAATAAAGTGATTTTGTTTTGGGAAAAAGTGTCAGAAATGAAGCAAATGTTCTCTTCTCATTGCAACATTCAGGTTTATTAGAATTGCTGTGAAGTAATAAAAATAAGAGGATCAGTTGTGTTCTATGTAATTAATGTTACAGTACATAATTGGGATAAATATATGATCTCTCATAGTGATGAAAAAAAATCACGACTGGGTTTAATAATTGTTACTGCATTTCCACACGACCTCTGTTTTCACCCCCATATCCCTCAAAAGCAATTTCTAGAGAGGTGCCAATTTAAAATGATGAACGAGGGTTCAAGAATTCATTTAACCCTTTACCTCAGGGCTGTCAAACTCGTGGCCCGCGGGCCGGATGTGTTACATACTGGCCACGCCCACGTTTGGTTTAGCAAAGGGAGGGGAAGTCCCGATACATCACATGATGCCACCATGATGCCACTGGTTTGACACCCCTGCTTTGCCTCATCCTGAGCTGCCACAGATCCTGGCATGACAAAATCCCTTATCCCTCCATTCCACACCAAAAGTAAATTTAAAAAGTGTTTGTATCATAACCTCTTCCGTTACGTTGCACCAGAAACCTATGAATGAATTATGTTTTCCCCAAATCAAAAAATCATCCTGAATCACATTCAGGATATCACATTCAGGATGTTACCTGTTGTTATGTGTACCTCTTGGGCTAATCACAAACAATTAGCTGACATAAGAGGGGAGCCATCAAGCTACCTTGCTTCTTAAAGGACCTGCTAGGATCAGGAAGGAAGAGATATGGTGGGATGTAAGTTCTCCCAAATGGAAAAAGAGACCCTGCAGAGGTCCAGCATATCAATGAAGTGATAAGGCTGATATATACTACAGCTAAACAAAAAACAGATCAGTACAACTCTTCAGCAGAGCAAGGGTTGTGGGAACTCTGTACCTGTTCTTCTAACTGGACTAGAAAGCTCTAAATTACTTGCTTTTCTAGAAAAAAAATGGCCCTACCTGAAATTAGCAGGGTTCTTTGCATCAGTGATGTAGCGTTGCAATGTTTAGGTAAATTTGACGCTTTTTTGTTCTCTGTGGCAGAGCAGGACAAAATCATATCTGGAATGAAGGGGAGATACAATAGCAATCTTATCTAAAATATTGTCATTTTGAGTAGGTAAAGATTTGTTCTGTATCACCCTGAAAGGCTTGACTAGACCTAATGTGTTGAAATCACAGGGTTGCGGGCTCTGTGGAGATTATAGGAAAAAAATGGGATGGTAAGAGCTGTCAATCGATATATTGTCTGATGAAGAGGCATGTTCCCCTTCCCTGGAGGCCTTAATAGAAGCTGGCTAGTCCTATGTCCAGAATGTTTTAGCAGATCCTGCGTCTGGCTTGACTAGATGACCTGAAAAGCTCCCAAGCATCATGCTTCTATGGTTTTGTATGAAAGGAAGGAAGAAGAAAAGATGGCTTTTGTTGGCAAACCCCAGCAGCAATTTCACATTTAACTAATGAGCCTATCTATAGCAGGCCATTTAATTTCAGGTTTGCACTAGATAAACCACAGTGAGCAATGAAAGGTTCAGTCTACCAACACATTAATTATTTAAGAAAGAATGGGTGTTTTATTGTTCTGTTAGCTCCAGATTCCTCTGGAACGGAGGCCTGCTTTTTGGAGCCATAAACTGGAATATCATACAGCATGTCATAACTATTTCTCTGCTGCTAAGGAAACGGAAGATATAGCTACTCCTGTCCTAATGAGCTGCGAGCGAGAGGGGGAAAAAAACAACAACTAAGAAATCATTTTCTGTCCTCCAGTTCAGAGGTCAATGTTCCTTTTGAGTTGAAAACATGTGAAATTTGCTGGTGCTTTCAGTCTTTTTTTTAATAAATTAGTTCTCCCTCAAACTGAACTCTCAAGTAATTTCAATGCCCAGTTGGGCTTAGCTGAACACATGAACCTGATATTACATCATGTCACTGCTTATCTTACTCTGTAAGTTGTTTATATGACACTAGCAGCTATTTCCGGGGTCTTAAAACATGTGGAGAACCCTATTCTTGCAACCTGTGATGAATCAGAGGCTAAATCAGTGTTTCTCAACCTTAGCAACTTTAAGATGTATGGACTTCAACTCCAAGAATTCAACCAAGCCGATTGCGGGATTATGGGAGTTGATGTTCACACAGTTGAAAAGCACTGGGTTAAAATGTTTGATCTTTCAGGGCTGCTATAGATTTTACGGATTGGTGGGGATTGCGTAGGAGAACCTGGAGGTTCCTTCCCAAACTATGATGGTAATGTTAATGCTTTTTGTAACCTAGGATTTTCCTCCAGTGAATAGTGCTTCCTTCTTCACAATGAAAAGATCACTATGACAGAAAGCAAAGAAGTCATTTGCTTCTGATAACAAAAGAGCAGCAATCTAGAATTAAAGGAAGCAATACTTATCCTTTTGGTCCCCCAGTTTTGATTTGTTCAATTTCCTTTGGATTAACTGGGTTTATGATCTTACTCCTAAATTCTCCTCTTCTGTGAGCTTTTTCTAAGTGGATATAGACCAGGGGTAAGATCTAACAGGTTCTGATAGGTTCTGGAGAACTGGTAGCAGAAATTTTGAGCAGTTCGAAGAACCGGTAGCGGAAATTTTGAGTAATTCGGAGAACTGGCAAATACCATTTCTGGCTGGCACCAGAGTGGGGAGGGAATGGACATTTTGCAGTATCCTTCCCCTGCCATGCCCACCAAGCCATGCCCACCAAGTCACACCATGCCCACTAAGTCACGCCCACCAAGTCACACCATACCCACCAAGCCACGCCCACAGAACCGGTAGTAAAAATAATTGGATTTCACCACTGATATAGACCCAGTACTTATACACATATAAACACAAGCTGCTACATTTGCCACATGCACAGAGTGAGGGGCAAAAGGGGGTTGTTAAAATCTTCTTTTGTATCAGGCAGTGGCCTTATGAATCTCTTTTCCTAGCTGCCATTTCCACTTTCTAAAATCACCTCTGTAGCCTCATGCAGAAGCAGAATAGATTTTGCCTTGGTTGTTTGCAATCTCATTTCCCCATCAGTCTATCTTTAAAATGGCCAAACAACCGGTGTAAGAATATGATGTTTTTCAACAACTATTCCACTTTCTAGTCTAGGAGGCAAAGAGTACAGTTATGTCTATCTGTTTGTGAGCTTGGCTGCCTCCTGATCAAGCTCTTCCCCTAGACCAGTGTTTCTTAAAATATGCCCCTAGGACCTATGGAGGAGGGGGTCCCCCCCCCAAGATCCTTTCAGGGATCTGCAAAATCTTTTTTTTTTTTTTGGCCAACCTATCTTGAAAAATGGTCTGCAAAAATCAAAATTATTTGCCTACCTATGTTGAAAAACAATCATATTAAAATCCTCTCCAACATTCAGCAGAAGGAGTAGCAGCAGCAGCAAATGTGTCCGTTTTAATTTTTTAATGGTAAATATCAGTAAAATAATCCCTAAAAATAAGAGCTCTTTTGGGGTCCTTCATAATTTTTAGAAGTGAGAAGGGATCCTGTGAGGGGAAAAAAAAAAAGAAGTTTAAGGAACGCTACCCTTGAATTACAGCCTTGAGTAATCATCCCCAATTATTGTACTGGTGCTTTCAGATGCATTAAACTTCTCCCCCTAATTTTTGGCTAGCCTTGGTCCTCCCCAAATGGTCCTCTCTTGCAGTAAGCTTCCAAGTGTAGTTCCCAGTTCTTTTTAAAGTCAATTTAAAAAAAGCTCTAAATATCTTTAAAATGTATTGGATAGGGCTCTAAAGGCTGACCCTCTGCACTCCTCCCAACCACCCCTGGGCAATTATTCTTTTCCTACTTAGTTGGACAACAGCACAGCTCTAGATGAGTTAATTACAGTACATTTCTTCCTTGATCTCTCCCCCCCCACCCCGGCGATCAAATATTTACCATATTGGGCTCTACTTGGCATTTCCCAATGTTTCTCTCTACAGGAATCCTTTCATTGATGGGCTGGGCAGCCCAGCTAGTCACCCTAGGTCCATGATGGTGAACCTATGGCACGTGTGCCACAGGTGGCACACGGAGCCATATAAGTGGGCATGCGAGTTCAGCTCCAGCTGATTTTCAGGCCTTCTGGGCCCACCAGAAGTCAGGAAACAGGCTGTTTCCAGCCTCCGGAAGGCCTCCGGGTGGGGGAGTGTCTGGAAGGCCCGTTTTTGCCCTCCCCAGGCTCCTAGAAAGGCTCTGGAGGCTGGGGAGAGTGAAAAACGGGCCTTCTGGTCTCACTGGAAGTCAGCAAACAGGCTGTTTCTGGCCTCTGGAAGGTCTCGCGGGGGGTAGCGAAGGTCATTTTTGCCCTCCCCAGGCTCCTAGAGACCCTCTGGAACCTGGGGAGGATGAAAAAATGGGCCTACTGGGCCCACCATCCCATCACATGTCAAAAGTGGGGGGGGGCATGTGCGTATGGGGGGCAGTGCACATAGAATTATGGATGTGGGCACGCACGGGTGTGACCCCTCAGGCTCCCCCCGCTTTTGGCACACGATGGCAAAAAGGTTAGCCATCACTGCCCTAGGTTGTAGACAGGGGTGGGCTTTTGGGGATTTGCAGAGGTTCAGGAGAACCTCTAGCTAAGATTCAGTGCAGTTCAGAAAACCCCCAAATCCCACTCCTGGCTGGCCCCGCCCCGCCCCTCCCACCCCCCCCACCCCTAGGAATCCCTACGCAGCCTGTTTTGGATGCAGGTAAGTGCAGGGTGCACACGGAGGCTCAGGGAGAGCAAAAAATGGGCCTTCAGGAAGGCTGGAAACGGGCCTGCTTCCGGCCTCCAGAGGGTCTCTGGAATCCGGGGAGGGCAAAAGCACCACCAGCCCCACCTCCATTGTGCAGGATTGCCACACCCACCCAGCAACCAGACAGAGAACCCCTTGCTAAAATTTTTGAAGCCTACCCGTGGTTGTAGAAG
This sequence comes from Arizona elegans, assembly GCA_022577455.1. Classification (NCBI taxonomy): domain Eukaryota; kingdom Metazoa; phylum Chordata; class Lepidosauria; order Squamata; family Colubridae; genus Arizona; species Arizona elegans. The sequence goes on along the minus strand of JAKOOJ010000001.1, from coordinate 196,079,065 downwards.
AGCATATGGGAGAAAGCTACAATTATACAGATGCTGTTGTCCATGTCTTTTTATAATTGCATTATCTCTTAATGCAGCTCCTCAGCTTCTCACATTCAGGGAATTGTGAGGCCTAATGCTCTCCTATGTTCAGTGTGTGGTATTATATTCATTAATATTGAAAGAGTGCATTTGCTGAACCTTATTATAATTTTTCTTTCACAAGGACCATCCATTTTACTAAATTACCGAAACTGTTGCAGCCTTTTAATTAAGAATAAATGTATATAGTGCACCATCAGCATTTTAAATATTCAAACCGTATAGCAGCAGTGAAATAGCTTCTTGCCTTCAGGGTGACGATTACATTACTGCCTTTTGGCTTAAGGGAAAAAGAACATGTTTCTTTGTCTGAGATGCTGGAGAGCAATAACCAACAAAAGCAAACAGTTTTGAACCAGCCAGACTGTTGTTATGTTGCTCCTAAACTACTTCTAACATAGGTATAACATGGGAGAGGAGACAATCCACTTTATAAAGAAGTCTGCCATAAAGAAGATTATAAAGAAGATTCTTATGGGAATGAAATACTATCAAATATCAAATCAGGTTCCATCAGTGGTGGGTTGCTCCCGGTTCGCACCGGTAACCGGTAGTAAAAAATTTTAATAGTTCGGAGAACCGGTAATAAGATTGGCTGGCCACGCCCCCAAACCGGTTCCCAGCCCGGTCGCCGTTCGCTTACCCCGCTCACTCCCAATCTATTGCTGCCTCCTGAGTCCCAGCTGATGACTAGAGGGAAAAAATCTGTTTAAACTCTTGTCGCGGGGCTTCAAAGGGCCGCCCTACAGCTGATCAGTGTTAAAAGAAAACAAATGAGTAGACCAGTGCCTGCAAAAATAGAAAAAACAGCCCCTTTCAGCTTCAGCATAGGTTAATTACCACAAATTGATTAGATCAGCCTCCCGACTCTCGGCTGATTTGCTCTCAGTTGTTTTGCGCAGGGCTCTGCAAAGGGTGCTGGAGCAGATTTTTTTTCCCCTAGCTATGCTGAAAAAACGAAACTGAAAGTAAAGCAAGGTCTTTGCTGCAGCGTGACAAAATGAGGCAGAGAGAGATTTCTTTTTCTTTTAACTCACCAAAAAAGGTAGGTGCAAAACTGCAAACAATGGGAAATTTAGGGCAAAAGAGGAGAGTTCAAGATTTTAAAACACAAAAGAAAAAAAGTTCTATTTAACTAAGGAATTGTAATAATTGAGATACTATTAATTGTATATTGTGTTGAAAGCAGAAATGGTTAAGTTGTGGTTTGGAGGAATATATGGGGAAAATTATTTGGTTTATTATTATTGGTAAATATAATTAATTGATTTGTAAGAAATTGGATTGCATGGAAATAATTGGAATATTCATGTTCATATTGATTAATATACAAAAAAGATAGTTATATAACTAATTGATTTATATTAAAATGTTGAATTTGTAGTAAACAACTAATATTACATAATTAACTAATGTGAGAATGGATATAAAAATAGATGACAATGGGAAGGGGTATAATATAGAATAGAAGGGAAAAATTGAATTTGATTTAAGATTAGAGATGAGGATGAAGGGTAATATTGGTTTTTTTAAAAAATAGATGAGGAATAAATATGGCAAAAAGAAAATATAGAAATTGTAAATTTAATTGAAATGACTAAACACTGTTTAAATTTGTGAACCGGCCAAATACTCTGTTCAAAGAAAATACATTGTATGTTTGTATGTGTGTTTCTAATTATTACTATTTATTCATATTTGTTCTCTTTTATTCTTTAAAGTTTAACAATTCATTCTTTATTTTAATATCTTTATATTTGTTTGGGGTTGGCTTTCTTCTGGGCTGTCAACATAATAGTTTTAAATTGGGGTATTTTAAATTTCTGGGGTTTTAAATTGAGCCAAATCTATTTAATCATTTTAAATTTTAATTGCTGTTTTGTCTTGTGTTTTTAAATAGGCTGTACACCGTCCTGAGTCCTTCGGGAGAAGGGCAGTATAGAAATAAAATAATAATAATAATAATAATAATAATAATAATAATAATAATAATAATAATAATAATAATAATAATAATAATAATTATTATTATTATTATTATTATTATTATTATTCCCTTTCATCTTTTTTATTGTACAGCAATCTTTCTCCTCAAACCTACCACCTCTCTCTTTTCTTTCCTTCTTACTTTCTCTTCCCCCACCTCTTCTTCTCCTCCCTACTTCATCTTCCTTTCTCCTTCTCCTCCTCTCTTCCTCCCTCTCTTATCTTCACTCCTACTCTAATTTCCCTTCCCTTCCTTCATCCTTCTCTATTGCTGTATCCTTTTATGCATATGGACTACTCAGAGGGCTGAAAAAGTTATTTTTGACTGGTCCTCACACTTTTGACCAGTCCTCGAACTTACAACTGTCCTCACATTTTACGTTTTTGCCCTATCTTGTCATCATGGTGAAGAGAAGCAGTTGTGAAATGAGTGACATGGTTGTTAAGAATGCTGCAATGGGCATAAATGATGACCAGTCATAAGTGCGAAGACCGGTCAAAAGTGCGAGGACCTGTCAGAAATCACTTTTTTTCAGCCCTCTGAGTAGTCTCTATAGCCATGGCCACCCGGTCACATGATCAGCTAGCCACGCCCACCAGTCACATAATCTCCAAGCCATGCCCACAAAATAAGCCACACCTACAGAACCGGTAGTAAAAAAATTTAGAACCCACCCCTGGGTTCCATGTAGCACCAATGAGCAGAAATGAGTAACACTGATGAAGGGTCTTTATATTCAGTGCTCTCTAAGGAAAAGTTAACACAAAAATGTAGTTGGAAGTAGATACCAACACAGGTATTTTGACAAGTTGCATAAAAAAAGGTATACCACATTTTTCGGACTATAAGGCACACCTAGCCTTTGGAGAGGAAAACAAGAAAAAAAAATCTGCCTCTGCCTCCCAGCAATTTGCCTCCTAGCAGCAAACAGCAAACAGTCTAGTCAGCTTCAGCACAGCCTGATATAGCACAAGCAGCTAATTGGTGATTGGATTGGCCTCCTGGAATACCACTTATCAGCTGTTCCAGGCTGCAGGGATCGCTGGCGCCACCCATTGCCGCTGCCACCTATCGCTGCCTCCGCATGTCCCATTTTCAGCCTCTATGCATCCCGTTTTTGGCCTCCATGCACCTATTTTTGGCCTCCGTGCACCCCATTTTCAGCCTCTGCATGTCCCATTTTTAGCCTATCCCCGCCACCTGGAATGGGCCAAAAATGGGGTACGCGGAGGCGGCAATAGGCGGTGGCGGTGTTGGGTGACAGTGATCCCCGCAGCCTGGAACAGCTGACTGGCAGTATTCCAGGAGGCAGATCCAACCGTCAATCAGCTGTTCATGCTAAATCAGGCTGTGCTGAAACTGACCAGGCTGTTTGCTGCAAGAAGGCAAAATGCTGGGAAGCAGAGGCCAAAGGGTGGGGGGCGGGGCTTTGGCAACATTCGCTCTATAAGACGCACAGGCATTTCCACCCACTTTTGGGGAGGGGGGAGTGCATCTTATACATTGAAAAATATGGTATATTAGAAGTAATTGTATTAACACTCAGATTGTTGCTTTACAAATATGCTTCTATTAGAGAAAGTTACAGATGAGATTTACATTTCTTAGCAGTAATTTTAAAAATTACATACTCACAGAAGGATGACTGGAACTGAGTGATACATAAAATTTGTGACACGGACATGGATCAAATTTATGATATATGCATCTTCAAGGTCAAAGTTTTCCTCTGATGTCTCATTCCCAAATATAGTTGTTTAAGGAAAATTAATTGCAGAAGGAAATAAAAGTCTCATAAACATACTTACTAGAGATTGAGTCTCATTGAAAACAATGGAAACTGAGTAAATTGTTCTATATATTCTTCTATTGTAAAACCACTGTTGCCTTCTATGGGAAAGAGATACAAATATGGATGTCTGAAATTCCGTTTTACTTCTCAAATTCTTTCTTGAAATTCAAATGCAGCTGGTTTCTTCAAACTGATGTAAGGCAATTATGGCTCTTCCATCATAATAGATTTTAATTAGCCAGGGGAATATTGTCTTTTACTGTGACACACTCACCCCCATAAAACTCTTTCAGCATAATAAAAGTTTTGTGACAGCTGCTTCCAGATTAAGTATCACCTGTCCATATTTTTAATCACTTTTGCAACTAAGGTTTTTTTCAACTCCAGCATAAAGTTTGCATTTATTTATCTAGATGAATCATGAATCAGAAAACTCTAATTTTAACAAATATAACTAAGCATGTATTTGATTCTATATATAAAGCTAAATAAATTCATCTGGGCTTTCTCTAAAAAACTGCATAGAGTTTTAATAACAATTGGAAAAATGGAGCAATCTTTTGTAGCACGAGTTGCTGGGCATCAGGTAGCATATAAATCTAATTAATATCATCATCATCATCATCATCATCATCATCATCATCATCAGACTGAAAAAAGGTCTTACAGTCCAAACTCACTGGAAGAAATACTATCAAGACAATTAAAGCTTGGGGAATTCAAGTCATTAGATGCATGGCTGGAATAGGGGACTGGACTCAAGCAGAACTAAAGGCCCTGGATAGGGAGACTAAGAAAAAAATGACAATGAATCAAGTTTTTCATCTTTGGAGTGACATTTGCAGACTCCACTTACCAAGGAAAATAGGTGAGTGTGGAATGTTGCAAGTGCATCAGGCAATTGAAGAAGGAAAAAAAGGCTTTGGAAGAATATCTGAAGGGTACTGAAGAAGATAAATTGAAGGTAGTCTATCAGGAAGGCCTATTGGAGTATTGGCTGACAAGAAACACCAAATGAAGAACAGAAAAGAGGCATGGGAAGACAAAGCTTTATATGACCAGTACATTAAAAAAAACTGGCAGGGAAAGCAGATAATAACAAGACCTGGCAATGGCTAAGAGCAGGATGGCTGAAGAAGGAGCCTGAGGATCTAATTTTGGCTGCACAAGACCAAGCCTTAAGGACAAATGCATACAAGGCCAGAATTGAGACCACAACAACCAACAGCAAGTGCCGTCTCTGCAAAAAAGCTGAAGAAACAGTGGATCACCTGGTTAGCTGCTGCAAGAAGACCACCCCGTCCGATTACAAGCAACGGCATGACAAAGTAGTAGCAATGATTCCTTGGAAGACCTGCAAGAAATATCATTTGTCTGTAAGCAAGAAAAGATAGGATCATAAAATAGAGAAAGTAATAAGAAAACGAAGAAGCTAAATCGAAACAGATAGGCACTTGCCACGTAACAATCTAGACTTCACAACTGTTGATAAGAAAGACAAAAAAAAATCTGGATAGTGGATGTGGAAGTACCTGGAGACAGCAGAACAGAAGAGAAAAAAACTGGAGAAGCTAACAAAACAAAGACACCCCCCCCCTAAAAAAAGAAGAATTAGAATGACTGTGCCAAAATAGAGCAAAGTACTCTCAATGTTAATAGACACCCTGAGTGAAATCTCAAAACAACTGAAACACCATTAGGACAAAATCACCGTTGGTTAATTGCAAAAGGCAGCTTTATTCACAATAATTTCATCCTGTGACAATATCTCGAAAACCATTAAAACATTAATACCTGCCTGTTTCGGGTCTTTGGGAAGGACTCGATAGCTCTGTCTGACTGTGCAATGGGGTATCTAAAGGTTCTGTCTTAGGCCCAGTACTTTTAACACCTTCATAAATGATTTAGAAGAAGGAATAAAAAAGAGATTCATCAAATTTGCAGACAACACCAAGCTGGGGAAAATAGCCAACAATGTAGAAGATAGACTCAAGATACAGAAGGATCTTCACAGGCTTGAATACTATGCCCTATCCGACAAAAATGCAATTCAGTGGTGAGAAAAGCAAGGCAAAAAAAGTCAAATGTACAAAAGGACTCTACCAAGTCTGTCCCAAAAATCTGGGAGATGATCACTACAAGTACCTGAGCATCCCTCAAGCTGACAACATCAAGCACACTGAAGTCAAGAAAAAGGTTGGAAATGAATACATCAAGACTGTGAAGAAGTTCCTAAAGTCCAAACTCAGTCGAGGAAATACCATCAAGGCAATTATTTCCTGGGCAATTCCAGTCATTAGACACAAAGCTGGAACAGTGGACTGGACTCAAACACAACTAAAGGCCCTGGATTGGAAGACCAGAAAGACAATGAAAATGAACCATGCCCTTCATCCACACAGCAATGTTGACAGACTCCACCTACCAAGAAAATGGGTGGGTATGGAATATTGCAAGTAGCTCAGATGACTGAAGAAAAAAGGGCTTTGGAAGGTTGTCTGAAGGACAGTGAAGAAGATGCACTGAAGCTAGTATATCAGGAAGGCCTACTGGGTATGGGAGACACCAAACTAGCCTACAAGAAAGACCATAAATACATACCTATACCTGTGATATATTGCTTGAATTATTAACTAGACACAAGCTCACCTAGACAGTTTGAACTGAAAACCAGAAAGTTAATGACAATTTGCTAAGCAAATACATCTATTTAGTGATATTAATACATTATACCTGCCCCATAGAAATGGAGGCAGCTTGTAGAAATTCAACAGGGACTGCTAGGATGTTATGCCAGAAAAGGACTGGTAGATGGAGATATAAGGACACAGAGGTTCCCTGGAAGGCATTCCCAAATGCAGTGAAATAACTAAGGGGAGAAGTCATTTTTGGGTATGCATGCTGACATAATGAATGTGCGTGTGTATTTTTCTGCACCCTTGACCCAGCACTGCATGCAATCTTCAAGAACCAAACAAATTTCCCCTGATAATGTCAGTGTTAGAGATGCCTATATATATTGCAAGGATTGCATCAGGATATGCTCTAGACACTAGGTGCACTCAATTTTGTTGTGGATGAGCACAGCCAAGATATTTTAACAGCTGCTCTGGTTTTGTGGAAAAAGATACATTTGTTGTCTAGCTTTCTCCCTGGGTTGCTCTGAAAGCTTTCTGTGATGTAGGTTATGAAAGCTAAAGTAAAGTGAAGAGAAGATGAATTAGTGTGTTTTCCCTACAGTGCACAACAGTAGTACTTTGTGTTGAAAACCTATTTTAACATGCACATTATTTATTTAAACCTTCTCTATCCTTCTCCAAACTGCATCATTTTCTTTAGTACTGGAACAGTAATTTTTAGAAATAATGAAACTAATAAAACAAGACGCAGGCATACTGTATCTACCTGAAAGATAATAAAACAGCAGCTAACCAATTTTTTAAAAATGTGCTAAGTGCTACATGGTTTAGAAATCATGCCTTGCCACATACAAAGCCTTCTTAAAAAGCTAAGTGTTGACTGAAGGACATAATGAAAAAGTATGAAGCTAGCAAGTGCAATGATTGGAAAAAGGCAAGTTTTTTTTATTATTCTACCACGATTAGCTGCCACAACAACCAAAGTTTTCTTTCTCTGAACTTGGTTTCAATCACAATTCCTTTTGCAAATCAGTTCTATTTAACTTTTGCCGACATTCCGTGTTTGATCTCAGCTGGGAGGCAGAATATTTGGGGAACTTCAACTGAAAACAATTCAGCACTCTTCAGTCGCCCTGAGCATATATGCCATTTATTTTATTTTTTTTTTTGGTCTGAAAAATGAAACATATACTTGCCCTTTCTGAGATTCTGAAATCTGGCTTGTGAGCCATGTATGAGTAACTGCAGGGGATAGAGGAGGCACATGAGTTAAAAGCATGAATTCCTTGTATCGGCCATCCTGAAGCAAGCACATAAGCTCCACAGATTCTTGATTCCTTCGTCATTTTGGGATCATTGCTGTTTGCTTCGGAGGGCTCTGCTTTGACCGACTAAAGCTGCCCATGAAAACAGGCTATTCCAAAGGGAAAGCTCCCTTGAACTTCATAAAACTCTTATTTGACGAACGACACTGTTATGTCCTTATAAGGACATCCGCCCGGATTGGCTGCCAGCCACCGGGCGGGAAAGTTTGAATCCCTGTCAGGGGGCGGTGCGTCTGCCGGAGCGAATATAAGGAGAGCTCCGGCAGCGCACGGCCAGTCTTGCTACTGTTTCTTGTACTCAATAAAGGTTACTAATGTAACGAGCTGGTCACGTCTTCCTTTTCCTGCGCCGATCTAACACTGGCGACGAAGGACTGAGAGAAGAACGAACCTCGCGGCACCAAGCCAACAAGACAAGACTCCGGCACCGGGAACTACAGTAGGCATTTCCAAAGGCATGGCATCCGCTGAAGTCACTTTGCCAGCCCTTGCTCCTTTCTGCCCAGGGAAGGACAAGTGGAAATCCTACGTAGTGAAATTCCGGCAATACCTGAGAGGCAACAACATCAGGGATGCCGATGATGACCGGAAGAAGGGCATTTTCCTGGCCAACTGCGGCTCCAAGGTCCTCGACATGGCAATCGATCTCGTAGCACCACGAGACATCGAAGAAGTGCCATGGACAGACCTGCTGCAGATCCTGGAGGACCACTATGCCCCAACAGGAACACCGGTGGCGAACCGTTTCACCTTCCATCAACGGGACCAGAAGGAAGGTGAGACAATCAAGGAATTCGTGGCCGCCCTACGCCAGATCGCAGCCAGCTGTGAGTTCGACCACGTGGACAATGCCATCGCTGACCGCGTGGTCTTCGGCATGAGGGACAGAGGCCTGCAAAAGAAATTCCTGAGCAGGAAGAAGCTCGTGCTCAAGGATGTGGTGGAGGAAGCCACCGCATCCAAAATCTCGGAGAAAGCAGCTGCCGCAGTAAGCAGAGCTAAGGGAATCCACAAGATTCACTCCACAGAGCAATCATCAACAGAGGATTCCATGGCTGGATCCGAGTCGGAGGGAGAGTCCACCGTCCACAAGGTATCCAGACCCCCAAGGCGGGAAACCGCCCAACGGAACTACAAAGGGGAGCGCTGCGCCAGCTGCAGAGGGGACCATGCCAGAACAACCTGCAAGTGGAGAGATGCGACCTGCCGACGCTGCAACAGAAGGGGTCACATCGCCGAAGCTTGCAGAGCTGAGGAACCAGCCCCAGAGCCCTCCAGCCACCGTCCCCGCGAGAATCGGAAGGATTACCAGAGGTCATCCAAACGGTCCTCTGGCCCTTCCAGACGCAGAGACGACGAATTTCCCCGGAGCGGAGCGGTCCACCAGACGACCATCGCTCACACGACATCAGACAGTGCCACCAAGTTCCATGTGACCATCCACGTGGAAGGAGCACCCTGCAAAATGGAGGTAGACTCCGGCTCGGTCTACTCCATCATGGACTGGCAGCAGTTGAAGCGCCTGCAACCCAGCATCACCAAGCGAGAGCTGAAGCCACTACACTCCAAGCTCGTCGACTTTGGGGGAAACCCCATTGGAGTGCTAGGAAGGGCCAACATCCGGGTCACCTACAAGCAGTTCGAAGGCAAGCTCCCCATCACCGTCGTAAGGGACAGCCGACCGAACCTGCTAGGAGTGGAGTGGTTCAAGCCGCTGGGGCTCTCAATCGAAGGCATCAACCAAATTGGCAGGGACGAACTTGACTACCTCATCGAAGAGTTCAAGGAAGTCTTCGATGGTAAGCTGGGGAAATTTGTGGGGAGGCCAATCTCTTTCAATCTGGACAAGGGAATCACCCCAATTAGGCTCAAGCCCCGCCGAGTTCCGTTTGCCCTGCGGCCAAAAGTAGACGAGCAGCTGGATAAGCTGATCGCCCAGGGCGTCCTGGAACCGATCAATCATGCTTCATGGGAGACCCCCATTGTGACCCCACTGAAGCATGATGGGTCTGTGCGCATCTGCGCCGACTACCGTTGTACCATCAACAAGGCGTTGGCACAGAGCGCATACCCAGTCCCAGTGGTGCAACACCTGCTGCATTCCCTGGGATCTGGATCAATTTTTGCGAAACTGGACCTGGCCCAGGCTTACCAGCAACTGCCAGTGGATGAAAAAACGGCGGAGGCTCAAACAATTGTCACGCACAGGGGGGCATTCAAATGCAACCGGCTCCAATTTGGAGTCAGCGCTGCCCCCGGCATCTTCCAATCCATGATGGAACGCCTCCTCCAAGGCGTTCCAGGGGTGGTGCCTTACTTCGACGATGTGCTCGTCTCCGGTGACTCAAGAGCTCAACTCCTTGAAAGGCTCAGGCTTGTCCTGCAGCGATTCAAGGCCAAGGGCTTGAGGGTCAGGCGGGACAAGTGCATCATAGGAGTACAGGAAGTCGAGTTCCTGGGCTACCTCATTGATAGCACAGGCATCCACCCCACCAAATCAAAAGTGGAAGCAATCCATGAGGCTCCAAGCCCAAAAAACAAAACGGAGCTTCAGGCATTCCTTGGGTTGCTCAACTTTTATGCAATCTTTCTAAAACAGAAAGCCACAGTTGCTGAGCCACTTCACCGCCTGCTGGGGAAATCGGCATCCTGGAAGTGGGGCCAGGAAGAGGAAGCGGCATTCCGAGCCATAAAGGGACTATTGACGTCCAAAAGCGTCCTCATCCAATACAGCGAGACGCTCCCCATCAAGCTGACCTGCGACGCGTCGCCATACGGGGTGGGGGCAGTCCTCAGCCACGAGCTGCCCAACGGCACGGAAGCCCCCATCGCCTACTTCTCGAAAACCATGTCCGGCGCAGAGCGGAACTACAGTCAGCTGGACAAAGAAGCCCTGGCCATCGTGGCAGGAGTGAAGCGCTTCCACGAATATCTCTATGGAAGACGCTTCACCATAGTCACCGATCACAAGCCACTCCTGGGACTCCTCGCAGGCGACCAACCCACCCCGACCTTCATGTCCCCGCGGATGACGAGATGGGCCATCTTCCTGGCCGGCTACTCCTATAGGCTTGTGCACCAGCCAGGCACAGACATAGGAAACGCCGACGCACTCAGCAGATGCCCATCGAAGAACCCGGTGGAAGACCCAGCCCCCACGCTCCATCTATTCCACATAGATGACGACGCCAGCTGTCAAGTCTCCTCCGCAGATGTGGCCGCGCGCACCCAGAGAGACCCCACCCTCCGCCAAGTAAGGTCCTGGATCCTCAGGGGGTGGCCATCGAAACAAACGGAAGAGAGGTTCAGCCCGTTCACCAGGAAACAGACGGAGCTGTCCACCATAAAGGGCTGTCTGCTATGGGGAGACAGGGTGCTGATCCCAAGCACGCTACAACGGCGGACGCTGGAGACACTGCACAACGGGCACCCGGGCATCGTCCGCATGAAGGCCCTGGCACGGAGTTACGTCTGGTGGCCCTCACTGGACAGAGACATCGAACAATGGGTCTCCAGATGTGACCCGTGCCAAGAAGTCCGCCCCGCGCCGCCGCAATCTGAAGTCACGAACTGGGAGACCCCCAGCAACCCCTGGTCGAGGGTCCACATCGACTTCGCGGGCCCGATGCAGGGGCAACACCTCCTCATCGTGGTAGATGCCTTCTCCAAGTGGCTCGAGGTCGTACCCATGGCATCTACCACAACAGAAGCGACGATCCGAGCCCTGCGCCGCCTGTTTGCCACACACGGACTACCGGACATGCTGGTCTCGGACAACGGCCCCCAGCTCACATCCCTGGCCATGGAGGCCTTCCTGGCAGGACTGGGCATCCGCCATGCCCTCTCCGCTCCGTACAGGCCGGCCGGAAACGGACAAGCGGAACGGATGGTCCGGCTCACAAAAGAAGCCCTCACCAAGATGGGCCCGGGAAACTGGCAAGAACGCATCGACAACTTCCTCCTCACCCAGCACATCACGCCGCATGCCACCACCCACAAGAGCCCGGCAGAACTCCTGATGGGCAGAAGGTTGAGGTCACCCTTGGACCGGCTGCACCCCCAATACAGCCCGGAAGTGACCGCAACTGCCAGCCGCCCGCTTCGTGCCTTCAGCAAAGGGAATTCAGTTTTCGCGCTGAATTTCAATGGCTCGCCTAAGTGGCTGAAGGGGAAGATTGCCAGCACAACCGGCCCCAAATCCTACACCGTCGAGTTGGAAGATGGACAGGTCGTGAGACGTCACATCGACCAACTCCGGAAAAGGTGGGGGGAGCACACGAAAACCAGCCTGACGAGGGAGGCCTACAACACCCAGACGAGGTAGGCCTGCAACACCCCGGCGAGGGAGGCCTACGACACCCAGGCGAGGTAGGCCTGCAACATCCCGGCGAGGTAGGCCTACAACACCCAGACGAGGCAGGCCTACCACACCCCTGCGAGGCAGAGCAACGCCACCCTGACGAGGTCGGCCCAGCACACTACCAGGCACTGTCACGTCGGCAGTGCAGCGAGGTAGACCGGGCCCAACCACACGGGGGATGGCAACACCAACCCGGCCAGGTGGGCACCCGGCACAACAGGCCCAGGGACCCCCGACCCAGCCCGCAGGTAGACCGGGACCTGCCCAGAAGGGGAGCACCGCACCCTACCAGTGAAGGCAACCCACGGCAGCCCTACCAGGGAGACCTCAACGCAAGGCGAGTAGACCGGGGACCTTCGCAGATGGGCACACCACAGCACATGGGCGAGGGTGGCACACGACTCCCCGGCGAGAGGGACCCCCGCCCAACGCAAGAAACAACCCGGCAACAACAACCCAACCCAGACGACCCCAACCACCAACAGGCAGTAGACCAGGGACTAGGGGGAAGGGAAAGCCGACAACAACCCGGCCAGGGAGGCCTGCGCCACCCCGGCAGGGGAGACCTCCACCAGCCCGAGGAGGAATCCCCTCAACGACACCCTGACCAGGTCGACCACCACCAACCCGACGGGGAAGGCCAACGCCAGCCCGGCAGAGGAGACCTGCGCCACCCCTGCAAGGTCGGACACCGCTACCCGGGCCAACACCACCCACAGCGAGCAGACCAGACCCAAGGGCACCGGCCCGAACCACCCTCCGGACCACAGCGAACCGGGCCGCAGCAGAACCGCAGCCACCGGGAGACCGAGGAAGAGCAAGTGACAGCCGGGGTCTTACCGAGACTCAGATGCTCTTCCCGGGTCGGAACCGAACAGCACCGCCGAGGCGAAAGATCCACAGGCCAGGAGGAAGACCACCAGAACCAGCCATCCAAGGCCTGCGGTCCGGCCGGAGGCGCTGGGGGTGACCCCGCACACTCGCCAACCGAACCGAGCCCGGTTCCGGGGAAGGAGCCAGGAGCCACAGGAACCCCGTCCGTCCAGGGCGGGGACGCGGAAGAAATGAGACTGCGCAGGTCAAGTAGGGTGCCTAGGCGTCCTACGTACCTGCGGGACTATGTCACGTTTATTGACAAACTCTGAACGTTTTTTGGACTAGGGGGGAGGAGTGTTATGTCCTTATAAGGACATCCGCCCGGATTGGCTGCCAGCCACCGGGCGGGAAAGTTTGAATCCCTGTCAGGGGGCGGTGCGTCTGCCGGAGCGAATATAAGGAGAGCTCCGGCAGCGCACGGCCAGTCTTGCTACTGTTTCTTGTACTCAATAAAGGTTACTAATGTAACGAGCTGGTCACGTCTTCCTTTTCCTGCGCCGATCTAACAGACACTTTCTTTGCAACCTTTTCAAGGATGCTAAGAGGTAGTCGTGCTATAAATGAACCCATACCTACCAGGGATTTCTATATTTTGTACGGATCACTGAAACGGCATCAGAACGGTCTAGCTAAAATAAGAGTCAAGTTATTTAAGCTTCCTCTACTGAATGTGAAGCTGAAAGGCTTCATTTTCAGTTCAGTATTAGTTCTTTCCCTATAGAATGTTATCTAAAATTATACCTCATCTTCTTTTCCCATTATGGTGGCCATATTGTTTTTCCTAATGGAAAAAAAAATCTGCTGAGATCGATACCATTTGGGATGTAGGACAGTAGGAGGAGTGGTTTTATCTTATTCTCTCTCTCTCTCTCTCTTCCCCCCCCCCCCAAAAAATAGGGACAAATTCAGGTGTGACCTTATTTTTAAGCAACCTGCAAAAATTAAAATAATATGTGGATTAAAATAGCTCTTTCTTTTAGAAATAGGCACTTTTCTGAATGTTGCAGTGCCGTCTTTGGTTCAACAATTCTGTGGAAAAGGATATGTTGGGGAAACTTGCAGATGTGAGGTTAAAAAATTAAACCAACCCCTTTCTCTTTATTAAATGATGCAGACTAGCATGGAACTTGGCCAAAATCGACTGTTGATCAAATGCATGAAAATGCCCTGGATATAGTTCATTTGGTGATCTCTCACACTTCATGTTCTATTTGGAAAACAGACATTCCTCAACTTTAGTGTCAGTCTCTATGGGACATTAATTAAAACAAGTCTATAGGTCTACGTGCTAGACAGCTAATATACCAATCAATCATTTTTCTCTTTTACAGTTTTTTTTTTATTGAAAAAGTTTTCAAATACAAGTTTTTCCCCCTTTTTCCCCCCCCTCTTCCCTAACCCACCCTTTCCACCCAACCCCCCCTGTGACTTCTTCACAACAATAGGCTATTTCATAACTAGTTACATACATAATATCTTTCCTTTCCCTTAATCCCTTCTCGAAATACTGACCCTTAACATGTTAAGCTTATTGAGTATTATTACAATTTAACCTTTAGTCTTTTATATATATTAATATAACATTTTAAATCGACCTTCTCCCTGCATCCAAATTTAACATTTATTCAATTCTGTCCAATTCCTCCACTCCTCTAAATATATGACTTAAAATCATACAGTACAATTCTAGATATAATCCACTACCCACTTTACTAAAATATACACATATCTATATATGCATCCCATTTTATAAAAAGAAGAAAAAAAAAAGAAGAGAAAAAAATATATCTTCTTTAGTATCTTTCCACTAAATTATTAAGTCCTCCACTCCCCTAAATATATGACTTAAGAATCCTTTTTCTTAAACTAATCAATCAGTAAGCTAACCTATTTCAACCCTTCAATTCCTACAAAATCATGCAGTACAATTCTAGATATAATCCACTGCCCACATTACTAAGATATACACATATCTATATATGCATTCCATTTTGTAAAAAAGGAAAAAACAATAACTTTAAATTTATAATCCATATAGTATCTTCTTTGATGTCTTTCCTCTGGATTGTTAAATCCATCACCCATAATAGGGTAAAATAACATGCTGGTGCAACAGTTTGTTCAAAATCTCCAATCATCTTCTGCCCCCATCAGTAGTAAATATCCTCGCATCTGTATAAAAGCAAAAACAACCACCCGAGTGACATTATAATTATAATTATATCCATATGGTATAGTTGTGGTATTCATCAGGATTATTAATTCCCATCATCCTACTGAGTAACATCCAGATCTTCTGCATGCCCCGGCGAAACTCTCCTGCCTTATAACTCAAAATAGTTATAATATATTTACCAAAAAAAAAAAAAAATTTTAGATGATTCAAATCCAACAAAGTGAGGCTCTTTTCACATCCCAAAACCATGGCCTTGCAGAGATCTGCCACAATCCTCAGGATAGTATCAAACAATTGTTCGCCTCCACTATCTTTTCAAATATTCATTCATTTTTTAAAGTCCCTGGCATCACTGTTGCATAGTTTAGAAATTGCTGTTTCTATGCGATCTATTTCTTTTCTTTTTCTTTTCCGGGTTGAATTTCCATCCTCGTTTCTTGCCTACCAATTGTGTGTCTGCTAGTTGATTTTCATTCTGCTTTATGTATTGTTCTTGTTGGGTTAGTTTTATCATCTTATCTTTCTTCTCCGTCACTTGTATATCAACTGATTGATTTGCGCACTTGTCTGTGACTTGATGGTTCATCACATTGGAGTCGGATGACACTGCTCTCTTATTTATAGACAGTCCAGCTGGGGTATCCAGGGAGTCCAAAGACAATTTATCCATCACAGCCTCTGTAATTTGATGTTTTCCTTTTGTTTCCAACTCCTTTTGCTTATCCTGTATTATGCCTAAAGGTGTTAAATTCATTTTTAAAATTTTTTGATAAAAATCTTCCGCTTTTTCAACAGTATGCAATTGATATCTTATTCCTTGATATCTCAATATTAGGCCAACTGGGGTGTCCCACCTGAATAGGATATTTCTTTTTTTTAATTCAGTCACTAGAAAGCCAAATTTCTTCCTCTCCATTAATATCTTGGGCGGGAGCTCCTTAAAAATCCAAATCTTTCTTCCATGAAATTGCAAGGTAGAATTAAAAGAGTTCTGCACAATATTATTCCTAATTTCTTTATCTGTAAAATAGATCACCACATCTCTAGGCAATTGCCTTTGCTTTGCCAACCAGGAGTTTATTCTGTAAATTCTATCAATCCTGCAATACACTTCATCAGGTTGAACCTTTAAGATCCCAGCCAGAATTTCAGAAGATGTTTTCCTTAGATCATCTCTATTATTTTCCTGCAAACCTCTCAGTCTAATTGCATATTCTGTAAAATTATATTGAATCATTAAAACTTCTCTTTCAATCCTCTGTTGTACATTTTCTTCATTACCAATCTTTTGGTCAGTCTCCGTTTTAGATTTGTCTTCCGAGCTATTATCCTGAGTGTTTATCAAATCCTTTTTAATTTTTTGAGTCATGTCATCCAAATTCTCCTCAATTTCCTTCATTTTAGACTCTAATAATTTAGTCTTTGCATCCACCCGAATCAGAAAGCCTGATAAACCATTAGTAGCTTTTAAAATCTTTTGATTCAAAAAGTCAAACTTTGATTTCACCAATTCACCAATTTCTTTAATTTCCTGCTTAAATTTTTCAAGTTGCTGGTTCACAATCTCATCCCTTCTTACAATCTCTTCAAGGATAAACTCTAATATATTAAAATCGGGTTTCTGACGCTGGAGAGTTGAAATTTGTTGGCGCAATTTCTTGAGAGGGGAAGTTCCCCCCCCCATTTGTCCAGCTGTGTAAGTCCCGATGCCATTTCCCACACAGACAAGATTTAGCAAAAAAGAGAGAAGAAATAGAAAACGAAAGGACTTTCCCTTAAAAAAAGAAAAAAAAACTTCTTTTCAATCAACAGCACAGGAGCGAGGTTTTATCTACAAATGTAGCCAGTGATATTTATTCCGCTACATTGTAGTAAGGAGAAACGGAAGGACTTTCCCTTTTAGCCCTTCTCCAGCCACAGCAGACGCCATTTTAAAAGGTTCTTTTTCCCTCTTTTCCTCTCCTCTTTTCTCTTAGATAGATTTTGGAAGGGTGAAATACTTGCGGTTCAGTATTAAGGGTCCAGCTCGTCATTTCTTTAATTATTCTGTTGAGTTCGCAGGCTTGCTCTTGACGCCTGGCTCTGCATAGGCAGAGGTCTCCCAAAGCCCGGAGCAACAGCAGGGGATATGGGGCTTCTCATCCGCTCCGTCCCAAAAGTTAAAAAAAAACTTTTGGGACACTGCGGAGAGTTCTACCCACCCCTGCCGGCTCTATCTCCGTTTCCTCTTGGGAACGGAGTTTTTTCGAGCCGCCATCCGCTGTAACGGCGGCTCTGACAGGCAATGGAAGCTGACAATCCCAAAGGAACGTCTGGCGGCGGCCAGCAGCAAACCGGAAGTCCTTTCTCTTTTACAGTTTATGGGAGGTTCAAATAAATGTGCAGATTTTGTAGGGGTGAAAGCAGATCTTCAGGCTGTCTTCTCCAATTGATGAAGCTATTTCACAATTTCCCAGAGACCCTTGGATCCTACACTAATAATGCCACATATACTTTTCACGAAAAGCTACAGAAGAATAGGCAACCTCCAACTTCACATAGTGGAACTGATAGTTTTGACATCAGAACTTGGCAGTCCTAAAAATGGTGCTCTATACAGTATTGTTTATGAGAATTTCTGGTTTCATATCTCTTATTTATTTGATTTCTTTAATCCTGCTATTACTATTTTTATAAGCAACTCAAAGCAGACAGCATATCTAATCCTCCTTCCTCCTCCTTTCCCCCCCATAACAACTAACACTGAGAGGTGGCTTGGGCTGAGAGAGAAAGAGAATGGCTGGTCCAAGGTCTCCCAGCCAGCTTTCATGTCTTCGTTAGGACTAGAACTCACCGTCTCCTGGTTTCTAGGCCAGCACCTTCACTATTAAAATAAACTGGCTCTAATATAAACCCAGACACCCTGGATTCAACTCCTGCTACTTTTTTCTCCCTCCCACCCCATACTGTTTTATTTAATCCATAATTGGATGAGACTTTGCTCCCTGAGAGTTACACTTTTGTGGCATCACATAAAACTGCACGGGCAGCATGCAGTATATATCATATCATATCGCATCACATCACACCGCATTCCACACAAAAGTCAGCCTTTTCCCCTCCCTTCCTTCTGTTCAAAACCATTCTTTCTCAGTCTTTCGCAATCACCAAAGCCCTTTACTGGTAGATAAAGGAAGCACTAAGTTGTTACCATTCCTCCCATCGATAGCAAAGATGCTGTTGGCGCAGTGGGTAGAATGCAGTACTGCAGACTACGTCTGCTGATCACCGGCTGCCAGCAGTTTGGCAGTTCGAGTCTCACCGGTTCAAGGTTGACTCAGCCTTTCATCCTTCCATGGTTGGTAAAATGAGGACCCAGATTATTGGGGGAAATAGGTTGACCTTGTAAACCACTTAGAGAGGGCTGTAAAAGCACTGTGAAGGGGTATATAAGTCTAAGTGCTATTGCTATTGCTCCATTTCTGCTGCCATCAGCTGAGGACACCCAGCAAATCTGACTTGCAAAAGTGTCTGTTTAGTTAGCCCGCTGATAAGCCAGAGTTTTGGCACTGCTATACAGATTTTAGTGGCAACACCACTCGCTAAGGCCTCCTGGGGGCTGCATATATTCCTGGCAAGCCTGATTGAAATTTCACTACAGTGATTTAAAGTTATATGATCATAGTTATGCCAAAACATTGGGAATGAGTACAAGCTTTTTACCAATTCATGGATGGATGGATGGATGGATGGATGGATGGATGGATGGATGGATAGTGAAGTTATTATAAGCATCTAAGTGAGAAAATGGTCAAATAATTTTAAGAAAATGCAAATGCTTTTGTCATGTTTGAATTGGTTCATTACATGCATTGCTCTAGGGTGGATTGAGAGAGGTGGGGGGAGAGAGAGAGAATAAACATTGTTGCATTTGCTTTTTTTTTAAAAAAAAAAACGTGTAAGTTATATATTATTCTGAAGCCTGCAGTCTTTTTTTTTAATAAAAAGTTTTTATTTTCTGATCAAACGAGTATACAATATAAACATTCATTCAAACTATCATCAAGAAAAAGAAAAAAAAATCAATCCTTGGTAAACTCAATCTTCAACCCCTCCTCACCACCCCCCACCCCCGACTTCCCAGAACAAAAACAGGGCATAGATTTCACCAAACATTCGCTAAAATAAACTAGCTAACTGCAAGATTTAATAACTCCCAAAACCTCTTAACTCCCCTTTTATAATTTCATCAACCTCCCTTTTTATAAGCTCAAAATAGCGTATAATCCAATAACTCTAAGAGTTTTAAAACCTTTAACAAATATTAAACATTCAAACCTTAAAAATTCTCTTAATATATCAGTAAAGTATTCAATTGATTTGCAAAAACATTTTCCCCCTCTTACTTTTCTCAAAGTTCAGATATTTTGAAATCTCATAACAGAAAATAAACCTTAGGTATTCACTAATTAAATTTCTACATTTTTTAAATTTCTAAATTTCCCCCCTTCATTATTCCTCCCTCCAACTTTTAAAATTTTAAAGGATAATCATCAACATAATTAACCATTAATACATAAACTAAAAAACCAAAAAAGATTAATCTTACATTCAACCATTAATGCATCATATTTAAAAATCAATATTTAACTTTATACTTTTTCCCCCCCTCAGTAGTTATAACACCTAAAACATAATCATTTTTAACCATAAGTAGAACAACTGCAAAGCCAAAAGAAAAGGTTAATCTTCCATTCTTGCTTTCTTTTTATATTTTTTCCAGTCTTTCTGCATCCCTCCTACTTCTATTTTGAGGAGGTTTTTCATTTTAATTTGAGGTTGATGTAACTTCAAAGATTGTCCCCTTTTTGAGAAAATTTCCTCTAATTTAGAGCCCCCAAATCGCCTCTTCTTGCTTATATAAATCAGTTCATTCCTTCGCCTGTAGGACCAAAGTTTGTCAAGAGTTTGTGAAAAAAAGTTCAGTTGTTTCTTTTCTATTAAATGTATAAATGCCACTGGCAAATCTCCTTCATCTTCTGAAACCTCGAAAGTCTGGTCATTTACTACTTTTTTCCAAACCAAGTCATAATTTTGAAAGATTCTATCAATTTTTCCAAAAAGAGCAGAGAATAAGCTCGAAAATTCTTGAGAAGATTCTTCCACCTTCTCTGCTGCAATCAGAATATCTCCTGAATTGTCATCATGCTCCGTACTTGTTTTTGTCTCCTCGGTCATTTCTGTTGTTATCCCTTTAAGAATTGCTATTTGATTACTTATAGCTGCAGTATGATTATTCATGGCTTCTTTTATAAATTCTGTAAATTCTGCATCAAAATCCTTATAACTCTGTAAATCAGACAACTGTTTCATTTCTGGGACCTCCAAATAGCTTCCAGCACTTTCAGGATCTCCTTTCATAGAAGCCATTTTATTTTAAAAAGATTTTCTTTCTTCCCACAACCATAAAATCATAAAGTCAGAGCCATCCTTTTGAGCAGCTTTCAGCAATTTCTTTATAAATCACCAAACGAAATAATCTTTTCCCAAACAGCTCTTCAAAATCTATTCCAGCAACTTAAAGCCAGTCTCTGAGCACGAGTCTATTAGCAAAAACTTTCCTTTCTAACTTTCACTTTTAAAATCGCAACAAAGAAACGCCATCTTTACTTCCAGCTCAGAAAATCCAATTAGAAACATTGTATCCCCGGAGTTAAGTATTATACTTGCAAAAAGCTTGTCCTCCTGCTTCTGTTCCGCCTGCTTTTTTGAAATCATTTAATCTTTTTTTTTTTTTATTGCAAAAGTTTTACAATTACATTTTCACCCCCTTTTTCCCCCCCCCACTACCCCCCCAAACTTCCCAACCTCCCCAGCCCACCCTAACCCTCCCCTCCCCCCAGACTTCCTAGTATGCTCATGTCAGATAAAAGGAAAAAACCCTCCTTTGTATATAAAACTTGAACCCCTCCCTCCCCCTTACAAATTTTTATCTTCATTACATTAACCTATTTCTATCTTAGTATATCATTTTCAAATAAATTTTCATCCTGATTACCTTAAAAATATTTCTATCATAATGTAACATTTTCTAACAAATTTTCATCCTTAACCTTAAAATATTTCTATCTTAGTATAACATTTTCGAACAAATTTTTATCCTCAACCCTAAAATGTTTCTATCTTATATAACATTTTTAAATAAAGGCTATTTGATACTTCCTAGTTTGATATTTATGCTGAACATAATTTATCCACTTCTTCCATTCCCATTCATAAGTCTCTTGAGAACAATCTTTTAAATATGCTGAAATCTTCGCCATCTCCGCAAAACTGGCCATCTTCAAAGTCCATTCCTCAATCGAAGGCAGCGCTTCATTTTTCCAGTATTTACCTATCAACAATCTTGCTGCTGTTATCATGTACAATATCAATTTTGTTTCACCCAATGTAAAACCCTTAACTATACCCAATAAAAACAGTTGTGGAGAAAATTGAATTTTTTTCTTCAAAACATTCTGCATGACCCACCAGATTTTTATCCAAAAAGCCTTAACTTTCTTACAGGTCCACCAAACATGATAATATGTAGCGTCTAAGCAATCACATCTCCAACATTTAGGCTGGGCACTAGGGTACATACACGACAATTTTTTTGGATCTAAATGCCATCTATAAAACATTTTATAGAAATTTTCCCGCAGATTCTGCGACTGTGTAAATTTAACATTCTGAACCCAAATTTTTTCCCATGTTTCCAACATCACTGGTTCCTCAAAATTTTGTGCCCACTTAACCATGCAGTCTTTAACTAGTTCAGTTTCTGAATCCCTTTCTAACAAAACATTATAAAGTCTTTTAATATGCATTGGGCCTTTCTCTTTTATATGTCTAACTAATTCTTCCTCATACATCATAATACCAGTTTTTTGGTCCTCTTTCCATCTTAATTGCAATTGATTATATTGTAACCAAGTTAAATTAATCCCTTCAGCCAACAATGTCTGTAATGTCTTCAGCTGCCATCTGCCCGCATCTGTAAAAAGAACCTCTTTATATAAAAACCCCCCGAGTGACATTATATTTGTATTCCACAAGGTATGACCAAGATCCAGCCATAGCGGTATTTTATAATTCCAGTTGTTTCGGTGCTTCTTCCAAACTCTCAGCAAAGAATCTCTAAGTATATGGCTTTTAAATACTTTATCCACTTTGCTGTCATAAAATAAGTAAGCGTGCCATCCAAATTCCAGATCAAAACTTTCTGCATTCAATATTCCAGTCTTTTTTCCTCCAAACCAATCACTTACTAAAGTCAAAGCTGTTGCATCATAATATAATTGTAGGTTTGGAAGTTTGAGACCTCCCCTTTCTGGGATGTCTTGCATAATTTTCATTTTTACTCTTGGTTTTTTCTCGTTCCAAACAAATTTGTTAATACCAGTTTGCCATGCTTTTAGTTGTTTATCATTTTTAAGCAGCGGAATCATTTGAAACAAAAAAAGAAATCTTGGCAAAATGTTCATCTTAACTGCTGCTATTCTTCCAAGTAAAGACAGCTGCAGTTTTTTCCAAATCTCCATATCTTTTTGCACCTCTCGCCACAACGCCTCATAGTTATTTTGAAACAATTTCATATTTGATTCTGCAACCTGAACTCCTAGATATTTTACCTTTGGTACAATCTCAAAACCTGCCCTCCTTTCTAACTCCAGTTTACGATCTTGTGTCATATTTTTAACTACCATCTTAGTTTTTCTCTGATTCAATCTGAAACCTGAAACTTTACCAAAGTCTTGTATAATGTCCTTCATCTGGATTATCGATTCCATTGGCTGTGTTAGGGTAACAACCAGATCGTCTGCAAATGCCTTTATTCTGTAATCCTCTTGCCTTATCATTATACCTTTCAATGTGTTAGAATCCCTTATTGTATTTAACAAGACTTCTAGTGTTAAAATGAACAACAATGGGGACAGTGGACATCCCTGTCTTGTACCTTTTTCAATTTTAAACTCTGTTGTAAAACTTCCATTGATAATGATCTGTGCCTTTTGCTCTTGATAAATTGCTGAGACCGCCTGTATATATTGGTCCCCAAAGTCCATCTTTTTTAATGTCTTTAATAGAAAATTCCAATCCACTCTATCAAAGGCCTTCTCTGCATCCAAGAAGACCAGCACTGCAGGGATCTGTTTATTCTTCTCAAGATATTCCAATAAATCTATTACTTGCCTTACATTGTCCTTCATATGCCTACCCTCAATAAATCCCGCTTGGTCATCATGAATCACCTTTTGAATTACTGGCATCAGTCTGTTGGCTAATACTTTTGCGTAAATTTTATAATCCGTATTCAAAAGAGATATTGGTCTGTAATTCTCCGGTTTTTTGGGACCTGCTTGCTCTTTTGGTATCAAAGAAATATAAGCTGTAGTCCACGATGGAGGTACTTTTCCCCCTTGTTGTATGTTGCAAAATAAGTCTCTGAGTTGTTCCACCATTTCTGCCTGTAAAGTTTTATAATACACTGCTGTCAGACCATCCGTTCCAGGAGCTTTAGCTGTTTTTAATTGTTTTATTGCTGCTATTATCTCCTCCTCTGTTATGGGATAATCCATTCTTTCCTTTTGTTGTTCAGTGATTTTTGTAACTCTTTTATTGTCCAAATATTTTTCTATAAGTCCATTCTGCACCTTCTCTCTGGCATATAGTTTAGTGTAATATTGAAGAAAGGCTTCTTTTATTAAATTCTGTTGAAAAACTTCTTTCCCCCCAATATCAACACTATCAATAGTCCGTATGCTTTGTTTCTTCCTTAATGTGTAAGCCAACCACCTGCCTGGTTTATTAGCATTGCAGAATGTATTATGCTTCGCATATTGTAAGTTTGTTGCAACTTGTTCCGCTATAAGCATTTGGAATTGGTCTTTCAGAAGTTTTATAACACTAAGTATTCTTTCATCTGTTGGGTTTTTAATAAGTAACTGTTCTTTGTCCTTTATTTCTGCTTCCAATTCAAGTCTTTTCTTTTGTCGAATCCGCTTATGTTTAGAGTTCATATATATAAGCACCCCTCTCATATAAGCTTTGCTTGCGTCCCACACAATTTCCATTGGGGTGCCTTTATTCAAGTTCATTTCAAAAAACTCTTTCAGATGCTTTTTAAGTTCTATTATATTTTTCTCATATCTAAACAAGTTTTCATTTAATCTCCAAGAGCGTCTCTCGTTCTTACATGTCTCAATTTCTATCCAGACTGGACTGTGATCAGTCAACGTTCTTGGCAGAATCTTTGTTCTTTTTGTCCTAACAAGTAAGTCATCAGACAACAAAATAAAATCAATCCTGGAAAAAGATCTATGTCTGTCAGAAAAGAAAGTATAGTCCAGTTCTTTTGGGTTATGTATTCTCCAAATATCTTTTAATTCCAGGTCTTCTTTCATATCAAAAAAAGTCTGTGGTAATCTAATTCTTGATTTTGCCAAAGTCTTTTTATCTAATTTAGAGTCAATTACTCCATTCCAGTCTCCCATAATTAAAATAGATCTATAATCCCATTGAAGTATTTTAGTATGCAGCATTTTATAAAAATAGTCCTGTTGTTGATTAGGAGCATAAATTCCTATCAGAAGAATTTGACTATTAGCAGAAAGTAATTCAATTGCTACAAACCTACCATCTTGATCAGCTTCTATAAGTTTGGCTGTTAATTTTTTGTTTACGTAAATAACCACACCATTCTTTTTTTGGTTAGTTGAGGATATAAAATGTGTTCCTAATTTGGAATTTTTCAAATAGTTTTGATCTTGAACTGTAATATGCGTTTCTTGTAAACAAATTATATCATTATTATGTTGTTTTAAATATGCAAATATTTTCTTCCTTTTTTGTGTTACATTCAACCCATTCACATTCCAAGATAAACATTTAATCATCCTTATTCTCCTTCTGGAGCGAAGCGCAGAACCTTAGGATGTCATCTGAGATCCTCTGTCCTGCTTTTCCCACAGCCCCAGCCTTGTCTTGACTCTCCTGCTGTAACTTTTCTTTAAGTTCCTTGGCTTTTGCTCGAGTTATACGCTGATCCTTAACTTCAGCCGCCCAAGCCAGCTCCGAGATTGGAGAAGGTTCCAGCAAAGGCTCATCCAAAAAGCCTCCTTCAGCACCCTTCAGCTCTACTAATTCCTGCTTAGATTGCTGTTCTTTAATCTCCAAAACTGTAGATGTGCGTGGGGATGGAGTTCTTTCTTTAAAGATGTCATTATAAAATTGCTCCGCCTTCTCCACAGTATTCAGACGGTGTTTCTCTCCCTTATATCTCAAAATTATGCCAGTTGGGGCGTCCCAACGAAATGGGATTTGATTACTCTGCAGTTCTTTAACAAGAAAACCATACTCTTTTCTAGATTTCAACATCTTAGGTGGGAGCTCCTTGTAAACTGTAATCTTGGATCCACTCACTTGCACAGAAGTGAGAAAAGATTTTTGCAAAATGTCATTTCTTATTGCTCTATCTGTAAAATATATGACCACATCTCTAGGCAGTTGTCTTTGTCTGGCCACCCACGAGTTAACTCTATAGATTTTATCTATTTTGCAAAAAACCATCTCAGGTTCAACTTTTAAAATCACAGCTAGGGCTTCAGCACAGATCTGTCTCAAATCTTGTCTCTCCTCTTCTCTAATTCCTCGAAGCCTTATAGCAAATTCCATTGCACGAAATTGCATCATAACAATATCATTCTCAACTCTCTGCATCTTGTCATCAACATCAAAAAATTTATGATCATTATTTTTCATCTTAGCATTAACTTCTAATTTAAATTCATCCACTTTTGTCTCAACTTTCATAATAAATCCTGCCAGACCAGACGCCACATCCGTTATTTTTTTGGTCACCATCTTTTGGCTCTGCTGCATTTCCTGTATGATTTCCTGTTGTGACTTTTGAATTTTTTCATCTATTTTATTTATCTTGTCATCCATGTCTTGAAATTTCTCATCCAAAATATTTGAGATGAATGCTTTTAATTCTCCCATATCCAAATCTTTTTTTTGGGCTTGTGACTGCGTATCCTGCTTACGTGGGGGGGATCCCCCCCCTGTTTTGCCTTCCTGCTTTTTTGAAGCCATCCTGCCACGTAAGCTAGCTTTCTTAAAAAGGGAGGGTCCGCCTCTTCTGCCACCTCCACAATACCTTCTAAAAAAGTCCCCCAGAATTACTCAAAGCAAAGCTACAATGCAGCAAAGACAAGTAAAAGGGAGAGATTTTCCTCTTATTTCTGTTGCAGCCGGAGCAACTCTGTAACAACTTTTTAACTTTGTAGCAAGACAAGATAACTTCACCAATCCACACCCACTAATTCATTTGCTGAGCGCCATATTTTTTCAATCACTTTCACTCATTCCGAGACTTTCACTTCAGTAAAAAAGTTCAGCAAAGGACTAATACTTGCAGTTCAAAGTTTCAGGGTTCAAGTGGATTGCGGATGTTTATTTGAGTTATTTCCTCGCTCTTTAAAGGTTTCCTGAGGTCGGCTTGTTCCGCACAAGCAGAAGACGTCCCACGCCGCCCGGAGTTTCAGCAGGTTGTAAGGGAGCCGCGCCTGCTTCCTCCCCAGAAACAGTTCCCTGGGGGGGTTTCAGGGGCTCTACCTGTGCCCTGCTGCCTCTTCTTCTTCAATCCTAGGGATTTCGAAGATTTCGAGCCGCTTCGCAATCAGGAAGCGGCTCTACAAGCGGTGGGGGTGGCGGTGCCAAAAGAAAGCACCGTCGCCGCCGAAGACAAGGAAACCGGAAGTCCGAAATCATTTAATCTTCTGTTTGACAGCAGAAATTGGATGCAACACCTAGCTCTGTAAAAAAAAAACAGAGTCCCCCCGGATCCGGAGCTTCAGTGGGCTGAACGGGGAGCTCTCGCCCTCCTAACCCCTGGAATTAATCCAGGGGTTTTCGGGGAGCTCTACCCTCACCCACCTGCTCTCCTCCCCTTCTTTTCCCGAAGGGGAGATTTTCAAGCCGTTTGACAGCTGATTAACACTGTCAGAACGGCTCAACGGGATCGCGGGGGCGGCGGTCTAAAAAGACCGTCAATGGCGCTGCGGAGCCAACCCGGAAGTCCCTGAAGCCTGCAGTCTTAACCACCATCATTATTGCCTAAAGAGGTGGTGGAATTGAAGAGACAGCAATAAGCAAATTATCCCTTTCTTGTCCAACTAATATTGTGATATTGGGCTGGTTTCAAACACTGTCCTTGTCCATTAAACCTTCTTTTCTTCCACCACACTGCCATTTATTTCTCCAACTGGATTATCCTTCCTTTTGCTACAACCCATTTTTCAGTTCTGGGCTCAGCAACTCAACAAGAGATTTCCTAAGAAAAAGTTCTCTGGAATGAGGTTTTCTATGTTTCCTAAAACATTATTACCAAAGCATTTAAAAACACGCCTTTGGAAATTATGCAAGTTCTGGGAGACTCAAAGAAAGAGATTGTCAAAGAAAAACTCTGGGGGGTTTTGCCCTATATTGAGAAAAGCTTTTCCTTTTTCAGGTAGAATCAAGATGACATGTGGCACACCCCCATGGCTGCAAAGTCCATTTAATTCGGCTCAGTGCTGTTTTTACTGTCTGCTAAATGGGCAGCTTTTCAGAGAAAGCAGAGAGAAGGGTAATCAAAAGAAAAATAAGGAAGAGGTACCCAGTTCACAACATAATCTAGCCAGCAAATACATTCTCTGGTAACAGATCACACAGTTGAACTTGTTACTATAGCCCTATTTGGAGATTTTGGACCTAAAGCTTTATTAATCATTCATGGACCATTCCTGCTGAAGAGAAGGACATTGTTAAAAAAATTATTTTCCTTCTGTGATGCAGGAACAAAACATCGACCATGAAAATGGAGTAAATGGGGAAATCAAAGTTTGATCACTACAGGGAAAGAAGGACCAATCGAATGCTTCTTAGATTTAGACGACCAGGATCTTGTTAGGGTGGGGCTTCCTTGTCTGAGTAGCCTGGTTTCTGGCATGCCAATAGACCGGTGCCAGTTCATGGATCGGGGATTGGCGACCCCCAGTGGTGTGTTTCAAATTTTTTTATTACCAGTTCTGTGGGTGTGGCTTGGTGGGCGTGGCATGGCTTGGTGGGCGTGACTTGGTGGGCATGGCAAGGGAAGGATACTATAAAATCTCCATTCCCACCCCACTCCAGGGGAAGGATACTGTAAAATCTACATTCTGTCCCAATCCAGGGGAAGGTTACTGCAAAATCCCCATTTCCTCCCAATCAGCTGGGACTAGGGAGGCAGAGAATAGATGCGGGTGGGGCCAGTCAGAATTTTTACTACCGGTTCTCCGAACTACTAAAAATTTCCACTACCAGTTCTCCAGAACTGGTCAGAACCTGCTGAAACCCACTTCTGGTGACCCGTGGCCTAACAGATCTTTCCTTTTTCTTTAAAAGATAGCTTTACCTGACTTTGCACAGAGTTGGCACCCAGACAAAAATATTTCACCTCAACACACATTGCAACTCTGTCACAACCTAGGTATCTCTCCCTGGCAGAATTATTTCTGCATCTTTAAGTTTTATTGCTTTAAAAGTATTGAATGCCAAATTAAATATTTCTATCAGACTGAAAGAAATGTGGTTTTGCTGGGAGGACCCAGAATGAGCTTATTTTCAAATAAATAAGAGTTTGGTGTCCTAATACACTGTAAGGCAGTTCATAATGGGAAAGAATGATGCAACCTTTCAGTCAGTTTTGTTTTCAATTCCCTGTTAAAGTGCAATGTGAAATAATTCGTAAGTTAATACCATGCTTCAAAATCAGTCTTCAGCAAATCTCTTAATCCAAGGTCCCATGGAATGAGTGATAATTAGCTCACATTGCAAGTGGCTGAAGTAGAATGAAACTAATGATTAGATTATTAAGATTTACTATGAAGTAGAATAGGGCAGCTCTACCTCAATTGCAGGTTTGGATGCCCACCAAATGGCAGCAAATGGAGCTTTCTCAATCTTCATACCATGTAGCAATTATCTGGACCAGTAGCCTGGATATAATACACCCAAAGTAGAATCCGATGAAGTCCAACCTGCTGACAGAGCAACTTCAATCAGAATGCTAACCAAACACCATTATCACACCACTACAGCACTAACAATTGCTTTCACAGTGGTGTATACAGTTCTCCTTACAGTTTGGTTCTCCACCTCTTGGTTGATAGGTGCTCCAATCTCTCCAAGCCAACATTGAGTGATGCAAATTTCCACAGTGCCTCATTTCTCTTTGAAAAATCAAATTGCATCTTCTTGCTTCAGATGTGAATGAAACTTGCATTCCAACAAGTTCATCCTGTGTTTGTAAATCTTTGTGTGTGTGTGGGGGGGGGGGGTTGACTGGAGACTCTCTTTGCTTTCTATTTAGTGTTTCATTCTGCTGAATGAGGCAAAAAGTCCTCAACTTCAATTTTAGGAGCCTCCTCTTCCTCACTGGGCCAACTGCCATGCAACCCTCTCAGACTTTGCTGAGGCAACACAGGAATCACTAGAATACCACTGTTGAGTCCTCACTGTTACGACTCCCCGCGCCGCGGCTGTTGCCGGGCTAAGTTGATTGGTTCTGACGCGAGCAGCTGAAGTGGAGGGAAATCGCTGCTCGTTCATTGGTTCTCGCGTCTAACAGCTCGCTATTTAAGCAGCTGTCAGGAGTCGCGTTTCGGTTCTGTTGCTTGCCATATTTGGTGGTTCCTGTTCGATGCCTTGTTAATAAAGTTGAGTTCGAGCAACCAAGCCTCCGTCTGTGTTTGCCCACTGAATATTACAACCACCACCAAGTTTGATCTACAATTCTAATTTGGAGCCATGGGAGCTCTTTGGTGCACTTTGTAAACTATTTCAAAAATTACCTTCCCTTTCAAATCAGACCCACAGCCGTTGAGACATGGTTGGCAAGCCATCAGACAAATGTCCACAAATATAAGGGAATAAATGTTTGGATTAGTATAAGCATTGAAAAGGGGGAAATATTTGATCCTTGCCTCTTTCTTTTTCAGTGAAAGAAGAGGAGAAAAATATTTTTTTAATTCATAGAGCAGCAGAATCTCTAGGCATGCCCCATGTAGCAATGGGCCAGTCAGAAAGCCCACTGACTGCTTGGCATTCCCTAGGCCAGTGATGGCAAACCTTTTCAGCACTGAGTGCCCAAACTAGAATACATGCGCACACCGGAGCACTGGAAACCCAAAGACCACTGACCGGGGAGCATGTGTGTGCCGGCCACCTGGTCTTTGGGTTTCCGGCGTGCACATGTGTGCCAGCCAGCTAGTCTTCATGCACGCTGGAGCGCCAGAAACGATGGTGCACGTGCCCACAGAGAGGGCTCTGCCTCATAGGTGGCCACCTATGGCACGTGTTCGCCATCAGGGCCCTAGGCCCAGTCTTCACTTTTCTCATCCCTGACAATAATTGTCTGTAGATCTCTCTGGATGCCAAGGTCATAGTCAGCTCTATGCAAAAAAAAAAAAAACCACCACCATTTGGGATTCACAGATAGTGTTGTGGAGAAATCACACGGCAAATTATTGGCAAATGGAAAGGTGGATGGTATGCCAGATATCTTAGCCAGATTGGGGTACAGAGGGCAAAGAATTATAGCCCCAATGAGCACAAATAAAAAAAAATGAATTTAACAAAATGAAGGGGGGGAAATATTTGAACAGGTACATGTTTATAAATCCCTCAGTCTATATTTCCCCCTTATTTCAGAACTGGAATACCTTGTCTTACAAATAATAATTATTCATTTTCCCAATGGAGACCCCAACACACACACACACACACAAGTATGCTGACCTATACATATTGTAAAAATACTGTAATTTTACAGAACAGGTAAACATCAGGAGAAGGCCATTGCTGAGACACATCTCAAATTCAATTAAATAAAGAAAAGGGAGCTGTAAACCGGCACAAGGGCTTAGCCCACTTAAAATTAACACAGGAAGATCATTGATTTTGAAGGGAGTTGAATGTGCTTGAAAAATCTGCTTGCTAATCAGCATTTAATTACTCTGTTAATTTTCAACTAGGAAGATTTGAATATTTCAAAGGGAGAAAGCTGGCCCTAACAGATTCTGTACAGCCAAGTTAATAAATAGTTGCAGCCGCTCTCCAAGGCTCCTGATCCAAATCAGAACATTTTAAGAATGAATATTCAGAGGCAACTAGCAACATTTCCACAAATCACTTGAGGCTGGAGTTTGAATTGCCTGTAAGGAGAGCAACATCAAATGAAAATGACAGAATAGGAAATTGAATAGCTGGGAATCGTAGACACATTTGTACATTGCAATTTTTTAAAAATAAATAATAACATTTCAATGTGTGAAATGATTGCTTCAGCTTCTGTGTTGAGTTGATTTCACAGTTTCAGTGCCTTTGCTTTTAGAAATATGTATCTTATCCTTTGAAGCTTTGTAAGTGTTTGACTATCAGATAGCTTTATCTTTGACTAGTAAATGCATCAAAACAATACATTTCTTCTCTCATCTCAAATACCATATTTCCTGCTTAGATCTGCATACTAAAATATTTCTCAATTACTAGAAATTCCATTTTAAAGAATTTAAATGTAGCTTTCTGGCATCCAGGAATTCAATGAAGAATGTGTCTATGGGTGATCCAGGAAAATTCTCATTTAAAAAAGGTTGGTATAACATGCCCCAAAGGTGCTTTTTTCAAGAGGCAACTGGACTTTCTGGTTTTTCTTTGAAGACGTTTTGCTTCTCATCCAAGAAGCTTCTTTAGCCCTGACTGGATGGTGGGGAATGGAAGGATTTATACTCCTTGCAGACAGCTGGTCATTTGCATTCTTTTAGTGGGCTGTTAAGGTCACCTGGAGGTTTATCTATATCATCAGGGTCACCCAAGTGGTACAAATGGGTGTGGAGCCTTCTTGAAACTATTGAAAGGACTGTGTTGTAGACTGGACATAGATGATATTGTATCCCTCCCCTTTTGTTGAGAGAGGGCTGTTCAATTTTGACATAGATGGCTTTAACCCCTCTTTCAAACCAAGTTGATTGGTTGCAAACATCCATCTGTCTGTTGTGGTCCGCCGGCAGCCTGCAGAGCTGGCAGTGGAGTCGGACAGTGAGGAGGCTGGGGAAAAACATGGGCCAATCCTGGAGTCTGGGGAAGACCCGGATAAGGGCTCTGCGTCGGAGGCAGAGATGGGGCCAGAGCCATCTGGGAATGATGCACAGACTCCGGAGCCCCCAAAGAGGCAGAGGAACAGGAGGAGCCTGTTCCTAGTGCACGCATGTGCAGAGCTGCCAGAAGGCAAGATAATTAAAGCAAAAGGGACGACTTGGGAGTAAGGCCAGGAGATGATTGGACCCCTCCCATAAGGCTTAAAAGAGAAACAAAGGCACTTGGGCCTTTTGCAGGAAAGCAACATTGCTAATGCTGTCTCCAGTCGGCATCTCTTGTTTGTTTCTGAACTTCATGGGGCTTTGCCAAGTAAGGCCTTTGGCGGGGTGCCAAAGAAGATAAAGGCTGGTGATTATCCTGAAGGACTTGTTCTGAAGAACTTGCTTTGCAACTAATTGGGACTCAGCTGGGAATGAACGTAATTCTCAGCTGTTACAATAAAATACTGTAGGTTTGTTTGGGACTAATTGTGTATTGTAATGACTCAGTAAGCCTAGGTCCAACACTGTCTGCAAGGAGTATAACCAAAACCAGAAAGTGCAGTTACCTCTTGAAAAAGAACTTTGGGACAACTATGACCTGGATGACTGAGAATCTCCATGGACGTTGGTATAACACATTTCTCTGCCCTTTCAGATCGTTTTCACATTAGATTGCTAGAATGGAGATATTTGTCATCCACCCTCCTCTGGAACATATCCCTCCAAAATTTAGACTGGCTCCCACTCTTTCATAAGGCCCTGAAGGTGTGGTTTTGCCAGCTGACATGGGGAACCCAGACTGGGATGGAGCCCATTAAATGGCTGATATGAGCGTGAATTGTCACCAAGGGGAGGTGGTTTATTATTTTATTATTTTTTATCATCTTCATTTTTTTCTATATTGTGTTTTTATTGTCCATAAGCCGCCTAGAGTCGCTGTGAGCGAGTATGTAGCTATATAAATCCTCTAAAATAAATGAAATAAGTACATAAACTTCATACCTGATCTGGTCTCAGTAGCTGTACAAAAGTGTATAAGAGTTAACTACATATCACATAATGAATCAAAGTATGTTTGTAGGAGTACTATAAAGCACTATTGTATGATGTTTAGTTTTGAAATGTGGCAGGTTTTGTTTTATTTTGCTGAAAAATTACAGTATTGGTAAAATTGCTTCGAAACCCAGGAGACTGAGCAATTATGAGGTGCAAAAAACCAGAAACCAGAATTCAAAACACTAAAAATTTATGTTATGCTACCTATAGGACAAGAATCTGATCTTCTAATGGTCAAGACAAATTGGCACTAGGGTCAGTGGAATTCACAGGGGGCTGGACTTGGGTCTGTTGTGGAAGCATAGTGATTCCAAACTGATGACGCATTTGACCCTGCCTTCAAGCTCTACCTGGTCATCTCCAATTGCAGTTTCTGCAACTGAATGTGAATTACTACTACTTTTTTTGCTAGATGATAGAAAGGGAGATAGAGTCATCCCATTTGCAAATGATATATCAGATCAGTGATGGCAAACCTTTTCGGCACCGAGTGCCCAAACCGGAACACACTCGCGCGCCGGAGCTCGGGAAACTCGAAGACCAGCTTGGTTTTCGGGTTTCTGGGGCTCCAGCACATGCGAAGACCAGCTGGCCAGCACGCATAGGTGCACTGGAAAGCAGAAGAACAGCTGGCAACCGCATGCGTGCCCACAGAGAGGGCTCTGTGTGCCACCTCTGCATGTGTGCCATAAGTTTGCCATCACAGTATCAGATGAATTGAAGTATTTAATATATGCTGTTTTTGTTAATGTTTCCCTCTCCCAAATAAGCATCAGGGCTGGCAAGAGTGCAAAACTTCAGATTTTCTCTCTCACCCCATAGATAGCATTCTTTCTCCCACCACCAAAATACCAATTTCCATTGCAAAAAATATCACCTTCATTACAATCACGCAACTGAATCACATCTGCTGCTACCAATGACCTCCCATCGACCCGTGCGCTCCCACAGAGAGGGCCTCCTCAGGGTGCCATCAGCCAAACAATGTAGGCTGGTGGCCCCCAGGGGGAGGGCCTTCTCTGTGGGGGCTCCCACTCTCTGGAATCAGTTGCCCCCGGAGATAAGGAGAATCCATGACCTCAATGCCTTCCGTCGTTCCCTGAAAACCCATCTTTTCCAGCAAGCCGGGTTGGCTTAGAAGAAATTTTTAAATTTTAAATTTTTTAATTAGTTTGTTATTCTTAACTTTCGGCCCAAATCTATATATATTTTTAAATGTTTTAATATTTGTATTCTATGTTTTTTATCTTGGCTGTACACCGCCCTGAGTCCTCAGGGAGAAGGGCGGTATATAAATTGGAAATTAAATTAAATTAAATTAAATCTTCTTAAGTAATATTCAGCAGGAACACTCATTATTTTCAAAAGCCTCCTTTAATAAATAGACTGGGAAGGGACATTTATCAAGTTGTGCTCATGTTTACAACGACTGGGAATTAGTTAACATTTCAAAAGATACGATGAAGCAATTGTCTTTACATAAAGCACAGGTCATTATCAACTTTCCAAGTAAAAAAAAAAAGCAATTTCTTTTTAAAGTATGCCTTTAAAAACACTGGGCACTGCTTTTCAAAATGATACTTCATTTCTGAATTTGCAATGGACTCATTTCCTGATGGGGCAATTGCTGCACTCCATAGTGCTTGATTCAGGAGATTTTTATCTCCAGAAATGTCAACTCTGGGGAAATGTTAGTATCACTTATGCTAGCAATAAATACTTGCCATAAATGTAAAGATATACTAAATTAGAATTTTTTTAAAAAAATATTTAAAAAAAATAAAAAAAATCCATGTACTTCAGAACAAGTTCAATTCTTTGTAGCAGAAAGTTACTAGATTGCATTTTCACAGGAAATAATTTTTGCTACATAGACATTTAATTGATTGACATTACCTAGAAAACATGACTTCATCTGAGAGAAAATTTTTACTTAAAATTTAAAATCCCAAAATAACAGATCCAAAATGCTTTGCAATCTGACAGTATATTTTGAGCATATGCATGTGGAATAAACTATGAAACACATTGCTTCCAAGTCCTTATCTACCTTATAAGCATTCTGAATTCCTTATCTCTTTTGCTTATCCCTCTTTTGCAACTAGTACAGAGCAAATGAGAGCCAGTTTGGTTAAGCCAGTGTTCTGGTTAAGGCATCAGGCTAGTAACTGGGAGATCATTAGTTCTAGTCCTGCCTTGGGCACAAAGCCAGCTGGGTGACCTTGGTCTAGTCCAGGGGTCAGCAACCTTAAATACTCAAAGAGCCATTTGGACCTGTTTTCCACAGAAAAGAAAGTACTTGGAGCCACAAAACCCTTCCTGTGCCTGACTATTTCATGAACAGGCACAACACTAGCATATATAATTGAATTAAATGTTCTGTTTTCTTCTGAAACTTTTCTTTTCTTGGATTTATCCATGGTTGGCCTACCCTTTTCGACAGGGGTCGAAAAGCTCAATTAATCATGTGCCGGCAGGTGTCACACATTGGCAGTTGTGATGGATATTTTGAGCGACAGGGAGCCGCAGCAGAGGGATAAAAGAGCCACATGTGGCTCCAGAGCCATGGATTGCCGACCCCTGGTCTAGTCACTTTCTCTCAGTGAAAGGAGACAATGACAAACAAGGTACTTTGGAGGGAACCCAACCCTTGTAATTATGTTCAGCTCTTATCCAAAAGCTTAAAGCTACAGCTTTCTAAGATGTTGCTATGTAAAGATTCCTTTGTGACTTCATTGACTTTCCTTCAGAACAATCTGGGGGGAGTTAACCACTGTTGTCTTCTTACTTTTTAAACTACCAGTCTAGTTTCTAGCCCTGGGATCTCCTAGTGATCTCTCCTCCAAGTATTAACCAGATCTGGTCCTTTTTGTGCTGAAACTGGAGGACTGAAAATGGTTTCAATTCGCATTCACTATTTTTCATACAATCAATGATTTGGCAGATCTCTTCCATTGCAGTTCCCCTCCAGACCTTCTTAAGTAAAAGCTGGATCATTTGTGAAATTGCAAAGATCAGAGGTTAATAAATTGGCAGATGCCAGGAAATGTATTATGGCCACCATCTTGATGGAATCTTCAACAGTCTCTTTAAATAATATCAGAACAAATGATCCTGAATAATTAGATCACCCTAAAGCAGGGCTGTCAAACTCAAAGCCCGGGGGGCTGGATCTGGTCAGTCGTGTGCTTAGATCTGGCCCACAGGGCCACCCTTGAAACAGTGAAGAACAGGCTTGCAGTGCCAGTAAAAATGGAGGGCCGCTGTCAGCCCTCGTGAGCTCCGTTTTTGCTGGCAGAGTGTTGCAGGAGGCTGGCAAAGCGCTCGAGCCACCACAGGCGCCACTGACACAAGTGACACAAAGCTGGCCACACTCACCCCAGACTCCTGAGGTCAAACACAACTCTGATGCAGCCCTCAATGAAATTGAGTTTGACATCCCTGCCCTAAAACAAAGGTGAGCTGCACTATACATTGTTATCACTTTAGTGGACTACAAGCAGTGATGTTGTGTGGTCACAGTGGGCAAGGTCAATATTTTTAGCTTTTTTATGTTTGAAATCTCTGAGCAGTAGAGTAAAAAAACTACCATTTTCTTTCAACCACTCTCATGGGAAAGAGTGATCAGATTTTTGGAGTTTAGAGTGTATAAAATTTGAGATAGCCAGTTCCTCCATTAACAGTCTCTTCAACTCTCAAAGTAGGCCAGCAATGTTGGCTCAGCCTACTCAACCCATTAGCACACAGTCAATAGATCAAGGATTGTCCAACTCTTTCTTAAAGTCATGTGCAGTATTTTTGTCTCGTAGTTTTCTCAGGAAGACCTGGCGTCTGATGTAGACTGAACACTGCATTCAGAAATAATTCCATCTGCTGCTCTCCTTCATCTCTCCTTTATTCCTGCCAGATCCTATTAATCTGTTCTATTTTTTCCCACTGGCTCCACTGTAGGAGAAGCTTCCAGACAATTGATATACTAGCAAGATGCAACAGATTCTCAAATGGAGCTGGCAATGAAGGATTGCCGGTATGGACCAGGCTTTCACCATGCAATCAAAATTTCATGAAACTGGTCCATTAACTCAAAGAGCAATGATTTGATTAAATGACTTCTTCCCACACACGCATCACTTTGCTTTAGTCGATTCACTGTGCTTTTTTTTTGGGGAGTCAGTCCC
Source organism: Arizona elegans (assembly GCA_022577455.1). Lineage (NCBI taxonomy): Eukaryota > Metazoa > Chordata > Lepidosauria > Squamata > Colubridae > Arizona > Arizona elegans. The sequence continues at coordinate 196,041,415 of JAKOOJ010000001.1, read as the reverse complement.
ACTAAACTTAGCTATTTAGACATGAATTATGAACTGGAAAGTGGGGTCGAGGGAAGATATTTTTAAAACTGGTGAAATAGTAGAAGGCCCAAGTTTGTGTTCACCCTTGGCCTTGAAGCTCACTAAGTGATGTGGAAGTTCATTCATCACTATCTCAGTTGCTTATCCCAATTGGGGGCTGGGGGGAATCCTTTTTATCTCTGATGCCATGTGATTTTTCCAGCAAATCAGAAGTGTTTCTGATGGCTGGAATCCCCATCTTAATTATCTTGCAGATGACTGATCAAGACAATAGCTAGCTTCTACTAGCTGGGCTCAGGGGCTGCTGGGGGTTTGCAGGGGTTCAGGAGAACCTCTAGCTAAGATTCTGTGCAGTTCGGAGAACCCCCAAATCCCACTCCTGGCTGGCCCCACCAATCCCACCCCGACCCTCCTAGGAGTCCCCAGGTGGCCCATTTTGGATGCAGGTAAGTGCAGGGTGTGCACGGTAAGGCTCAGAGAGGGCAAAAAATGGGCCTATCGGAAGTTTGGGAAGGCTGGAAATGGGCCTATTTCTGGCCTCCAGAGGGCCTCCGGAACCTGGGGAGGCCGTTTTCGCCCTCCTGGAGCTTGAGGAAAACCGCTGGAGCCTGGGGAGGGAAAAAACACACACACACACACTGCTATGGTGCAGGAGGCTGACTAGACCATGCCCACCATGGCCACACCCACCCAGCAACCCGGCAGAGAACCCCTTGCTAAAATTTTTGAAGCCCACCCCTGGCTGGGCTACTGTATTAAAGGGATTATTGTGCAAAAGATTTATTTTTTTTAATCTCAAAAGGTGAATTCCACCTATTCAGTCTTATCAACATGGTCAATCTACCAGATGGTATAGGTAATACCTTTGTGCTATACCCAAAACTAGTGGTTTGTAAAAGCAAGCATAGCATTGCTCTAATATTCTCTGACCTCACTTCCCTCCACCTATCAACTTTCCGCCACCCCACCTCTGCAATTAGACACCCAAATATAAAGCATGGGAAGCCACTTAATCCATTTTATGGCTGATGCAATGCATTCTCATTTTTTACTCAGAAATGAGCAAAGTGTAGCAATTAGAATGGCACAGAACTTTAAAGAAATATTGGTGGCGCAGTGGTTAGAATGCAGTACTGCAGGCTACTTCTGCTGACTGCCATCTGTCTGCAAATTGGCACATTGATCCTGACCGACTCAAGATTGACTCAGCCTTCCATCCTTCTGAGATCGGTAAAATGAGGACCCAGATTGTTGGGGGCAATATGCTGACTCTATAAACCGCTTAGAAAGGGCTGTAAAGTCTAAGTGCTACTGCTATTACAATAAGTGTTCACTTGAAGCAAAGTGACCACGTTGCTTTCTTTGATCTGTTTTCCAGTCTTTTACATTTTTCCCTGGTAGAGAAATCTGAGGGAGGACTCTTCCTAAAAATGTTCAAGGTGTTCAAAGTGTTTCCAAGCTAAGTCCAGCTTGGGCTTCAATAAATCATACAAAGATGCAGAAGAAGTAGTCAGCCTGAAGCCACCTAAGATCACTGAGGAGCTACCTAGGCTTCATACTTCTCCTCCTCCTCCTCCTCCTCCTCCTCCTCCTCCTCCTCCTTCTTCTTCTTCTTGATTTATATGCCGCCTTTCTCTGGAGACTCAGGGCGGCTTACAAGGCATTAAGCAATAGCCTTCATACTTTTGTATATTTTATACAAAGTCAACTTATTGCCCCCACAAACCGGGTCCTCATTTTACCTACCTTAGAAAGGATGGAAGGCTGAGTCAACCTTGAGCCTGGTGAGAATTGAACTCTCAGTAATTGCAGGCAGCTGGAAGCTAAATACTACCTTTAATAGTAGCATTAGTCTGCTGCACCACTCAGGCTTATTCTTATTATTCTTCCAACATGGGTTGCAGGAGAACCTCTTGTAGACTGCTCCCACCAAAGAAGCACAATCTGGGAGTCCTTTATCACATGCAAAGCGGGGAATCAAGGTTGAATGGGCTCATTGCAATTCTGCAAGGCGGAAGAGACTTCTGCCTTGCTGGCTGAAGTATCTTCTCAGCCTTCTCCTTCACTGCTCCCATCACTCTAAATAAGTTAGTCCCGGCAGAGTGAATAAGTTTTTTATCTTATTTATGTAACTTATATTGATGTCATTGGTATACGGCTGAATCCATTGGGAATCACAGCTATTTATACTCACAAATTGACAGTTAAAATGTCCAGAGTAACACATAACCAACAAACCAGGGGTGAAATCCAGCAGGTTCTGACAGGTTCTGGAGAATCGGTAGTGGAAATTTTGAGTTCGGAGAACCGGCCCCAGAGTGAGGTGAGAATGGAGATTTTCCAATATCCTTCCCCCCAGGAGTGGGGAGGGAATGGGGATTTTGCAGTTTCCTTCCCCTGCTACGCCCACCAAGCCATGCCCACCAAGCCACACCACGCCCACAGAACCGGTAGTAAAAAAAATTGGATTTCACCACTGCAACAAATATAATTAAAGCATTACTGGTATGTTTAAATAACCAATATGAAATCAATATAATGAGTAATTAAACCAATCGTGAACAAAATAACAGATGATGTAAATAATGATTACAGCAACAACATGCAAATTACCAAACTCTGGGAGAATTCCGTTTTAAGTAAAGCTTGAATGCTGTAACAGATGGAGCAAGGTTTACTTCTAAGAGAAGATGGTTCCCTACGGCAGCAGCTACAACAAACAAACGCAGCTCTCACCTCTGGTTCCTCTCACTTTATGAAAATAGGGTACCATCAAGAGCTTTTCCTGGGATATGTATAATAATGAAATGATTTGGAATGAAACTGAAATAAGGGAAGGTTGGAATGAGTATTTTAAGGATGTGTATGGGAATGAAGTGGTACCTTGAAGAATGATGTTGAAAAGAATGCTATAAATGTTAGTCACCAAGGGAAAAAAAAAAGCTATACATAGT